>QPKB01000007.1:14393161-14563821 GCA_003546025.1 Camphora micrantha
TGATACCATCATACCAGCAGCAAAGCCCATGCAACTAACAGAGCCAAGAATTAAAGAGAGATTATAAAAATATATATATATATATTAATGCTAATTTTCATTAGAGAAAAGTATGTCAACATTTTTAGATTTCCAAATAAATGGGTATAAATAAATTTAATTTATAAGCAATAGTTAAAATGGGGATTTTGGTAGAAGTAAATAGAAATTTTTTATAAACTATACACTGAGAACAAGAATAATTAAAAGATGAAGTATAATGACCAAATATCTAAAACTATAAGCTAATAAAACTTTAGAAATATAAATGAAATAAGATATTTGAAGAATATGTAATAATAAAAATAAAATAATGATTAAAATAAGTGGTAACTCAGTGGGGAGGCACCATCCCTCCACAAAGATCACTAGGGATTAATCTCTGATTGCATTGTTTATGGTGAAGGACTTGGGTAGGATTTGTATGTGTGTAGTTGAGCATTAAACAGAGAATAAAAAAGAAACATAAATAATAAAGTAAAAATGATTAAAATAAGTGAGATAATTAAAAGGATAAAGGAATATTTATTTTGGAATTTAAGGATTTATCTAGATTTTTTTTTATATTGAGGAGGCATAATAAATAAAATGCAGTTCAAACATTTTCTAACCCTTAATTTAAAGAAAAATAAAAGTAAAACAAGAATATGTATTAATAAGAATTATTCTAGAAGAAGAAAATTATTCAAAATTATTCAGATTAAAGAAAGAAGGAAAAGTTCGCCGAAGAAGAAAATTATTCAAAATTGTGTTTTATAAAGTGTATATTTACTATATATTCTATAGAATTTTTTCTTTTCTTTTTATTTTCTATCATCTTGATATTATATAATTTCAATAAAACCTTAGGTTTTGAATAAAATTCTTATAATATAGTATTACTAAAACCACAATGATTCAGAACTGAGTTGAGTCCATCATCATAATATTTTTGCCCTGTTGTCATTTGGGCCTTGGATCCAATCCTTGGGTCCCGTTTGTACTTTTCTTGATACAGAAGAAAGGTCCCCATGAGACTGCACCAAATCTTAATGTGAGACTCACACAATCTTCCATTTATTAGATGGAAACTTAGGGCACATGATGCAGCCCCTTCTACATGGGGTCCACTGGAGCCCATGCCCATGTCTAATAAATTGATAGGAAGCCTGTGCCCACGGGTGGTCTAGTTATGATTCCATTTTCTTCTTTTTAATGATGGCCAATTTCATGCTTCTACTGTCAAAATGACCTTATTTAATTAGCTTTTCATCCAGCCGAAGTTTATATGATTCCAACTCATATTGAGAAAGTTATGAATGCTTTTCTAGTAGTGTCCAAGAGAACAGACTTACAAATAAATATCTTTTTTATTTTATCATATTTAAGATTTTTTTTTTTTATGAGATAGGTATACCGAGGTGTTTGACTCAATGGGACTAATTCCTCGGGTCGTGTCCACTAAATCCATACAAATGTATATCGAGTAAATTTGGGGCAATTTCAAACACAAGATGTGGGGATTAAATCCACGCCCGCTAATCATTTGTTTTTTAAAATGCTTAGATTAGTTAGGTTTTATTCTTTAATTAAATAAAAGCATGTAGAGAAAGGAAAAACAGGTATATGCCTTTTTCTTCATCGAGATTAGTGCCGCAACTTTGCAGCTTGTCTAAATCTTATCATGTGAAGTTAAAGCCTCTGTAACTTTCATGTGATTTTGCTTTATGATCAACCTTGTACAAGCTTGAGTACAGGTTGAAAGGTTGTTAGATCGGTTCCCCCAACCAGATCCAAAAAAGAGTCCAAAATCTCCTGCAAATTCTAAAAGATAATGGTTCCTTTTTTAACTTTTGCCCCCCCTCCTCGAAGATTTTTTTTTATTTTTTTTATTTTTTACATTGAGCCCCCCTAAGGAAAATTTCCCGAGTCCGCCCATGAAGATGAAGGGAGAAGACAAATCAGTTTTCTCATTGTTGATGATAAACCAGTTTGGACACTAGAATCCTCTCGAATGAGGGTCACATATGGCCTAAATCCCGGGGAACTTACAATTGTCAAATGTGGGTTTTCCATGATATTTTGAAAAGCGGGAATCCTTTCTCAGGATTTGCTTGTCAACTATGACTGTAATGTTTGTTCATCAAGGAATTTGGCCTCAAATTTTCAGGGTCAGACCCGATTTGCTTTTTACTATTTCCCATTTTCGGGTTGGTATTAGTATCATATGTAAACAACCCACTTAAAAAGCCCATTAGTTATGTGATCCTTGAACTTACTTGGATCTTTGGTGATCAAAATGGCCGTCCCTCCAAAATCACACGTCCCACCGGTTGCTTTCGTCCTCTGCCAGTAGCTATTGAAAGCATAAGATGCATGCGATATCAGCTTATCTGGGTTGTAGCACGACCCATCTGGTAGAATTGACTCGCAATCAGCCCCAGACGCACAAGCATAATTCATAGCTTCTTGAATGATAGGATCCGGCACAGTGGGCTTAGCCACACACCACAGTGGAATTCCCGGCCCTGAGCTTCCCTGCGGCGGCACTGCCGGTGGGGGAAACACAACCGGCGGTAGAAATACTGATGGACTAGGAATGGACTCTGGTGGGCTAGGTATATACCCGGGTGGACTAGGCTCAAACTCAGGTGGGCCGGGTACAAACCCTGGTGGACTAGGCTCAAACACAGGTGGGCCGGGTACATATTCTGGTGGACTAGGCTCAAACTGAGGTGGGCCGGGTACATATTCTGGTGGACTAGGCTCAAACTCAGGTGGGCCGGGTACATATTCTGGTGGGCTAGGCTCGAAACTCGGTGGACTGGGCTCAAAACCTGGTGGAATGGGTGCAAAACCTGGTGGACTGGGCTCAAAGCCTGGTGGGCCAGGCATATATTCCGGTGGGGTCGGGGAATATATAGGTGGATTAGGAATGACACCTGGAGGTGGGTTTTGGAAAGGCAAAGAGGGAGTTAAAACTGAGGATGGAGGTGGAGGTTGTGCATAGACTATAGGTGTTGGTACAGTAGTGGATGGTGGCAGTGGTGTAAAGGGAGGATATACACAATAGGGAGGTGTGTTTTGGGACAAGTAAGATGGAGGGAGAGACCCCATGGTATCATCAAAAGAGGGCATTGAATTTGGGGCATTTGCATTGTATTCATCCAAGTAGGGATTATTGAGGTCAAAATGCTTCAAAGCTTTCAACTTGTTTGGGACTTTGATGGTTAAACTCCTTGCTTGTCTGTTACCTTGGTGGTGTTTTCCCATAGAATACCTTGGTATTCTAGCATCTGTTAAAAAGGACACTGTTATACTAAGTACTGAAGGTGGATAGTTTCAATCAATCGTAGGTAAATATATTGAAATAGGCTTTTGCATGCAAGAAAACATACAGAAACAAGATAGTTTATCTAAGATTGCAATGACCCATGTTTATCTAAGATTGCAATTGGGTCAGGCTAGGCCATTAGGATGGCGCCCCAAGTCCAGTCCATTTACTTTTTTGGCCTTATAAGGCCAAGATATAGCCCACCAGTCTCTGAGTATCTCCCCCCAAGTCCTTAGCCAATAGACAAGGCCCGGTTATATTTATAAATATGTAGTATATATACATGATTCTTATACTTAAGAACTATGTAAATAACTAGTAAATGAACCAAAATTTGAAGTGTAATTATCAGAATGTTGTTAGAAGTTTTCAGAAATCTATACAAACAAAGCTTATAGAAAGGAAAAGGCCCTGCCATATAAACTTACCACAATGGATGAATAAAGATGCTGCAATAGAAACATATACAACCACAACACATAACTTCATGCAGTCTTTTCTGACCTTCATGGCATGCAGTGGCTTTCTCTTAGGTACAGAGCCCAAACCTCTCCTCTCAAAACACTTGAAGAGCATAAATCAACCCAAAACCACCAGCATGGAGTTGGGATTGATATAGCCAGCTTCAACATCTTGACAAGTCCTAAAAGAGAAAAGGGACCAAAGAAGGCCGGCAGTAAAGTGAAAAAACATAAGAGGCAGCTCTGCTTTACACATGATTCCTTCATCATCCCTTTATCCTACTGTTGCAGTTCATAAAAATGTGATCATGTGGGTGTGTCATCGAGACATTTTTTTTAAATATTGGCAGTTTTTTTATAAGTGTGACCGGTGTAACATTTCCTTGGGAGCTTGTTTTGTGTTTTGCATATGTTCTTGCTTGTGAGGGGAGAAAAATAAAGGTGGATGTGCTGCCTTTTGTTTTGCTTGTGTTCTACTCAAAAGAAGGATCTTCTTATAACTCCCTCCCTCTCTCTCTCTCTCTCTCTCTCTCTCTCTCTGTCCCCCCTGTCTTTCTCTAACATTTTTATTATTTTAGAGTTTGAGGACAATAAGGCTGATCTGAAGTGAATTTCATATTCAATGC
This sequence comes from Camphora micrantha, assembly GCA_003546025.1. Lineage (NCBI taxonomy): Eukaryota > Viridiplantae > Streptophyta > Magnoliopsida > Laurales > Lauraceae > Camphora > Camphora micrantha. The sequence continues at coordinate 14,397,601 of QPKB01000007.1, forward strand.
CATAATCTCTTGGATACTTTGTAATGTTGTTGTCTCTATGCTTCATGGGATTATTCCAACTTACAATGCTTTATAATTTATAATGGATTTCGGAATGTACGACTTGCTAGATTTTGCATCTATCAATTGTATGGAGTCTAGTGAAGCAGCTTAGAGAGGTTAGAATGTGAAGCTTTTAAAAGTAAAAAATGCCACTTGACTGTGTAATTCTGAACTCACAAGACGTGGCAAGGAAGTTTGACCCAACAACCCCCACTATTTGAGAGGGATGCACGTAAATATTCTCCATATATATATATATATATATATATATAGAGATGAGCATCATTAAGGGCTCTTTGTTTTGATAGGATACATAGGAATTCATGCCACAAATGCTTAAAAATGAAGATTACAGTTAAATGTAAAACGTCACAATTAAAAAAATAGAAATTGAGTTTCAAGAAGATGAAAATGAATAATCACCTATCACCTTAGTAATTCAAATCCCAAGAAAGTCAAGATTCCATTTACATTGATACCTTGCATCTAATGTAAAAGGCCATTGAAGATGAAGGAACTTCATTTTGAACTATTTGAGTGCCTACCTTTTCTTTTGATCATGGTTAATAATATTAATTTGAAGAGACTGACTTCCTTCTTATATCTCATGTAATAAACCCTCTTTTATAATGGTGGAGCTGATGATCAAACATTCATCCGACAAATCATGTAGTTAAACATCATCAGTTAAACTGTCGATCATACATGGCGCCGGACTTTCTTGAGAGGAATCTGGATCGTCGATAGCTGATAACCAGAAAAAAAAAATTTTTAAGACATGTGGCAAAATCTCATTTATGAAAATTTTTATTCTTTCAATAAAAGAGAGTGACAAACACCCAACAGCATGAGTGCATGTTGTATTTGTAAGATATCATGTACCGATCCAAAAGCTTAATCCTATAGGTGAAAGGCCCGAACGGGCACATAAAGCCCTATCAAACACATTACCTAGGTGATGTGTGATGTGGAACTTTCCCAACAGTATTGATATCCAATTTCCATTCATCCTGTGCCCCAACCCTCGAAGGTCTGGACTAAAATGTACGGATGCTTCTAAATCAGCACCCTTTGCACATGGCACATGTGCAGCAAGTTCTTCCCCCACCAATCCAAACATTTACAAAATGATAGATGCCAAAGAACTGGTAGTCTTGACACACATTCCTTGCCTGCTTGTAGCACTTCTACACACTCTTTTGAAAAATCTAGTAGATATCTAATTAAAGGCTCCTAATATGCTGTTCGTCACTGTTAATTGGAATGAAATGAATACTTTGTACTCACGTGGCTCATAGCGAGTGTCACACCCAAAAATATAATCTTTCATTTGAAGGACCTGGGAGAATTGGCTTGGATAGTGGTTACTGTATTATTTAAACAGCATTGAACATCAAAGCCTGCAGTTCTTCTTATAATCAAATTGATCTCAATGAATTTTAACCTTTCAAAATCAAATTGTAGTTTTCTTAACTCAAGAAGCTAGGAAAGGTAATTGGAACAGGACTCCACGAAGAACCATGGCTGGATTTATTCTCATCTACATTAAGTTTTAATTGTTATAACATTATGGGCCATTCTGTTTGCTCGGTATTAAATTCCTAACTAGCACCATAGCCTGTGTTGAGCAGGGTCATGTTTTCCTACACTGTCATTTAAAAATTTATATGATGAAACAATGAACACCATAAATTATAAATTAAACACTCTCTCAATTAAGAAATAGAGGAAAGGTTAATTTAGTTGATCATATTTGTAAACTAAACAATCATTTAATAAAACATAAACCAAATACTTAAAATGTACCTAAATAATAAATAATAACATGATATCACCTAGAATTTGTAATATTGTCAATTTTTATACTGAAGATTTTTTATACTACTTGAGCAGAAGAATTCAATGATAGTGGACGTTTTGATTAAGCGACATAGTTGATTTGGCTAATCATTATGAAAGAATTAGATTGGTTTCATTTTTTTTCCCCCGAAGAGATTTGAAATGAAAAATGAAACTCTTCCAGAGCGAATGATAAATCTTGTATGCGATTGTCTCATCTACATGTCGTATTTAGAAAAAAAAAAGTAACTATTAATAAAATAAAGATATGTTACAAATAAATGCTAAAAGGTTAATTCTTGTAGTTGATAGTGAAGATAACTCATTTATACTAGTACTAAATACTTAGCATTACACTTTTTTATCGAAAGAGACAACATTTAATATACTAATGTGATTTATTAGTATGATTCGTATGATGAACACGGTCATATGCAATAGGAATTTAGATTTTATCCCTTTTATTATAAGAAATAATATTAAATTATCTAATAATTAGTTTCTTTTATTCAGATAAACTATTTATTGTAAGAAATAAAGATATTTTTTAATTTAATTGTGTATCTTATTTGGGTCGAGCGCACTTTGCCACTAAATTCAAGACCGGCTTATTTCTTAAGCGTACATATATTTTAGGTCTAAGTTTGGCTTGTGTTCCAAAACCTAAGGCTAAAGTCTGGCTCAAAGGAGACAGGTCCCAGGTTTGGCCCTGGCCGATCCAGTGCATGAGCACCCCTATTTGGATAATTCAAAATGCTCAAACTTATCATGGTCAATAGAATTCATACAAAAAATATCAATTGTTTTTTATAAATAAAAAAAATTAATTTGATTTCATATGTGTAGACTATCTGAAATCTAAAATACAATATTATTTCTCTTAGAAAAACTCTATAGCATTAAATATAGTCAACGATACGGAGGATGCTATTGCCATATGCAACAATCACAAAATAGAGTTTCTATTAATTTTTAGATAGAAATTAGATTTAGAAATGTGCTATAGTTAATCATTCTTAAAATAAAATCTTAAATCAAGATTAACAATAATAGAAATATAAAAGAAATCACCTATTCTATACTTTCTATTAATTTTTAGATAAAAAAGAGATAAACAAACGTTCTAAATTATATCATTCTTAAAATAAACCCAACATTGCTAATTGAAAAACCCAATTCCCAATCTCATAATCACTAGTCCCAAATTTTAAATCCCTAATCCGAGTTTCAGGAATTCCTAACCCCAAAATCAAAATATTCCCAATCCCAGCAATCCCTAGCCCCAAATTGAAGCTCCTAATCAGAACTGAAAAAAAAAAAAAAAAAAACTATTTCCAATTTTAGAAATCACTCATTCCAAATTTGAAGTTCCTAATCAGAAATCAAGGACTCCTTAACCCCAAAATCAAAATATTTTCAATTCTAAAAATCTCTAATTCCAAATTGAAATCCCTAATCGATCAGAAATCCAAAAATCCCAAACCTCAAATTCAAAATTCCTATCCTGAAATATATAAAATTCTAAAAATTCTAAACCAAAAATCATATCCCTAATACAAACGCAAATCCTAATTTTAGATAAAGAAGAAAATCCAAAAAAATATAAAATTTCAAATCATATATGATAGAATAAATACTAAAACAAAGGCTTACTAAACTAAATTAAACATTGAAAAAAGATATTAAGAATGCGCCAAATACCTAATGGATTTGGAAGCTCATTGTTGAGATGATGAAAAAAACTAAAAGAAGGAAAACAACATTACATATAATAAGAAGAGAAAATCTATTATAGATGGAAAGTTTAGATTATGTGAAACTTTGATACTTAAAATTGAAATATGAAAGGCTGATGATACGGGTATTAGCTTGGGTTGGGGCGGGCTGTGCAATATCCAAGCACAGCTTGTTTTTTAGATCATTGGCCTAAGCCCGGCCCTAGCCTAACTCAGTATATGAGTGCTTGGCCGAAGCCTGGCCCTCCTAAGAAAAGGTTAAGCTCAAGCTCTGGTGGATCATGTTTTATTAAAAAAATATCTCTTACTTATTACTTGGTTTTTACCTTAATTGATTGGGTTTTGTATTTGTATGTGAAAGGGTATGTGTTCAAGTCACCTTTACCCTCAGAAGGAGATCTAGTTTTTTCTTAAATTGTGTATCTTACTCACGCTAGGGTTTGTACTCTCTATCACTAAATCCAAGTCTGACCCATGTTTCAAAATCTGAGGCTCAAGCCTAGCCCAAAGTCGGCTAGCCAAGATCGGACTCAGGCCGATCTGATCCATGATCACCCCTCCTTGATGATGATTACAAAATCCAGATCGTATAATAGACTTCTTATTTGAGACCTATCTTCTCATCTAAATGAGAGTAATCTCATTTAAGACATGAAATTAACCCAAATCTAAAATTGAAGGTGAAATTGAAATCGAGAATGGAATTGCTTCAAATTGAGCCTCGATTCTCAAATGAAATTGCCCAAAAATTATATATATAAATTCTAAGCGATGAGAGGCTACACTTGAAAAATAATACCTTTCTTGACCTTTTGGGTAAGATCAAATTTGAATTAATCACGTGTTTCGGGCAAAAAGGGGTTTTTAAGAGTAGGATGCATTTTTTCGGCTTCTTAGATTGGCGGAACTCCTAAAAATAGGTTTTCCACTACTCAAGCTTGCGGAAAACCAGTAAATTTAGGTTTTCTGCTGGTTCCCTCAGTGGAAACACAGACAATTCAAGTTTTCCGCTGCTGTCATCGGAGAAAAAACAGAAGATTCAGGTTTCCCGCTTCTTCCAGAGACAGAAAGCCTAGACTCAGTTTTTCCTCCCATACAAGCTGCATAAAAGCTACTACTCTAAATTTTCTCACTTTTTCATGTCTCTTTTTTATTTTGAAATTTCTCTATTTTTTGTTACATATTAGGAATGGTTTTCTCTAACATAGATACGAAGATTGTGATTTTTTTTAATATATTTGCATAGGAATGGAAGAGAGATATAAAAGACAAAGATCATTACAAAAGAAAAGGCGGTAGGCACGTGAGGTTTGTAGTTTGGCACTGCAATTTTTTTCTATTATAAAAATTAGTCATTTTTTATATGATCCAACTATTTAACATTTTTTTTTTCAAATCCAACTATAATTATCCTTAGTATTTAATTAATCATCTCTAAAACGCTATCCAATCCACTATGATTATTTTCCGAGAGAACTCAAGTCCATGGATAAATGAGCAGAAAATAAACATGATTTAACTGGCATTTTTCAGATGTAGTGAAATTTAATGTTTACATGTGTGCGTGCGTATTTTTATCTGATTATGAGTTTTAGATGCTCTAATAATTTTATTTTTAGACTTTTAAAAAAGCTATATCTAAAAAATATATTAATATTAATACATGCTCTATATTTAAAAATACAGTACTTAGTTCTCTCCTATGCAACAAACAAGACGGTTTTTATTAATCTAAATTACAAGTTTTTCAATATTTTTTGTAGCAACTCCAAGTAGGATGATTTCCTTTGTTATGATAATTGATAAGTTCTCTAATTTGAGTCACATCAAACTTCTATAGCTAAGGTTCATAAGATCTTAGCATTCAGAAATCAATCATAACACAATGCCACCAATATGGGCCTGTTTTGCAACTTCGTCCTGAATTTCTAGGAACTCAAAGCAATGTAGTTTGTAATTAAGAAATATCAAAGAGGTGAGGTGTAAAGAATATGAGACAAAGATGTATGTGAGGCCTAACTTTCTTATGATTTGATTTAGTATAGATGGCATCTTAGCATCACGCCCATTTCGTTGGATCAATCTCAGTTCCTCATGTTAAAGTCATCACCCTTGGACCAGATCAACGAAGAAAAGAAAAGGTGACTATCATAAACTGACGAGTCAAGGGATGAAGTGAAATGAATGCTTGGGCATCACCCTAGTGCTACAAATCCTAAGAAAGCAAGGATCTGGTCTATGTTTTTCCCTCGCTCTGGCCCTTAGTGGCCAATGCACTCAACTATTAACCTTGGTTGACAATGGAGGACCTTTCTCTGGGACCTTCCCCCTCCAATTATGATCAACTTATCCACACTCGGCCTCTAAGGACCTAACATGGCGACCTTACCCATGGACCCTAACAATACCTAAAAGAAATGGGGTGACAGGTTTACCGCTGGTTATATTGGTGATAAATCTGCAATTCCAGGTTTACCCCGGTAAACCTACAGCCGGATACCGGACCCACAACATTTGGGAAGCATTAGGGATGTAATTGGGTCCCTGATTCTCCAATTACCTAGAGATTTTGACCCGTTAAAACACAGATTTGCGTCCTTATTTAGGCTCACTAAGTAAATGGGTCCAAGTGCATGTCCTTTTTTGAACCCATGTCCTAAATGGATCCGGTTATGTTTCTACATAGGTTCGGACCCACGGACCCGGGACCTGACAAATTACCTCAATTTCCAAGAATCTCTCTTTAAAATTAGATTTTTTTTTCCATACCAATCTCTACCTATAGCTGGACCCGGATTGGGACTCAGACTTGCCCCATATATGGTTCTGGTTCCAGGTTTGGTTCCACCTTCTCCTTAACGGTTTCGGGTCCGAAACCAAGAAATTGGCCCCGAGACGATTCCGGGTCCGCCTTCTCCTTAACCGGCTCCAATTCCAGGTCCACCACAGATCTGGATCGGAACCGACCCGTTTGCATCCCTAGAAAGCACAAAAATTAAGGGGAACAAATATACTGCCCTTATAGACCCCAAGTTTGCACATTTCTTATTAGGATTTATCACCCCAAATCATGGTTGGAAAACTCCCCGAGTTGACTCTTGACTCTCCCAAATCATCTCCTTTTGACGAATGACCAAGTCAAATATAGGGGAGACTTGGCCGAGTCACCTCAATTTAGTAAGTTATTTACATTTGAACCATTTTATTGGTAGATCTTATTTAAAACAGTTAATATTTATTTTTCAGTAGGTATGCGCGAGTCAACAATTTAAAAATGATGATTGGATTGTAATTGCCTGTTTGGATGCACAAGAAAACATAAAAAAATAATATTTTATAAAATATAATCTTTCATTTTTTAAAAGAAGAGAATCTTTTGCGTTTGGTAATCCAAGAAGAATTTAAAGAAAATATTTTGTTCTTTCAAAAAGCTCAATATTTTCTCCTACAACTCCCCATATAGAAAACATTCTACGAAATGAGAATCTTTCAAAATGACAATTAGAAAGCGGTAGAGTAAAGTAAAGACTTTAGTTTACCATCATGATATATTTGTTTACATATGGTAAAGTAAACTAAAAGTAAATGTCACGGCACGGTAAAGTTGGGGTAAAGTAAAGGTGGGATAAAATATTTGGTAAAGTAAATTGGCAAGGAATGGTAAAGTAATTTCTTTTTATTTGACTTTACTTTATCACATTTATCATAGTTTTATATGGTAAATAAAAAGTGACTTATTTACAGGTGTGGTAAAGTAAAATAAAGATTGATGTCATATCATAGTAAAGGTGAGGTAAAGTAAGGTGAGATGAAATATGTGGTAAAGCAAAGTAGGAGAGAGAGAGTTGTTAAGTCGTTGTTTTTGTATTAACTTGATTTTACTATACTTAACCATGGTTTTATGTGATAAAAGAAAAGTAACTTAAGGTAAAAACATGGCAGTTGAACTTTACTTTACCACACTACTTTTTTTTACATATAAATTAAAAGATATAATAAAAATATGTTCTAAGAATGTAATTTACTTTAATCATAGAACCTTTCAAACAACTCAATTTAAAATCTATAAAATTCTTCAAAAATCGACAAACAGCAAAAATATTGTAATATTATAATATTACACTTCTATTCCATTCTATCTTATTCCTGCAATATTTAAATATGTAAATATTTTATTCTGTAAATATCCAAACGGGGACCTTATATTTGATATTTAACATTCAATATTCGGACTAAACAAATGTGTATTATGCAATCCTTTTCATTTACTTTTTTATTGTAATATTTTGCTTGTATATATAAATTTATTAATTTGAATTTCTTATCATGAACGCATGTAAATAAATGTGTATTTATATTTTATAAGTATTTAATCCATTTTTAAAAGAATCTTCAAATTATTTTTAAAAAAGACATGACTCTTTTAAGTCATCGAATTGACTCTATCCGAATCAAAATTTTTGCATTAGATGAGTAGAGTTCGAGTCCTGAGTTTTCCAACATCGCCCCAAATAGCCCCTTAGAACGGTGGTCATGAATTGAGCTGAACTGGGCCCTATCCAAATTAAAATTCGGGCAGGGCATAGATATTTTACTTGGGCTCTTTTAACATGGATTCAATTGTAGAAAGCCCATATCCCGACCCGATTGTGAAAATAATAATAGGTAAATATTGAGTGGGGATTTGGACACCGGTACTCACACACACATACAATGACCAACATAGTTGAACTACACTTTAGAGAGTGTTACCGGAATCACTTTCTTAAATTTTACTTCAGATTCAAGTTAGGCTGGCGTTTTTTATTTTTCAGGTGGGCCGAGATACTTACTTCCCGATTCATGTCTAGGCTAAGATTGGGCCAATAGCTTCGAGATCGGGCCAAGCGTTGATATTCCTTGGCCTGGCCCAATCCAACTTGTGAATGCCACTCTTCTCTTTGCCTTTGATAACCCCTTTCTCAACCAAAACATGAATTATCTTTCGAGTGGAAAAACTAAAAGATTTCTACTTGCTTGGGAGAAGATTTGCGGGGATAGGATGGTCCGTTATCTTGTGTTGGCCGATACATTTCCGGAAAGAACTAGAAGGCTTCTAATTGCTTTGGAAATGATCTTGAAGGATAGAAGATCCATTATTTTGCATTCCCATCAATATCTTCAGTAATTTTAGCATCCTTTGCACCACATAATTCAAGGTTTTGATCTTCTCTCAGTAGCTCCCTTTTGGGTGGAAAAAGAATTGATCGTGTGTTTCGAGTGAAAAAGGGGTTTTTAAAGGCATAGGGTGAAAGTTCGGGATCCTTACCCGAGGGGGGGGGGGGGGGGGGTTTAATAGGGTGAGCTTCTAATTAGTGACCAATTATGCCAAATTCTAAACTTCTTTAAAATCAATTAGTCACAAGTGATAATATAGAACTAAAGTGTGGAAGGTAACCAAAACAATCATCACAAAGCATTCACAATAACACAATGAATTATATTGGTTCGGCCTCAATGCCTCTACAATAACCTTTACAAAATGCTTTTCTAAGGCTAAGTAATAACCTCTACAATATGCTTTTTAAGGCTAAGCAATAACCTCTTGCAACCAAAATGTTTTCTCTCTAAGTAGTATTAAGAGTACACTTGAAGAGATACAATTTAAGTTCAAATATAAAGCCTCTTAATTAGGCAAATATGAAAGTGTAAATCTAACTCAACACATACACTATATGAATGCAAAGATAAATGCTCTATGTGTATGCATGAGAAACTTCAATCAAGTTTAACAAAGATAGCTCAATGAATATAAGCTTAAAGCTTTTGAACGTTTAAATCACAAATGTTTTGATTGAAGTGAAAATGTTAATCACATATTTTTTAAATAAACAACTTATAAAGATATGATTCAAGTAATGCAAGTTTTATTGAAATTCCAAATCCAAAACATGTGATGCATGAGCATAGTTGTTTTCAAAACAAATTAGTTTGCCTATGAGTTCATGGAATGAAAACAACTAGTTAGAGATCCAACCAAGTATGAGACTCATACTTGTAATGGATTCAAAGTTTTAACAAATCATGAAACCATTCATATGAAAGTTAAAACAAACTTGGTTTGAATCTAAATGAAGAATCCAAAACAACAAAGCAATTCAAAGTGAAATACATGTAATGGATTCATCAAATCATAGTTAGCATGCTAAAATAGATTTTTCAAATGTTTAAAGCATGACAACATATGATAAGGAAAACTAAGCTTACTTAGATGATTTTCTCATGATTCCAAGCTTTAACTTCCCTTTAAAACCCCTAGCCTTCCTTAGCTCATTCCCCTTTGTTTGGCCTCAAAACACGTCAAGGAATATCCCTTAGATTCACACATTTGGCCTAGGAATGAGTTGTTTATATAGAAAAAGTTGTCCAACGGCTTTATTGTCGATTAACCGACTTTAGGTTCGGTTAACCGAACTCCCAACGGTAAAAAAAGGGCTAGTTTTGACCGTTCTAGAACGCGAAGCGAAGTGGGTTTGGTCAAGGTTCGGTTAACCTACATCTAGAGTTCAGTTGACTGACATCCAGTTCGGTTGACCGAAATCACTGTAGCAAAAATACTGTAACAAGTACCATAGAAAAAGTACTGTAGCAAAGACTGTTGGAAATAGGTGGACCTCGTGGATACGATTTCAAAACTTTTGACCCATTTGACTCAGGGATCAAGTACCCATAGGGCCATAAACCATATCCAGGATCCAGTCCCTCATACTCATCTATCATGTACAGCAATAAAACAAGCAACACCATGCAACAAAATAATCTACAACAGATAGAGAAGCAGATTATACCTTTGGAGCCTAGTTGTGCTCTAATGGAGAAAAAGACTTGCTAGTTGAAGAAACTCTTTCTTTGTAAGCAACTTAGAATCTCCAAGACCTCTTAGTCTTCCACGCAATGTCCCATATCAGATCTCTCTTCTCAAGAAGACTGATGGAAACTTCAAGAGAAAACCCTTTAAGAAACTCAAAGAACTAGAAGAGAACTAAAAGAGATGTGCAAGTCTTGCACAAAAGGGAGGGCTGGGCGTGAAATCCAAGAGTGGACGTCCTAGCCCCCTTGCTTCTCCTTTTATACCTTTAAGCAACTTCCTTCCCTCCTCTTGTACTAATTGAAATAGAAGTCTTACTTCCACACAAGTTAGTAAGCTTACTATTACCACTATTAGAAGTCTCACTTCAAATAGAAATAATAACTTTCTAATTCCTTCATCTTAGAGTTCTAGTAGATTAGTATATTTCCAATAACTTAGGCTATAATGGGGACCACTAGGGATTCCATAGAAAGCTGGCTCCAATTGGGACACCGCGACCCCACATCTCATGTGCAATCCGGGCCCACAGTTAATTGCAAATAACACCACTATATAAATGCAATTGCACTTCAGTCTTAAGAATAAATTACAATAAAGAACCTAAACTTCCCGATTACCACAAGTAAGCCCACTATCAATATTCATGGATCAATTGGACTAAAACTATCCCACCAATTTAAATCCACATCTTATTATCCTTGAGCCCCAATTAATCACAGTTATCATCAGTACCATCCAATTAACTCTTAATTGAGATGGGTGCGCACTTACTAATGACAAATCCATTAATTGGCACAAGGGGATAATGTAGATAGATTCCATCTTGATCATTGGATGTTTCCACAGTCCTACTACCACGTACCCAAGACACCGAGGTGTTGACCTATAATTGGCCTCACTCATTGATGACTCAAAGCAAATGAATAGATAGAAACTTGAGTTCATCAATGTCTCAGGATTGAGAGCCTTTTGCTAGGGAATTATGAGTGCAAACCTTAAACTCGAGACAGTATTCCATAAGGTGCTTTTCATGGTCCTTCAGTACATCCAATGTACTAGCACCATGATCCAGAATCTTACATTCTGATGATCGAGACAAATCATACTATCTCATAGTGATCAAAGTGCTGCAACCTTATCAGATGAGATGCCCAGTCTCATCATCGGTTGTGAAGATATTTAAGTATAAGATTTGTGACACATGTCTCCCGTGTGTGGACCTCATCCATACACATATGTCACATCTAATATACTAATGGGACCCAATTCATCTCATGAACCATTATGTTATATGTATTGTTCATGTGCATTAAGTATTAAAACACCATTCATCTCATGAAAGGAAAGCATGATATTATTGATAAATAAAGAAATTAATCAATTTATTATATCATCTGATGGATTAAGTCCATACAATCTAACAAAGACACTATAGCAAAAGTACTGTAGTGCCTTCTTAAAAGATTGAGCAAAAAGCTACTCCAAAGTATTTTGCTAGTAAGAGTTCTGGGCCATAGAAATCATGCTTAGACTCGTGTTTAAATCAATCTAAAAGTGTTTTCCAAAACATGAACCTATTAAAGCCTAAGATGATTTAAAAAACTAGATCCAAAGGCTTGCATGATTCGAAAATCTTCTTTCCAAAACTTTATGCATCCAAGTTAAAAATCCAAAACATATATGTAACATAAGTTCTAAAAGTTTTAAAACAATGCATGTGAAAATCAAGATTTCAAGTTTTACAAAATCAATGCTCATGTGAAAATTTGAATAAGGCTAAAATGATAATGCATCCATCAAATTGCAAAATATACAAAATCCCTCACATAGGGTGCTTAAATACCAATTGGGAAACGAATTTATAAAGTTGAGTTAGGATGCATCTTTTTTGCTGCTTGGATCGGCAGAAATCTAGAAATATCAGGTTTTCTGCTACTCAAATTTGTGGAAAACCAAAAAATTCAGGTTTTCCGCTGCTTCCATTAGCGAAAAACCTTTCAGGTTTTCCTCCCATACAAGCTGCGGAAAAGCTACTATAAATTTTCTCACTTTTTCATGTCTCTTTTTTAATTTGAACTTTCTTTATATTTTGTTACATATTAGAAAATGGTTTTGTCTTACATTGATATGCAGATTGTAATATTTTTTAATATATTTACATAGGAATTTAATAGAGATAAAAGGCAAAGATCATCACAAAAGGAAAGGCTGTATGCACATGAGGTTTGTAGTTGGGCTTTGCAGTTTTCCTCTATTTTAAAAATTAGTCATTTTTTATATGATCCAACTCTTTAACCTTTTTTTTTTCAAATCCAACTATAATCATCCTTAGTATTTAATTAATCATCTCTAAAATGCTATCCAATCCACTATGATTATTTTCCGAGAGAACTCAAGAAACTCCATGGAATAAATTAGCAGAAAATAAACATGATTTACCTGGCATGTTTCAGTTGTAGTGGAATTCAATGTTTACATGTGTGCGTGTTTTTATATGATTGTGAGTTTTAGATGCACTAATATTTTTTATTTTTAGATTTTTAAAATCGCTATATCTAAAAAATATATTAATATTAATACATGTTCTATATTTAAAAATACAGTACTCTGTTCTCTCCTATGCAACAAACAAGACGGTTTTTATTAATTTAAATTACAAGTTTTTCAATATTTTTTGTAGCAACTCTAGTCGCATGAGTTTCTCTGTTATGATAATTGATAAGTTTTCTAATTTGAGTCACATTGAACTTCCATGGTTGAATGTTTTGAAGGTTCTTTTTCTTCTTTTTATGACTCATCATCCCAAGTTGTATTGAGAGCGTTTTTCTTTGAACCCTTTTTCTTGTCAGCACACTCATTCGCATAGTGACCATAGCCTTGGCACTCAAAACACTTGGTACCTTTTGCAGAATCCTTCTTCTCAGATTTAGAACTATTCCACTTGACTTGTTTTGACTCCATGTACTTCTTGAAGCAATTAAACAATTCAGTCATATCATCTTCAACCTTAAATTCAAAATCAGACTCAATTTTATTTTCGGATTTCTTTCTCGATTCTGTGCTGGTTTTTCAAAGCATTACATTTCTCTTTAGATTTTTCTTTATCCAAACGATTTGCTTAAAAGGTCTGAAGATTTCCAACCAGCTGATTGACCTTGAGGGTATCAAGATTCTTATTTTCTTCAATTGCATCAACTTTAGAATCGAATCTCGAAGGTAGAGACCTCAAAATTTTCTTGACAATCTTGTTTTCAAGTATTTCTTCACCCAGATTGAAAATAGAATTGACAATATAATTCAGCATAGCATAAAATCGATCAAATGTCTCATCTTCTTCCATCACGATGGTTTGAAATTCTTTGGTCAGTCTCTGTAATTTAGATTCCTTCACTGTGTTTGTACCCTCATTTACTGTTTGTAAGACTTCTCATGCTTCTTTTGCAGTTTTGCACGTGGAAATCCTACGGAACTCTTCAGCAAATACTTCATTGTATATTTCATTCATCGCCTTGTTATTACAATTGGTGGCAAGCTTCTCATCCTTAGTCCATTGGCCTTTTGATTTAACAACAAATTTCCCATTAGCTACAACCGTTGGTTTGGATCGTAACCCTCCTCAATGATATCCCAAACATCATCATCAACGAACCTAAGGAACTCATTCATCATTTGCTTCCAATATGCATAATTAGAACCATCTAGCAAAGGGGGCTTAGAAGTTGATGTCCCTTCGATTGAGTACCATTCTAAAAATCTCTTAGGATCAAACAGAACAACTTAGTGCAACCTGCTCTGATACTAATTGAAAGTTCGGGTATGAGATCTCTAGATTGGTCAACTTAACAAAACAATCCAATAGTGTGCAAGTAAAAAAAAACTGTGCAATAGAAAATAAACTCAAAAGGCACACACCACAAGGGCACCAGATTTAGCATGGAAAACCCTAACCGGATGAAAAACCATGGATTCAAACTGGATCAACAATCAAGCACTATGAATTTCGCAATTATAGGGGACTTAGATTTCTCCCCATATATCCTTTACCTAAAGACTGCAGTTACTTTGTATCGCTTTACGCTTCAACGACTTCACACCGTTGATTGCAACAAATTCAATCCAGCGCTTGACTCCTCAAATCTTCTACGCAAGAAGATGATCTTCTACAAGGGATCCAAAAGAAACTGGCTCTTTAGAGAACTCGACAGCACAACTCTTCAAAAAACCTCTAGAGAATATTTCTCTCAATTAGATTTCTAATTCAGAACCTGAGAGATGATGTATGTCCCAATGGGTTGAGAGAAATACCCAATATATAGCCCAAAATCCATACTTTACACTCCTAATAATAATCCACTAAGAATATCAGTTTGTCTTAGACTTCTCCTTAGAGTCCGGATACAACTGGGCATTTTGCGCCACTCTCGCTCTAACGAGAGCACTCTCTAGCTCTGACGCGATTTTGGCCTTACACGGTTCATAAGATCTTAGGATTCAGAAATCAACCATAAGAAAATGCCACCGATATGGGCATGTTTTGCAACTTCGTCTTGAATTTCTAGGAATTCAAAGCAATGTAGTCTGTAATTAAGAAATAACAAATAGGTGAGGTGTATAGAATATGAGACAAAGAGGTATGTGAGGCCTAACTTTCTTATGATTTGATTTAGTATAGATGGCATCTCAGCATCACGCCCATTCCGTGGGATCAATCTCAGTTCCTCATGTTAAAGTTATCACTCTTGGATTAGTAGCTCAACCTAGCAAAAAAAAAAAAAAAACACAAAGGGACGAGTTAAGGGATGATGTGAAATGATTGCTTGGTCATCACCCTAGTGTTATAAATCCTAAGAAAGCAAGGGTCCGGTCTAAGTTTTCCCCTCGCTCCGGCCCTTAGTGGCCACTGCACTCAACTGTTAACCTTGGTTGACATTTGTGGACCTTTCTCTGGGATCTTTCCTTTCCAATTCTGATCAACCTATCCACACTCGGCCTCTAAGGACCCGACCTGAGGACCTTACCTATGGACTCGACCGAAACCTAAAAAAAATGGGGTGACAAGTTTACTGCTGGTTATATTGGCAGTAAATCTGCAATTTCGGGTTTATGCCGGTACAAGCACCAATAAACCTACATTGGGATACCTGACCCACAACATTTGAGAAGCACTAGGGATGTAAATGGGTCCCCAATTCTCCGATTATTCAAAGGTTTTTTTTTTCCTTTCTTTTTTGTCATGATATGAGTTTTAGAGTAGGGTAAGTGACAATAACTTTCTCAATGGGAAGGCAGACAAACAATCCAAAATCTGAGCATGTCTTGAACCCGGGTCAGGTCAAAGTTTAAAAACCTCTAAACCTACCGAGGACCCAACAAACTCACTACCAAATCTACCTCTAATTGGAAAATCTCGTATTTTAAATTTCTTGTAATTTCTTCCATCTTAATATTTCATATTTTATGTTTCTACAAGAACTTTTGAATTTCTATATTTATTATTTATTTAAGTGCTCAATTGTATGATTTTTAAGAAAGCCTATAATTTTTTTATGTGTGAGAAATACTTCTATTTTAGGTTTTATAAAATATAAACATATGAAATAAAAATTAAAAATTTTATTTATGTCATAAAATCAAATAATATTTTTTGTATGATATCTAATGCCCGTGCGAAGCACGAGGGCATTTTGCTAGTTGTTATGATTATTGTTGTATTCAATAATAAAAAAAACTATAAACTCTGGAAAGAAACATATAACATTCAAAACACATATTATATGCATGATAGATTCATACTCTTGAAAAGAAAATATATCTTAAAAATTCAGAATTCGTAATATATATATATATATATATATATATCATTGAGAGGTTGTGCTGAAGATTTGCTTTAGAAGGTTTGTTGCTTCTACCTTCTTGTAAAAGATTTGTTCATCTTAGTTCTCATGGTGTCCCTGGATCAAGTGCGGGGAACGGTGCGCGGCGGGAAAGTTGTGGCAACAGGAGAAGTGGTGCAAAAACAACTATAGTCCTTAGGTCGACAAATATACTAGGAAAGGGAGCTGTGAGTATATCTTATAACTGTTCAATAGTGCTTGATTTCGGATCGTAATTTTTCTCCCTGGAAAGGGTTTCCACGTAAAATATTGTACATGCCTTCTTGTGGTGTGTGATTGGTAGTTTTACTAGTTTGCATTGTTTTGATTACATTGTGCATTGTTTTTTTGGAACTAGTATCCATTCTAGTAGATAGAGAATGAACTTTCAATTGGTCTCATAGCCGGTTGCACTTGATTATTATGTAGATCAACATATTGCTAGAATGGACCTCTACCTTGAAGGCACTTCGAACAATAAACCCCGTTATTGGATGGCACAGATTATGTTGATTGGAAAGCCATAATGGTTTCCTTTCTCAAAGCCATAGATATTAAAGTTTGTAAATCTGTTGTGAATAGCTATACCTTACCCACTGTTGTTGCTAATGGGGTAACTGTGCCCAAACCTGAGGATCAGTGGACTAAGGAAGAAGAATTGGCTTCTACTTGCAACTCTATGGCTATTAAGGCTATTTATAATGGAGTTACAATGTTTGAGTTTCATAGGATTTTCACTTGCACAACTGTAAAGAAGCGTGGGGAATTCTACAGACTGTGCATGAGGGTACTGACACTGTGAAATAGTCGAAACTTCAAAAGTTAAATACGGCCTTTGAAAAGATTAAGATGGAAGAGGATGGGACCTTCAATGAATTCAATGCAAGGCTGAATGCAATTGTCAATGATGGTTTTACATTGGGTGATCCAATCCCTGAATATAGGATTGTCAAAAAGATTTTGAGGTCTCTTTCAGAAAAATCTGAAGCAAAGGTTGTAGCCATTGAAGAGAATAAAAATTTGAATACCTTGAAGGTTGAAGAGTAAGTGGGTAACCTACAGAATTTTGAAGCAAACCTTAGGTAAAATGGAAAATCGAAATGTAAAGGTGTTGATTTGAAAGTATCCAAGGAATCAGTCAAAAGAACTGAAAGTGATTCAGATACTGATTGTGAGGAAATTGATCCCCAATTGGCCGTTCAGTTTATGAAGCAATTCAGACTTTTTATGAAGGAAAAGAAAGGTGATTTGAAAGATTTGAAAATCCCTAAATATGTTGAGAAGAAGAAATCTTTTAAAGGGATTCAGTGTTATGAGTGTCGAGGATTTGAATACATTGCTAGTAATTGTGGTAACAAAAATCCAAAGAAGAAGGCTTTTTAGATGAATGAGAAAGTGGTCAGACATTGAAAAGAATATGAAGAGCATAATTTATCCCTGAAAGCTGAATTGTTTGAAGCTCTTGGGAATGTGCATCAATTGGAGGATGAGAATAATAGTATAGCTGACAAGCTGACTGCAGAATTACAGAATTATGACTTGCTTGATCATAATATGAAGACCTTGAAAGCTGAGAAAGTTGACTTGCATGGTAAACTCAAGCTAGTCCTTTCTAAGTTGGATATTGCCAAGGCTTCATTGGATAGGATGAACACTTGATCGAAAAAGCATGATGACATTCTGAGCAGTCAAAAGGCTTAAACTAACAAACATGGTATTGACTACATTGATGGTGCATCTACATCGAACGCCAAAGGTAAAAGTTGTCTTGTTCAAAGTTCATTCATTACTAATCATGTTGTTGATGTTTCACACACATAGCTGCTAAAAAGAAGAATGTGTCCCGTCTTACACGTATTCCACTTATCATCACTATAGAATTAAAGGATACATTCGACCCCATTGCAATAAGCTCCAAAACTTACCAAAATAAGTGCAATGGAAGAAACCAAAGACTAAGTCGAAGAAGAATACCAAAGTTATTTGGGTCAAGAAAGATAACCTGCCTTATGTTTTGGTACACACTTTGTTGAAATGCTTAAATTTGCAAGTGTGTGTACCTAAACTTCATCACTCCTGATCTACAACATCACGCCCTCACGCCCAGTGTTGAAAAGAAGATAATATTTAAGGGGAGTTAAAGTTGAGGGGGAGCTACTGGATCCAGATTGACAAAAGCTACATGATAATATGTGTTTGTCAATTATGGACAAAATGAGGAAAACAATGGAGCTAGGGGGAGTTCTTCAAGCAAAGACAGTGCAAGATCTACAGGTTCTGAGCAAAGATAGTGCAAGATCTACTGGTTCTGCAATTGTCATTTTTGTGTTGAAAATTCAATGTGTTTTTTGGGTTTTTGGGTATATTAAAATTGTATTGTCTTATGGAGTTTTGTCAATGAATTTCCAAATGGGGAGATTGTTAGGATTTTAATGTGTTGGCTAATTCATGGGTTGGACAAAACTCTGGATCCGTTGAGTTGTAATTTTCTATTTATTTTAGATTGGATTGTGGTTATGTGACCGGAAGAGTTGAAGCGAAGATAGAGAAGAAAACATAAGATATTTGGGTGAACTCACGAGGCCCGATCGATCGGACATGGGTTGGATGGATTGGATGTAGAAGGTGTCCTAGTTAACAAGATTGCATAATTTTCTGGGAGACAGCGTGTTACCAGATCGATCGGACCCCACACCCAATCGATCAGATGTCGGGAGTTTTCCGAATTGGGCTGTAGGATTTTGTTTTCTTTTCCAATTCGTGTTTCCTAGTTTGAGTCCTATTTGTGTTCTAATTCTAAGGAACGAATTTTGGACTATTTAAAGGGTGTTTCTCTCAACCCTAATTAGTGAAATTAAGTTATTCTCTCATAGTTCTGAGGTGAGAAAATTTCAGAGACACATTCCTTCCTCTCTAGAGCCATCATTGCGAGGTTGTACTGAAGATTTGCTCTAAAAGGTTTGTTGCTTCTACCTTCTCGTAGGAGATTTATTCATCTTAGTCCTCAAGGTGTTGCTAGATCAAGAGCGAGAAACGGTGCGTGGCGGGGAAATCATAGCAACATGAGAAGTTGTGCAAGAGTAACTACAGTCCTTAGGTCGACGGATAGATTGGGAAAGGGAGTTGTGAGTATATATTATAATTGTTCAATAATGCTTGATTTCGGATCGTGGTTTTTCTCTCTGAATAGGGTTTCCATGTAAAATATTATGCCTGCCTTCTTGTGATGTATGATTGATAATTTTACTAGTTTGCATTGTTTTAATTCCACTTGTATTGGTTTTTTTTTGAACTAGTATCCATCCTAGCAGATAGAGAATGAACTTTCAGACTTTGTATTTTTACTCTCTTTTTAAATTATATATATATATATATATGGGGGATATTTAAATGCATCTATCACTCACCATAGGGTGAGAGATACTCCCTTTTTTGAAAAGTTTCAAGTACAAAATCACTTTTATACTTTTTGGAAAAGTTCTCTTTTGTATATGTATATCAAACTCGGGCTAGGCGCAACCTTCTAGTTTTTCAAGCGTTCCGAACTTGGTCGTGCTCCTTGTGGTCCGATTCGGGCCTGGTTTGGGCTTGCTTGTAGGCCTGTCAATGGGACGGGATGAAAAGGGTAAAAAGCCCGGCCCGGCCCGTCCCAAGCCCTAAAATACAGGGCTTTTAAAAGAAATTTGAGCCCAGTGGGTTGGGTTTGGACAATACATTTTAAAGCCCGGCCAAAATGGAACTGGGACTGGGCAGAGGATGCCCAGCCCGTTCAGGCCCGGCCCGGCCCAAGCCCTAAAATACAAGGCTTTTAAAAGAATTTGAGTCAAGTGGGCTGGGTTTGGACAATATATTTCTGTTCATTTCTTTTTTAAATTACTTGACCCATATAGGAAAATATGATACTCATTCTCATTCATTTTATTGATTTTTTATTTTCTACTTTCACCATCCAAAAAAAAAAAAAAAAAAAAAAAATGAAGTTTTTAACTTATCCTACATTACTTTAACTTGACTCATATATGATACTCATTCATTTCTTGACTCATATAGCCTATAGGATACTCATTCATTTCTATTGATTTTCTGATTTCTACTGTCACCGGCCAAAAAAAAAAAAGTTTTTAACTCTACTATGTTGATTGTTGCATTGTATTGCCGGTCCCAAGCTCAAAAAAAGGGAGGAGGGTTTAAAGTCCGGTTCACACCGGGTGTCTGGTGACAGCAGGAATAATTAGAGAATGTTTTGCTTCTGTTTAAGATTGGGCTAAGCCCAGGCCCGGCCCTGTCCCAGCCCAGACCCGTACGGGACGGGATTTGATGTAAGCCCGTTCAATTTAGGGCCGGGATTGGACAACACCTGACAGGCCCATCTTATTTTTGAGACGGGATTGGACAACCTAAGCCCAAACCCGGCCCGTCCCATTTACAGGCCTACTTGCTTGACACCCTTTTGAGCACCAGTATGCTTCACATGAGGACTACATAAAAAAATAGTCTGCGGACTAGTATGCTTCACCTGTTTTTTTAATACCGCTGCAAACGTCCACGGGTTTACAATTTTTAACTTATGAAAATGGGGTCATGGTGTGATGCTTACGAAGACCTATCAGCGTTCAAGCCACCTTCCTCACTCGACTTCTCATCCTTTCTGAATCTGAAAACCCCAGCGTCTTTTTCTCTCGAATCAAACAGAAATACATCAGAAAGATCAGAAATCCGAGGTTTCAGACTTCTGGGTACGTTGCAATTTCTCTAATTACTTCTGTTCTGTAGATTGTTCTTGTTTTCACTTATTTCTGCCATGTATATACCAAATAGAGCTTGGAGATAGTGATGGGATCTGCATTGCTTTTTGGTTTCTCTCTCTTTTTGTGTGTAAGGTGGAATCAAATGGAGCAGATTTGGTTGTTTGGTTGATTTCTGATATGGGTCCTTTTTTTTTTTTTTTTTGGATTTTGTTTTTAAGTTTTGATGGCATCTGATTTTTCCTGCTTGAGATCTCGAGATCAAACGTTATGAATCATTCATATGGAGTTTTCTCTTTGATGATTTTGTTTTCTTTCTCTGCCATGTATGTGTGGGTAACAGTGATTGACTGTGCACTGGTTTGTGGGTTTAATCTCATTTGCTGGAATCTTATCAAGCTCATTTTGCTGATGATTTCTGACATGGCTTTTTTGGTCTTTTCTGATTCCTTGTTTGGATTTTTGTTGTTTTGCAAGCAACAGTTGGTAAATGGTGAAAAGTTGCTAATGCAGAGGGCTATTAGATAGTGTTATAACTACCTTAACATCAATTAGAAGTTAATTTCTGGACACCCCAAAATCAGTCTATTCTGTTCATCGAAAGCAGAGGACCCTTAAAAGACCTCAATCCTAATGCTGATTCTCTAGCATGGGCTACAAGATAACCCCAATCTAAACCCCAACTAAATCTAAATTTAAAAGGCCCAAAACATTAGAGCATCGGTAGAAACAACCTGTTTTGCCAGCTCATATGCCTTCCTCTTAGCTCCTCTAAGTACGTAATGGAGAAATAACTCCATTATGCTCTTTATATCTTGAATCTTCTCTTCCCCCATTGTGAAGCATCGAAGCATTCTTGGTCCAAGGTAATCCGCATTTTGGATCCTCCTCAAATATGAGGATTTGCCACAGGATAGATCGCAATGGAGAAATAGAGTTAATGTAGCCAACCCCAATATAGTTTGGATAAGGTTTTGATGATGATAATGAATTATCGACAAATATAAGATTTTGAATACCCAAGGCTTTGGCGTTTTAACCTCCTATTATCAAAGACAAATTTTTTTCTTCATCCACCTATCTCTCTCCCACCGGACATTAGAAAACACGCATAATGTTTTGAGGCTGAATCATGGATCACTCATCTGAGAGCCACAGGTCTTGGATTACCATGGCAGTCGCATCAAAATAGAGTTTGAAACATGTTGGTTGTGATGACAAGAGCATGTGGCACGAAGGAAGGTCCTCACTATTGCAACCTTAAGGTTATGAGCAGTGGCGGAGCCAGAATTTTCTCCCAGGAGGGGCAAAAATTTCTCTTAGCGAGATATTTGAGAAAGCTTAAAAAAAAAAAAAAAAAAAAAAAAAAAAAAAAAAAAAAAAAAAAAACCAACATGTTAACATAATATAAAAAATTTGAAATCATGTATTCAATTTTACCAACAAACTAGTTATTATTAGATTTATCCCAAAAAATTGATAAAATTGACTAATTGTATTGCTCTATACATCCAACAACATCCAATAGTGGGTCCATAAGAGTAGAGAAGAATTGGTAAATTGCATGATTTTAGCACATTTGCTTGTGGAAACTATGCACCTGCACGCTGCACATCAAAACCATCCCAGAGGCGGGACCCACCTCCGAATTTCATGTATCACATGTGACACGCAATCCAGATCAGCGGGTGATTATAGTTTCAAAAAAATCAAATTAAATCATCTTCTTCAACGTCACTATATGAGGTTAATGTACAAGAAGTCTTGATCTTTGGCCCATTATTTAGGCTCAAATCTTTTTACTATTTAAAAGAAAATGCTAAAGTTATGAAACCTTTGGGACTAATGACTATAACTAAGTAGTGTAGAAAGCACTTAAGCACATTTTTGGCCCAAGGTTTAAAAAAATTGACAAGGGAGGGAGGGTCAAAGAGAACAACACGAAAATACACGAGATTCTCCTATTTTAAAGAAAATAAAAAAAAAGTAGAGTGGGGGCAAAGAGAATAGCCCCTAAATGGAGGACTAAGAGATTTTTCCTATTTTAAATGGAGTCAAAAGTTCAGGAGGGGCGATTGCCCCTCCTCAACCATATGTGGCTCCGCCACTGGTTGTGAGTTGATACAGTCATAAAAGGGTGAGCCCACTTGATTGGAAAAACCAATTCCGATTTTTAATCAAATCTACAGTAACTCAATCAAACACAAGGAGAAAAGTAGTAGAAAGCTTACTCCAACGCAATCCACCACTTGAAAGTTGAAACAACTTTCAATCCTTAGGAGAAATCTATCTCAAAGCAACAATAGATATAATTTGGAAACCATGCAACTATTATTGAGAAAATATCATAAAAATGAACTATAGTTGGACGTCTAACATGCATGGGTATTTATAATGTTTCTAACAAAATAAAAGCCCTAACTACTTTCTAATATCATCCCAACTTATTTCCTAGAAGACTAGGGAAAGAAATCTGATAATAAAAAGTCCTTACTAAGTACATCACTTAAATACATAACATAGGAAGTGTGCATAAAGTCCCATATGCCTTGGGTTTCTCCTTCCTTGATTGGCTCCACTTGCCTTCTTGCGTGATATTTACCGCTTGTACTCAGTAAGGGTGTTTTTTTGCAACGGTTTGGTTCCATGTTCTCGCTTTCCCCTGGGACAAAAACTATGGAACGATGTTTGGTTGACCATTTCAAAAAAAATAAAAATAAAAAAAATTGCGGAACTTCTCAGAAATCACTGTTGTGGTAGTTATGGAAACGATTTAATTTCTTCTTTTTTTAGAAGACTCCTCTTATCTCCATGTCCCCATTAAAAGAAAAAAAAAAGAAGATAAACATCTTTCTCGGGCACCATTCTTTTCTCACTTAGCACCCAACACCAAGCACCTCCGCAGGTCTCCTTCATCTTCCCCTCCCTCCCTCCCTGTTTCCACGAATCTGGATTGCCCTGATAAAAAGATTGTGCAGAAATACCAACCAACCGAAAAGAAGCAAAAAGACCTACCTCTGAGGGCTGAAAAATTCCCACGAATTACCTTTAAAAAAAAGAAGAAAAATTCCTACAAATTGTCTAAAACTCCTTGAACGCTAGACAAGCCTCTGAGAAGATCAAACAATGCTTTAGATCCCTTGGTGGGCCTCACAATAACCTTTGATCACACGGACAATGACATCCTATTCCTCTGTAGAAAAAGTTGCAGAAATACCTTCACAGCTTTGTTACCATGACAATTACAGCAATTGAAGATAAAGACGTTTGATGGAGAGAATCAAATTGTGTGCCTTTCTTTGAGATCGGTCCCATATATTCATAATACAATATGAGTAATCATCGCAAAATTCAATCCCTGCAATTTCTCCTTCTTTAGGAATATTTAATCTTCTAATGATTTATACTAGTCTACCATACATATGCTACCCTTTAGTACATTGGAAAATGCATTCCCCATATATGGAGTCCATAAGATTATCTCTAATAGCTTGGAGGTCAGTTTCATTTCTGGTTTGCTTTGTTTATGACTAAGATGGTAATGTTGATGGTTTTTGGGTTTCGATATTGGGAAGTAGGCTGGACCATGCTTACCTGGTTCGCAGTTGGATTAATTTCCATTCAGGCTGGCAATTCATAATGTGAGATAGCTTGATCAGAAAATTCAATGGAGTAGTTTTGTTTAATTCATTTTATAACTCAGCAGCTTTGCAGTCTGAGTTGGACAGGTTTGATGAACTAATATATCTGTGCCCATGCTATTAAGTCCCATCAGTGAGGCCCACTAGATCAATCTAAACTACTCGAAGTGACTGTTCTTGTTTACATTGCTTTTACCTAAACTTTACTTCCAACAGAGTTGGGTCTGCCATCAGATAAAACACGTGTAAAGCACATGGTTATAATGAAAACCAAAGTAAAATTTAATGTTTTTTCAGTGATCAATTGTAAGGTGGGGCCAACTTTGGTTGGAGTTAGATATGGACTGGTATTAATAGATGGAGGTGCAATGCTTTTGAGTGGCTTGGGATTTTTAGGTAGGCCCCACTGGTGCATTTGTAGGACTCACCTTAGAGAATGGTTCACAAGTAATTCGAGAATTGAACCTATTAGGATCGACCTTAATTGCCCGTTTGGTAATTTTACTAATATAGTCAAGTGAAGTGAAGTCAAGTTAAACATCCCATCAAAAGCACTTTTTACTAAAATTCCCTCAATCTTTTCCAAAAAAAGTCAAAAAGCAACTACATTTACTCACTAAAAGACAAAAAAACTCCATTTCCCCATACAAAAAGTCAAAAATATTTCATCCCAAACAACTAAAAAGTGGACTGAAGTGAAATAAAAAGAATGAATAAAATATAAATTAGTTATGATGGTATTTTGTTTTTAGTTGTTTGGGATGAAATATTTTTGACTTTTTGTATGGGAAAATTGAGTTTTTTTGACTTTTAGTGAGTAAATGTAGTTGCTTTTGATTTTTTTTGGAAAAGATTGAGGGAATTTTGGTAAAAAGTGCTTTTGATGGGATGTTTAACTTGACTTGACTTCACTTGACTATATTAGTAAAATTACCAAACGGGCCCTTAGTAAAGAATCCAATCGCCTGAATCTACACAATTTAATTATTGAAGGGGACTCTTTTTGTGCAATCCAATCGGACTCGGGAGTTGCTAAAGCCCCTTGGAAGGTGGATGGTGTGGTTGGGGAGATTTCTTATCTTGCAAGAAGTCTTCAAGTCTCCTTTTCCCATATTGGTTGAAGTGCCAGCACAGAAGCTGATCGCCTAGCCAAGGAGGGTGCTTCTTGTCATGATTTGGGGTTATAGTGTTTCCCTTGTAGTTTTGGTTTTCATTTTTTCATCTGGACTGGCGTTTGGGTCCATAGATTTTTGTTGGGTCTTGGCTTCTTCCCTTCTTTTGTTACTGTATACCTCTCCTATACTGTATCACTTTCTCAAAAATAAAAAATAAAAAAATTGAAGTATTCCTGTTTCGAATGCCTTATTAGGGAACTAGGGTGGGCTGGACAGCAGTAGACATTATTTACTGGGTGGGCTGCACTGGAGACTAAGAGAGAGGTCTGGAAAATGGGTTGGTTAAGCCGTTGCAGGGAAGGAAGGGGTGATAACAAGACATGGGAACAGGAGACTTAATGGACGGTGACAGCAGGGTGGCGCAAGGCGTTGCAAGTATGGGTGCTGCGGTCAGCTCCTAGGGAACTTAGGTTGGCTGGATTGCAGGGGCAGAGATCAGATGGTGCAGAAACTAGCAGTGGATTTGACAGAATAGGGCTGCAGCCAACGAATAGATCAAGTTTGGGGTGGCTTTCGAATTACATTTTCAGTTGGATTGAGATGGAGCGGGCCATTGGCAAATGGGTTCAATAAGATGTATCCAACCCCAAATTAGTCTAACATATTTGAGAAAAATATATTTAGCATTAAGATCATGACCAATTGACTATATAGAGTACAAAAGTCAGTTGAAGGTTAAACTAATTCTAAAAGCTTATCTAGACCTTTTTACGATCTTATCATAAGAAATCCCAATATACTGAAACAATTAAGGGGTCTTTTGCCTTGTACACATGATAGGAAAATGGGGTTTACGTATGTAACATTTACATGTGTAAATGTTACATATGCAAGTGTTACACGTGAAACACGTTACCATCTATGATGCCTAGATACGTATACAGATATGGACATGGATATGGGGATCGGGGATATGACTCTGTACTTTAGAAAATCTAGGACGCGGATGCGGATACGGATACGGGTGTCCCAATTTTTTGTTTAGATCATGTTTGAATTAATGGAATTATCATTGTTTATGTTCCTTTCCAACATTTTTATGTTGAGAAGTAAGAAAATTTAGAGAACTAAATGAAATAATAGACTTGCTAAGTAGGATATGCTATACTTATACCCTAAAAAAAAGTAGTGCAGTATTTGGTACCGATACAAGTATCATATCGGTCCAATATGGATATGTTGGGCTTGTACAAGTATCTAAGTATCATAGATTACCATGTTTGTCAAAATCACCAATTTCACGTTAAGTATATCCAGCAGTTTTTAATGTACCATGGATTTTATTGGTAGTTTTTCACAAATTTCTCAAAATCCATGAAAATTTAAGAAAATAAAATTTGCCTCCTAGCTGTTTTTAGCCATATAAAGAACATTTCGGATTGTGAATTTGGGGGCCCACAGAAGTGTAGAAAATTAGATTTTTACAAATGGGAGTTTTCAGACATTTGTCACAAAGTTCTCAAAATCCATGAAGAGGTTAGATAAGAAATATTTCCTACTGACCACTTTTAGCCTTGTATAGAAGATTAACAGCTCAGATCATGAATTTAGGGCCACAAGAAATTAAAAAGAGTAATGTTATTTGTGGGGTTCAAACCCTTAACCTAATCAGCATCCT
Organism: Camphora micrantha; assembly: GCA_003546025.1. Taxonomy (NCBI): domain Eukaryota; kingdom Viridiplantae; phylum Streptophyta; class Magnoliopsida; order Laurales; family Lauraceae; genus Camphora; species Camphora micrantha. The sequence continues at coordinate 14,425,120 of QPKB01000007.1, forward strand.
GCCTGTATCCATGCCATGCTACAAAATCAACTGAAAACCAGTCAACCACTTGTCCAGGTGCATAAGTTTTCATGTGAAAATGCCCCCATGTAAATACCATTTTCACACATCATTTACACACCGCATGCATATATCAGCGCAAAAGGACGTAACGATGTGTAACCATTATGCATGTGAATGACTGCTAACAAACAACCCCTAAGGTAATCTTTTATAATGAACTAAGGCGAATGATGTATGTTAGATGCAATCGTAGCATTCTATCTTAATGGACTTGTGCAGACTGAATTTCATGGGATGAAGCATGGTAATTATTCCAATAATAGGAATATTAGATGGTATTCCCTCTTAGACTTTTGGGAGAATAACTTTGGTAGATAAGAATGACATTCATGTCGTTAAGATGCCTTTCATCAGTGGTTTTTTTTTTTTTCCTTCAATCAAAGATTTAACAAGGTCTTCCAGGGATGTGGAAGGTCATAATCATTATGTTATCAAATGGGCACTTCAGTTGTCTCCAGAAAGTTGCAGATTCTCTCTTGCTTTTATGGTACTTCAAACATTTCTTTTTCTTAATATATAACCTGTACTATTATTTTTTATGCGTTGTTGCTTAGGGCTCGCTTGTTGCATTGTATTTAATGCATATGAATTCAAGGTAAAATTAGCTCTGAAATATTAAAGAGGTGATGGGGGAAGGATATAAGGTGGAGGCGTAGATGAGGCATTCACTTTCCAAGGACTTGAATTACTAGGGTGATGACTGGGTATTCATTTTTGCCATCTCCCTTTATTTCATTTTCCATCAAAGAGGAGGATATTTGATATTTTGATGGCCTTTTTTGGATATTCACTTTTGTTTCTCCATTTTTAAATTTTAGAAATACACCTAAGAATTCCTATGAATTCAGTTGCATGAAACAGAAGGGCTCTTATAGAAAAGTACTTATGCCACCACATGTATTTATCATCTTAACAAGAAGTCAACACTATACGTTCTTGGACTCATTAATGCTGACTGTCATTCTCCCAATCCATGGACTTCTAATCGAGAAGCATTTAATTGTTTGTAAAATGCAGATCATTCACATACCCATGCTCAAGGATGGTTACATTAAAGCGTAGCTGAGTTAGGGAGATGATCTGGTGACAACTATGATATCTGTATGTAACATTCTCATGTGAGACATAGAACAGTGACCTTGCCAACCAAAGTAAAATATTGATTTCCTAGAGGCAGCAGTGAATTAATGTCCCTACAAATGACGATGTTGTCGAAGTTACGCTGCATCACTATTGATGTCACCGGTACACTGATTGCTTACAAAGGGGAACTTGGTGACTACTACTGCATGGCAGCGAAGTCTGTCGGATTGCCCTGTCCTGATTACAAGCGTATGCATGAAGGCTTCAAGAGTGCATATACTGACATGGCGAAACAGTATCCATGTTTTGGTTATGCTGCAAAAATGCCCAATATCAAGTGGTGGAAACAGTGTGTGAAGGACTCATTTGTCAGGGTAATTATGACATTTCTCTTCATCTCTGTGTTTAAGCACAATTTTCATTAGAACTACATGATCTCCTTTGTCCTTGATTGTTATGTAATGGGACCTATTCTTGAATGATCCAAGCTTTTGATTTGATGGCCCCATTTTGGATAGACGATGTCTAAATTCCACTGGATGAAAACCGTTGTAACCCTTCAGTTGAAGGCCAGAAAGAAATACAGCTACAGTACATATTTTTGTGGAAAAACCAAGTATCACAGGGGTAGGATATTACAATCTGCTTTTTGTTGGGTGTGATCCACCTATGCATGGGCACTCGCTACATCCACCAACTCAAGATCCAAAGACATGAATGCTTATCCTTTGAGGATCAATGATTTATTCCTTTCAGTATTGCTTTTGCCTTCATTCCAGTAAATAGATTACATTTTCGGACAGGGAGGCTATGACTATGATGAGGAGACATTTGAGAAGGTATTCAGGCGCATATACTCTGTCTTTGGTTCTTCTGCACCATATACTATTTTTCCAGATTCTCAACCATTCCTGAGATGGGCACGCCAGAAGGGACTCCTTGTTGGGCTCGTTAGCAATGCAGAATACCGGTATCAGGATGTCATTCTTCCTGCCTTAGGATTGAACCAGGTAATAAGAACTATTCATTGTCCATACATTAACATGTATTTGTGTGATATATTAAAGAATTTTGTCTTACACGGTGTTTGGCAACCCAGGGATCCGAATGGGATTTTGGTGTTTTCTCAGGGCTTGAAGGAGTTGAGAAGCCTAACCCAAGAATCTATGAAATTGCACTGGCGAAGGCTGGTAATATAGCACCTCATGAAGCTCTGCACATCGGGGATAGCATGAGGAAAGACTACCTGCCTGCAAGGGCTGTGGGCATGCATGCATTACTGTTGGACAGGTTCAAAACACCAGATGCAGAAAATTGGAGGAAATCCGGTGCACCTGTTCTTCCAGACCTGGTGGCTGCACAGGCTTGGCTTTCTGCTGAAGATGTTCCAAACCAGGAGACTGTCAGAGAGATGGATGGCCTTAACTAGTGCTATTTGTAAACTAGAAATATGCAACATACAATGTTAAAATCACTCCCTTGTTTGTCAAGAGGGCAGTAAACTTTCTTTAGAGGCCCTACTCGAAGTAGTGATTTTACATTACCAGAACTTTTAATGCATTTAAATTAACCAAGTCAGTTATTTTTACATCATCTTATTTGCAAAAATCTAAAATTGTGAAATGACTAGTCTTTTTGTCATCAGGTTGAATTTAGAAAGATAAGGTAGTACTGGACTGAACATCTTTTATCACTGCACTCTTTTCAGTTCAGGCCAAAAGTTTTCTTCTCAAACCCCAGTTAATGGTCTTTTTTTCTACTGCAGTTTTTAGGTGGCATGATTGCAGGCCAGGCTTTTTTCAGTTTTTGCACCTACTTCATGAACAGGATGGCTGCAATTTTCATCGGATGGTTGAGAGCATGCGAAATGGACATGGCATGACAGAGAATTCTCTCCCAAACTTGGACAAAAAAATTCTACAGCCTGACGTTTGGTGTGACCATTGTGATGTCAAATATTAAAGGAATAATATAACAATTGAAAACATTCAGATATGATGGACTCCTGCTTGACGCTCGCTCAACAAGTGGTTGTCTTGTTATGGCCTCCTTACTCTTGATGGGATGGACAATTCCATCGACAAATTGGTGTGGAGCAGAATCACAGACAACTAGAACCCCACAAGCACAGCCACCTTGCAAACTACAAGGAAGAAAATAAACAGGTACAAGCATGGGCAAGACAGCAAGCATACGATTAGGGCGTGTTAGTTCACATTTTAGATTTTTAAGGAGGTGACTGACGAGGGATATGAGATGAGGGGTGAAGATATAAGATAGTTATGTGAATGGGATCTAGGCTTTTTTAGGATTCGAATTACTAGGATAACAGTGGAGTATTCATCTTTACATCTTCTCTTGATACTATTTCCATCAATGGAAAGATTATTTCATGCTCATTTTAAGATACTAGCTTTAATCTTCATTTTTAATGACTTAGGTCATGAATTCCTATGTATTCAATGCAAAACAAACCCCTAATGTTGTGAGAAAATGGGACAAACCACTAAACTTGTGAAAATGGGAAATAAGGTCTAAAGCTGGTGGAAAAACAAAGATGGGGGCATGAAAGCGTGGCACATGGTGCAGCTGGCACAGGAAACTGGGCATTAGCGGTGGAAAAGGCAAAGGAGAAAGCTTCGCAATAGTTGTGTTGTTTTTACATCTCTTTTCTTTTATTATATATTAAATTGATCATTCACTTCACTTCACTAATTAAGTAAAATTATCAAACAGAACTTTACATGGACGTAAACGATTTAAGGACTAGCTTATTTGGATTATTGGGGGTCGCGTTTGTGAAAAAAAAAGAAAAAAAGACTGTGGTAAAAGAGTTACTATGTATCAAAGCAAAAAAAAGGAATAACCGAGCATAGGAACTTTATAGCTCTCTGTAAATTGTTCACCAAAAGTGTGATGAGATGGAAAGGAAACCAACTTTCAGTGTTTTAGCAAAAAGGTTATGCTTCGGTCGGCTGTCACCACAATTCCTTAATATTGGTTAGGCCTACAGGCAATAACCAAATCCAATATCTCCACAATCACATCTCTTAATTCATACTTCCTTTGGCAAGGTAAGGGACAAAAGTGGAGGAGTGATTCCAATCACCTAAAGCACAGTGACAAAGAACCGTAGTCAATGGAGGACTTTAGAATGAGTGGCCTCGTAGTCTGAATGGAGGCAGCCTTATCCGACTTGACCTGGAGATTCCTGATCCAGCCAGAAGTATGATGGGTTAAACTTCTGAAGTAGAAGTACTTGTGTGGACAAAGTTTTGAGGATTATGTGGTCAGGGTACAAACTACAAACTCACATATTAATATACATGGATATGCATGACTCTGACTGAGGGAGCACATTCTACTGAATAAGAAATGGGTAGTAGGGACAAAAGAAAATATTTGGGGCCCTTGGAGTATCAGTGGGTGCCAACTGCCAAGAGGCATGCTATAGAAATCTTCTAACTAACCCTAAATTGGAGACATGAAACAGATCGAAATTTGTGCACCGTGGGTCTGATAGCTAGAAATAGACCCCAACCCCACCGAAATTTGTGCAACTTGGGTCTGATAGCTAGAAATAGAACCCAACCCCACTAGAATATTTCAACCCTACAAAATCTATGTGGCCTTAAACTTGTTGGGGGTGCACTTGCGAATCATTCTCCCAATGGTTTTGGGATAAAGCTTCCCATCCCATTACCGCACGGCTAGGCATGTAAATCTGGGCCGTGCCGGCACTCATGACTGGGCCCAGTCATGCCGAGGCTGGTCCGGAATGGCCCATGAAAAGTATACGTGATGTGATACGTGCAGTGCCGGGCCGTGCTTGGCCCGTGGGAAGCCCACAACTCTTCTCCCGCCTTTTTTATTATTTTATTTTTAAGTTGGACTTGGACGGACACAAACTTGGACTTAAACTCTTGGACCAATTTCATTAAAATAAACAAATTAAGAGTAATAAATAAGTAGAATAACACTAATGATGTTTTAAAAAAATATATCAAATATATTATATTTCCTTGAAATTTATGTTACGAAAGTTCAAAAAAATTACAAGGTTGAACTTGGATCAGTATATAATGAAATTCAAACCTTATGATAAATGAAAAAATAAAAAATTACAACTTTGAAAACCTATTATACATTCTAAAAAATAAATTACACTAATGTATCATATATGTAACACGAATATCTCGTCTTTTATCTCAAAATCATCGAAGAGGTGTTGTGTTCTATCCTCTGCTTGATACCAATCCCATAAGCATATGCATATCTCCACGGTTTCCTCTGATAGCATATCCTCTCGAGCTTAATAAGGCTCTCACTTGTACTAAATGCCTGCTCTAATGCAACTATAGATGCCGAAATTGTTAGTATATCACAATGGTGGAAAGCACAAGAAACTTAGTTTCAAATGATTTCCACCATGCCAAAAGATCAAAAGTGTCTTCATCATCATCCGGGATTGGAACAGGACCATTCTCCAGGTACAATGTTAATTCATTAAGCTAGTAAGAGGATAATCTGGATGAAAAGGAGTCACTTCCATGAGATTTCCTTATAATACCCCAAATGGCTTTCTTTTTTCCTTTATGTACTTGGGGAGGGCCTATTGGGACAGTGGGTGTTACAAATCTACCCAATCGGGTAGCATAATCCAAATAAAGTGTTTCTAATTGTGTTCTAAGAGTAGACATGTTATTTATATTAGTTGCATTCATGTTAGAGTTTATTTCTTCAAAAAGGGTTTCTACACCTCTTAATTTCAATCTAGGCTCTAATGCAGCAGCATACAAAATGTTAAATGAGCTATTATCCAATATTGTGAAAACTTTGCTTTCATTTGTACACACATAAGTTGAAAAAGCTGAAAATCTCTATGCTTTTAAAAGTAAGAAATATTTCATTAAAATGGGTTAAAGCTTGTGTTGATGTGGGATAATATACCCCGGAAAAAAATAAGGTTACATCATGAAAAAACTTCCAAAAAATCTCATATTACCTTAAGAAGGGTCCATTTATCATCACTTATATAAATCTTTTCATGTGCTAAATAAAGTTGACAATATTGATTTAGTCCATTTTATAGTAGGCACATGCTTGTTTTAACATTTTATAGGTAAAATTTCATCTATGCTTTATATCTTGTAATATTTTCTTAGGTCTTAGACCCAAACTTACACATATATCCCTCCACTATTGTTTTCGCGAGGGAGAACAAAAAATGAAACCTACAATCCATTTAATTATATCTAAATCATCTTTAATAGATTTTACCCCTACTTATATGATAAGACTTATGATGTGGCATGCACGTCTATTGTGAAAGAAAGCTCCATTTAAATCAAGTTGAAGCGCAGATTTTAGTAAATCTGTTGCGACATTGTTAGAGCTTGCATAATCTAAAGTTATAGCAATTATTTTATTTTCAATATTATATTCTCTAAGTTATTCAAGGATGGTGGACTCTATTCTAGCACCAGTGTATAAGAACTCTAGTAAAGAAAATGAAATCATTCTTTTCTGCATCACCCAATCACTATCAATATTATAATGTGATGTGATTGCAATGTACCCCACATTTTATTTAGAGGTCCATAAATCTGAAGTTAAATCCACTTTTCTAGGTATGTTTTGAAAAATATATTTTAAACTCTCGTTTTCTTTCAAAAAAGTCTTTATTGCATCATTTCTAGCAATAACTCTAGATATTTTCTGCCATGAAGGAGCAAAGGCTTTCCTGAAAAATCTTTCAAAGTGTCGGTTTTCGACAAATATAAATGGTAATTGGCGAACTATTATAAACCTTACAAGTTGATATCTAGCATTATTAGAGTCATAGTTAAAAACTCCTAAACCACCAGTTTAATTCGTTTAAGAAAGTTGTGTTTGAATGGTCCCATTCCCTACCCTAGCGCCAGCGGCATTCGTGTGTCCGGGCACGCACATTCTCATGTGTCTACGAAGGTGGCCAGTGCCACTTGCTAATTTGGCACCGAATAGCTCTTTTCAATATTTACATTGTGCTTTTTCGTCATGCTCCCATATACGAGAAGTCACTCTTACTTTTCTCTTCTTTTTAGTTATAGAACCTGAGCCTGCATGCCCTTCACTACCAGCGGGTTCCAGATCTTGAGGATTATGACTATCTACTTCTATCCCCCGATCTTGATCTAAATGAATAAATCCAGGATCTTCCTCATTTAGAGAGAAGTCAAGGTTGAAAGGTTATGATGGTCTAGCCATTTTTCTAAAAAAATAGACTTTAAAAAAAAACTTAAATAAATAATTATGTATAATGTGTTTGTTGTGATAATTTATATAAGAAAGGGGAGAAGATGAGACTTAATATATAATATTACTATGTATATTATTACTAAATAAAATTAAAAATTAAAAATAATAAATACCTTTATGAGAGAGGGAGAGCTAATGGAGAAGTCCTTCTTAGAGATCTCCTTCACTTTAGAGAAGTCACTCTCACTCTTCACTTCTTATAGAACTTTTTAGAGAGCTTAGACTTTAGAAAGAGACTTAAGAGAGCTTAGAACCTTAGAGGGAGTGTGAAAAATGAGAGAGTAGATGAGTACAAAGTTTATGACAGTTGGGGGGTATAATGGAAAAAAATTATCAGAAGACACTAATACCCGCCCCCATTCGACCGTTTATAGCTGTTGCGGGGGGGGGGGGGGGGGGGACGTAGACGACGTAAAAAAACTCATATAACCATTTCTTTAGAGCAGGGGTTTCAAAAATCAGACTGTTGGGCCTTGGGCGGGCCAAGCCTGGGTTGTGCCTCATGCCACCCGCAGGCTTGGAGTGCTGGCCCAGCGGAGGACTGTTGGCCCGTTGACTAAGTCAGTTGCCCATGCACGGTTTTTCCGTGTCCCGCCCAGATTTACACCTCTAGGCATAGCGCGACACTGCGCGCAAGCACAGGGTTTGATGCCTAGGCCCATAGGCACAATTGTGGCACGACATGATTGCAGCATGATACGGCATGGCACGACAGGCGATGCATTTTGACCGTTTACCCTTCAAATGGTCAAAAAAAAAAAAAAATGGTCATATTGGTGTTTTCAACCTTTTACCCTCCCAACAACCATAAAATGGTCATATTGGGGGCTAGAAATGCCAAATGGGCCGTGCCATGCACGACAGTCAATGGCCCGTGGAACGACACAGCACAGCTTGCCTGGCATGGGCCATGCTAGGATGAGTTCTCAGGCCCGTTGGCCCGCCAGGTGGCACAGTAGCGCACGAAATATTTATTTTTTTACTTTTAGGTCGACTTTGACCGAACCACTTAAATTTGTGTATTATTCTCTTCTTTGTGTGTATCTCTTAATTTTTTTTTTTAGCCTACACGGCCCTACACCCTAGGAAATCATGAAAACCCATGGCACGAAATATAACAGTATGAATGGCATGGCAAAGGTCCAGGCTGTGCTGGGCCGAGCATTTCGGCTAGTCGTGCCGGCATGCTCATGCCCCATGGCACAGCACGAAGCGATTGACATCTCTATTGGGGGCATTGGATGTCATTTTGATTTTTAAAAGTCTATAAATGAGGGGCCCCCATTCTCTTTTCTCACCAAACTCAATACTCATCCAACTCTCTCACTGTCTCGAAACTCTCTAACTCAAAGCATCTAAATCTCTCTAATCATATTTCTAAAATGTTTTTTGGGGGCCAAAGGTTAAGTCATTGAGAGACAAGAATAAGGGCCTTCAAAAATTTTGAGATTTTTATTTCATTTAAATTCTACATAGTCTATAATATATTATATAAACTCTCATCTTCTCCCCTTCCTTATATTATGTAAATCACAAAAACCTCTATTAATATTATTGTATATCTTTTTTTTTTCATATTTAATTTATTGAATATGAATAGACAATCTTGATGAAATCTTTCCCAAGAGTTTTCTTCTGTTAATTTAGGGGAAGGAGAATATAATGTCGAAGTAGAAGAGGAAGAAGTAGAGGAAGAAGTTCAACTAGAAGCTACTAGTGTTCGTAGAACAACTAAGAGATTCAGAACTTCCAAAGTTTGGAAGCATATGATATTTAAGGTTAAAGATAAAAATGGAAAAGAGATTGATAAGGCAAAATGTAAATATTGTGGTCGTATTTATAGGGAGCGACTATATGCACCTCCCTCATTACTCCTTGCACATCCATTCATGGGACCCCTTCAGGACATTCCCAAAATACCCTTCTCCTCTCTCTCCCTCTCCCTGCGACAACTCTCCTGGCCCCCACCACCGCCCGCCCTCCCTCTCCCTATCTCTCTCCCTCTCCTTCTCCTTCTCCTTGCTCACTGGTCGAACAAGAGAGGGACGACAATCGGGAGAAGGAGAAGGAGACAAACTGGGAGAGGGAGAAGGAAAGGGAGGGAGAGGGAGAGGGAGAGGGAGAGATGGCAGAGGTGGGGGTCAAGTGGAGTTGGCAGGTGAGCATGGAGAAGGAGAAGGAGAGAGAGAAAGGGAGAGGGTGGGTGGGTGGGTGGAGGTGGGAGCCTGGAGAGTTGTCGCAGGGAGAGGGAAATGGTTATTTTGGGAATGTCCATGAGGGGTCCCATGAATGGATGTGCAAGAAGTAACAAGGGAGGTGCATATAGTAGCTCCCTATTTATATTGCCGGTTCAAATGGCAGTCTCGGTCATTTGAAAAGGGATATGAATGTTTGTGAACCCAAACATATTGAGAGGACCCAAGGGGAAGGGGGTTCAGGGGCACAAACCCAAAAGGCCAAATTAGCTATATATTATATAGGGGAGTCAAGTTAAAACGCTACCTGTCTCCAAACTTCATGAACATTTTGTCTAGAAGAAAAATGTATGAAGCTTCAATACCTACCAATAGAACTTAAAAGGAGAGGAAAAAGAAAACCCTTTGGTTCATCAAGCATCAAACATGAAATCTGAATATTTCCTTACTTACTGAGAAGATCAGTAAAGAAAAACCTTCAAATGACTCTTAAAGAATCATTAAAATCATTATTACAACCTACAACTCCACCACACATCAGACAAGGCAGGTATCTTATAGATTAGGGTGTGTACTGACCATTGGACTTCACTCTAATACCTAGTAAAGTTGATGACTTAATATGGGAAAAAATGGAGAAAATTAGCAAGAGGTCCCTTAATACTATCCTTTAAGGCCTCTAATCCACGTGATTTTCAATTAAAGCCTCTAGTCCTTGCGCCTAGACTTATTACAGGCGGAGGTCCTTAAGTATGCTAAATCATATATTTGCAAGACTGATTTCCCTTTCTGACCGTCTGAATTTATGTCATGAAATTAGTCCCTAATTTTAAGCTCCTTAACATGATATTTAATAATTGATTTGCCCCTTGTAAATGAATTAAGTTGTCTAATGGATTTTATTTCCTAGATTTAAATCAAGTTTCGAAATTCAAATTGGAAGTTTCGAAATTCAAATGGGAGTGAATGATTGCAGGCCTTCTACACCAATGTACGATTTGCTGCGAAGACACTACTTGCAAAAGCTTTCATGGGTTTTCTTTGCAATCATCAGATAACCATGCCATTCATATCATACCCATCTTGGTGGAGAGGCCCAAGATCTAATCATCAGTCCAATTTTTTCCAATTGATCTTTGCCCCACTTCATCATTAAGGAGTTTCTGTGCGTGTGAGTTTCTGTGATAGTTGCCCACAAGACATAGAGAAGAATTGCACCAAGATATATCAAAAGTATTGAACCGATCTTTGCCCTACAGAAGATCAGTATTGACTACTTTTTAATGGGTTCACTCTAATCGTGCGCGTAAGTTTCTGTGATCTTCTGTAGTTTTCTTCCTCACGTGGCTACTATATCTCCTTCCTTTTGTTGTATTGTAAATTTCTTCAAAAAGATATATAAATTTATCTTAGTATTTTTCAAAAAAAATTTGTTTCAAACTCAGACATTTATCTGAGCTTTGAACAAACTTATCTGAGTTTTGCCCAGCCCCACGTGCTGATTTTCTGGATGATTTCTCTTTCTTTGAATCAATTTTCCCCCTTTTCTTTCTCTTATCTGTCGTAATATTTGATTTGCGCAGTCAAATCATCTTCACAAAACCACACACCCCCCCCCCCCCCCCCCCGATTTTTTTTCTCCAAATGAAACTCTTTAATGAAATTAGTTTTCCTTTTTTTGTATACTGCACAGAGTGTATTAAAAGGGGCATTCTGGACTATTTACTGTTTAAAACTTGAAAAAGGAACCTTTGCCTCTATGGAGAAAAAAAAAACATGGACCATTGGCAATAAAAGCTAAAGTTGAGGGACCTCCAGCCAAATACCTCAAAAAAATGACATTGAATTAATGGTCCCCATTAATCATTTAAAGTATTTTGCTAATCACAACCAGCTTTCCCTAGTACACATAAATTACAAACCCCCAATTATATTCCTATAAATATCTACAAAGGCCAATTATATCCCTACACATATCTACAAAGCATTCATCTATGGCTTGGAGGCAGTTTATAGTCTATCAGCTTTTTATTGAGGGCTGAAATTGGACAGGCTCGCTGGGTCTCAAACAATGATCACATTGTTAAAACAATAGGAATACTACAAAAAATTAAAAAAAAAAAAAAAAAAAACACAACAGCTTTGGATGATGGGATTCTTTCAGATACAACAATTACTCCATTACTGAAAAAGTGACACTTGAGTATACATAAAGCATGAAGATTTACTACCCTAGTGAGTTATTAGATAAGCTCTCTCGATTAAATCTACACCTTTCATAGACCCCAGACCAGAACCCATGCTACATTTGATACGTATTTTATCTGTTTACATCAATAGTCAATATAGGGAGCGTTGAGTGGTTCAAAAAATGACTGCATTCACAGCACTAACCATTTCCTTGGGGGAAGTATACCCATCATTTCTCATATAAAAGAGGTGTAGTACTTTGCTCATCATCCAAAACAAATCCTTGCATTCTCTTGGAACCAGACTTCCCTTTGTCTCCAGAACCATCCCCAGCAGCTCTCTCCTAGTACTGTCAATGAGACCCCTCATCTCCCTCATAGCGTCTTCCTCAGTGGAGACACCATGTTATGCCACACCATTTAGTTTACCCTGCTTGCCTTCCCTCTTCAACATAATAGTAACAAGACCACAAGAATAAGTAACTCTGGTACGAGCCATACTAAAGTGTTTAAGTCTACTACATATGGCGTGAGCGCGCACACACACACTAAAGCAGATTATAATTGTAGGGCCCATTGTGAACAGAGCCAGTCTTTATTCTTAAGATGCCAATGTTAGCTTTCAACAACTAACAACTTACAACTTAGCTGCAACTCATACACTGTAGAGCTGGCGCCAATCATAGGCCCTAATGTGGTGAGGTATCTCCTGAAAGTTTTGACAGTTTGGACAGTGCCCAAACTAAATTGCATAATTTATTGATTTCTCACATCGGATTTGGGCAGCTGGAAATTCTCAAAATCATTTTATGTTCATCCGATCAACATACTTTTAGGATATGTTTCACATGTAATGGGGCCCACAATTTGGCTAGCCTGAATTGGCAAGCATGATCTTCGAGTATGTAGTTTATGAGCAGCCAAAGAGTTGAGAGTTATTGATGGATGACACTGGAGTCTAACCCAACTCAATCAATGAATTTAACTTGTGACCATATGCCATTTCATTTTACCATCCATTCAACTGCCACCATAAGTTGGTGAGAATTGTCTATGGGTATGAATCACTGGGCTCTCCATATAGACAATAGGGCTTAAGTAATGGTCCCAGTTGAAGTACATGACATGTGCTAACACCAGAGATTTGTTGCTAGCTGAACATGTACGTCAGAGAATGCCTACCTGGAAGGTTTGCGTGTCATTGAGAAGCCGGCCACAAGTACTCAAAAGCTTGAATAGAGTATGGAATTCTGTACATCTAACAAACTCCTCTGGCAGCTCAGGCCCAACGAAATAGAAAGCGGGCAGAAGAACAGGCCACAAGCCAAATGAAACGTGGGCATTTTTCATGTACTCATCAACTATTGGAACTGACTTGTTCAGCTGCCACTCTGCCTCTTTCATCATAAATTTAAGAAAATTGAGCCACTGCCACCAGAAACACACAGCTCATGTCACACGCTCTCAAACTTATAATTAGGGACGGTGCAGAAGACAGATCTCATGATAGACTCTAGATCTAGACTCTAGATCCCATGATAGACTCAAATGGAGAAAAAGAATTCAAGTAGCCAACCCCAACATAGTTGGGATACGGCTTTCATGATGACAATGATAATGATGATTTTTTACTTTTTCTGGGAAGGTGGTGATGATGCAGAAGATAGATCTCACTATTTCAATTATGTGGTGGGCGACATTACGCCCTTGCCATGCATATGCCTTCACCCCAAGGTTGTTAACTGTGTTGTAGATTGCAGAGAATATGATCTTAACTTGATCAGAGCATGAAGCAGCAGCTGAATTTCCATCCTACCTGTGGGTCAGCTCACTCCCAATCATTCATGAAGCTTAAGAGAAATTCAAGAAATCATGTACCATGGGGATGGAGCCAAGAAAAACAAAAAGAAACATAAAAACTTACTTTTCAACCAACTGGATAAGGTTTACTAGTTCTTCTCTAGAGCCTCCAATGTCATAAAAATCATCAACAACAGTGGCGAGCAAGGCATTTTTTGCCCATGACATGCGAGCAACTGAGAGGTCAGGAGAGAAAAGGGTGGCTGCAGCTGAGAAGTAGCTGTAGGTCAGCTTCTGCCTAGCAAATTTGAGCTGATCCAACCGGTTTTCTTTGACCCACCTGTGTACAGTGGAAAGAGGAAAGAATAAATTAACTCATAGTATCCTCACTTCTTTTCATCAGTTATAGTGTATGGTTGACACAATCGTACCTGTCAAGATGTTCAAGTTCTTCTTGGTGAATGACCTGACAGAAATCAAAATCTTTCACTGCTACTGCCAATGTTGCAGGATCTGAAATGAATAGCAGAGATCGTTGCATCAGTAATGACTATAATTACAAAGATGTCTGGAGAGAATTGAAATTCTTATCTACTGTGAGCTTACAGAAACGTACCTATAAGATGTTTTCAAAATCTTAATTTCTTGTATGTAATGCTCAATATATCTCCTGTGATAGAGGCGCTCTAAATTGGCATACCAGGGAAACTTCAGAACATAATCTACCTGAAAAGTTTCCAAATAAAGGAATCTCAAATTTTGTGTCTTGCCTATGCAGAGGACCGAACGCCTGTTCTGTACAAAAGTGCTCAATATTTGGGACAACTGAATAGGTGAATTAACAGCTACACCATGTTAATGTTGCAGAAGGCAAACCGAGCATCCAGATTCAAGACCTCTAAACTTAATGGACCAAGGATGGGTTTTGCATAGAGAATGTTGATGCAGGCTGAAGAAGAGATCAAGGGACATGCCAAAAAGGAAGTGCTTCACATACACCATGTCTACAAAGGCAACATGAAGAAGAACCGAGTTCACGGTCGAACTCTTCTTTCAACCTAGGGGAATGATGCAGAACGGGCCCACAAGTGGTCCCACCCAAGAAAGTTTAGAGATATATTTTTATTTCCTTTTATTTTCCCTAATTATTAGTTAGCAAGTTTCTAATTGTAATTAGGATAATTTCTATTATTGGTTTAGGTTTTCTTAGGTCCTAAGTTTGCTTTTCCTATTTATACTGCATTGTAGAACTCTTTTTCTCAGACTTTGATTATTGGAAGAGAATTATCGTGGGTTTTCCCTCAAAGAGGTGTGTCCTTATGTTAAAGTCTCTGTAGAAACATTTTGAGGTGTCTGCGAACAAGTGCTTAAACACTCCACGCAAGCCCTAACCCGCTAGGGCCTGCATCAAATGTTCTATAGTGGAAGACTCTTAACTCTTGATTGGAGTAAATAATTGAGATTAACGCCACAATGGTCCATAAATGAAAGTCAATAGAAGTCCCAAGCTTCTAGCTCAGCTGGTAAGGGACATAAAAGTCCTCCAGGGAGAGGCAACATACCAAGGTTTGAGCCCAGTTGGAATGGAAAGTATCGGCCAGTTGCCTGAAGAAAAATAGGTTTTACCAGGGTAGCTTGTAGGGTAGATTAAGACATCTATATATATCAATTGAAGAGATAGGTCCTCATCTATATATCAATTGAACAGATAGGTCCTCCCTGTGAAATAGTACTGCATGCTACAGATCACTATACTGAAATAGGATGATGGTGTCATCCTTGTAACTGCGTGATGGTCGAAGGCATACTGCTATTACTAGAGGTCTTAGTACTGTTGGCTGGTTTGATCATGTGTAATTTTTCGCAAGGTTGAAAAGAGACAAGAGGAAGAATATGGAAGAATAGCTATACAGCTTGTGTCCCTATTGTTGAACATGGATGATCAAGCCATGTTTCTAGTTTATTAAAATTCTCACAATTAAAAAAATAGTCCTCAAATCTAACGGAATTTGCATGGCTTTGATGCTGTAAGGGATCAATATTCTTGGCAAATATTCTGGGTCTAATCTCACATATGTGAAATCCTGTTCACAGCATACAGGTACTCTACTGTTATCCTGTCTGGTGATATAAGTCAAACAACAAATCGAGGCATTGATTTTGAGATATGCACAACCTCCTAAGTTGGATTGATTTGATCACTCAAATGGTGTCTAAACAAGTGTTTGTCTATGATTTGGTTGGCTGATCTTAAACAAGGCAGTTCTTGATTTGTCTCTTGGTTTCCATTAATTCAAGTCAGCCAATACTAGTTCTGTGATCATACATATTGCAATCTAATGTCATAACTCATAAGGTATATCAAACTAGTATCAGAGTAAGTCCTCTCTGGTGGGGCTGATCTTTGACAAAAAAGGAAGTACAAAGTGAAAATAAAAGAAGAAACTGCAATGCCTCTGAAATCTGCCACTCAAGAAGAGAAGTTTGAACTTACGAATGTAGTTAATGAACTGTGGTTAGATATTCAGGCCCTAGAACACTCAGTTGAAAATCTTGCCTCCAAAACAGATGGCCAATCAGAAATTGTATAAGATTTTCATGAGAGGAATGGGTATCATGAACAATGGTATGATCAAGGCCCTCCAAGAGGTTATCAAGACCGATGATCAGAAGAGGGGCCTTAGTCAACCAAGCAATCTTGGCCTAGGATATGATTATCGAGTGTATAATGGTGGCTTGTGATGAGATCTTGACAACAATTACTATTATCAAAGAAGGGATGCAACTATTAGTGGCAAAGATATCTAGACCATGGATACCCTAATTGATTACCATATTTGTTAAGTCAAGAGTATATTCACAATCGAAGAACTTCTTGAATTTCATGGTAGAATTAACACCAAAAAATTCCTCAACTAGTCGAGAAAGAGTTTCACTACCAAGTTATTCTAGATCAAAATAAGGTGAAGTCCCAGGCAACTCGAATGACTAGGAAGCCTGGCGGGTTATAGAATGGTTAGATTCAACAAGGAGAAATGATGCTTAATAGGATAAAGTGAAAATAAAACTTCAGAAGCCGACTCCATGTGAAAAATATGAAATTGAATATTATAGCCAACCCAATCTATCACAAAAGAACAAGCATATAAAAGTAGACTGCCATCTATCAGGAAGAATATGTAGAGTACTCCGCATGCACTCTCTGACTTACAAAACCAATCATCCTTACAAAAGCTATGAGAGGTGATCCTCATCAATTTCTCATTCACAAATTGAAGAAGTTTGATCCTCAAGCACCAATTTGATGGGGAGTATGAAATCGTCCAACAGAGCACTATACTGAAATAGTGATCCCTGTAATGTACATATAGGAGATCTACAATAGAGAAAGATATTCTTTATTGTATCTATCTGAGGGTTGGGAATACCAATTTTGGTTATATATGAGGGTTGGGATTACTAGTTTCAACGTATATAACCATATACAGAGGTGGCCTCTTCAATTAAAGGACACAAATTGAAAAATACCTGTCTTTTGACCCAAGCTACTCGATCCTTTCTCCCTTAACACCTCTATTATTTCCTACTCAAATCTGGAAAGACTATTCATCATCATCCATGGTGGTCCTACCTGATCACAGTATGGATCACAAACCAGTGCTCAAATATATCCAATACTTGGCTAAAGCAAAAGTGATCAAACAAGTAAGCAACAGAATTTTGCAATATTGAAATTTGAAAGGATTTGAATTTCATTGGCATATAATAGAAATTACCTCTTTCTTTATGTAATTTTGATATCCATCTACATGCATTGCATCCTTGGATAATTCTCTTTGCAAAAAATGACTAGACCAGGAATTCAGTTCCTCCAAAACTAGTTCTTTTGAGCATGTCATGATTTGTGAAGCTTTGTGAAGCTGTAGAACTGTACTCGAGTCCTTAATATGACATCCCAATGAATCGAAGAAAAACTTTTCTTCAGAAAATTGAGCTAAGGCATCTACAATGCATATTGAAGTGATTGATCTTCTACCCCCACTAATAATCATTAGAAGAAATTATATAAAAAGATAAAAATGGCAACTCTTTGCATGTAACAATTTGACAACCATTTTAAATGGGAACATTTAGCTTGTTGGCAGGCTGGGTCCACCGTCAACACATCATCATCATTATAATCATCGGAGGCTCATCCCATCAATATGGATCGGTTTAAACATTAAAGAGAACAACCAATACACTCTTCCGCAGTCCATCGGCCACTCCAAATAAAAGAGGTTTTTATGGATTAGGCATCAATCGAAGGTCAGCTGACCAAGGTAGGTATCTCATGCATCATCATCATCATCATCATCAAAGCCTTGTCCCAACTATGTTGGTGTCAGTGAGGTATTAACTAAAATTATTTTCTACTGTCCATTTCATTGCCTTGAACTGGGTGGCTAGCAATGTTAATCAGAGCTGATTTTGGTAGATTCTACTAACCCCTCTTATTTGTGGAGCCTGCAGCCATGCAGACACCCACCAACATGCCATATGGCCCACTTAACTTGAATGATGGGTCATCACCACAAAGATTTGTCATGTTAGCATGACTCAGCAAATAAATAGGTAAAGCAATTTCATAGCCACGTACCAAAATTTCAAAACCACAAGTTTGCAGCAAGGTAGTACCTGAAGAAATGTTGTATCCATTCAAACGTAAAAGCCAGAATGCCATGGCAAATGTGGAAACGTCTAAATATATTTCTTCATCATGCTGAAACCAGCACCTGTTCCTTATATCAGGATTAATATTTTACTTTTTTAACAATTTGAAATTCTCAGTAGTAGTTTACAAATCTATTATTAGAGCTCGCTTATACGTTTCATCCAATGTGCCTTTTATTTCTTCGCTAAAATGTCTTGCAATTTCTAACTTTTCAAGATTGTCAATCATATGGAGTTGGGTATATTTATCTAGAGGATAAGTGGTGGGAGTTGAAATGGACAGTCAGAATCTACTGGAATTAGAAGAACACCAAAAAAAAAAAAAGTATAGCACCCCAGGACTTGGCATCTTACTGAGGCATTGTGTATCCAAAACAATGACCTGATGGTCCTACAACACATAAGGTATACCCCAAAGGAGGTCCAAAGACTAATTTCATCCTTCATCTTTTGACTTTAACAAAGAACAAGTATAGCACCTAGGACTTCGCAAGTTTGCATAATGCTGAGGCAGCGTGAATAGAGCAGGTCCAAAGACTAATTTTTTCATACTTCAACTTCTGGCTTTGTTGATCTCTGCTACATCCTCCATCTATTTATAGTTCATTAGTTGCAGATATAAGATATTCTAGACAAAGATTTTTCGTAATCTCCATCTAAGGTAGGACAATCAAATCAGCTGTCTGGATCACCAAGCCATGGGTCTCAAATAAGATTATGGAAACAATAGGGTACTAGTTTACCTGCATTGCCAAAAACTTGAGTGAACGCAAGTACCCTAGACACCGACCATCCTTAAGATGGGTCAGAGCAGCTGCAGTGGTGGATGGTGAAATTGAACAAAGATCCATTCTTCCTCTGATATTTCATCACCACCTTCCAGTCCTGTAATTTTTCCAGTGCTTTTGCAACATATGCAAGATAGACTTTTCCTCCCAAACTCCCAGAATTTCTGAATGAAAGCAAGAGCAAATATCGTGTGGCACATATTAGTAATTTTGTAAGGGTAAATTTTAGAAGTTCAAGAGGGGGGACAAAAGCATCTCACCAACAGTATAAAATGCAAGCATATCAAAAATCCTTAATCAGCGAAAGGTTTCCTGAAATACATCATGGAAGATCCAACAACATATAATAAAATTTCCATGTAGCTCATGTATCCTAGGTCTTCTTTTAAATTTTTTTTTCAAAATGAACAAGTGAAGTAGCATCTCATGGATATCACTTCCTAATGTGCCAAGTGACACCTTCAAGACTTCCTATTAAATTCTTATCAGAGGAGAAGATAGCAATAGCTACTGTTGACACCGATTAATCACTTAAGATGAAACAATGGCCTTAAAAAAAAGGTGCATGTGAATGTTTTTAAAATGATCATCACCTATGATGCCTAGATACGGCACGGATACGGCAATGACACGTCATAGACATAGCAGGAATACAGATTTTACATGTAAAAAGTGAAATATTAGATATGATACGACACGATACGTTGCCCATTTTGAAGTATCCGTGCATCATAGATCATCACTAGCATCTCATGCCAATGAGTACAAGTCCAAGTCTTTTAGGGACTCCATCAATATGCCAGCTAGTTGGCATTAATTGTAGACATAAGGTTTCAATTTCAAGCAAGTTAACCTTGTTATGGCAGTCTTCAGTGATAAAAATGGCCTAGCCATGAAAACTATTATGGAACTACTCTCTTATACCCAACCCACAACTTTGTATAGTGTCGCTGACACCTAATTCATGATTTAAATAATGACGATAACTTGATAATGCAAATTACGAATAACAAATAAGGAACGAAAAGAATCACGGAACGAAATGGATGGGATATATTCTACAAGTTGGGTCGAGTTAAATGGGTTGGCCGAAATTGAATGATGGTTTCACAGGTTGGTTCAGGTTGAACCGCATCAGGTGCAAAATTGAAGCTACTTGACCTATTTTAAAAATGGGTAAGATATGAGTTGAACTTCAACCCATAGACACCCCTCGTCAACCCGACCAATTTTTACCCAACCCAACCTGTTGGTCGTCCCTAGTAAGAGCTTCCCAGTGCGTTTCTCTCTCTCTCTCTCTCTATATATATATATATATATATTTATATGAAAAATCCAAGGGCTTTGCAAGTTAGAACAATGATAGAGGGAAAACTTGGTGTCTGCCACCCAACTGTGACGAATATGAGAGAAAGAGTATTGTCGTGAATAGAGAGGAAGATTTGTGGAAAAACTGGATGATCTTTGTGATCCATCCTTCTCATTTATATATATACATTCATTTGCCAAAATTAAGGCTCTAATTACCTTAATCATGGATCAATTACAATCTGTACAATCATGTAAAAAAGGAATATTCATTTAATTTACAACTAATCATATGATTCTAATTTTCATTTGGTCAATCTCCATTTAATATACATTTGAGACTTGGGCTTGGGCCTATATTAACATCCCCCCTCAAATTGATGCTGGTCCAACGGCAACAATTTGCGAACCAAGAACTCATGACAAGGTCGAGGAAGAGCCTTGGTGAAGACATCCAAAATCTGTAATTCAGATGAAATTTGTGGTAAAGATATGACATTCCGATCAAGTTCATTGCAGATGAAATGGCAATCCACCTCAATATGCTTTGTGCGGTCATGAAAGATGGGATTTTTAATAAGGCGAATTGCACTCGTATTATCTACATACGGAGGAGTTGCTGTGGACTGAGGGAATCCAATTTCTTAAAGAAAACCCCGAAGCCAAAGAATTTAAAAACAGGCATGTGACATAGCTCGGTATTCAAATTCCGAGGATGATTTAGAAATCCTTTCTTGCTTTTTGAATTTCCAAGAAATTGATGATTGTCCCAAATAAACACACCATCTTGTTGTTGATCGTCAAGAATCTTGGCATCCTGCCCCGTCGGCATCAGAGTACGCAGAAAGATTGAGAAAAGTACCAACTGTAAAATATAAACCTCATGTTGGAGAGCCAGCAACATATCGAATGATGCGTTTGACTGCTATCAAATGAAGATGTCGTGGAGACTGTTAAAACTCAGCAATCAAGAAAGATATCAGAGCATACAAACCAAGTACGAAAACAAGCCCTTTAAAACTCAGCAATCAAGAAAGATATCAGAGCATACACTCCCAACACTCAAAGAGAAGGAACTACATGACCATTTGGCAGAGACTGTTACACACTCAAACATACATACACCTTACACAAGGCACATATATATGGCCACGTCCTGACTCTCCAGATTGTTAATGTACTCAAGACATTTCCCATGGGGAATAGACCAAAATTCACATTGATTTGATGATCTTAATCATCTGATTAGAGGAATTTTTTCTTTCTGCTGCTTCAAACTGTTAACATCTTTGCTTACTGCCCATTTGATTCCAATCAAAGTGACTTTTTGCCTATTTTCCATATATGCAATTTGAACAGCATGTATCCACGTGTACAAATGCCAAATGAAGGTGGATGTTAGAACAGTGTGATGCACCATATAGGTGTGTACAAAAAATCCGTCGATCCGTAAAACTAATTTGATCCGCGGATTTTTAACCAATCCGAAGGTAAACAGATTGATGATGGAATGAAAATCTTGTAATCCATTAGCAACGGATCGGTGATGGATTTTACCCTCAATCCACGGATTCAATTCGATCCGTTGACATTAAATATAAATAAAAAAAAATTAAGGGGTCTAAATATAAGTTAAGATGTCTAAATATAAAATTTAGGGGGTCAAATATGAATTTTTGTACAACATGTTTGATATCTTTCTTTTTAACATTAGATTAAATGGATTAAACGGGTTAATCCAATCCAATCCAGTCCTTCGGAACCACCACGGATTGGTCTACGGATTCCAAATCCGTCACCAATCCGAATCCGTGTACACCCCTACTTTAGACCCTGAGGCATATGACCCATCCAGACAAAGATCAATATTAAGGAGCAAAGGAAAAATGAAATCCATCTGAAATGCTTCAAAAAAAAAAAAAAAAAAACACCTACCAGATAGACAATCCTAACATGGAGTAAATAGATCAAGATAACAAACAACCAACCCCATAAAGGGAAGGCCAGTCAGAGTAATGGCAATGAAAAAGGGGGCATTAAAAACATAAGAAAAACCCAAACACCAAATCATCAAATAACAAATACCAACACCATAAAGGGAAGGTCAATTAATAGAGTAATGAAGAACGGCACTGAGATGCTGCTAAAAAAAGTAAAAGCTAAATCCAATCCAATAAGTTGATACCCAAGGCCAGTACTCATCATAAGAGACGAGAAGGAAATCCAACAACAAAAATGGTGTGAAAAAAGAACACCCCAACAACTAAAAGTAGGAGAAATGGCAGGCTTTTCAAGAAAGCAGAGACAAATGCCACAAGACAAAGAGACCCAATAAAAGTGAGAGAGAGAGAGAGAGAGAGAGAGAGACCTGAATCAGACAGACTCCACAGTCTTTTGGGTTTGGAGAGGACATTGTTTGGGTGCCCAATAAACATGATAGAGATCGTAGTTGGAAGGGATTTTTGACGTTTTCGAAATGGATGGGAGAGAGAGAAGATCAGAAATTCAGGAAATAGAGTCTGAGAGGGGAAATGGTGGGAAGAGGTCTCAAATAGGAAATGGAATTTTGGAGACGCTAGTCACAAGTTCACAACTCTTTCGCTTTCACGTATACAGGCGGCGAGTCCCGATGCGGTCTCACACTCACAAAGATTCTCTTTGGTAGATCCCATGAGTTTGGATCCAGTAATTTGATCCCACTATAAAATTAAACACATAATCATAATTAATAGATAAAAAGATTTTCTTGGGCCCATAACGAGACATCTTTGAATTTCATTAGATACAACTGTAACAATGGCTAGCATCAATCGATTGCAATGGACTACATAGCACAAGAGTACAGAAAGAAAAATCTATTCCATAGATGCGAGTCCCACTATGATGAAGACAAATCCTCCAAAGACTCCCCATTAATTTAAATTAGAGTTATTCAAAATAATCGCTCTCCATGCATATAGTAATTAATTTCCCAAAATCTTAATCGAATATTAGTATTAGTTATAGTCTCCTTGTTGGATTGAGCCTATAATTAATCATTTAATTAAGATGATTTTATTCATTATATGCTAAGACTTTCAGTAGGATTGACTTTTGTTGGAATAAGATTTAGATACATTCCAAACATTGCAAGCCACATTTTGACCCGCTTGGGTTTTTCCTAGATTGGATGCCAGTTGTTTGTTTAATTTTCACATATCTGAAGGCTTCTTTTTTTTTTTTTTTTGGCTATCGGAGGGTTCCCAGCCCTTTGGGCTGGACTAATCCTTCCAGGCCCGGAGAGAAACCAAGTAAACACCTCTGTAGCCCCAAGGTGGTAACGCTAGTGAACTCAACCTTCACCTGAAGAAGGAAGAACCGAAGGTCGATACCAAAACCTCCAGTTCCAGAAGAAGGAGGAACCGTGGTCCTGTCCACTCAGCCAACCTCTTGGGATTTATATCAGGGTTGAAAATAACAAATGAGGTTGATTAGAAATAATTGGTAGGGCTCATTTTTGTCAAAATGACTTATCCACAGCCTATCTTGCTACTTGGTTGGCCAAAGGACTCCACCTTCCTATAAAAGGATAGTGGAAAATCTGAACTTAAAATTGATTCTTTGTAGATGATTACCTTGGAAAACTCCTTTTTTATTTGGCAGGGAATAATGAAAGAGAAGAGAATGAAATACAAGAAGCATTAAAAAAAAAAAAAAAAAAGAAAAAAAAGAAAAAGCATGCAGGTTCCAGCTAGACATATCGTTTGATGATGGAGGGGTACATCACGTGACATAGAGTGATAAATTTGAGCCACTCATTAATTTTTATTTTGATCCCTCTTGTTCTCGCTTTAGATTAGATGGCTGATAAAGACGGTCGGCGTTGAATTTGTCGGTGTTGATTTACAAATCTATCTTTGTGGTAGGTTAGAGATTAAATAATGTAGGATGAAGCTCTTGCCCACCTATCATTAGATCATAAGTCTCCATTTTGAATAGAACATGAGACCTATATTTGGATTCAGGAGAAAATAAGATCCAATGTAGACCCATGCACAAGGGGTTGTTTGTTCAATCATTTATTTATATATAAATTATTCACATCCGTAATTAACACGTATCACCAAGTTCACGTTTGGTTGAACTTATTCACATGTGTGATGCATAAATGAAAATATTATGTAAATAAGCCCATTTACACACCAAGATTTACTCACTTGAATAGATGGTAAAACCATTTACATACCTCTCTTGCAAAAGACACTAGTATAGTTTCTATATAGTGATTTTTGCTCTTGTGGGCCCCATCAAATACCTTTGTATTTTTTTATCTTGTAGACACCATATTTGTAATCCACATCGTTCAATTTGTTTATTGAAACAATACGTTGAAGATGATTATGTTGAATCTTTATAAACATTGAGTAATTTGTTCAACAGTCACAGCCTATTAATCTAATTTTTTGGACTTCTATGGGGGCCCAATTCATTTTTCTAATCATTTAATATTCTTGCATTAATTGGTAGACATCTAGAGATATAGTTTTGTATTTTAATTCTTCATGAATTTTGAGAAATTTGTGTAAAAGACCCAAATGCATCTAGAAGTCGTTTGATATATTCATTTATTCATGTGAAAATAATGATTTAGACAAACATGATAATGCTTTTTACATATATAACATTTCCATCTATAAATGTTACATTTGTTAAACTCATTTTCCTATCACATGCATAAAAGGTAAACCACAGTTTAAGCATTCGGAACATTCAGATTCTGAACTGAATTTTTATATGTTCATATATGAGGATCCAAATCCAAGATGGTCACGTTCAGATCTTATAAGGTGGGCACTAGTGCTCAACAAAGAGGGACCCATATGGGAAAAACTCCATCGAGCACGGGTGCTTACATTATTTATCGTGAGCACCATACCTAGTGGGCCTACTTTATGATCCATCTGAGTGGGACCATAAAATAGGGACCTCCTCTTAGTCATCTATCCCAAGTTTGGTACTCATCCAAGTGAACTAGACCGTTGGATTGACTTTACACTCATTTGGATTGTGAAAACTTGTGGGTTGTTGATTAAGTGGTCAGGATAATAATCTAAGCCTCCGCCACCATACATGGGGCTGTTGGGGGTCCTATCCCCGGCAGGACCCTAGGTGGGCCCCACAAAGACCGATGCTTTGTAAAGAGAGACCCTATATTATATATAATATATTATTTTATTTTTTATTTTATTGTTTATAATGAAGGGTGTCCCAGCCCTTTGGGCCAGACTAATCCCTACAAGCCCAAGGGGAGCCGAGTAAATCCCATGTAGCCCCATTGTTATAGCTCAGTTTCGAACCCTCAACCTCCTGGAGCAAACTGTGATCCTAAGCCAGCTAAGCTACCCTTAAGGGTTAAAAATAGGGTTTATATAATCATTATTCTTTGCATAAGGTGCACATGGAGCCTACATGCTAACCCACTTCGAAATGGGACCTAGGGAGATTTGAAGATCTTGTTGAAGCCCTCTTATATATATAAAATCAGCCCCATCCAGTCATCCTAACCCTCAACAAATCCAGTCCATTCGAATAGGTGTTTAATCGATCCAAAGGTCTAGTCCATTAGGATGAGTGCAAACCCAAGGGGCATGTGTACTATAGGGGTGGTTTTTTTTTTTTTTTGGTCCACTTGGATGGACCATTAGGAAAGCCCCACTACAGGTGCACACTGGGCACGAGGTGTGCATAGGATAATTTTCATATTATATATATGGAAAAACTTCAGGTGAATACCAATGCCTAAATGCCCAATTGGCCCACCTGGTGATCCATTTGAGTGGACCCTAAAGTGGGGCCACTCTGATAGTCATAGATTCCAAGTTTGGCACAATTTCAATGGACTGAATTGTTGGATCAACTATGTACTCTTTTAGATGGTGAAAATTTGTGGGTTATTGATCAAGTGGTTAGGATGATGGTCCGAGCCTCCTTCACCATTCACAGGTAGGTGGGTGGGAGAGATCTTTTGATCCCCACCGGGTCCCATCCCCAAGTGTGGCCCACAAGCCACAATGCTTACCTTATATGTAGTTACTATCAGGTGCACGAGGTGCACATAGAAGCTTCCACGTGCACCTCACTGTGGGACCCTCCTGGGGACTCACATGGTGATGGGGTGGAGTGATTTCAAGTTCTAGTTGGGTCCCTACTATGTACAAAAACTAACAACCCCATCTACTAATCCAAACCTTATCTTCCACGACCATAATTCTAGTCCATTGGCATGGGTGTATAGTTAATCCGACAGTCTAGTCCATTTGCATTGGTGCATACCCAAAGGGCATGTGAACTAAGGGGGTGTTCATGTGGTTCACTCCACAAGAACCATCAGGTCCACCCCACTATGGGTATTCACAATGCACACCTCATGCATAGGATAATCTTTACTTTTAAGGGCATATATAGCTTGAGTTATATTCTTCTTCAAGAGTATACTTAGTTTTAAACCTACCTCGTTAAATTGACCCATTTATATTTTTAAAAAGTTTAATTTGAACATCTTTTTATGCAATGATACAAATGCACTCCATATCTTATTTCGGATCCAAATCTAGAACGAGATCATTTTTCTAAGTTGATGCTAGCTGGATCCAAATATAACACATAGGTCCTCGGACAAGGACTCAAATTCAAATCTATATATAAAACCAGATCCAGCCATCTAAGATGCTATGTGTTGGACAATTGGGTCAAAACCAAACTAAGGTATTTGTTTTTGGATGATTCTAATCAAAGTATGTCCAATGTATTCGTCATCTGCCTGAGATTTCTTTTTCAAATATTCCAAAGACCGTAAGGTATCTTTTTATCTTTTATTTTTTCCACCGTTGCCTGTAACAGGATCTTCTTTTATCTTTTATCGTTGTACCTCAAGAGCTGGTATGCAAAAGCCTGATGCTTCATTCTATTGATAGCAGTAGAGAGTCTATAACTCAATATTGTATTCTGCTGTTGGGCAGTTAATTTCACTTTTAAATGAGGTGGCTAGTGTCGATTCATGAACCCTGGTAGTACTAAGATTTTTATCTCTCATAGAAACCTCCCATATGAATTTTTTTCTAACCTCTATTGAAACAAACACTAGAGGAAACTAGATCTGAAAAAATTGAAAAAGAAAGGCCTGAACAAAGATCACTTATGAAACTAGCTTAAAAACTGGACACAAATGTTAAAAAAAAAAAAGCCAGAACATAGAGATTTTTGTGCCCTTTGAATGAGTTGTGTCTAGGTCATTCATTAGTGGATGTGACCCATTTTCAAAAGCTTAAAAATTGGACACAAATCCTTAAAATTCTCCCTGAAAAATAAGTGGGCTGATCGGCTGGCTAAAACGGTGGGTCTGATCCTGTGATACTTGAAAACATCAAAGCCTCATTGTGTTCATCACAAAGGGACGTCATATTTTACATAAGAAGGCTAAATCCAACTTAAATAATATTATGCATAATAGCTAAGGTCACATTTCTCTAATTTTTATTGAATTTTTATTTATTTATTTATTTTTATGAAAGATGCTTCTATGGATGGAAAATATTCTCATACGAGCAAACTGTATATTATTTACTTGCAGTCCAGCTAGTGGACCCACTTTAATGCATGTCTATCTGTGGGATATGGGCAGCTGGAAATGTCTCATTGTAGATAAGGATCAGCCAAAAAATCAGCCTCATCAAATTATCCTTGATGTTGATTTAACATCCTAAAATTTTAATGACATTTATCGGTTACTAGATTTAATCCAACAATGAATGTCAGTCCATGAGTGTAAAATCGGGCCTCATGCCTAATCATGTGATGCAAAGAACGTGAGAAGGGCCTGCAGTGGTCAACATGGCCCTAAAGCTGACTGCATATGCAGTCACCTTGCTGGGAATCCTATATAAATTAGAAATATGACTCTTTTATTTATTTATTTATTTAATGCTAGGTAGAACTATTGGACCATATCAAGCAACTTGAGACAGCCCAGTGGCAAGAGTGTCTCATCTCACACAGCTGACCAAAATATTACTTTAAACTTGAAGACTCAGGGATTGATCCCATGATTCCCATCCCTGGGCCTGCGTGTGATACTAAAGGTGCCAACACAACTCAACTATGAGTGTTTTTGCTAAACAAGGCACTCTCAACAATTGACAAACTTTGGATCATTTCTAACTGGCCCTGTAAACGCCTAACTGCCGGTTCACTCTTTAGTTTAAGGTGTGATGGCCACATCTCCTTTACCTTCCAATCTAAAGAGGAGGTCGATTGGGTCTGGAAAATGGGTCCATGGGTTTTTAATGGGGTGATAATGCGGCTCAGACGAGTGAATGTAAGACAAGCTTATCATGAGGTTGATCTAGACTCTCTATCATTTTGGATTCAACTACGTAACTTACCATTGATATATTTCAGAGAAGACTTAGTCAAAGAAATTTGCAGAAAAATAGCAGAGGTACCGTGCAAGAGATTCTCTTTGAAGATGATGAGGGAGTCCTGTATGAAGATATTGTTAGAGTTCGTGTTATTATGGACCTTTCATTGTTCTTCATTCCAGCAGTCCAACTAATTGAGGATAACAGGTGGATTTTCATAAAATGTGAAAAACTAAACTAAATCTGTAGGTTTTGTGGACTCATCACCCATGGGGAAGATGAATGGCCTATGCCTTATTCATCCGCTCTCTAAAATCCCTCCGTCCTTGCAATGTTGCGTGCGTTTTCCTGGAATGAATAATGTTAATAAATTTGGCTTTCTTAGTGGGTAAGCCAACCTCCTAAATAGAAAAACTGGGATCAAATTCTTCTTCCCTTTCATTCATTAGCTTAATCATATTTAAATACAACTTCATATACTCTCTAACAACCCAACAACTAATAGACCCGGCAAATACTCTAGTAATGACATGACTCATAGGACTAGACTAGGTAAACAACCCAATCAACAAGAACATTGACTTATTCAATC
The DNA here is from genome assembly GCA_003546025.1 of Camphora micrantha. Classification (NCBI taxonomy): domain Eukaryota; kingdom Viridiplantae; phylum Streptophyta; class Magnoliopsida; order Laurales; family Lauraceae; genus Camphora; species Camphora micrantha. The sequence goes on from QPKB01000007.1 coordinate 14,454,547, forward strand.
TATTGGACACTTGGACTAGATGATCTAAGTTGGCCTCACATCCTCGCACGTATCATGCAACGATGAGCTTTACTGAAGTTCCCAGGTATGAAGGAAGGAGATAGAAGAGCACTGCCTATTTGTTGTACTATGGATGGGATGCAGCTGGTTCCGAAGGAAGATGGCTAGGGAGTGGGGACTTTCCATGGATGGGTGGGTGCATGGAAGAGAGATGGAGCCCACTGTTGAATTACTGCACTGTACATGCATTTTTTTAAAGTTCATGTTCCTAGAGTTTTGTGTTGCATCTATCCTTTTGTGAAGTGTCTCTTGCATTTGTATGAAGTGTCTTTTGGGTTAATGTGTATTGTATTCTTGGAATACATAATAGTTCATGTGAAAATCTATTAGGCCAAAAACCATGACAGAACAAAATCTGTCAAGCCGAGACAGAGAAGTGTCTTGCTATAGAGAGAATGGTGCTAATGCCTGGTCCAATCTAGACTCTATGATAGAGTTTGAGACGAATTGAAATTCTTAGTGGGTTATCATTAGAAGACTAAGGGACGAAATTAGGGCTATTTATTGGGTGATTCTTTCAACCTAAAGACATAAGACAAGAAGTTAATTCTCTCTCTTGATCTGAGGTTAGAAAACCATAGCGAGAATAGTGCTAACGCCCGGTCCAATCCAGACTCTATGATAGAGTTTGAGACGAATTGAAATTCTTAGTGGGTTGTCATTAGAAGACTAAGGGACGAACTTAGCATTATTTATTGGGTGATTCTTTCAACCCAAAGACATAAGACAAGAAGTTAATTCTCTCTCTTGATCTGAGGTTAGAATACCATAAGAGAGATTTCCTTGTTTCTCTAGAGCCTTTGAGAGATTGTTCTAAAGGGCTGCTCTAGAAGGTTTTATTGTATCTACTTTTTTGTAGAAGATTGATCATCTTGGTTGGCAGGGTGCGAGGAGATCAAGTAAGGAGAACGGTGCAGGGTGGAAGTCGTGTTAGTGGATTCTGTGCAAGAACAACTACAGTCCTTAGGTCGAGGTATAGACTGAGGTAAAAGAATTGTGAGTATATCTTGTAACTATTCGTGAAATCTTGATTTATAGATCGTGGTTTTTCTCCCTAGAAATGGTTTCCACGTTATATTTGTGTCTGCCTTCTTGTGGTGATTGCTTGGTAGATTTATTTGCTAGTTCTACCTTGTTTGATTGGTTACGCCCGCTGCATTGATTTGATTAATTAGACTAGCATCCATTCTAGTGGGTCCTGCAAAATTCTTCAATTGTTATCAGAGCGGATTACACTATTTTATTGTGTTTGATCCAACTATTGCTGGAATGGAAATCTACCACGAAGGCACTTCAACCAATAAGCCTCCTTTGTTGGACGGTAACAATTATGCTTATTGGAAAGCCAGGCTCGTTGCCTTCTTGATAGCCATAAATCTGAAAGTTTGGAAGTCTGCCGTGAATGGCTATTTATTGCCCACTGTTACTACTGATGGGGTAACTGGTCCCAAACTTAAAGATAAGTGGACTAAGGCAGAAGAGTTGGCTACCACTTGTTATTCTAGGGCTTTGAATGCTATTTATAATTGAGTTAATATGTCTGAGCTTCGAAGAACTTCTGCATGCACTACTGCAAAAGAAGCTTGAGATATCCTGTAGACTGTGCATGAAGGGACCGACACTGTCAAACGGTCGAAACTTCAGAAATTGTATATAGCCTTTGAAACATAAAGATGGAAGAAGATGAGTCTTTCAATGAATTTAATGGTAAGCTGAATGCCATTGTCAATGATACCTTTACCTTGGGGGAACCAATTCCTGAAAACAGAATTATTAAAAAGATTTTGAGGTCTCTCCCATAAAGCTTGATGGAAAGGTTGTGGCCATAGAGGAAAATAAAAATCTGAATGCACTCAAAGTTGATGAGTTGATTGGCAACCTACAAACTTTTGAAGCAAACCTTATGTCTAATGTGAAGACACAATCTTAAGGTATTGCTTTGAAAGAGTCAAAGGAATTATACAAGAAAGCGTCCAAGGAATCATACAAGAAAGTTGCAAGTGATTCAGATTCAGATTCAGATTCCGAAGAAAATGATCCCCAAGTCGCTGTACAGTTCATGAAGCAATTCAAGTTTTTTTATGAAGGGGCATAAAACCAATGTGAGGATCCCTAAAAATTCTGGAAAGAAGAAATCTTTTGAAGAGATTCAATGCTATGAGTGTCAAGGCTATGGATATATTGCTAATGACTGCGGAAACAAAAAAATCTAAAAAGAAAGCTTTGAATACTACTTGAGAAAATGAAACTTCTTATGAGAATGATGAAAATCCTGTGTCTGACAAACCTGACATTGGTAAGGGGAAGTTTATTGCTTTTATGCTAACCTCTGATTTTGTTGCTTTCCATGTTTCTTCCGAAGCTGATACTTATCAAGATACTGAGTCAGAGGTAGAACCAGACTGGAAAGCTGAATATGAAACACTTTTCAAGAAGACCATGAAGATGGTTAAGGTGAATGAAAAAATTGCTATTAATTGGAAAGAGTCTGAAGAACATAATTCCTTCTTGAAAGCTAAACATGCAAAAGCGCTTGCAAAAGTACAAAAATTGGATGATGAAAATAATAGGTTGGCTGACAAATTGACTGCAGAATCACAAAAGTGTGACTTACTTGATTATGATATGAAGACTTTGAAAGCAAAGAATTCTGATATGAATGGAAGACTCAAGATGGTTCTTTCTGAGTTGGATACTACCAAGGCTGACAGGATGAATACAGGATCTAAAAAACTTGATGGCATCTTGTGCAGTCAAAAGGCAAAGACATACATGCATGGTATTGGCTACGCTGATGGGGCATCTACATCAAAAGCCAAAGGTACTAACTGTTTTGTTCAAAATTCAGTTGTTACTAATCTTGTTATTCATGTTGCAAAGAAAGCTCCAAAGAAGATTAATGTGTCACATCCTGAATGAATTCCCACTTGTCATCATTGTGGAATTAAAGGACACATTCGACCCCATTGCAAGAAGCTGCGAAGTTTGTCAAATCAAACACAGTGGAAGAAACAGAAGGTAGTGTCTCCGATTAAAATGAAAGTTGTCTGGGTTAAGAAAGAAGACCTCTCTTCTGTATTGGTACACACTATGCTGAAATATTTAAATTTATAAGTGTGTATGCCTAAGTTTCATCACCCATGATCTGCAAGATCAAGCCCTCAGCCCAGTGCTGATACGACGATCATATTGAGGGGGAGCTACTCCATCCAGATAGACAGAAGCTGCATGATGATATTTGTTTGTCAATTATGGACAAAAACAGGGGGTAAAGAATGAAGTTAGGGGGAGCTTTACAAGCTAAGGCAATTCAAGATTTGGAAGTTCAAACAAAGGCAATAAAAGATCTATAACGCTAGATTTTTTTTTATTGTAAATTCAATGTATTTTCGGTTTTACTTTTAGGTAGATCAAATTGTATTGTTCTAGCGGATTTTGTCCAAGAATTGCCAAAGGGGGAGAGATCGTTAGGCCAAAAACCATGACAGAACAAAATCTGTCAGGCCGAGACAAAGAAGTGTCTCGCTATAGCGAGAATGGTGCTGACGCCCAGTTCGATCCGGACACTATGACAGAGTTTGAGACGAATTGAAATTCTTAGTGGGTTATTATTAGAAGACTAAGGGACGAACTTAGGGCTATTTATTGGGTGATTCTCGCAACCCAAAGACATAGGACAAGAAGTTAATTCTCTTTCTTGATTTGAGGTTAGAATACCATAAGAGAGATTTTCTTGTTTCTCTAGAGCCATTGAGAGAATGTTCTGAAGGGCTGCTCTAAAAGGTTTTGCTGCTTCTACTCTCTTATAGAAGATTGATCATCTTAGTTGGCAAGGTGCGAGGAGATCAAGTAAAGAGAACGGTGAACGGTAGAAGTCATGTTAGTGGATTATGTGCAAGAACAACTATAGTCCTTAGGTCGAGGTACAGACTGTGGTAAAGGAGCTGTGACTATATCTTGTAACTATTCGTGAAATCTTGATTTATAGATCGTGATTTTTCTCCCTGGAAAGGGTTTCCACGTTATATTTGTGTCTGCCTTCTTGTGGTGATTACTTGGTAGATTTATTCGCTAGTTCTACTTTGTTTGATTGGTTACATCCGCTGCATTGATTTGATTAATTAGACTAGCATCCATTCTAGTGGGTCCTACAAAATTCTTCAAAAATCCAAGAGGGTCAATCTAGATCCAACCCTAGGATTAAATAATGTCTCAATGCAGACTTTTATATGGAAAAACTAAAACTATAATCTAAGTTATCAATCAATCAACCACAAAGATGAACACACGATTTATACGTGGAAAATCCTAAACAGGGAAAAAACTATGAGACCACAAACCGGTCCAAAAATGTCAAGCACTATGTAAATAAAAGGTTACAAGATATACTCACTACCCTTTCTAGTTGAACACAACCTAAGGACCCTAGTTGATCTTGCCGAGGACCACGCCGTTCACCTTTTCCAACACTTAATCTCCACGCCTTGAATAAGACAAATCTACTCGGAAAGTAGAGGATGGGTGTCTAGAAGTAGAAAACTTCAGCACATAAGTCACATGAAGGCTCTATGGAGGGGAGAAATCTCTCTAGTAATATTTTAGGGTCTAGAACAATGAAAGAGGTCACTAGAATTGAGGCCAATAACCCTTGTTTCATGTATGAAGAGATTGGGTTGTACTAGGATTGAAATGAGAGAGTTTGACTCAAAATAGAAGTTTCTCGCAAAAAGTTCCGTCTGTCCGATCAATCTCAGAGTCAATAATTGGGAGCACTCCGAGGTCCGAATCGATCGGATGTTTCAGGTCTTGGAGTCGTCTTGTGCGCTTCCTGGGAACCAAACCGAGAGCCCTTTTTTATCATATCTTTTTTTATAAACAATCATATCCACTTGTCAAGACACAAGGAGAAAGGGCAAAATCCATTTTTTCCTTTTCTTTAGCCTACTTTCACTCATCCTTGGTTTCTATAAACTGAAAACAAAATACTTTTGACAAGGTGAAATGTCAAACCAATATGGCCTCATGATCCGTGCCAATAGAAAACACTATTGGTTATCAGGGACCAATTCTGGATCCAATCGATCGATGATCCAATTTTCCAATTCCATGCATTTTATTAATTTTGTTTCTTTTTCAGTTCTCTTTGTGCGCGCGATCAATGGTCCATTTAAAATTTGAAAAATACAAATCAATGAACCCAAAATATTGATGCAGGACAGGCCCATGGTCCCCCATGGGTTGACCCACCAACAAGCCCAACCCAGTTATCCTGTCCAAGCCGTTGGGCCTAGCCCATTTATTTAATGTTGTTTAGGCCTTTAATTATATTTTAGGTCGCTTATTAGGATGTTTTAATCCTAGCCATCAACGTGTTTGGATGGTCCAGGTTAGTCTTAGGGTTATTTATTTTCTTATATAATAATGTAAAGCCTCTTCGGCTAAGGTAATGAATTATTGATGAATTATGAAAATGAGTTTGCTTTGTGTTCTCCTCCAAGAAATCATTATTGCCTCCAGGATTGGAGTTTGGTGAGAGCCCAAGAAAAGGTATCATCTTCCCTATTTTTTTCTATCTTCATCGCCCTCCCGCATCTCTAGCTCCACTATCCACACCAATTGGTAAGTTTTGTCAAACCCAATGATCGAATTAGCCAACACTTAAGTCCTAACAATCTCCTCCTTTGACAATTCATGGACAAAACTTCCTAATACATACATGCTACCCAAAAACTCAAAACTTAAAATGACACCAATCAAAACTTCCTAATACATACATATAATCTCCACTATCCATGCAACCTGTTATATGAAAAATCAAAACTTAAACATCAATCAATCAAAGTGAAATGATATCCAGATTTATAATCATACGCATGTGTGTGATGGAATGCTCCCCCTAAGTATCACACACATTCTTCTTTTTTATTTATTTATTTATTTATTTATTTATTTATTTCAAACCAATATATAACCAATTTATCATAATTTTTAACCGAATCTATCAACGCAAGATCTTTCAAGATATTAGTGCGGAATAAATATAGACCTAGGACCATACGCAGTTAGCATATATTCCAGGAAAAATACAAATTACGGAGCATACCCAGTACTCAAATTCACACATAATAACTTGGAAGAGTCCCACAGGCATTCAAATTTGGGTATGCACATTTTTTTATTGGAATATCATCATCAATGGCCATTTTTTTTTAATCTTTTCTTCTCTCACATGTGAACCGTCTATAGACACCTCATTTGGCCCCCTATGATAGCCTTAAAATACTTGTCATATATAGCGATGCCCCCATCTCACCCATAATTAAATGAGTAATGGCAAAATTCAGATTAATTAACGACGATGAAGATACTTGTTGATAGTTTTTGACTTAATTCGACGATTTCTAGAAATCCGTGAGAGAAGAAGAAAAATCGCATCGAGATCTCGAGTCCAATCCACTACTTACACAAGGAGCGGACCGCGACACTAATTAGACATATTCCGAACCACTTAGGACACACTTTGCTTGTCTAAATGCCACCCGATCAGCCTAAGTTAGGGAGCTAGATCCATTGATCCAAATGTCGCTTTCTTCTTTTCAACCTCTGAACATTAGGATTTGCTGACCATTGGATCCTACGCTTTGAGAGCTTTCCGATGGTATCTAGAACTCCAAAATGCAACCAATAAATCAAAAGTTATGAACTTCCGAAGTTTGTCTCTAGAAAATGTTGAAAATCATCTGGGTACCACCCCCTAGGTGCCCAGCTTGCTAAATTCCACATAGGCGCCCTAGGGTGGGTACCCACCCTATCTAGACCCACTTAGGCACCCTAAGTTAGGTGCCCACCCTCCAATTCCACTGATTTAGCCTAAAAACAGTTCGAGACCACTCACTATAGGGACCAACTTTAAGAGGTGAAACCCCATCTGGGCGCCACACAACTTGTCAAATTTCATATAGGCACCACCCTTGTAGCGAACTCACTACAGCAAAGTATTGTAGCACAAAAAAAATTTGCCTTTTAAAAAGATTAAGCAAAGAGCTACTCTAAGGTATTTTGCTAGTGGGAGTTCTGGGACATGGAAATCATGCTTAGATTCATGTTTAAATAAATCCAAAAGTATTTTCCACAACATGAATCTATCAATGCCTAAGATGCTCTAAAATCTAGGTCTATAGGCTAGCATGATTCGATCCTTTTCGAAACTTAATGCATCCAATTTTAAAATCCAAAACATGCATGAATGACAAGTTCTAAAAATTATAAAACAATGCATGTTAAAATCAAGATTTCAAGTTTTTTAAAAAACAACACGTGTGAGAATTCAAATGATAATAATATGATAATGCGTCCATCAAATTGCAATACACAAAATCCCTAACAATTGTAATAGTCAAGATAGGCTCCACCCTTGGGCGCCTACCCTTGTTTTGACCCTGAACTGCGAATTTCGATTACGTTTTGGGATTCTGACTCAAATTGAATAAAACAGATACTTAAAATATTTAAAATGACACTAAATAGAATTCTAAAACATCCTTAAACCACTCTCGACCAAAACCATAACTTAAAACAAACCAAATCAACTAAAACCTTACCCAACAAGTTGCTTTGGCGCATGAACTATCAAACTTAGGCTATTTGCATCCTAGGAATAAATTCTCTTATTAGGTAGCTTAGAGCATTAGGCTTTGTCCCATCACTCTTCCTGTTATGTTAGGGGACGGAAAGAGCTAATGTGGGCAGTCTAAGACCATAGGTTAGGGTTAATACGATGATCAATAATAAAGCATTAATCACGTAAATCCAAGTAAATGCCGTAATTAGGCCCTTCTAACCCCAAATAAAAAATCCATAAAAACTGTAAAACCAACAAAATAAACCCAGAAAGAATTTTCTTTTATTTCTTTCTCCACCTCCGGTGCCAAATATACAATCGAGCTTAATGATGAAGGAGAATGAAGAATTGATTTCTAAAATTGAATTAATGAGAATGATGAGATGAGATGAATGTTTTAACACAAACTTTCTATTTGGCCCATCGGCCACCCTTAAACAAACACCGGTCCATCGGATACCTTTAAATCAATCAAGGCCTATCGGCCACCGTCAATGAATTACGGCCCATCAACCTTTCACTTTTATCACTCGTGTATCGCATACGAAAAGCACATAAATCATAAGTCAAAATCTCATTTGCATCATCATTTTGGTTTGAAAAGTTAGCCTTTAAACCTTGTTTTGCCAAGGGATTTAAAAGGGGTACCCAGGAATGGGGCCAATCATCTTCTTAAATATTTGGCACCTCCCCCCTTTTATTTTCTTTATTTTAGTTATTACTTTACTTGGATATAGTATGATTAAAATGTGTGAGGATTAACCCTTATTTGGACCTAAACTCATGACTCTGAATTGACCCAACATCAAAGGGACCCAAATCAATGTGACAGGATAACCATCGTGTGTTGCCGGCAACACATTAGACGAGAGGAAGAACCCACCTTTTATTTATTTTCTCCCTTGATTTCTTCAACTTTCGTCGAAGAATGATGTTACGGCCGTTACCATAGCTGGCGGTCGTGATCCGTCGATTTTGAGGGTAGTTGGAATCCTCATTTTCGTTGTAAAATTTAACTAGCATATATATGGATGAATGGAGATTTCTAAAGCCATGTCGCTTTGGGGGGTCATTGTGCCTTTGCTCATCCACTCAAGGGAACCCTTTGCAGTTGATAATTCAACTGTTGCCATTTTGAGTTTTCCGGCTAAGTTTGCTCTTTCAGCCTTGCATTAAACCAATTCTTTCTTCAAAGTTTCTAGCTCTTTCCTTAAAGCTTGCAGCTCTTTTTCGGTTTTGATGGATTGTTCATATAGCATATCCCATTTATTACCTGTATCAATCAACTTGTTAGATAAAATTGTACAATGTGTTTTAAGTTGAGATACCTTACCTTGGGCTGCTTCTAGTTCCTTTTTAAGAGAAGAATTTTCCTTTTCAGTTGTTTTCCATTTTCCCTTCAAAAAATCATTCAGTTGTGTCATCATTATGGAATCTTTAAGCAGACTTTCGTTTGTTTCAACTAAGTCTTGTTCATTGTCGGACAAAGAGTTAAAATTCTCTGCATTATCATCATCAAATTTAGAATCTTTATCCGAGATACCCTGCACAAAAGATGCATCAGACTTTGCCATAAAAGCCATAAATTTTCCATGATCAGGAGAGGGGGATTCAGGTTCAGTCTCATTACCATTTTGATCTGAATCATCATCCCAAGTGACATTTAGAACTTTACCTTGAGTTCTAAATGCTCTATTGACACATTGAGATGCATAATGACCGAACCCTTTGCATTCATAACATTGAGTATTCTCTGGGGAATTTTGGACATATTCTTCTCAGGTTTTGGACCATAATTGGTTTTGAAAGAAGATGTAGGCTTAGTCTGTCCCTTAAACTTTTGAAACGATTTTTTAAAACCCTTTATATCGTCTTTCAAAAACTTTTTAAACTTCTTAACAAAGAAAGCATCAAGATCTGGGTCCTCAGTGTCTAAGTCTAAGTCATCATCATGTTCCAAGGGGGACTGCGAAGAAACTAGTGCCATCCCTTTGGCTTTCTTAGTTGACCTCAAATTGGCTTCAAAGGTTTGCAAATTTCCAACCAACTAGTCAACCTTAGGAGAGTCCAGGTCCATTGTGCTTGTCTCCTCAATTGCTACTACTTTTGGGTCAAACCTTTTAGGTAGAGATCTCAAGATCTTTTTAACTATTTTGTGTTCAGAAATAATTTCACCCAAATAGAAACTAGAATTCACAATATCAGATAATTTTGTATTAAAATCATCAAAGACTTCATTATCATCCATTTTCAAAGTTTCAAACATAGTAGACAATTTTTTAAGTTTGGCCTATTTAACCTTAACAGTGCCTTCATGGATAGTTTCTAAAATTTTCCAAGCTTAGCAATTTTACTAATGGATATCCGACGAAAATCAAAAGGTGTCACACCATTAAAAATAGCATTCAGTGCTCTACTATTAAAAGTAAAGGCCTTTTATTTTTCCCTTGGTCCATTGTGGCATGGCTTTTGCTATGGTTATGTCGCCATCAGTGACAATAATGGGTTTAGTATAACCCAATTCCACACAGTTCCAAACTTCCACATTGTTGGATTGGAGAAAGGCAGTGATTCTAACTTTCCAATAGGCATAGTTAGATTCATCCAATAATGGGGGTTTGATGGTCGAGGTTCCATCTCTACTAAACTCCATAACATAAAAACTTTGGTGATCTCACACAATAGAATAGTGTGAATGGGCTCTGATACCAATTGAAAATCTAAGAGGGTCAATCTAGATCCAACCCTAGGATTAAATAATGTCCCAGCACAGTTTTTTTTATGAAAAGAATAAAATAAAATAATAATATAAGTTATCAATCAATCAACCACAAAGAAGAACACGTGATTTATACGTGGAAAACCCTAAAAATAAGGAAAAAACCACGAGACCTCACACCGGTCCAAAAAGATCTACCACTATGTAAATCAAAGGTTACAAGATATACTCACTACCCTTTCCAGTTGAACACAACTAAGGACCATAGTTGATCTTGCCGACGACCACGCCATTCACCTTTTCTAACACTTCAATCTCTACACCTTGAACAAGACGAATCTACTCAGAAAGTAGATGATGGGTCTCCAGAAGATGAAAGCTTCAGCACATAAATCACACGAAGGCTATCTGGAGGAAGAAATCTCTCTGGTAATATTCCAGGCCTTAGAACAATGAGAGAGGTCACTAGAATTGAGGTTGAGAGTTTTTAAATAACCCTTGATTCGTGTATGAAGAGATTGGGTTGCACTAGGATTGAAACCGGAGAGTGACTCAAAATAGAAGTTTCCCATAGAAAGTTCCACCATATCGGTCTGATCGATCTCATAATCAATAACTGGGAGCATTCCGAGGACTAATCGATCGGGTGAACCTTCTGATTGATCAAATGTGTCAGGTCTTGGACTCGTCTTGTGCGTTTCCTAGAACCAAACAGAGAGCCCTTTTTATCATCTCTCTTTTTTTTTTATAAACAATTGTCTCCACTTGTCAAGACACAGAGAGAGGACAAGCTTACTTTCACTCATCCTTAGTTTCTGTAAGAAGAAAAAAAAGACTTTTGACAAGGTGAAATGCCAAACCAATATGGCCTAGTGATCTGTGCCAACACAAAACACTATAGGTTATCTGGGACCAATTTCGGATCCAATTGATCGGTTTTCTAATTCCATGCATTTTATGATTTTCGCTTCTTTTTCAATTCTCTTTGTGCGCACGATCAATGATCCATCTAAATTTTGAATAATACAAATCAATGAACCCAAGTTTTGTCCAACCCAATGAATTAGCCAACACTCAAGTCCTAACATCATGTATTTGCTTTTATTGTGATATATGTAGAAATCCTATATAATGATGTGGGGATGTTGTCTTCAAGTAATGAAGTGAAATGAAGTAGAGTCTCAACATTCTGTCTTGTGTATGTTTCATTCCTTCAAGTTATTTTATGCTCATAGAAAGGCTAGAATAGCCTACAAAGTGGTACTAGAGCCTAATCTTGAGTCTTACTAGGCGTTAGAAATTACTACTTTTTTTTTTCAATAATGGTATTAAATTAAGGATAAAGCAACGGTACAAGAAATCTCTAAAAAAAGAAGAAACAAAAAAAAGGAGTTGGTACAAAAGCCTTATACCAACACTAAAAACAGCAAAACTAAGCCATAAGGGCCACAAGCGGAACAACTCTTTACGCCCCTTGTTTGGCTAGAGAGTCTATCATACCTTTTGCTGACCGACAAATATGAGAGAATAAGACTTTAATTGAAGAAGATAAAGCCTTAATCTCATTGAGATAATATTGAAATCTCCAAAGACCCCTCTCCACCTTAGACACCCACCTAATAGCATTCGAATAATCACTTTCCACGATTAAGCTTTCCTAGAAAGTAGAAGAAAAAATCCTTAAAGCTTCCAAAATAGCAAGCACTTCTGCTTCATTAAATTCTTTTATACCAACATTCTTGGAGAACATGAACAACAATTCACCCTTACCTTTCATGCATTTATTCAAGTTTATGTTCCTTGAGTTTTGTGTTGCATCTGTCCTTGTGCATACATTGCACTTGTGAAGTGTCTCTTCGGTTAGTATGAAGTGTCTTTTGGGTTAGTTTGTTGAGTTAATTGTATTCTTGGAATACATAATAGTTCATGTATTTGCTTTTATTGTGATGTATGTAGAAATCCTATATAAGGATGTTGAGATGTTTTCAAGTAATGAAGTGAAATGAAGTAGAATTTCAACATTCTCTCTTGCTATCTTTCTTTCCTTCAAGTTGTTTTATGCTCATAGAAAGGCTAGAATATCCTACACCCACTCACCTGCACTCGGACAAGTTAGCTGGTGATAGTGATGGGAGGAAAAGTGTCATGTCGGTGTACATGCTTTTGATGAGAACCTAAAATACACATTTAAGGCCCCTCAATGATGACTTTGTTACACCTTGGAATGGTAGTATAGGTCCTCATTTATGTCATTTTAGTGTTTGCAGGTGTTCTAGGTGAAGATGAAAAATTCAAAACAAAAGTGGAACACTACAACAAACTGCACTTTTCCCGATACTATTTGCCAACGTAGTGAAAATTTGCATCGACAAAAGTCTTATTTCCAATGCATATTTGGACTGCGTTGGCAAAAGTCACAAAAATTGCTACTTTTACAGACGCAAACAAGACCGCGTTGAAAAAAGTTGTGGTAACCATATTGGCACCAACAAAAAAATCCCCCCAAAAGAGAGGGAAAGTTTTGCCAACATGTGTTTTTCTAAAGCCGACGCAATAATTCGTTGGCAATTATCTTGCCTATTAGCGACGCACAGATGTGCGTTGGGAAAGCTCCGAGTTTTTATTCGCACCATTGCCGACGCATGAGTTACAACCGCAATGCCCCATCTATGACAAACTTACCTTTCCCGACACTATTTTCCGACGCAGTGAAATTGTGCGTGGGCAAAAATCACAGAGAATTGCTACTACTTTACCGATGCAAGTAAGACCGCGTTGGCAAAACTTGTTGAAAACCTTTCCGACACTATTTGCAGACGCAATGAAAATTTGCGTTGGTAAAAACCTTATTTCCGATGCATATTTGGACTGCGTTGGCAAAAGTCACAGAGAATTGACATTTTTACCGACACAAGTAAGACCGCGTTGGTAAAAGTTGTGGAAAATAAGTTGGCAATTATTTTGCCCATTGGCGATGCACAGGTCTGCATTGGGAAAGCTCTGACTTCTTAACTACACCATTGGCAATGCACGATTTTCGTCCGCAAAGCCCCATTTAGTAAAAAATATTTTTTTTTGGCCAAAATAACCTAAGCACACTGTTTTCAACTCTTTGATTTATTCCGAACCCTATGCCGTTTTCAACTCTTTGATTTATTCCTAACCCTCTGGCAAAACTGGCCCCGCTAAAATTCAATTTCTTAATAACTTATAGCGACAGCCATAACAAAGGTTGCCGGTAAAAAAAAGTTTCAATGACAGCCTCAACGTTTGGCGGGAAAGTTTTGGCTTGTTACCTTCTAACTTTTAACATCAGCCAATATTTTTTAGGGTAAAAATCATTTTTAGAGGCAAGTAGAATGTAGCCCTTGTTAGAAGTTATTAATAGCGGCAAACATAAGCGGCCCTGCTAAAACATAAAAATTATATATTTACAAAACCCTAAATTTATAAATTAATCTATTTCCCTCGTTTTTCCTCCCTATATATCTTTTGTTTCCCTCATTTTTGCTCATCTCTACAGTTTCTCTCGGTCTCCTTCCACTACAGCCGCTCGAGACCTTACCGATCAGAACGCCACCGGAGAAGAGATCCACTGCAATCAATCCGAGATTCACTTCTCGTCAAGGTATAATCTCTATTTGGGCCTTTGAGGATTTAGGGTTTTGCAGTTTTGGATTTTGAAGATTTAGGTTTTTCTATCTTTCATCTCATCTCAGTAGATGTATTTATGTATCATTGTTGTCACCAAAACCCATATTTCAGAATCCTGAGCCAGCGAGCCTCCACCCCTTGCCATCTCTTGGTTGCCAAGCCCCCACTCCAATAAGGTACGAACTCTGATAAACCAGACTCCTTTTGTTTGTTTGTTTTTTTTTTTTTTTTTTCTATTTCTAAACCAGATTCCTGATTGGAAAGAAGGAATAACGACACTGGAATATAAATCTTCTTTGATTTTGGTGTTTTTCTTTTTGTATTATTTGTTTTAGGATCTAATTGCTCATAATACTATAATGAAGTTGATCGTTTTCTACGTTGTGACTCCTAATAGCTACTGGTAGGGTGCAGAAAATAAATAGCCGTTTTTCTTCTAACTTATGATTGCTTTGGTTTAGAGGCAAATGTTAACTTGAACTTGTAGGGGAATAGACACAAAAGAAACTAAAGAGAATTCTCATTGTCACTTTGCTTCTGCTCTTTTTTTTTTTTTTTTTTTTTTTTTCATTGTGTTTTGGGGTTGTTTGTGGTGATTGAATGGATCTTGATTTGATCAATGTGCAAGAGTCTTGATTTAACTAATCAATTCGTGGAATAAGTAGTTGTAGTAGTATCTGATTTGTTGATTATACTGTCTAGGCATGAGTATACTATGGTTCTGATAGTTTTTATTAGACCAAGTATCTGGAATAGGGTGGTTGAAATATCCTAGTGACTGATCTGTGGTGCCTGATTTGAAGTTTTCAGTAAGCATATTATAGATTATGGTAATGTTGTGGATGTTGGAGAAAACAAGTGAATAAAAGTCTCCAATATACAAATAAACATGAACTGTACACAGTTTTCTCTCATTTTCTCTACCTTTCTCCTTATTTAACGGAAGCTTAAAGAAAATATACTTGTAGCCAGGTTTTGTTTCAATTCCATTATCTTGAGTTACCATGTTATGAGATTATGAGGTTAAGGTTGATTTGGCAAATGTGTGATGGGAGTTTAGTCTCTTTCTGCTGATGTTTTTGCTACTCTCCATGGGAAGCGAGAGGAGCTATCATTGTCTATCTTTGATGTTATTGTTGAGGACTCATCAAGCCAACTCTAGTTTATAGGGCTAGGCATGATAATGATGATGGGAACTGAAAAGGGACAACAACTATATGAACCTGGTAATTTATGCTCTTGTCGACATATAGTTACAGAATCATGCTAGCACATCTTGGTAATTTATGGCTTCAACTTGATACATCAGAAAAACAGGGCAGTATGTGAGGGTCACTGGTCCCATGAAACATGAGAGAGTGTGGATCAGCCATCTGTTGTTGTTTGTGATCTAAATTATAGAAATACCCACATTTGATTTCACAGCGGGCAGAAATTTGCACCTTGACTTGCTTGTACAGGTGGGTGAGGAAAGATGAACTCTTGTGTGAGTTTTAAAGTCCCACAAGAAAAACAGACAATATCTCAAAGACACTATGTGCCAGTTGAGTATGTTAGATACCATCTCCCCTTGATTCATCATTTAGAGGGGAGACTATTTGATGGTCATTTTTGGATCTTCCCCTTTATTTCTTCAATTTTTACCACCTCCACAGATGGAAGTACTAAAACTCCTAGGAATTCAATCATATAAAACAAAAGGGCCATAAGACTTTGAACATTAGTTTGCAAAAATTAATCAAGCATGTCTGGCTTATCAACCAATCATTTGGGCCCCAGTAGCATCCAATGTCCAAGTTCCTTTTTTTGTAACCTTTTATTCCAAGTGTCCATTTTGTTTGATGCAGTAAATAGCCTGATAAATAGTCTGGCATGGTATTGGAGCCATGTGATCATATATACTTGGTCAAGAATGAAAATAGCTTAGATCTCACACCTATGCCAGAATGTGTAGCTGCAATCTGAATACACATTTAAAAGGCCTGAGAAATAAATAAGATACACAACAATCATCTCAAACCATTTGAGACTATATCTAGATGTAGCAGCTACAATATAGTAAAGCTTTTGCTGCATTTCATTTGTGATGTGGGGCCAACCCCAAGGTTCCATTGGGGATCACATGTCCATCCTAATTAAAAGAGCATTGGGAAAGCACAACTCACAAGATTCACCTTCTCTGGATTGGTTTATAAAGCACAATGGTAACAAACTTTGATTGGAAGCGATGCGTGATCCCAAGGGCCACTACAGATCGTTGGGTGTCCATCTTCTCTATGTAGAAACATGTGATTATTTGACAGGTAGTTAATGCACCCTAATTTGTATCAACTAGACATCATTTGGTATTTAAAATATGGTTCTTCTAAAAAGGAAGAACCACTCTAATGGCCCTACTTAGCCCAATGCATACAGCAGTTCTCTAATGGTGCCACTTAGATCAATGCATATAGAGAATAGCTACATGAAAAACCCGCTCTAATGGTGTGACTTAGCACAATGCATATAAAGAAAGGCTAATGGTGAGCTTTGTGCTTGCATCATTAGCCTTGGAAGAATTGCATTGCATCCAAATAAAAACATGAAAACAAATTTGCTTAAAAAGAACATCGTACAAGTTCAACAGTGGCAACTTTGATAAAGGATGAGAGCCTAAAGTACACATTTAAGGCCCCTCAATGATGACTTTGTTACACCTTGGAATGGTAGTATAGGTTCTTATTTATGTCATTTTAGTGTTTGCAGGTGTTCTAGGTGAAGATGAAAAATTCAAAACAAAAGTGGAAGAAAATGGCAAAAATCAAGAAGCACCGAGGCAAAAATTGTTAAAGTGGTCCAACTGATATCTCTCATTTCTATATATAGCCCTTTGGCTAATGGGTGAAAAGATCTCTATTCAACTTCGAATTGAGAGATGATTAGGATAAAGTATTAGATTAATCTTTCTCAATTTGATTTTGAATATAGATATGATAAAGAGATAGAGAGTTGGATAAAACTCAGGATATTCTTATCCATATAACCATGAGACTCCTTGTGAGGGGTGTATCTTTGTGAGTGGGGTCCACCCACATGTAAACACAAGTGGGCCCCATCACAAATGCCAACATCTCCCACTCGCATCCAACAAGATTCATCCCATTAGATCACTAATTTCCATCATCAAATTCTACAAAGTGAACATGGACCTGAAGAGTGGGACCTCCACAATGCCTATTCACGGAGAGAATGTAAACTACGTTGCCATCTTACTAGAATACACCAAATCATCGACACATTAGTATGCCCTAGACACTCGCATGACCACACCGGATTGGATATTGACTCATACCCTTGAGTTGTGTTCAACCCACATTCGTGCTTATTCAACTTACTGAGTGAAAAAAAAAAAAAAAAACCTATTTACAAACTTTACTTTTTATAAAATAACATATTTATACATACATATATATATATTTTAAAAATTGTTTGTAATAAAATTTTGAAAACACTTGATATAGCCCGGGCTAATAAGTATCATAAACATGTATAAAATAGAGTGTGATGTCAAGGGGTCTTCCCATGGACTTACGAGGGTCATAATCAACCTAGCAATTTTCCTAGCACGGTGGCTCGTATGCTCCTATGTCTTCGTGGTACAACCGCAGCTAAAATAGTATCATTAATCTCATCTTTCCAACGTAGAGGTTGGTGTAAGGGCATAAGAACCTCAAAAATTGGTTCACACAATAACCAACTCCAAGTTCAAGAATCAACTATGGGACTAACTCTTGCATAATAAACAGGATTCTAGGGTATTATCCCGTTGATCATAGGTAGGTCTTTAAACACGCCTGTCTGTAGACACGCGCCGCAGTGTGAAAATGTATTAACTCCATAACTGAGCCCATGCTAACATTGCACCGATTCACTACTGTGCAAGCAGATTGTCACAAACACAACCACGCTTGGTTTTTAAAACAAGCTATCAGACTTATTAGGGTGTGATTTGTCCAACGACTAATGCTAATTCTCATTCAGTCTTGTGATTGACATCACCCCCTATGCACACAAGACTGATTCGGCGTCCCATACATCTGTATGCACCAATAAGATCCATGTTGGCCAAATCAGCATATCATACAAATGCATGCAACTCATCCTATCAGTCACTAAGACATCAAGGGCAGTCTTTATCCGTGCGAGTGGATGACCTCACCCATTTGGTGCCACGTGTGCATCTAATACACACGCTTATTGTGTATGTTGCCAACGTAAATTATATGTACATGCATGAGTGAAAGAAATATAACTCGCATATAACTGCAAACAATGAGAAAAAACCTTTTATTAAATAAGTCCAATACACTCCCATTGAAAAAAGGATTACCTATATTGCATTCCCATACGCCTTACATGAATATCAAATAGTTCTCGTGCCAAGGGTTTGGTCATCGGGTCAGCAATCATTTCCAAAGATGGCACATGAGATATTGCTATCAATTTTGCTTCTACTTGTTCACGGATAAAATGCCACTTTCGTTTGATATGTTTAGCCCTCTAATAAAGCTGGGGGTCTTTTGCCAAGCATATAACAGTTGTACTATCTGTTCTCAATGGAATGGGATTATGGGCAATGGATACTAGTCCCAAATCTAACAGAAAATAGCAAATCCATATGGCCTCCATGGCCGCCAGTGCGTAAGCAGCATATTCGGCCTCCGTGGTTGATATGACCGTACACTCCTGCTTCTTATTAGACCATGAAATGGCTCCCCTGCCCAGTAAGAACACATATCCCGATGTGGATTTGCCGTCGTCGGGATCATCTGAAAAGGATGAGTCACTGTATGCTAATAAACTCAAGCCACCACCATGATAGCAAAGCATCATATCTTTTGTGCCCTTTAAATATCGGAAGATTCGTTTGACAGCATTCCAATGAGCAATACCCGGGTTACTTTGAAATCGACTAACCAACCCAACTACATAGCAAATATTGGGACGTGTACACAATATAGCATACATTAAACTTCCTACTGCGCTGGCATAGGGTATGGAAGCCATTCTTTTTGTTTCGGCATCTGTTTGAGGACATTGCAATACACTTAATTTGCAATCCTTATCAATCGGGGTCTCAATGGGACTAGCATTGGCCATTCTAAATTTCTTTAAAATTTTATCAATGTAAGTTGTTTGGGACAGGCTAAGAATGTGTTTTGTACGATTCCGCATAATTTTAACCCCCAAAATGAACTCAGCCTCACCTAAATCTTTCATTTTCAAAAACAATTGACAACCAAGCTTTGGTCTCAATTAAAAATCCAATATCATTGCAAGACAAAAAAAATATCATCAACGTAAAGGGATAGCAACACAAATTTATGCTTAGATCTCTTAATGTAAACACAATGATCTTCGTAACATATGGAGAAACCATTTGACATGATTGTATTATGGAACTTTTTGTACCATTGTCTCGAGGATTGTTTAAGGCCATAGATAGATTTATGGAGTTTACAAATTTTATCCTCAACGCCTTTGTCCACATACCTTATCTGTTGTTTCATGTATATTTCCTCCTCAAGATCACCGTTTAAAAAAGCGGTCTTAACAACCATCTAGTGTAGTTCTAAATCCATGTGGGCCACAATAGATAAGATCATGCAGACAAGAGAATCTCATCACAGGGGAGAAAGTTTCTTCATAATCCACACCTTCTTTCTGTGTGAAGCCCTTAGCCACAAGCCTAGCTTTAAATTTGTCATTGGAACCGTCGACTTTTCTCTTAATTTTCAAAACCCATTTATTTGTAATGGCCTTCCTATCCTTGGGAAGATCCACAAGATCCTATATATGGTTCTTACGAATAGAGCTGATCTCATCATTCATCGCGAGTATCCATTCCTTCGAGTTTACCTATTCCATTGCTTCTTTATGAGAACGTGATTTGTCCTCGTCAGTTACAATGTATGCATAAGAAGTTCCCTTGATTTCGAAATACTTCTTTGGAATTAATATACAAGAAGAATGATGAAGGACATCATGATCACTTGCACTTGCCTGTGACTCCATAGGATCTCTTCCACGAAGACCAGAAAGTGGTGTTGGCTCCCCTTGGTAGGAGAAGTCATCTATGTCAAATAGTTCAATGGACACCATTGTCTTCTTCTTTTCAAGATATTGAAAATCAAAGAAATCTACACCACGAGATTCTTTTTCAATTAATCTTCCGTTGACATCGTCATGAACTAGAATGTATCCTTTTGACAATTCAGAGTATCTCACAAAGATAATTGGAATTGTCTTACGCTCCAATTTATTAGGATGCAGGATAAGGACATGCCCTAAAGAACCCCACGGGCATAGGTCTCCCAAGAAAGGTTTTCTAGCGGTCCACAACTCATACGGAGTCTTTGGAATAGACTTAGAAGGGACTCCTATGAAAAATAAATCGTATGAAAAATAGTCTCAAATCTATGTCCATAAAAGGCACAAGATTAATAGTAATGCTAATCATGGTTTCCTACTGATCCGAGTAATGCCATCTAGGCAGGGTACATAGGACAGTAACACAGTAGTATAACTAAAATATGACCATTAGAAAAAATCTAGTCATCGCCTAGTAGATCAAATGATTGGTAACATGAGGGCCTAAGTGAGCCAGCAGACATAATTGAACCTTTTTTTTTTAATGGTTCAAAATAGGTCCATAAATAAGGCTTAAAATATGACATTGGTCGAATCCAGCAAAGAGGGGCTTAAAACGGGCTCATCATATGGTCCCATCAAAATATACCAATCATTCATTAATCAAAACCTAAAGGTCTGAGACCAGGCCCAAATAAATTTTAGAAAAATAATAAATGGACCTCATCCTTACCAAAAGAACGAACTATCTCTTTTTGTTATCAAATCTATTTCAGATTTGACTGAAAAATGGACTAGATGAGTGGCTTCATTTTCCAAGCTCAAGCACCTGGTCCCAGACAGATTGCATAATCACAGTTACAATGCTAATGCACACATATGTATCTCAAAGCTGTGTAGGGGTGGTGCCTGTGGCTCGGGATGAGCATTCTAAGGTCTATGTATTATATATATATATATATAAATATTTAATAACACTCATGATCTATCAATCCAGGTCAGATCCTGCCAATCCCACAGTTTACATCATGCAAAAAAACAAAAAAAAAAAATGCATCCAATTTTCCACACAATCTAATATTATTACTAAGGTTTTGGGTTACATGAGTCGCTACCAAAGTCAATCCAATCCTCGCGTGATCGCGCCCATAAAAGCTCTGATACCAATGAAGGTTGTGTATGCAGCGGAAGCACGAATCTATAAGAGCTGGCTATTACAATTGCAATAAGGACAGCGTCGGCTTAAATCAGTCACTAATGTGGAGATCTGTGACTGTCTACGAGAGATCAGTCACGTATGATTCACTTTTCAAGATCTAATGACAAAGATGGACACCCTGAATGTAGAAGATGATGATGGAGAATTATAGATCTAGTGGAAGGAAGATGAATTGTTAAAGTGGTGCCAACTGATATCCCTCATGTCTATAGATAGCCCTTTGGCTAATGAGTGATAAGATCTCTATTCAAATTCGAATTGAGAGATGATTAGGATAAAGTATTAGATCAATCTTTCTCAATTTGAATTTGAATGTAGATATGATAAAGAGATAGAGAGTTGGATAAAACTCAGGTTATTTTATCCATATAACCATGAGACTCCTTGTGAGGGGTGTACCTTTGTGAGTGGGGTCCACCCACATGTAAACACAAGTGGGCCACATCACAAATGCCAACACTTAATAGAAGAGAGGAGGGACGTTTGCTTAGCCAACCCACGGTCAACCCTAAGAATGCATTCAAGGTGAGTAGGAGCTCGTAATCGCATGATACCTATCATGAGCAAGCGGAAATGGTTGTCACGTTAAGGAATGGGCGTGAGGTTAAGACGAGGCCTAAGGAGCCTAAAGAGGATGTGAGAGAACCTACAGTCAATCCCAAGAGTTCTGGGGCTGAAATGGTTTCTAAGGGAAAGGAGGTCACCCCTCCCAGTTATTCATCTGTCCCAGTTGTGGCACCCCATTTTCCCACTTGTCTTGACACACCCACTCCTTTTGGTAAAAAGGGAGTAACCATGGATGAAATGTTAGAAGTGTTCAAGCAAGTAAGGATCAACCTACCTTTGATGGATGCTATCAAGCAAATGCCTCTTTATGCGAAATTTCTGAAAGATTTGTACACTCAAAAGCGCAAATCTAAATCTCATGTGCCTAAGAAGGTTTTGCTCATCGAGCAAATGAGCTCGATTATCCATAATGACACTCCTCCCAAGCTAAAAGAACCTAGCAATTTACCGTTACTTGTACGATTAGGCGTCACATTATTGATCATGCATCGTTGGATCTTGGAGTAAGTGTCAATTTCTTGCCTTACTCGGTGAATGAGCAGATTGGGCTGGGGGGAATTGAAGCCCACTTAAGTTACCTTGCAACTTGCTGATATATCTGTCAGGGTGCCTAGGGGCATAGTTGAGGATATTCTGGTCAAGGTCGACAAGTTCTTTTTTCCTGTCGATTTCATCATCCTTGACACTTAACCAATGCAAAACTCGAGGAAACAAACTCCTATCATTCTTGGCTGCCCCGTTTTGGCCACGGCCAATGCGAACATTAATTGCCGCACTGAAGTTATGGATGTTTCCTTCGGTAATATGAAAGTGAGGCTGAATGCTTTTAGGGCCTCTCATCAACCTCCAAACAAGGATGATTGCTTTGCACCCGATGTTGTTGATAAGCTTGTGGAAAAAAGCTCTTCAACCTGAAGATACCTTACCAGTTATCATTGCTTCTAATCTATCTAAAGATCAGGAAGATCAAATCCTGGATGTGGTGAAAAAGCAAAAGAGTGCAATCGGCTGGTCAGTTGCCGATTTGAAAGATATTGATCCCTCCATCTGCATACACCGTATTCATTGCATAGATGATTTTAAACCTTATTGGGAAATGCAGAGATTTTTAATTCCAAACATAAAGGAGGTAGACATGAAGAAAGTGATGAGTCATGTCCTTTTACAAGTTTGGAGAGTGTTTCGGAGAATTTCTTTATTTTTATTTTTCTTGCTTGCCACTAACATTTCACAGGTACTTGGGTCTAAGTTGGGGGGCGTCATCCCCGTTTTCCTACATTCCCCCTTATGTTAAGTGGTACCCAAGTGACATCCCTCCTTTTCCTTTACTTTCATTGTCATTTATATCTCATTTTATGTGCTTCACATTGTGGACAATGTTAGGTTAAGTTGGGGTGTGGGGCATTAACCTTTGGGTTAGTCTTTTTAGTTTTAGTTCCTTTCCTTTATTTTTAGTTAATTTTTTTTTTTTTTGCTATTTTTGTTAGTTTTTCGGGGGATTTCTAACAAGGTTTTTATGAAACGAAGATACCTTGATTTTTGGAACTTTTATTTTGTGAGAAAAAAGAGAAAAAGGATTCACTATCTTGTTTTAGGAAAGTGTTTTTGAGAAATTGTTGAATTATTGGTCCATCACTTAATACGTATTTTATAGAAAATTTGAAATGTGAAGCTATGATTTCCTACTTATGGTAACTTCTGAACAAATATGATGGAAAACCGACCCTCAGTCATACGGTGACCAAATTCAACTGAGTGGATTTATCCACAAATCAGTGAATTAATTCAGGCATATGGAAAGGGCTGCCTATTGTTGGGGACCGTATTAAAAGAAAAAAGAAAAAAAAAACACTGAAATAGTGTTATCACATCCTTTGAAAAAACAATAGTGTGAAAACCACCATAAATGCCATGAGTGGAAACTGTTCATCTTTACTGGCTATGGAAAAGGCTGCCTATTGTTGGGGATCGTATTAAAAAAAGAAGAAGAAGAAGAAAATAAAAAAAAATATAACTAAAATAGTGTTGTCACGGCCTTTGAAAAAATAATAGTGTGAAAGCCAACATAGTTGCCTTGAGAGGAAGCATGTTATCTTTTTTTGAAGTTAGGTGGCCCAGAATTTTGAAAGAAGAAGAAGAAGATGTGTTTTCATGGAAATTTTTAGTGGATCGTTTTATGCTCTCCTGCTTCTATATATAAACAATTTTCACCATGCACGATCAATTTTTCCAGCAAGATTTCAAGGATTTCTGACCAACAAATAGGATTTGTAAACCTAATTTGAAATGTGTATGGAAAACTCCTTAATCAAGAATATCCGGTGTTCGTAGATATTGATGATGCCAAAAATTGGTTTCGGACACCACCCGTCAAGTAATAAATGCTAGTGCAGTAAATAAAGAAGAGAGAGAATTTATAGTGGTTCGGTCAATATGACCTACATCCACTTCAGAAGGGCAAAGGTCACCGGTCATTTTACTTCTCCAGTATGTAGAGATTACAAACTAAGAGAATACGGAAAGGTTGTCTCTCTGTATTTATAGCCTTCCTGAACAGATGAGGGTGACTTTACCTCAACGCTCCCTCCACTTCGACGGAGCTTTCGAGCTGCCCTCGATAGACGAGGCAGGTGAGATATTCTCTGCAGGACTCGGTAAAAGCAAGTTAAAGACTGACGACTATTTCCGAAGCGACGTGGTTGCCTTGACGTGGCAGTCTTCGTAAATTTGGGCCCGAATCCCAGGACCAGATCTTCACAGATTTAGGCCCTGGCTCATTAAGAACTGGGTCACTTGGGCCAGACTCCTCATTTGCCCCTCAATATCCTGTTGCGTTCAAAGAAGCTTTGAGAGGGGGACAATTCATATATGCAAGCTCCTTCTCTCTTCCAAAATTTTTTTTTTATCCGGAAGAATCCTCCTGGCTTTGGACACATCTTGCTTTTTATGTGTATTCGGAAGAGTCCTCCTGGCTTTGGACATATCTTGCTTTGCAAAAACCCTAGAATATTAGGCTATAAGAACCTTTTCCAAGAAATAAAGCCAGACAAAAAAGTATTGAGTTTGCAACTTGCTAGAATGGAAACTCCAGACTCCGAGTTGCAGAAGGCAACGGGTTTCAAGGTGGACGGCCAAGAGGCAGCAGAGGCGGGCGTCGGCGGCGTGGAGGCGACAGTCACGGTGGGTGCCGGCCTGGGCACCCGCGTGGAGGCAGTTGCAGCGGGAGCCGGCCTGGGTGCCTGCGCGGAGGCAGCATTAGCAACGGGCGCCTGCTTGGAGATAGTAGCGCCGGCGGGCGCCCGCGTTGGAGCGGCAGCAACAATGGCTGGCGTCGTCGGCGCCTGCGTGGAGGTAGCAGCGCCGGCGGGCGCCCACATTGGAGCGACAGCAGCAGCGGGCGCCCCTAGCGACAGCAGTAGCAGGCGCCCCTAGCGCCCGCGTGGAGGTGGCAGCGTTGGCGGTCGTCGGCCTGGGCGCTCGCGCAGGGGTGGCAGCGCCGGCGAGCGCTGGCCTGGGCACCCGCGCAGGGGTGGCAGCAGCAACGGGCGCCCCTGGCGCCCGCGTGGAAGGGGTAGCTCCGGCGGGCGCCGGCCTAGGTGTTTGCGTGGGGCCGCAGCGACGGCGGGCGCCCCCGGCGTTTGCGTGGAAGGAGGAGCAGCGGCTGGCTCCGGCCTGGGCGCCCACCAGGCTTGGGGGAATGGCTGCGTCACCCGCCAGTAGTCATCGTCCACGAGCGTGAGTGCGACACACGAGAAGACGTTGCGTTCTTGTCGGAAAAGGTATCGAGGAAAAGTTGTTGTTGACGATGACGGATCCAAGGTGAGCACCCTTTTTAGTGTGTTCAACACCGATGGTGATATTTCGAAGATTGTCGTTTCTTATCATAATCCTCCTACTGTGCTGTGTCGCCGGGCAGAACTTGACGAGCCTGCTTACGACGACTCCTCTGGTGACATTGTCATTTATGAGGAGATGCTTGAAGCCGGGCTCAGGTTCCCCATGTCCTCCTGCGTATGCCGCATTCTCCATTACTTCTCATTGACTCCGGGGCGGTTAGCGCCCAATGGTTGGAGAGTTTTGCTCGGCTTTCTTGCGTTGTGGAGGAGGGTACATCATGAAGACGCTTCTCCTGTAGAGTTTCACGCTGCTTATAATTTGATTGAGTCCCCGGCCCCTAACAGGGGATGGTATTATCTTACCCCCAGAGGTGGTAAGCTGCTCACGGGATTGCGTTCCAATTGCCACAGCTGGAAATCTCGTTTCTTCTTCATTGGTGGAGAGTGGGCCTCTGAAATAGATCGGGCCTTAGTGCCCGTACGATGGGCTGACGCGAAAAGACTTGGTACGTCATTAATTGCTTTGCTCTCTTTATTTTTATGCATATATATAGTCATTGTTCTTTCGCAGATTTCCCAGTGCTCTCTAAAGATCAGGAGCAGAAACTGCAAGCTGTGAGAGATCATCCTGACAAAGACTTGGGGATCCTCCTCCCCAAAGAGAGTGGTAGGATTAGCGGGGCCCCTCCTGACCCTTCTTCCTTTGTTAGGACTGGTGGACCCTCTCTGGGGACTTCTTCCAAACGAAAAGGTACAGCAACAGTTTTTTTGTTTAACTGATATTCCCTATCTAAGTAATACTTTTGCTTCTGCAGCAGTAGACAGAGAGGTGATTGGTGCTCGCCTTTCGAGTAGGAATGCACCTCCTTCCAAGGTGGCAAGGACAGACGACACTTCAAGAGGGAGTTCTCCACCAGTGATCAAGGTGAGCTCTCTTATATCCACCCCTTCAACGAGGCCACGGGTGTGTCCCCATCGGGTGGCCTCTGCTGTAGTTTCTTCCCAGCCAGCGGCCTCCTCGGCCTCGATTGCTACTCCAGAGTCTTCTTCTCCAGCTTTACCTCCTGCCCCTCGTTCGTGTCCTTCACGCTCGGGAGCTTCTACAGGGGCACCGACTTGGGCTGGTCCTATGCTGGGCAATCCGCTGGTGATCCGAGAAAAGCTCGGGAGATTTGTATTTCCTCCTGAGGTTACGCAGATTAATGCTTTGGGCACTGAAGGGGTCATAGACTCGTTTCTAGAGGGTCAGGCTCAGGTAAAGGCTTATGTTTCCCTTTTCTCCAGTTTCAATTTTTTTTTTTTGTACTCTCATTTTCTTTGTCCCTTATTGTTTCAGGCTTCTACTGCGTCCGTCTGCTTGTTGTCAAGGGCCCGTCATAACAGTCAGCTGAAACAGGAGAATGAGAGTATGCAAAAAGAGCTCTCCGTTGCTCAAAAAAAAGATTGCTGCTCTTGAAGCTGCTGGAAGAGCTTCCGAGGCTGATCTCACAGCGGCCCGAGAGAGGGTGACCAGGTTTGAGACTGAGCTTTCAGCAGCCCACGAGAGGGCGGCCAAGGCAGAGGTTGAGCTTGTGAAGGCCCGCGAGAGGGCTTCGCTCAGTGAGGCTGAGCTTGCACAGACTCGCGAGAGGGCGATGCTCAGGGAGACTATCGCGGAGACAGAGATGAAGGTGGCTCGTGAGAGAGCTTCTCAGGCTGAGGAGAGGGCTATCTTGGCTGAGAAGGAGTTAGCGAATGATCTCGCTGATGCCTTTATTGATGGCTATGAAGAACTCCGAGGGAAGATCTCTACTGCTTTCCCAGATATTGGTTTCTTAGGCTTTGTGCCTACTGAGGCGCCTGATGACAGCAGTGGTAGCTCGGATGATGATGATGATGTTGAGGATGAGGATGATGGCGAGGATGATGGGACAGCCATGAGAGTGATTAAGGGCCACGGGCTTTTGCTGTACTTTTTTTTTAGAAAGGTAATTTACAACCTAACTTTTTAAAAATTGAATGGAAATGCAAGGATCTTTTCTCACAAAATGCAGAATATTTTATCATCCATTGCTTATTGTTTAAACAGTATCACTTGAAAACAAAAAAAATTAAAAAAGAAATCAAATCAGGCCCCACACCCTTACTACTCTGACTTCCTTAGAATTTTACTGATAGTACCTCTTCAAATGTTCCGCGTTCATGGATGAAGTAAGACCTTTCCTTTGGAATTTTGGATTCTGTAGGTGCCTGGCCTTACTACTTCTGTTATGAGGTATGGCCCTTCCCAGTTTGGTTCCAGCTTTCCTTCGCGAGAGTCCTTTGTGGCGAGGATCACCTTTTTGAGGACTAGGTCTCCTGGTTGAAAGGGACGAGGCTTTACCCTCGAGTTATAGTACCTTGCCATGCGCCGTTTGTACTCCGCATTACGAACCATAGCCATCTCCCTTACCTCCTCCACCAAATCGAGGTTGATGCGGAGTCCTTCCTCATTAGTGATGAGGTCATGGAGATGGACCCTTAAGGATTGTACACCTATCTCGACAGGGATGACTGCCTCAGTCCCAAAAGCGAGAGAGAAAGGGGTTTCTCCAGTAGGGGTTCTTGGTGTGGTTCGATAGGCCCACAACAGTCCTGGGAGCTCGTCGACCCAAAGACCCTTCGCTCTTTCGAGCCTTGTCTTTAGGTTGCGTAGGATCGTTCTTACCATGACCTCTGCCTGCCCATTCGCTTGTGGGTGCGCCGGGCTGGAATGAGGCTGCTTTATCTGGAGGTCGGAGCAAAAGGTGTTGAAGAGTTTATTATAAAACTGCTTGGCATTATCACTAACAATGGCGTTAGGTATCCCAAAGCGACAAACTAGGTTTTTCAAGACGAAGTCTTTCACCTTGGAGTCTGTTATTTTTGCTAGGGGTTCTGCCATTGCCCATTTTGTGAAGTAGTCAATTGCGATGACTACAAACTTACACTGTCCTCTACTCAATGGAAGGGGGCCCAAGATATCAATACCCCATTTGGAGAAGGGCCATGGGCTCAAAATTGATGTCAGCTCCTCCGGTGGTTGCCTAGGCACAGTGGCGAAGCGTTGGCACTTGTCGCATTTTTTGGTAAATTCTTTGGCGTCCTTTACCATGGTAGGCCAAAAGTATCCTTGCCTAAGCGTTTTGTGGGCGAGAGAGCGTCCTCCAGAATGATTCTCGCAAATTCCTTCATGGATTTCTCAGAGGGCGTAGTCAGCTTCCTCAGGCAAAAGGCAGCGCTGCAATGGTAAGCAGTAACCCTTGTTGAAGAGTGTGCCTTGTAGGAGAGTAAACTTGGAAGCTCTCATCCTGAGTTTTTTCGCTTCGAGGGGGTCATCTGGCTCTGTACCTTCTTAGAGGTACGCCCTTATGGGGGTCATCCAGTTCGCTTCATCCGTTGCACAGTTGATGTTTGTTATATCCACATCTAATTTGCTCGGCTCGAACTGGTGCCCGATAAACGTCGGTTCTGCAGATGAGGCCTCCATTGATGAGGCGAGCCTGCAAGTGCATCTGCAGCTACGTTATCCCCTCTAAGGATGGGACAAATCTGGAAGTATTGGAACCGCTGGATCAATCTTTTCACCATGCCAAGGTAATCCTGCATTCTTGCCTCCTTTGCTTCGAACTCGCCATTTACTTGGTTGGCAACCAATTGGGAATCACTATAAGCAACGACGTGCTGGGTGTCCATTTCGATCGCCAATCTCAAACCGGAAAGGAGGGCCTCGTACTTTGCTTCATTGTTAGAGGCAACGAAGTGGAGCTTCACTGCATACTTAATGTGTGTACCATCGGGGCTGATCAGAATGAAGCCAGTTCCACTTCTTTCATTGGTTGCAGAGCCATCAACGTATAGCTTCCAGTGTGGCAGTGGCGAAATCTCGGCGCCTGGAAGAGGCTGGGCGCCTGGAAGAGGCCCCTGGGCATCCGTGGAAGAGGCCGGGGTGTCGAGGGGAGTCTGGGCGCCCATGGGAGAGGCCTGGGCATCTGGAAGAGGCCCCTGGGCGCCCGGGGAAGAGGCATGGTAGCTCTGAAGAGGCCCCTGGGCGCTCGAGGAGGAGGCCTGGGCTCCCAGGGGAGCCTGGGCGCCTGGGGGAGAGGCATGGGCGCCCATTTGGATGTCTTCGGTAGGCAGATTTGGCTCTCCTTCAACGCGTGTAAATTCAGCCACAAAGTCGGCCAGAGCTTGTGCTTTGATGGCCACCCTTGGTTGGTACTGGATATCGAACTCGCCCAATTCCAGTGCCCATTTAACTAATCTCCCGGATACATCTGGCTTTCCTAGTATTCTCTTCAGAGGCTGATCAGTAACAACAACGACCATATGGCTCTGAAAATAATGTCGTAGGCGTCTTGCCGTTGAGATGAGGGCGAGCGCCAGGTTTTCCAAGTCTGAGTACTTGAATTCTGCCCCTCGGTATGCTTTGCTCACATAATAGATGGGCTTTTGCACTCCATCGTGATTTCTAATGAGAACAGAGCTAACTACCAAGGGTGAAGCAGAAACGTACAAATACAACACCTCCTCTGGTGCAGCATATGAAAGAAGAGGGGGAGCGGCTAAGTAGGCTTTGAGCTTCTGGAAGGCCTCCTCAGCTTCGGGTCCCCATTCGAAAGCTTTTTGGAGGATTTTAAAGAAAGGCAGGCACTTATCTGCAGACTTGGAAACGAATTTGTTAAGTGCTGCTATTCTTCCATTGAGGCGCTGCAATTCTTTGGTGGAAGAGGGCGGCCTCATGTCAAGTACTGCCTTGATTTTATCAGGGTTCACCTCAATTCCCCTTTGGTTGACCATGAAGCCCAAGAATTTCCCTGATCCTACTCCAAAGGCGCATTTTTTAGGATTCAACTTCATATGATAGGATCTAAGAACATTGAAAGTTTCTTGGAGATGGTCGATGTGATCTGCAGCGGCGAGGCTCTTCACCAGCATGTCGTCCACATAAACCTCCATGGTTCGCCCAATCTGGGAGTGAAACATTTTGTTCACCAGGCGTTGGTAGGTTGCACCTGCATTTTTCAGCCCTAAGGGCATGGCTTTGTAGCAATAAGTCCCCTTCGGGGTGATGAAGGACGTCTTTTCTTGGTCTGGGGGATGCATGCTGATCTGGTTGTATCCAGAATAAGCATCCAGAAAAGAGAGCAGCTGATGCCCTGATGTGGCGTCGATGAGGAGATCAATCTGTGGCGGCGGATAGTAATCCTTCAGAAATGCCTTGTTAAGCTCGGTGAAGTCGACGCATAGGCGCCACTTCCCATTAGCTTTTGTCACCATCACTACATTCGAGAGCCATTCAGGATATGCTACTTCCCTGACCGCTCCATTCTCTAATAACTTCATGACCTCCTTGTCCATTGCTTGGGCCCTTTCAGTGGAGGCGCCCCTTAGTTTTTGTCGGACAGGCTTGTGGCGGTGAGTGGCGACCTCGGGGTCAATTCCTTCGAGATCCGCATGTGACCATGCGAAAATGCCCATGTTATTTCTCAGAAAATTTGTCAGCTGGCGGGCAAGATCCTCTGAAAGAGAAGAGCCAATGTACACTCTTCTGTCAGGATATTCTTCATTCAAGACCAGAGGGGTAAGTTCTTCTACTGGTTCTTCTCTCTCTGTAGTGGCGTCATCCCTCGGGTCCAAGATTTCAACTTGCAACGCCTCCTGCGTCTTCTTGGCCTTCATGGAGGAGACATAGCATTCCCTTACTGCTACCGGGTCCCCTCTTACTTTCCCGATTCCATTTGGGGTTGGAAAGCGGAGGATGAGATGATAGGTGGAGAGGACGGCTCTTAAGGCATTAAGAGCTGGTCACCCTAAAATGATGTTATAGGCTGATGGGCAGTCTATCACCAGGAAGTTAACCATTATAGTGTAACTTCGGGGTATTGTCCCGGCGGTGACTGGCAGCCTGATTGCTCTTAGGGGATACACCTTCTCCCCTGAAAACCCGATGAGGGGGGATTTGACAGGCTGCAGCCTCTCCCGGCCCAGCTTCAGCTTGTCATAAGCTTCTACGAATAGGATATCTGCAGAGCTTCCACTATCCACCAAGATTCTTCTCACCTTGAAATTGGCGACAGTCATGGTGAGCACCAAAGGATCATCATGGGGGTGCTGGATCCCTTCCAAATCTTTATCCGAGAAGGATATGATTTCGTCAGCTTCATGCCTAGGTGCCTTGGACAGGCGTGCTTCATCGAGATGTCTTGCCTTTCTGGCATGGGCCTTCATGGCGGAGAGTGACTCTGCTAGTCCTCCCGAGATAGTTCGGATTTCCCCAATCGGCTACGGGTCCTCCATATTTCAAGGTGGTGGTGGTGGTGGGGCTTGCCCCCTACCAGCAACATACTGGCGCAGGTGACCACGCTGAATGAGGTCCTCAATCTGCCGCTTGAGGTCATAACAATCATCAGTGTCGTGGCCATGGTCGCGATGGCATCAACAGTATTTGGTCGGGTTCCTGCGATTTGGAGGGGACTTCATCTTTCCAGGCCATTTTATGGCGGGGTCATCTTGTATTTGGAACAAGATGTGCCCAACAGTGGCGTTGAGGGGAGTGAATACTTGTCTGTCTCTCTGCGGAGCAGGACCGAGTCGGTCTCTAATAGGTACCCTCTCTGTCCTACCTCGCTTGTTGCTTGTGTCCTTCTTTTCCTCTCTGTCGCGCTCCTCCTTTCTCTTGTCCCCTGTTCTGGAGGACTCTCCCCGCCTGGCTCTGGTTATATCTTCAGCGTTCATGTACTTCTAGGCCTTTGCTAGTAGCTCTGGCATGCTCTTTGGCGGGCGCTTCATCATTGAGAAGAGGAAGCTTGATGAGCGGAGGCCTCCTAGAAAGGTTGTCATGGATACCTTGTCGTCAGGTTCTTCGACCTGAAGTACCTCCTCGTTAAAACGAGTGAGGTAGCTCCTGAGGCTTTCATTTTTGTCCTACTTTATGCTGAGTAGGTGTGTGGCAGGCTTCTGGTGGCGGCGCCCTCCGATAAAGTGTGAGACGAATGACTTGTTCAACTCCCCAAAAGTGGCAATGGAGGCTGGGGCGAGGTTGGCAAACCACTGCCGAGTGGAGCCCTTCAATGTGGTTGGCTGCACATAATCTCATCAGAGATATTATGCAGCTGCATCTTAGTTTTATAGGTCTCCAGATGGTCCAATGGATCCTTCGTTCCATCAAAGGTCTCCACGGATGGCATTTTGAACTTCTGAGGGAGTGGGTAGTTCACCACATTGGGCTTGAATGGTGTGTCCGTTCGCCCGACTAGGTAATCCATTGTCTCCGGTGCCTGCGCCTTTATGGCGTTGAAGACATCACCCAATTGATTTTGCATTTTTCTGATCTTTTCGTCCCAGTGATTGAGGGCTTCTCTGGACCGATCGTGGAAATAGCTCCCATCCTCCATGCTTTGATTTTCACTCCCCCCCTCTTGGAAATGAGGCTCCTCCCCATAAGAAATAGAGGGAGGAGGAGGAAGTCCTCCATGACTCGCTCCACTTGGAGGTGGGGGCCCTCCGAGATGGGCTCCACTGGGGGGCGGAGGAACACCGTGATGGGCGCGACCTTGAGGGTCAACCAAGAGTACTCCAAGAGGGGCACCATGGGGAACCCCCTGGGCGCCCTGTGGAATCCCCGCGTGTGCGCCATGGAGATGGGCGCCTATGCCCTAGGCGCCATGTGGATGGGCGCTCTGGCCCTGGGCGCCTAGGCCATGGGCACCATGGGGATGGGCGCCCGGGCGAGGTACCCCCCTGCGAGGAGCCATTGGACGTCCGTGGCGAGGCGCTCCTTGTGGTGCTCCTCCAAGTTGTACTCCTCCTTGCCCCGTGAGTATGAGCTGTAGGATCTGCTGGTTTTGAGTCACTAGCTGCTGCATTGTCTCCAACATTTAATGAGGAATGGGAGCAAGAGCGGGAGCGCTTGGGGCAGGATTATTCGGTGGAGGATCATTCTCGCCCTCTCGCCTGGGATTATCCTCTTGTCGTCTCGTTGATCTAGTGGTGGTCACCATATTTTTTAAAGAGGAAGTGTTATGAAGTGAGAATTTAGTCTTTCCCACAGACGGCGCCAAACTGATGATGCCAAAAATTGGTTTCGGACACCACTCGTCAAGTAATAAATGCTAGCGCAGTAAATAAAGAAGAGAGAGAATTTATAGTGGTTCGGTCAATATGACCTACATCCACTTCAGAAGGGCAAAGGTCACCGGTCGTTTTACTTCTCCAATATGTAGAGATTACAAACTAAGAGAATGCAGAAAAGTTGTCTCTCTGTATTTATAGCCTTCCTGAACAGATGAGGGCGACTTTACCTCAATGCTCCCTCCACTTCGACGGAACCTTCGAGCTGCCCTCGATAGACGAGGCAGGTGAGATATTCTCCGCGGGACTCGGTAAAAGCAGGTTAAAGACTGACAACTATTTCCGAAGCGACGTGGTTGCCTTGACGTGGCAGTCTTCATAAATTTGGGCCCGGATCCCAACGGACCGGATCTTCACAGATTTAGGCCCTGACTCATTAAGAATTGGGTCACTTGGGCCTGACTCATTAGATATCATTTTGGAGAAGACTCTCTAACTTTTGTGTTTTAGGAATTTTGTGAGTAAATTCACTACAAACCCTCATGAGACTATAACTCGTCCTCTAGAGGAAACTTAGAGGATTAAAGGCTTGCTGCACATGTTAAGTGCAGTTGTGCTCCTTACGAAAGTGGCCTTAGTTTAGTCTTTCCTTTTTCTTAAGCTTTGCTCGAGGTCTAGTGTAAGTTGGGGGGTGTGATGAGAACCTAAAATATACATTTAAGGCCCCCCAATGATGACTTCGTTACACCTTGGAATGGTAGTATAGGTCATTATTTATATTACTTTAATATTTACAGGTGTTCTAGGTGAAGATGAAAAATTCAGAACTAACGTGTAAGAAAATGGAAAAAATCAAGAAGCACCGAGGCTTCTACCACAGGGCCTCCGGACGCTAGACCCCATAAATTGCACCAAGGCTACTACCTCTTGGCGTCCGGACGCCAGACACGGGTGGACTCTGCCTTCCTCCACGTTTTGAAGAGTTTTTGAAGAAAGATCTATAAAAGAAAGCCCAAAACTGATTTTTCATTCATTCAAGTTTGGAGAGAAGAACTAGAGGCTGGTTTTTTAGCATTGGAAGGAGCATTAATGGGGATTTCGTCAATGATTCTTCGTCAATCTCCCCACATGAGTAACAAAATCTCTATCTTAGGGTTGTGATGAAGCCCTAGTTTTGTGTTTATGGTGATGTATAGGTTCTAGGGTTTTGTTTTGGATGCTTTGATTATATGACATGAATGCTATCAATGTTTTGGATTTATTGATTAATGCAAGATCTAGTTTTGGTATTTTATTCTTGTAGTTTGGAATACCAGTCATATAATGGTGCTTGAATGTGTATGAGTTAAATCTAGGATAATATATGCTATAGAGATAGGTTATTCCCAGATATAAACCCGCACAATTTATTTGGTGAGTATTGGAGGTTTGTAACCAAAACGAGTCTTTAAAGCATTGATAGTGAAACCCTAGAGGTTTGTAACCAAAACAAGTCTTTAAAGCATTAATATTGAAACCCTAGGTCTATATTTGTCATTGCACGAGGCTGAGGTGGAATCAACCCTTGTCTTTAATTTGCTAATTTAGGATTCAAACCCATTAAATCAACACTTTGTTTTCTAATAGGATTAATTTTAGAATTTTGGAACCAACACAACTTAGCATTATTGTCCCAGTGGATACGACACCCGGTTAACATCTTTGCTTTTATGAGCAGAGATAGTAGCTAAGTATAAATTATATTTACAAACCCTATTTTGAGACGATCAACTTCTCCGAGGGATACGTATAGACCAAGAGTTTTTAACAGGCATGCATCTATCTAGAGAGGAGTCTATGCGTACTATACTGTAGGGTAGGGGCAGCTAGCTAGCTAGCTATCAGAGATAGTGTCCAAAGCTCATTCCGCAATGAGAGAAGGGTTTCTTTATGGGATTGAGATGTATTATCAATCAAGGTGTTTTTCAAAAACTGTACATGGGCCAGGCTAAAGTATATCCAGGCCCGGCCCAAGCCCATCCATTTAATCAATCGGGCAGAGCCAAACCGAGCTTTTTATCACTTTGTGGGTATTTGAGCACTAATTAAATTAAATAACATGCAGTTCTTACACAGGCCGAGCCGGATCGGGCTCAGGCTGGCCCGACCCATGAACGCCCCTACATAATGCTGAGCGTTTTAGACATAACAAAGATGCCAATTAGGGAGAAGGAACATTCATAGAAGGTAGCATGCAGGCTCAAAGCAATGAAGTAATTTTCAGGCAAGAGTTGCAAAGAGCAACTGAAAATCAAGTAAATCTTTTAATTCTCTGCCTTTTGTTATTAGTAGAAATAATGATAAGGTTCATAATCAAGAAGGATCGAGCAACCACTTCAATAGTCCTCAAAATTCAAATTGGCCTCATAATCAGGTAGAAAGAAAATGGGTTTCCATCAAAGGAATATTATGGAATTGTAGGGGCACTAAATCAACGACTACAATCCGGGAATTAAGGTAAATGTGTAAGATTTATCACCCTGATTTCGTGTTTTTATCTGAATCAAAATCAAATGAGGAGGAGATTAAAAAGTTAGCCAGGAAATTGAATTTTGTGAATAAAGAAGTGGTGCCTACAAGAGGACGTGCAGGGGGACTCGCCCTACTATGGCAAGAGTCTTTAAACCTGATCGTGATTGTTAAAGATAAATGGTTAATGCATTGTATTATAGATGATTGCTCTGATAGATGGTTTGCGACCTCAATACTTCAATAAAAAGCCTAAATTCTGGAGCTTATTGTATGGCATTGGAAAGAAGCATGAGGGACCCTGGATGATAGTCAGTGACTTTAATGAGATTTTGGCAAAAAAGAAAAATGGGGCGGTAAGAGGTTTAATTTCTCCAAGGCAAAACTCGCTCTAGATTTTATGGAAAAGATGAAAATGATGGATTTGGGATCTATTGGCACAACCTGGGCGTGTTTGGCAATTAACTAGTTAAGTTAAAGTAAAGTAAATCCAGACAAGAAATGACAAGGAATTATATCAAAAGGTACTCAACTTCAAAATTCTCTCCGAATTTTTCAAAAAAAAAAATAAAAAAAGCAACCTCTTTTCTCCACTAAAAGACAAAAACTCCACTTCTCTTTACAAAAGTCAAAAAAATTTCATACCAAACAACTAAAAACAAAACACCATCATAACACATTATATTTTATTATCTCTTGATTTGATGCTTCACCTCACCATACTTCAATTCACTATGCATCCACAGAGGCCTGTGGTCAGATAAAAGGAAAGCATTTGCTCACATAAAGGAAAGACTGGATAAAGCTATTGAAAATAGGGAAAATTACCGTACGGACATTCCAAAACTTTACACAAGACCCGATGAAAGACTACAAATTTCCTAAGAGAAGATTGTACATAAAAAAAGTCCAAAGATGGACAGTTTTACCCTTTATAGGATATCCAAGGATTCGATATCCCAGACCCATAGGATATCGCACCATTCGATATCCTAGGCTCGTAGGATATCGCACCGTAACCTACTCCCACCCAACCAGATAACACATTTTTACACCGCGAACTAAAGACCTCCATTTC
This sequence comes from Camphora micrantha, assembly GCA_003546025.1. NCBI lineage: Eukaryota > Viridiplantae > Streptophyta > Magnoliopsida > Laurales > Lauraceae > Camphora > Camphora micrantha. Next base: position 14,492,008 of record QPKB01000007.1, read on the forward strand.
CACAAACTGAAAACCTCCGTTTCCATCTTCTCTGTTTTGGCTTGTGGGTTCCGATAGGATATTGCCATTCCATCTTCTTTCATCCATACTTCATACATTTTATTCATCACAACAGGCCTGTGGGAATGTATAATTTCTGAATTCGTTAACAAAACGGCCCATCAATGTAGTATTGATAAACCTTTTTTTTTTTTTTTTTATTCTTATGATGGAAACTGTAAATCACTAATTAAGATATAGATCCCTCAATGAAATGCATTATTTTGTTCATCTTCTTGCATTTGATGTGTTTTTTTTTTTTTTTATTTATATACTGCTCCCTCATCTTGTGTCTTTCACCATGAACCTATTTAATAGTCCATTGGTGAAGCCTTTTCTTTTTTTATTTATATGTTATAATAAAATGTATGAAGTTGTTACTCACTAGAAATTAAGGCATTCTGAGTCATTTATAGGTACTAATACTGTGACATTATTTGTTCCTATAAATCTCATAACAAAGGATTTGATGGTAAAATTCATCCTATGATTACTGCATATTTCCAACTCATGCAATGTTTAATAATAAAATACATTGTATTTTTATTGTTTTAATTAAGATGTCAGATGTTGATTTGTGTCTTATATTGCACTTTGATAGAGAGCTAGATGTGGATCGCTCACATCCAATATATAACGGTGGAGAGCAGAAGCCTATCTTTTTCTATAGCAACGTAACTTACAATTCACTAATTCAAAAGGTTGCAGCAGAAACCAACTGGGAGATGAGCAATGGGTACCCATACATGCAATGCTTACATCATACAAGCCGGAACTTTACATTAGTAGGCCTAAGAGGTGATGACGATCTCATGAGAATGTTCAGATTATTTCGATATGGAGTTGATCCTATCTTTATGTATATCCATAGAAATGATGGTGTTGCCACAAACCATCAACCACCAAGTTTAAGGTAAAAATTGTGGCTTCTGGACCGGAAAAAATTCTAAAGGAGGCACTTCATTGATGACGAAGCTAGTTGAACATTTCGGTGAGCTGATTACGATTGTCAGAAAAACCGGTTTCCACCTTTTCCCCCAATTGTTCAATCTAGACAGACTGATCAAACACTACATGTTCAATCGCAAGGATACGATTTTCAATGGAATCTGCCTCTGCATCATCAGCTTGGACTGGGGCTTGCCCTCCCTAAAGACGTCCACGCACATGGGTATCAGACATTGCTTGGGTCCTGCCATTTATTTTCTATCTTCGAGCGACGGGCAATTCATGGGTGTACGCTTGGCAACCGGCCTTAATCATCAATTTGCAGATCATTGCACCAAATGAAAGAGTGAGTTTCCGTGGTTCATTGTAAATTCGCAGCATTGATTCAAGTATAGTCAGTGGAATGTCCATAGAGGTGCCTGTACCTAAGGAGTAGAGATGAAAAGCCCTAGGCTAAATGTTACCACAGACAAATGTGTTCAGCAACCTCTTTTTTTTTTTTTTTTCCTTTTTTTTTGTTTTGCTTTTACCAGGCTTCAAAATATGTTCAGATATGAGTGGATCTCAAGAGAACTCCTTCCTCGTGCACATTGTAAAGAAAAGTGCCAAATCTATAAAGTTTGGGATGAATCCAAGAAAACCAAAGAAAACTGAAACTGCACGAGTAAGAGAGAAAAATATATAAAAATAAGAAGAGAAGAGGATCATACATGAGTCTGAGAAGATGAGAGAAGGAAATGAAAGAGAGAGTAGGTGTGGGTAGGAAAAGTCAGAGAGGAGAAATGGAGCAGGAGTGGGTAGGAGAAATCAGAGCTCATTAATCCATTTATGAAAAAATCAAAGTGCATTAATCCATTTACAAAAATACCCTCGGGGAGGAAAATACTTGCCAGAAGCTCGCTATAGTGAGACCTCGCTATAGAGAGCCCAACAGAGCCCAGGGGGCTCATTATAGCGAGGGTCTGGGCTCGCTATAGTGAGAACAGTGAGACCTCTCTCTGGACGGTCCTCTTACTCTATTTTCGCTATAGCGAGACCACTCTTTGGGACGTGTATTATTTTCACTACATTTATTCTCGCTCTAGCAAAAACAAGGTGTCTCTATAGCGAGACCAGTATCTGTTAAATGTGGTTTTCATGTGAAATACATTTGTGCAATGATAAATGACCATTACTTTGTTCGGTCAATAAAACTGGTTTCAAATTATAGGTTGATACTACATATTTAGATGAGGAATTTACGGGTAAAATCCATGTAGGACCATATACGTCGCAGCAGTACCCAATTATATGTTTGATATGGGAGGGGTCCTCGTATGCCATTTTTTTCTTTTTTTTTTTTGTCATTTTGCGAATGGTCGATATCGACCATATTATTGGTCGATATCGACCGTTATGCGATTTTGTATTATATCTCGTCCCGATTCCAGTTTTCGCATTTCTCCATTTGGGTCGTCTTCAACATTGCTCTGGAGTTTTTTTCTTCTAGAAATCACCATAAAACGGCATGTCTATGGTGGTTGCACTCCATTAAGACAAATGTATGCACATTATCTACCACCTTAGAGTGCTTTATGTACCATAAACACCGTCACTTAGAATCTTCTCCAATATTTAATTTTTAGAAACTCTAGAAACCGTGGAAAATCTTCTTTCTATGTTCCAGGCAGCTGCGGTTTATGGGGTTTGAAGGGTTTGTTTTGTAACTATGTTAGCGTCCATTGCAATTATAAATAATGCATTATGATTAAATTTGGCAGTGGGAGAACTGTTTGGTCATGAATTGGGTTTTTTATTTGCTTTTTCCCTTTTTTTCATGTGTTCGTCACTTTTAGAATAAAACCATCAACTGGTTTATTCAATCTGCATATTGGACTGAACTTACAAAGTTTTAGACATTAAAGTTGTATTTCATATAATTATAGTTAGTTATCTTGATGATTTTTGAATAGTAAGAAAATGGGGGGAACAATGTGTGAGGAATAATACTCAGTAGCATGACTTGAAAGCATTGTTCCAAGCTTTATAATAAATAGACTCTTGATCAAAATGCCTTTTCTTTCTGTTGATAGAACTATTGTCCTAAATGTTTAACCAGTGGTAAACGTTTGAGAACAACTGCTTAATCTTTTTATTTGGCATGGTGCGCGGAGTTTTTATCAATGTGAAGACATTCTCTCTACTCTCAAAGACATATAAATAATGTTAATACAAATCTGTATTAACTGTCATTATGAATGTACCCAATTTCCAATTATATCTTTATTACTTTCTTTTGATATAATGACAGCATGTCAGATAGAGAGGTGTTGTTCATGTTCCACTATGGCGGTGACTTTATATTCGATATAAGTCGTCCTGTGTACAATGGAGGAAAGCAGAAGATGAGATTTTTAGCTACAAACATAACATATGAATGTCTGGTTAAAGAAGCAATCGAAGCATCTAATGGGGACTCGTCCATGGAGAATTTGACCATGCAATACCTACATCACAATGGACGAGCATTCTCAATGGCCAGCATTGATGATGATAATGACGTTAGGAGTATGTTTAAAGCATCAGGTGATGAATTGAATGGGATATATTTATATGTCTTTAACGGTCGGAAAAAGGAGCAACGCACAGGAGGAGATAATTGGAGGTACACTCATAGATTGTATAAGTAGATTGTACATCATCAAATACTATATTTTCCTTTCTACTTGCTTATTTATGTAATGATTCATTGTAGGTTTTAAAAGGAGCTATGTGCGTCGCTCTTCTCCTGGAAAATCGAGGAACTCATCAGGAACTTCCAACAAAAATGAAGTCTTATACTCAAGTAGTTGTGAATACGTACCTACCATTGACATCCGTGAAGACAAAGACATGTATTTTCCTACTATGCGGGTCGATTGCAGTCCACGTCAGACGGTAGGACAAGACACTGTCGATGATGATTTGGTATTTGGTACAGACCTTGGTGATGATATCCATCTTGATGGCCCTCCCTCCATAAGCAGAATCCATTCGAATCCAATGGTGAAAGCCGAAAGTGAAGCTGCAAGAGCCCCTCAAATCAATGAGGCATTTCATTATAATGAAACTCCGGATGAAGTTGCAGGAGCCAACCCAATTAATGAGTCATTTCATTGTAATAAAACTTCAACTGTTGATCTTGAAGATAAAATGGAGCCCGAGGACATAAACACAGATGTTGGTAACAACTCGGCACGGGAGATGTGGATCGGTCGTGAATTCCAAGATCGACAAACATTCCGGAATACTTTGGCTAAGTTCGCAAGTTATGGCAACTTCACTCTTAGACCCTTGAAGACCAACATGACCAAAGTAACTGCACGCTGCAGAGATGAAGAATGTCCATGGCGTATTCACGCTTCTATTGTCGATTCAGGACCACAGTTTAAAGTAAGGACGTACAATCCTAACCATAAATACTCAAGACCAATGATGGGCATGGCACATCGACAAGCATCTTCGGCACTTATTACAGAGTTCATCATGGATAGAGTCAGACAAAATGTAAATTTGAAACCGAAGGAGATCATGAATGACTACCAGATGGAGTTTGGGGCTACCATTAGCTACAGGAAGGCTTATATAGCAAGAGAGACGGCACTAAACATGGTCTGTGGATCGTATGAAGACTCCTTCCAGCATCTACCTTTGTACTGTAAAGAACTTCAGATGAGCAACCCCGACACTGTAACAAACATAGACACCACAACAGAGGATCGTTTTAGGAGATTTTATTGGGCATTCGGACCTTGTTTAAGGTCTTTCACGTCTTCATTGAGACCGGTGATTGCTGTAGACGGTTCACATCTCCGAGGAAAGTACCCAGGTGTCTTGCTTGTAGCAGTAACACATGATGCCAATCAAAAGTTGCTTCCAATCGCCTTCGCATTTGCGGAGGCCGAGCGCCATGACAACTGGGAGTGGTTCCTTGCTAATTTATTCATATCGCTCGGAGAGCCGGCCAACTTGACTATTGTTTCAGACCGTCAGAAGGGCCTCATTCCAGCACTGAAGAACATCATACCATCCGCATTTCACTGTTTTTGCTGTCGTCATATTGCTGAAAACATCAAGGCTGCTTTCAGTGATGGTGCAATCGTAATGAAATTCTGGCGGGCAGCAAAGTCGTATAGGCCTTATGAGTACGAGGCTTACATGACGGATATACGTGCAGTAAGCCAAGAGGCGTTCAACTACATTGATGCAATTGGGCGGCAACGTTGGGCGAATGCATATGTAGAAGGCCGTCGGTATGACATGCTTACTGGTAACGCAGCCGAGTGCACTAATAGTCTCTTAAGAGACACATGAGTCCTACCCATCACGAGGCAGGTAGAGGAAATACGTGCAAAGTTAATGGAGTTTTATCAGAAGCGACACCTCCTGTCTCAAAGCATAACAACTCGTCTAACTCCGTATGCGGAGAAAGTTATGAGCCAAGAAATGGAGGATGCTCGCCGAGTGCACGTTCGAATAGCCGGGCTCGTTGAGTTTCAGGTTCAATCTGCGGATTATGTGGACGTTGTCGACCTCGAACGGAAAATCTGCACATGTCGGAAGTGGCAGCTATTGGGCATCCCGTGTTGTCACGTATTGGCTTCAATAAAGGTCAGAAATTATGATCCATACGAATTCTGCGAGCATTGGTATCTGTCAAGCACGTACCGTACGTCTTACAGTGAAGTTATACATGGTACTCGCGACATCAAGCAATGGGAGCACACTACTGATGTCAGGGTTCTTCCACCGAGAGCCACTAAACAGCCCGGACGTCCAAAGAAGAACAGGATCCGTACCGAAGATCGTGGTCGCCAGAGAAGGGCAGTAACGTGTTCAAATTGCAAAGGGAGAGGGCATAACCGTGGAGGGTGTCGCAATCCTCCCGTAAGCAGTTGATGGACGTAGGTGGAAGTTTTTTGGTGGTATTTTTTGGGTGGACCAAGATGATGCATATAGTCCCATTGTAAGTTAGAACAGCTGTAAGTAAGAACCCTCGGTCTGGAAACATTTTATATCAAAGCTCAACATGCATATAGCTCCATTATAACTAAGAATAGTTCGAAGTAAGAACCGAAGGGCAGTGATTTTTTTGCGGGCTCTTACACGATGCATATAGTTCCATTGTAAGTTAAAACAGCTCTACGTATGAACGGTTGTGAGGGAATTTTTTGGGGGTATTAGATGATGTATATAGTCCTATTGTAGTTGAAGATCTCTGTATGAGCATTCTGTATGGTCGTCCTGTTTGTAAATGGAACTTGAAAATATTGAAAATATAGTACAGCATTTTGTATTGTTGTCTTGTCATAGTCCCATTTGGTAATGAAGTGGAGATACTTTCATTGCACTTAAATGGTGGTTTTTACGTCTATTGTTGCTCATTATTTGGTCTGATGAATATATGTAAAAGTACATTAATGTAGCATGATGGTTACACCTAGGTTCTTGTGATCCATATTATATGTAAATTTACATGAAAAGACAGACAAGCATGTGTCGCATATCTTACATTGTAAATAATAATAGTTGATATCGACTATTTCGATATCCTATATATAACTGGAATTCATTTTCTCATACATTTGAGTTCCTATGACATTCATAGTCGATATCGACTATATACCTGAAACCTACTTTCTCCTGTATAGTCGATATCGACTATATTTATGGTCGATATCGACCATATAACTAAAAGGCTGTATTGTCGATAACGATCATGTCACATCTGTTGATTTCCCAGCTCCCATATGCTTTCTCTAGGACTTCATTATTAGAGATTCTTTTTACCAATACACTTGTGACCCACAAACACAAGTGTATATTATATGCACCGGTGCGTGTGAAGTATCATTACAAAAGCATTGGATGAAAGGACTCAATTTACGTGTGAATGATAAGCGAAAAAAGTTAAAGCAAAAAAAAAATAATAATAAAAAATGCACATGAATGAATGCTACACATGTTCAGATGCATCTTGCATGACTTAACATGCAAAAAGTGGGTTAAGTTAATACATGGAAATGACAAATAGCAATGTGCAACAACCATAGAAGTTAATCTTTACAAAATATGCCTTTCGTAATTACCTCAAAAATGCATCTAGATCTTAAAAAATCACCACAGAGACCACAAGTATCAATTATACTTCGGCAAACATACATGTTAGGACCATCTGATTTCCATTTGGATGCTTCAAACACAATCAAAGCAGAAACCAGGTCTTGCTTTTTTCCAAATTCTTGTATGATGGAACAGAACAGAAAAGGTGCGTGTGGAAAAATATTTGCATACCTGCAAAACAATTTGGTGCTTAGAAGACGTTGCAAAGTTCAAAGTTGATTCAAATTTATTGTTAAAGAAGACTGAACCAATAAAAATAACTGCTCAGATTTATCTGACAGAATCCAACTGCCCAAGTACTATGCACAAAGTGCTAGAAACAATCACAACATTTGGGACCCTGATTTATTTCTTTGCTTGTGTTACTTTTCTGGTACAAGGCTTTGATACCTTTGTAGTCCTCATTAAAACTAGAAAACATACTATACTTGAGTAAGAATACAACATGTAAGAAGCCATTGTTTATTAAATGCAGAGCATAAGAGTCCAATAAAAAGGGAAAGAACAAACCTCAGAAATACTCGCTGCAAAAGGAGTATATTGTTTATTAAATTTAGCTCTTAGGGATCTTCTGATCTCTTCTAGAGAAGGAGTGATTCTCACGGTTTTGGACCTATTTCTCATTTATCCTTCTCCCTATATAGTCGATATCGACCACATAACTGAAAGCCATTTTTCTCTGTATGGCCGATATCGACTACATAACTGAAAGCCAATTTTTCTCTGTATGGTCGATATCGACCACATAACTGAAAGCCATTTTTCTCTGTATGGCCGATATCGACTACATAACTGAAAGGATATTTTCTCTGTATGGTCGATATCGACCACATAACTGAAAGCCATTTTCCTCTGTATAGCCGATATCGACTACATAACTGAAAGGATATTTTCTCTGTATGGTCGATATCGACCATATAACTGAAAGCCATTTTCCTCTATATGGCCGATATCGACTACATAACTGAAAGCCATTTCCATCTGTATGGTCGATATCGACTATTTTTATTGTCGATATCGACCATTTATGGGTTACAGAAAAAAAAGAGAGTCGAAATCTGAACCATCACATCCATAGTACATCTATACCAAAAAAATCCATAACAAGAAATAAAACTATACACATTCGAAACCAATACTCATAATAACATGTGAAAAAACATTACACAAGACATCATCAAAGCTAAAAATTCATCCTTGCACAAATGTACACAAAAGTGAAAAAATATCACCAAAAACAATGTTTACGAAAGTCCATTTGAATTGGACATTGTCCTGCATCCCACACAAAGAGATCCACGAAATGTGTTAACAAAATATGCACATTGATCATCGAACTGAAGCTCAGTAGATTCACTCAGCAGCCTCATCTTGATGGGGAGTCTGTCAATTCAGTTAAGCCTAGCCTGTTGGCATTCAATTGCCAACTCCTCTTGAAGATTTCTACAACGATTTTGCTTCAAAAGTATGGGATATGAGACTGATTGAATTTAAGTGGTAGTCGGTGCACACAGTGAGCAGCAAAGGCCATTGCAAATACTCCACAATCATTGCAATTATCCTGACGAGGGATGTCTGCCCTCTCGAGCCATTGTTGCTCATAAATGGGTCGTTCCAACCGAAGTGACTGTACCTCTCGTTCAACCATCCCATCTAGCAAATATACAAACAGAATGAGCGTTCCAATATATATTTCATGAAAGAAAACTGCCTTGTGCTTCTAGAAGAAACATAGAGAATCACAAGCTCAACAAAATGAGACGATTAACTTACGAATTTTTCGGCATGTTTCATTGACCTACGATCTTTTTCCATGCTATTGTAGAACTCCCACCTCTTCTCATCAACATACCCCACCAGTAGGGTGAAATGAGACCTGTGGTAGACGATGAAGACTAGCGTGCACGCTTCTTTCGCATCCCACACCCTGTGCCCTTGTTTCCCGAACACGGCTTCCACCGCGGAATCACTCCCATCGCGCCACCAGCTCTGCATGCAGTATTAACAAATTAATTTTAATGAACTCGCATGACATCTAATACACTACTTATGAACTGAGCAGTACCATCATTGGCAACTAAGCTCAAAAAAAAAAATCCATAATAAAGTGGTAGCAACTCATGAGTGAACGTGCTGGGGCCTCATGTGTTGTGATAAGGGCAATCGTAAACTACTCGTTTCATCACATTTGTCCCATTTTCTTCCAAACAAAGATTAGTGACTCATTGGCAAGTCATGTTCATTTTACTTACACAGACACTTGGGTCGGCAATGAAACAGTTGTCACACCCTTCTCTCAAGATCTCGAAGTAAAAGTATATGATGTTCGTGTCCATCCATGTTCCCTCCTCAAGGATCTTCTTCAAATCATCTGCCTTTACCAACGTACATATCTGTTCCAGCTCATCTTTCCTACAATAGAGGAGATGTTGATTAAATAAAACATATCTGTTCCAGCTCATCTTTCCTACAATAAGATAGGGGTTTATAACAAACATTCCTCATTTCATACCTGGACACATAATATTCTTTGAATTCTTTGAGAAAGAACTTGTCACCATCGGACAATACATAGTCATTTTGAACCAGGGAATGAGCGTAGTCTTCAAACTTCACTGGTATCTTGCGCATCCACGGTAGCCGTTTAATCCTCCACACTAATAAAACAAGTGTGGCCATAGGGGCTGGAACCACAAGAGCAGATGAACTTGAGACTGGCAATGGCGAGCTGAACAATGTCCTGCTTATTGGCGGGGTACAAACAGATTCTTCAACTGGTGGGACACTAGATCCTTGAACCTCATCCTGAACAGGCGGGGCACCGGGTCCTTGAACCTCATCCTGAATCGGTGAATGCTCCCTGCTACCGAATCCTTCTATCATCGACAGTGGAGTGGCTTGGAAAACCGTCGTTTTTCTTCTTGATGCCTTCTTCTTCAGTTTTACCGGGCTCTTCATAGCGGCCTTCTTCTTGTGTGTAAAGGTGATTGTAATTTTCTTCTTGTTGACATCTTCATCGGACTGTGAGCTGCTGCAACCATCAAATGAGAAGTCCTCCCAATTAGTCCCAAAACCTGCCCTAAACTTATCCAATTTCTTCCCAATTGACATGGCCAACTTCTCCAGAGGAGTGTTCCTGTGCACAGCCCGTTTGAAAGAGCGTTCAATCCGGTCCACCAGATCTTGTGCCTGAAAAGCAAGGCAGAACTATAACATATTAGATTTTGCACAGAATAGCGGTTTTAAACATCAAATGTAATAACACACGAGCGCAAGTACCCGATAGGAATACAAGCAATAAGAATATCAAAACCACTTGTTAAAATAAAACAGATTGAGCTGTACATTTTTATGTGGGATGGTGGGTTCATCTTGTTTGTCGGATCCCTTCATCTGCGTAGCCTCTTGCTTATCCGCACTGGGCTGTTCCGATTCATCTCCCCTCCCAATAAACATGACCGTGTTTTCACTATACCACTCCATATACTCAGCTGATTGCTCTGCCGCAATACAATCCTCACCATGTAATCCGAGTTGGGCTCTTGCCGCCCACAAAGACCTAATCTCTTCATCCATATTTTCCTTGTAATCAACAACAGTGAAGAACGTCCTTTCCCGTCTTGGAATTAGCATTGTGAATGGCGGTGGGACTAGTTGTTTAAGTCCAAACTGTTTCATAACCCGCCATGTGTTGTGTCGCTCGACGATCCAATAGTAGACAAGGACGGTAGACGAGATTATAAGACTACGGTCAACTTTTGAAAGCTTCGAATGGAATTTCTTGTTGTACTCAGAATAAGGTTGCCAAAGAAACTGCAATTGACATAAGAAAGGGCTCATAAGCACAATTGGAAAGCTAGTATATGAACTTCGAAAGCAAGGGTGTCCAAAACTTTAATTCGATGATTACCCCACCGGGCTTCAGATTGTTTAATTGCCTTCTGACTTCCTTCACTGTGGAGAGGGGTGGGGTTTTCAGTAGTCTCTTTCGCCATGTCTTAAAGAGTGGGAACTGAATATCCCCCTTCCAACTGTCTTTTGGTGCAGGACATTTTCCGATAGACATCCTACTATAAGCCCATATCTACACCATATCAAAATAGATCACGAGTTATGTATGATATAATTAATAAGGAAAGTTATATAAAACAGCTCACCTGCAATAGTTGTAGTGGACCGGTTGGTGTCCTTAGTTGGTGACCTTCATCTTTTCCTGTTTCATCATCCTTTTGATCTCCATCAATTTTCTTCTCCGCATTCCAACGGGAGGCATTGGTCAACATCCGGTAGAGATTGGCAAGATAGGCTGGTGCCCATGCATAAGGTTTAAACTCTTTGAAAAGCTAGAGTAGGTAAGCCGGTCCACGAGCACCGGAAGTTTGCGTAACAATTTGACCGGAGACCAAGAAGAATAGGTAGGCCCGTGTTGCACGGATCTCCAAGTCTTTGTAATTCTTGTCATTCTTCATCTTCTCCAGCTCTGTAGCCTTAAATTTGTCTTCAAGCCACTTAAACTTCACTGTTATGCCCACGTAGTCAATCTTTTTCTGTGGGGTAAGCCCAAGGACCTCCTCACACAGTGGCGCTACAAACTTTCCTGGGAAAGTACGTCCTGCAACCAACGGTCCATCTATTGGAAGGCCTTATATGTATGCAACGTCTTCTAACGTGACAGTTGCTTCGCCCGTTGGAAAGTGGAATGAATTTGTCTCCGGACGCCACCTCTCTACTAAAGCAGTGATAAGTGCATGGTCTATGACCATGCGATCTATATCTGCAAGATGGTGGAGGCCCGTCCGCCTCACGTAGTCCTTTTGCTGCTTTGTAAGTGACCATATATTCTTGTCCGGATTTGTAGGTATGCACCTCAGCCTCCCGAATTCCTAGTGTGTACAATAATCATAAAAGGATGTTAGCATGTAGAAGATGTCACACAATAACAAAGAATATTGATCCATATGAATTAAGGAAGTATATAGTTATGGGAATATATATCTCCACGACGGATTCCTTCGGATACATGAAAGCGTTGGTTGTATAGGAGAGTACTAGGAGCATCGGGTGCTTGTTCTTCATTCGTCTGCACATATAAAACCAATTAGGGAACCCCAGTATACACAATGGAAAGCAAATAGAAGCAGAAAACACTAAAGCATGATGTTGAGGCATAAGCAATCGTTGGGAGGGAATCTGAGCAAATTATATGGTTGGAAAGTGATTAATGCATTCATTATAAGTAGGTTCCATGCCACAATTTCTGAATTTTTTTAATTTCAAAATAGAGATCATCACATCCAGTAGAAAGTTTAAATTCAGTCTTGGTCTGTGGATGGTGAAAAGCACTGCACAGTTTCGGCAGTTTTCAACCCTTCTGTATTGGAAAAGTGTGAAAGTTGAAAACCAGACAAAGCGGGTTGCTATGTCCTGAAAAAAAGCATATTTGTAGTGCTTTATGAGTACTTTTAAAGCCCCAGGTTTCAGCCCTACTGTCTCTCGGAAAGCGGGTTAATAATCCGCCCAAATAGGGATATACAGTTTGGGCATATTTTAACACTTCTGCGTTGGAAAAATGGGCGGGTAGGAAAAAAGCCATAGGTGGTTGCTTTGTCCTGAAAAAAAAACAGATTCGAAGTGCTATGTGATTACTTTAAAGCCCTTTGATTTCAGCCCCATTGTGTATCGGAAAGCGGGTTAATTTCAGGCACAAACAGGGGTACACAGTTTGTGTTGGAAACTTACACTCAATCACAGAAGGACTCAAGAGTTTGGTGCTCAAAAGCTTATTTTATTAATGAATCAACCTTGGCTTTATATAGCCTTTTTACAAACAGAAATGATAACAAACTGCAGCCACGTTATCCATGACCTACAAACGTGGTTAACTAGAGGAAGAACAATTCAATCCCTACAAACTAGGATGTTATTAACAAGAAAATAAAACCATGATAATAAAGAGATAAGTCACAATGACTTGGTCAGAAAGGCCCAACAAATCCTCCCTTAAAGCCACCTGCAAGAGATGCAGTCAGTTTACATCAGAAATCATGCACTCTAAGCTGCTCCCTCAGCCTCAAAAACACATCTAACTTCAGAGGTTTAGTCATAATGTCTGCTAACTGATCTTTGGAACCACAATGCACTAAATCAACCACTAATGTTTAAGATTCCTTTGAATCGTATAGTCATATTAGGAACCATGTCATGTACCTCAGCCCATGTTACAATTTTAATGTCTATTGCTCTGCAATTTCTAAGTTTAAAAGTGCTTTAGGAGAGGTGTTATGACTCAAGCTGATACAGGTCGCATTGATTCCTGCATATTTGCTTTTTATCCAAAGAACATTTTGTCCTGAGGCAGAGAAACATATCTTCTCTACATATATTGCTGGACCAAATAACCATTTCCTTCATTCAATGTTATTCTGATCTGAGCATTTTTCTTCTTAATTTAACATGGCTGCAGACATCACAAGTCACAAATCATCCACATTTTAATGTAGTAAGTTGGTTCTTATGATGTCTTACTCTTATGGTTTGACGCGCAAAATATTTGACAATTGAGATTGTTTGTAAAGGGGTTGAGTGCCTCTTTCCTTAGGAAGAAAAATCTCTCTTATTTTTTTTTTAGGGTAGCAAGAGCTTGTATGCATATGATAAGCAATTCCCAGCATGCGTTGCTTGTAATTGATGTTGGTTATTTTGTGCATACATACCTTGCATATTTATTGGTACCGTTATGTAATTGGGTGTGCGGGTATGATTACTAGAGCTTGTTATAAAATCAATGACTCTGATTCTATTTTGTATTTGCAAGTTATTCTATTAATCTCATCTTGTAGAATTTGTGTATTCTATTTTTATATTTACTAGTGCTATCATGTGGATACCAATTAGTTATGTTCATAAGAAGTATAAAACTTGTCTAGTTCTATACCTAATCCCAACAGAATGCATGTGTGTAGCTCGTTAGGAATGTGCAAGAGATGTGGTGATCTGAGGATGATAGCATGCTCAAGGTGTAAAGGGCTGGGTATGGTTAAAGGGGAGCCTTTTAATTTTAGCATTGTGGAAGATCTCTACCAGTCCTGTTTGTAGGTGGGGAAGTGACAGCAGGGTCTGTACCATGCACCAAATGCCAAGCTAAAGGATGCTTTAGTTGTCTTGATTGCTCTTAACTTTCTTAAACTCTATCCATGCCAAAAAGGAACCTTCCTGTAAGGCCATTGTCCATTTTCTTTTTCTTTCAACGATTCTTATGATAATTCTTACATGTAATGCTTTGCCTGATGTTTGTTAGTGTAAAGCATAGTCAGTGCACACGATACGGTCTGTGTTATTCCTTAAAATCCAATAAAATTGGTTGTAAGACAATGCAAAGAAGTTTTATGTTATGAATATTGTTATAAATTGTTGTCCTTTTGTGTGTGTGTGTGTGTGTGCGCGGGGGGGGGGGGGGGGGGGGGGGGGGGTTTGTTTATTAGTTTCCAGCCCGAACTTAATCAACTAGGCATCTTAAGCTGATCACGTCTGCCTCATTTTGAGTCATTTTTCACTTGAACATTTTTTATTGTGTTGATGCATCATCAAGGTCTAAATGTCATCCATTAGACTTAGGTTTAGAGCATGTTTTACAGGTCTTGCAGTCCAACAGAGTTGACCCTGCAAAATACTTTCCATAGTTGGAACTTTTTACAGCATGCATCGTATACTTTGAAACTTGCATAGATTTGCATTGTTTACATTTGAGGCCTAACAAATCTTCCATATTTGCATTGTAATTTGTTTCAGTAAGAATTATCTTACTTAGAGAATTCTATTTTGAATTTCATGTGATATGATCCATCAATTGATAGGTCTGAGGGTCTAATTTGTTGCTAATATATTTGTTCAGTCTAACCAAAACTAAGTGAACTTCTTGGATGTAAGTCTCACCCTGGGGGAATCGTGCAACATTAGCTCCTTGACTATGAAGATTGTCGTATGTTTAAAATAATTATGATGGTTAAAATAAATTGCAGCTTGCAGCGGAGATTGTCGTATGTTTTAAGAAGAAAAATGTTTACTTTTTTATGTTGTATGATTGGTGTCGTCTGCAAATTCCATCAAGGAACTCTCTCTCTGTCTCTCTCTCTCTCTCTCTCTCGCTAGAATACGAAATCGAAAGAAAAAACCAATTCAATTATCAATAAACTTTACAGCAGATTCCACAAAGGCAACAACTTCAGTAGTCATATAACTAGTGTCGGTTATACATTACACAACATTACATTATCAACTATACAATAAGTTTTATGCGTTGTGTATTGAGCTCAATCAAATGACTCAATATCTGGTTCAGGGAGTTTCACGCACCCACAGGAAGATTTCCAAAGTTCTGGAAACACAAAACAAATGGAAAAACAAAGAAACACATGTTTGCTAAAGACTGATAGAACGCATGGAAACACTTGGAAAAGGACACAACCAATATGATGTAATGGAAACAAAATAAATTTTCAAAAGAATGACTCAGAGAAATCAGCCCGTTTCATGTAAGAAGATGATGAGCAAGGGTTCGTTTGAATAGATGAGGAGAAGAATAACTCAAAGCACATCCCCCGTTTCGGTAGATGAGGAGAAGAAGATCAACTCGGAGCCATCAAAACAAACCCTATGAAAACCTCGGTTACCATTCAAAATCTAGGCACAAAATAGGAAAGAAAAGGAAGGGATGAACGCACCTCCATGTGAACGCTTTTGAAAACTAGCGCCAAGCTTCCTGGGACCACAAATCTGGGACCACAAAGGGGGACGTCGACCGCGTGGAGAAGAAAGGAAAAGGGGAAAAGTGGGTGAAAGGGTTGGTCGATAGAAATGGGAAAATGACCCTATGCGTTAAGGAATAAATTCACTGAATGGTCGATATCGACAATACTACTAAACGACAAAAAAAAAATACGAACACGCTCCCTGGTGGCCTTATCCGTGTGCGTTGTGTATTTGGCCCCTGAGGAGTGGTATAAGGTCCTACAGGGGCCTGGGCCGTCAATTCCTCTATTTAGATTGTGAGAAAATATTGAGTGCTTGAGGATAAGAACTGCCTAAATGATAAGAACTCTCCTTTTCCCATTCAAAAAAATAAAAATAAAAATAAAAGAACTCCCCTCTTCCCCTTTTTGTGGCATTTGGCACCCAAATACCATAATTTGGGTAACTGCAATAAATCTATACACGTGGATGTTATATTTCACTTTCTGGTTTATATAGATGCTCTTTTGGCACTCTAATGCACATACCTGCAAATTAGGAGATTAGCCACCCAAAAGAACACTGAAAAAAGAAAAGCACTTGCCATTTCACAAGAGAGCTTGATGGGAAGTAAATTGTCAAAACTCACTTACAATGGGTGCTGACACGCTGCATTACTATTTCATAACATTTTAAGACTTCATAGGTTGGAGAATGCATCCCTTTTAGCTTCACCCTTATGAGAGATGGTTAAGGATTTTTTTTTTCTTTTTCTTTCTTATTTTGCAACCAATTTGTTAATCAGGCTTACATTTCACTCCTAGACTGTGAGGAAAATTATAGAAGTCAGTGACGTGGGAAGGCGTCTAGTGTTGAGTATCACATTTTCACCCCAAATATAGTGTTGGTGGAAAAGCATTGCAAAAGCTCTAGATCAAGTGCCATCTGTCCGCTATACTATACGAAATTTATCTATTCGTTTTATGAGATCGTGTATTGTCAAGAGGCTTCTTGAGTAGTCACTTTCCTTTTCTGTTTCCTCAGATTTCTCATGTGTTCGAAGTGGGCAAATATGATATGCCTTTCCTCTTTCTCCGTTTCTCTTTATAAAACCGAGGGAGAGATCAGGGGTCTTTAGTTCTCTAACAATCTCATGGTAAATGAAGCCATCGTTCTCATTTTGTTCTTCCATCATATGTCGTCTCCTAACATGTGCTATGAAGTTTACCAAGAGTTGTTTACCAATTTATTGGACTAATTTTGAATGAAGTAGCATTCAAACTACCCTGTAGTACTTGAAAAATTTTAATCGACTGATATACCATTCTGTGAGTGTTCAACCTTTTAAGCCTGAAAGTAAAACATGGAGAGCAACGAAGTTTTTCATGGAAAAATGGTAAAATAAGCAGACAATAGCATCACTACCAATTTTTTTTGCAAGGGATCTCCAATAATCAGATAGTGGAAGAAAAATAAGATTCGTAGCAGCATCACACTATGCATCCCCCAAAAAACAATAAAAACCCAAATGCCCAACCTTAAAACAAGCCCTAATCCAAAAAAAAGATTAAAACAAATCAAGAGATAAAGGAAAAACAATACTTCTTCCCCGTACCTTAAACTGTTGAGGAGTGGGTATATTTCCTGGAGTAAAACCCTACATAGTTGAAGATACACAACGTTGCGGCGATTGACGAAGGAGAATGGAGTGGAAGGCTATGTTCCTGTAATATCCATAGCAAGAAGTTGAGAAGAACACAAAGGAAAAACCATTGGAGCATCGAAGAAGATGATCACAGTAAAAAGGGGTTTTTACCATGTTATCTCCGTCCCTGTTTCACCTAGTTTGAAAGGAGAATGGTGAAAATTTTACGGAAATATCCTATTTGTCGGATATCGAACGGTGCGATATTCTACTGGCTTGGGATATTGAATCCTACGATATCCCACAGGCCTAGGATATCGCAGGATGAAGGGTAAAATTGTCCTTCTTTGGACCTTTTTTATGTACAATCTTCCCTTAGGAAATTTATAGTCTCTCGTCTGGTCTTATGTAAATGTTGAGTTTTGGAACGTTCGTACAGTCATTTTCCCTTGAAAATATTGAATGGCGCATGTTGTTTCTATAAGTAGTCTTCTCAGTTTTAACGAGGGGAGGGTCTAATCACTCCCCAATTCTCTTCAAAGGAAAAACTACAAATGCTAAGACTTCCTCGCCCCTTTAGGTTCTATAATATGTGGTTAAGGGACCAAAGTTGTGAGCAAATCATCATTAATAGATGGAATAAAAATAAGAAAATACTAAAGATAACATAAGCAGCACTCTTTCCCTTATAAGTAAAGACCTAACTAAATGAAATAAGAAGTGTTTTGGTAAGGTGGAGTGAAAGTCCGGATTCGAATGCTAGAGGGGGCGGGGTAGGGGGTAGCTTGAATCCGGTGAGCTTAATTTTATGCCAATTATGCCAAATTTTAACTTCTTAAAAAAAAAAAAAAAAAAAAAAAAAAAAAAAAAAAAAAAAAAAAAAAAAAGGGGCACAAGTGATGATTCTAATAAAATGCGGAAGCTATCACCATAAATCACCACAAATCATTCATCATAACACAACGATGTATAGTAATTCGGCCAATTGCATACATCCACTCCCGGCTAGTGTTCCTATACCCCACCGAAATTCCACTATCAATCTGTGCTTTTCATTAAGTTTAGTAATAACCTTTTAGGGCGTGTTTGGCAATTAACTAGTTAAGTTAAAGTAAAGTGAATCCAAACAAGAAAAGACAACGAATCATATCAAAAGTTTACAATTTCAAAATTCCCTCCAAATTTTTCAAAAAAAGTAAAAAAAGTAAAATTCTTTCAACACTAAAAGACAAAAAAAACTCCATTTTTCTATATAAAAATTCAAAAAGATTCCATACCAAACAACTAAAAACAAAACACCATTATAACCCCTCACATTTTATTCTCTTTTGATTTAATGCTTCACCTCACCATACTTCAATTCATCATACGCTATGCTTTTGTAAGCTAAGCAATAACCAATAAATATGATTTTCAATAGGCTTAGCAATAACCATTACAATATGTTTTTCTGAGGTAAGTAATAACCTCTACAATATTCTTTTCAATAGCATTAGCACTAGCCTTTACAATATTCTTTCCAATTCTACATTTGAAACGTACTTTTATTTGTTTACATCAATTTTCAATTTAGGGAGGGTTGAGTGGTTCATGGATGACTGCATTCACAGCACTAACCATTTCCTTGGGGGAAGTGAACCCATCATTTCTCATATAGAAGAGGTGTAGTACTCTGCTCATCCTCCAAAACCAATCCTTGCATTCTCTTGGAACCAGACTCCCCTTTGTCTCCAGAACCATCCCCAGCAGCTCTCTCCTAGTACTGTCAATGAGACCTCTCATCTCACTCGTAGCCTCTTCCTCAGTGGAGACACCATGTCCATGAAACATTCGCAATGCCACACCATTCAGTTTACCCTCCTTGCCTTCCCTCTTCAACATAACAGTAAAAAGACCACAAGAATAACTGTGGTATGAGCCATACTAAAGTGTAAGTTTAGTACATGTGGCGCACACACACACTAAAGTAGATTAGAAATTGTAGGGCCCATTATGAACGGAGCCAGACTTTGTGGTGAGGTATCTCCAGAAAGTTTTTCCAGTTTGGACAATGCCCAAACTGAATTGTATAATTTATAGATTTCTCACATTGGATTTGGGCAGCAGGAAATTCTCAAAATCATTTTAGCATCATCCAATCAACATACTTTCAGGGGATGTTCCGAATGTAATGGGGCCCACAATTTGGTTGGCCTGAATTGGTAAGCATGGTCTTCGAGTATGTATAGTTAATGAGCATCCAAAGAGTTATGGATGACACTGGAGTCTAACCCATCTTAATCATGAATTTAACCTGTGACCATGTGCCTTTTCATTTTACCATCCATTCAACTGCCACCATCAGTTGGAGAGAATTGTCTATGGGTAGGAGTCACTGGGCTTCTCTATATACCCAATAGGGCTTACGTAATGGTCCCAGTTGAAGTACACGACAAGTGCTGACACCAAGAGATTTGTTGCTATGTTTTCGTATAGAAAACACATAGCTGAACATGGATGTCAGAGAATGCCTACCTGGAAGGTTTGCATGTCATTTAGAAGCCGGCCACAAGTACTCATAAGCCTGAATAGAGTATGGTACTCTGAACATCTAACGAATTCCTCTGGCAGCTTAGGCCCAACGAAATAGAGAGCCGGGAGAACAATAGGCCCCAAGGCAAATGAAACATACGCATTTTTCATGTACTCATCGACTGTTGGAACTGACTTGTTCAGCTGCCACTCTGCCTCTTTCATCATAGATTTTAGCAAATCGAGCCACTGCCACCAGAAACACATGGCTGATGTCACACACACTCAAGCACATAATTAGGGAGCATGCAAAAGATAGATCTCATGATAGACTAGAATGGAGAAACAGAATTCAAGTAGACGACCCCAACATAGTTGAGAATAGGGCTTTCATGATGATGATGATGTGTTTTTTTTGGGAAGGTGGTGATGATGCAGAAGATAGATCTCACTATTTCAATTATGTGGTGGGTGACATTACGCCCCTGCCATGAGTATGCCTTCACCCCAAGCTCGTTAACTGTGTGGTAGATTGCAGAGAATATGATCTTAACTTGATCCGAGCATGAAGCAGTCGCTGAATTTCCATCCCACCTGTGGGTCAGCTCGCTCCCAATCATTCATGAAGCTTAAGAGAAATTGAAGAAATCGTGTACCATGGGGATGCAACCAAGAAAAACCAAAAGAAACATAAAAACTTACTTTTCAACCAACTGAATAAGGTTTACTAGTTCTTCTCTAGAGCCTCCAATGTCGTAAAAATCATCAACAACAGTGGTGAGCACACCATTTTTTGCCCATGACATTCGAGCATCTGAGAGGTCGGGAGAGAAAAGGGTGGCTGCGGCTGAGAAGTAGCAGTAGGTCAGCTTCTGCCTGGCAAATTTTAGCTGATCCAACCGGTTTTCTTTGACCCACCTGTGTTCAGTGGAAAGAGGAAAGAACAAATTTAACTCATAGTAGCCTCACTTCTTTTCATCAGTTATAGTGTATGCATGACACAAGCGTACCTGTCAAGATGTTCAAGTTCTTCTCGGTAAATGACCTGACAGAAATCAAAATCTTTCACAGCCAATTCTAGGATATCTTTGCTGCCAATGTTGCTGGACCTGAAATGAGTGGCAGAGATCATTGAATCAGTAATGACTATAATTACAAAGAAGTCTGGAGAGAATTGAAATTCTTATCTACTGTGAGCTCACAGAAACGTACGTATAAGATGTTTTCAAAATCTTCTGTTCCTGTACATCGTAATGCTCAATATATCTCCTGTGATAAAGGCGCTCTAAATTGGCATAGCAGGGAAACTTTAAAGCATAATCCACCTGAAAAGTTTTCAAATAAAGGTATTTCAAATTTTGTGTCTTGCCACTGCAGAGGACCAAAGACCTGTTCTGTACAAAAGTGCTCAATTCCATATATTTGGGGCCACGGAATAGGTGATTAACTGCTACACCATGTTAAAGTTGCAGAAGGCAAACCGAGCATCCAGATTCAAGACCTCTACACCTAATGGACCAAGGATGGGTTCTGCATAGAGAATGTCCTATAGTGGAAGACTCATGACTCTTGATTGGAGTACATAGTTGAGATAATGCCACAATGGTTCATAAATGAAAGTCAATTGAAGTCCCGATCTACCAGCTCAGCTGGTAAGGGACATAAAAGTCCTCCAGGGAGAGGCAATGTACCCAGGTATGAGCCCAGTTGGAATGGAAAGTATCGGCCAGTTGCCTGAAGAAAAATAGGTTTTAACAGGGTAACTTGGAGGGCAGATTAGGACTATCAAAATATATATCAATTAATGAGATAGGTCCTCCATGTGAAATAGTCCTGCATACTACAGATCACTATACTGAAATAGGATGATGGTTTCGTCCTTGCAACTGTGTGATGGTCGAAAGCCTACTGCTATTACTAGAGGTCTTAGTACTGTTGGCTGGTTTGATCATGTGTAATTTTTCACGAGGTTGAAAAGAGACAAAAGGAAGAATAAGAGAAGAATAGCTATAGGGCTTGGGTCCCTATGGTTGAACATGGATGATCAAGCCATGTTTATAGTTTATTAAAATTCTCATAATTAAAAATAAAAATAGCCCTAAAATCTAACGGAATTTGCATGGCTTTGATCCTGTCAAGGATCGATATTCTTGGCTAATATTCTGGGTCTAATCTCACATACATGAGAATCCCGTCTAGTGATTTAAGTTAAAACAACAATCGATGCCATACAATCTAGTGATCTAATCTCACTCCTAAGTTGCATCGATTTGATAACTCAAATGGCGTCTAAACAAGTGTTTGTCTATGATTTTGGTTGGCTGGTCTTAAACAAGGCAGTTCTTGATTTGTCTCTTGGTTTCCATTAATTCAAGTCAGCCAATACTAGTTCTCAGACCATACATATTGAAATCTAACATCAAACTGGTATCAGAGTAAGTCCTCTCTGGTGGGGCTGATTTTTGACAACAAAGTAAAAAGTGAAAATGAAAGAAGATACTGCAATGCCTCTGAAATCTGCCACTCAAGAAGAAAATTTCGAACTTAAATATAGTTAATCAAATGTGGTTAGATATTCAGGCCCTAGCACACACTGTTTGATCAGGGCCCTCCAAGAGGATATCAAGACCAATGATATATTGATTATGATCAGAAGAGGGGCTTTAGTAAACCAAGCGATCTTGGCCTAGGATATGATTATTAAGTGTATAATGGCAGCTTGTGATGAGATCTTGACCACAATTACTATTATCAAAGAAGGGATGCAGCTATTAGTAGCAAAGATATCTAGATCATGGATACCCTAATTGATCACCATATTTGTTAAGTCAAGAGTCTATCTTCACAATCGAAGAAATTCTTGCATTTCATGGTAGAATTAACTCCAAAAAATTCCTTAACTAACTTAGCCAGGTCGAGAAAGAGTTTTACTACCAAGTTATTCTAGATCAAAAGCAACTAGATGACTAGGTAGCACTAATTTGGCAGGTTATAGAACGGTTAGATTCAACAAGGGGATATGATACTTAATAGGAAAAAGTGAAAATAAAACTTCAGAAGCCAACTCCATGCAAAAAATGTGAAATTGAATATTTAGCCAACCCGATCTACCACAAAAGAACAAGCATATAAAAGTGGACTACCATCTATCAGCAAGAATATGTAGACTACTCCGCATGCTCCCTCTGACTTACAAATCAATCATCCTTACAAAAGCTATGAGAGGTGATCCTCATCAATTTCTCATTCACAAATTGAAAAAGTTTGATCCTCAAGCAGCAATTTGATGGGGAGTATGAAATAGTCGAACAGAGCACTATACTGAAATAGTGATCACTGTAATGTACATATATAGGAGATCTACAATAGAGAGAGACAGATATTCTTTATTGTATCTATCTGAGGGTTGGGAAATGGGAATACTAATTTTGGTTATATATGAGGGTTGGGATTACTTATTTCAGTGTATATAACCATATGCAGAGGTGGCCTCTTCAATTGAAGGACCCACAAATTCAAAAATACCTGTCTTTTGACCCAAGCTACTCCTTTCTCCTTTAACACCTATTATTTCCTACTCAAATCTGAAAAGACTTTTCATCATCATCCATGGTGGTCCTACCTGATCACAGATCACAAACCAGTGCTCACATATATCCAATACTTGGCTAAAGCTCTAAGCCCTGAAAACTCTCCCCTAAATAAAAAGTGATCAAACTAGTAAGCAACAAAATTATGCAATATTGAAATTTGAAAGGACTTGAATTTCATTGGCATATAATGGAAATTACCTCTTTCTTAATGTAATTTTGATATCCATCTACATGCACTGCATCCTTGGATAATTCTCGTTGCAAAAAATGACTAGACCAGGAATTCAGTTTCTCCAAAACTAGTTCTTTTGAGCATGTCATGATTTGTGAAGCTATGTAAAGCTCTAGAACTGTACTCAAGTCCTTAATATGACATCCCAATGAATCGAAGAAAAACTCTTCTTCAGCAAATTGAGCTAAGGCATCTACAATGCATATTGAAGTAATTGATCTTCTATCCCACTAGTAATCATAAGAAGAAATTATATAAAAAGATAAAAATGGCAACTCTTTGCGCATAACAATTTGACACCCATTTTAAATGAGGACATTTAGCTTGTTGGCTGGCTGGGTCCACTGTCAACTCATCATCATTATCATCATTGGAGGCTCATCCTATCAATATGGATTGGTTTAAAGAGAACTACCAATACACTCGTCTGCAGTCCACTTGCCACTCCAAATAAAAGAGGGGCTTATGGATTAGGCATCAACCAAAGGTCAGCTGACCAAGGAAGTTATCTCATTAACTAAAATTATTTTCTACTGCGCATGTCATTGCCTTGGACCAGGTGGCTAGCAATGCTAATCAGAGCTGATTTTGGTAGACATCTAATCTACTAACCCCTCTTATTTGGTGGAGCCTGCAGCCATGCGGACACCCACCAACATGCCATCTGGCCCACTTAAATTTAATGCTGGGTCATCACGACAAAGACTTGTCATGTTAGCATGACTCAACAAATAAATAGGTAAAACAATTTCATATCCATGTACCAAAATTTCAAAAGCCACAAATTTTCAGTCAGGTAGTACCTGAAGAAATGTTGTATCCATTCATACGTAAAAGCCGGAATGCCATGGCAAATGTGGAAATGTCTAAATATATTTCTTCATCATGCTGCAACCAGCACCTGTTCCTTGTATCAGGATTAATAGTTTTACTTTTTTAACAAATGGAAATTCAGTAGTAGTTTACAAATCTATTATTAGAACTCACCTATATGTTTCATCCAATGCGCCTTTTATTTCTTTGCTAAAATGTCGAGCAATTCCTAACTTTTCAAGTTTGTCAATCATATGTAGTTGGGTATATTTATCTAGAGGATAAGTGGTGGGAACTGAAATGGACACAGTCAGAATCATATGGAATTAGAAGATCACCAAAAGAAAGTATAGCACCCCAAGACTTGGCATCTTATTGAGGCATTGTGTATCCAAAACAATGACCTGATGGTCCTACAACACATAAGGTATACCCCAAAGCAGGTCCAAAGACTAATTTCATCCTTCATCCTTTGACTTTAACAAAGAACAAGGATAGCACCTAGGACTTTGCAAGTTTGCATATTGCTGAGGCAGCGTGAATAGAGTAGGTCCAAAGACTAATTTCATACTTCAACTTCTGGCTTTATTGATCTATGCTACATCCTCCATCTATTTATAGTTCATTAGTTGCAGATATAAGATATTCTAGACACAGATTTTTCGTAATCTCCATCTAAGGTAGGACCATCAGATCAGCGGTCTGGATCACCAAGCCATGGGTCTCAAATAAGATTATGGAAACAATAGGGTACTAGTTTACCTGCATTGCCAAAAACTTTTAAGAGTGAACGCAAGTACTCTAGACACTGACCGTCCTTAAGATGGGTCAGAGCAGCTGCAGTGGTGGATGGTGAATTGAACAAAGATCCATTCTTCCTCTGATATTTCATCACCTCCTTCCAGTCCTGTAATTTTCCCAGTCCTTCTGCAACATACGCAAGATAGACTTTTCCTCCCTCGCTCCCAGAATTTCTGAATGAAAGCAAAAGCAAATATTGTGTGGCAGTGAAAGCATCTCATCAACAGTATAAAATGCAAGCACATCAAAATCCTTAATCAGAAAAAGGTTTCCTGAAATACATCATGGAAGATCCAACAAAGTATAATAAAATTTCCATGTATCTCATGCATCCTAGGTCTTCTTTTAAAAGTTCAAACTGAACTCATGGATATCACTTCCTAATGTGCCAAGTGATACCTTCAAGACTTCCTATTAAATTCTTATTAGAGGAGAAGATGGCAATAGCTACTGTTGACACTGATTAATCACTAAGATGAAAAAATGGCCCCAAAAAAAAAAAGGTGCAAGTGAATGGTTTTAAAATGATTATCACTAGCATCTCATGCCAATGAGTACAAGTCAGAGTCTTTTAGGGACTCCATCAATATGCCAGCTATTTGGCATTAATTGTGGACATAAGATTTCAATTTCAAGCAACTTAACCTTGTTATGGCAGTCTTCAGTGATAAAAATGGCCTAGCCATGAAAACTATTATGGAACTACTCTCTTATACCCAACCCACAACTTAGTATAGTGTCGTTGATACCTAATCCATGTATTAAATAATGACGATAACTTGATAATGCAAATTAATAACAAAAAATAAGGAATGAAAAGAATCACTAAACGAAATGGATTGGGTATATTCTACAAGTTGGGTCAAGTTAAATGGGTTGGCCCAAATTGAATGAGGGTCTCACGGGTAGGATCAGGTTGAACCGCATCAGGTGCAGGTTGAAGCTACTTGACCTATTTTAAAAATGGGTCAGATATGAGTTGAACTTCAACCCATAGACACCCCTCATCCACCCAACCAATTTTGACCCGACCTAACCCGTTTGCCGTCCCAATGTGTTTCTATATATATGAAAAATCCAAGGGATTTGCAAGCTAGAATAACGACAGAGGGAAAACTTAGTATCTGGCACCCAACGTCAGGCCTATTTTGGCCAAACACTTCCCAAAATGGTTTCTTGCAGCGGTGTTTATGGCAAAGTCGAGCCGAACTGAGGCATATCCAGGCCCAACCCAACTTTAGAAATACAGGCACATATTCAGCCGAAGCCCGACACAGGCCGCCGTAGGTGCTTAGCCTGAGCCCTGGCCACCCGAACATGTTAGGTACGAGCCCGCCAATTTAGTCAATTGGACCCAAGCTCGATTAATAATAACAATTTAAAGGAACGCAGAGCTCTTGAATTCAAATAAAAACAATCTTATATTCAATTACAATTAAACAATTAACATTAAAACGAAGAAAAATATATTCTTCATGCCTAGTACATGTCGCATTAAATTCGAGCAGGGCTGGGCTTCGGACTTTCCTTCACTTATTCGAAATCAAAGCAGGCTAGACTCAGGTAGCCCGAGCTGGCAGGCCCATGAGCACCCCTATTATCTCGTCCCCCAAGCCACTCAAACTCATGGGAAGCACATCTAAGGTTCCTTCAAGCACAGAAGGCTACGACTACGAGTGCATTCAGAGATGATATGAGCGCTACATTTGGAATAGGAACAAGTATTTCTCTTTTTGCAATTGCAAGCAATAATGCCCAAAACCTTTACACTTGTAGCTAAATGTTGCAAAATCTTTGCCTTTGGTGGTAGTGATCAGGGCAAACGTATCTTTTATAATAGCTATCGGGAGTGATAGATTTTGATTGAAAGAGGATTGGGACTGCAACCTAAATTCCTCTTATAATACTTCCTGGATACAGGTGTCAAGATCAGGAGTAGTCTCTCAATTCATAAGTTTTGCTTAAACAAATTTAAACTCTGGGAAGAGATTCATAAGAAACTGATTTACATGAGATTCTGTCTGAATATGGAAGACATCAGTAAGAGAATGTCGGGCGGACAACCGATTAGCCTCTGGAATACAGGGGCCCAGAAATTGGTCCAATGAGAAGATAGGGAGTGGCAAAGCTGCCAGTAACGTACCTCAGTATTGATTTTAGAGATCGACAAGATTTGGAGAAATTGGATGGTTGCAATGAGAAATAGTCTATAAAACTGCCAACCGAAGAATCCATTCAAAATCACTCAAATGAAGCTTGAAAGTTTCGAAATTTTTCTTTAAATATGAAAGGACCTGGGCGACCTAGATTGTGTCAAGATCTGGTGAACTGGACTACAACTGTGGGCCTGAAGCTCATACGAACTGATGACGTTCGTGACTGCTAGAAGAAACGAAGCACCTCAGAAGAAATGAAACACCTCATACTTGATGTGGACAATCAGAGAAGCTTCTGACCAAGCCACTATTGCAACACAATTGGATAATCAGGAAATCCAAACCAATATGCAGAAACAATTATGCCGATCAGATCTTCGCTCTAATTGTAAAATGAGGCTAGGGAATCAAAGAGAGGGATGTGGTCAAGATTTGAGATGGCACAGAGTGATGGATCAAGAGCTGGGCTGTGGTACTATCATAAAGTTGAGAGATAGAGTAATGATGATTCAGATATTGTCTTGGGGATTTCCCAAATGATCCTATGTTATATAATAAGCTCTGCTTCACTGCTTTCATTTGGAGAAGGAGAGGAACTTTCACATCCTCAGGAGCTCTTCTCACCCTTGGCAATCCACTCTGCATAATATTCTCCAGCAGGTTCGCGCGAGGGCAATTTATCTAAACCTTGACGTCTCTGTCTCCTATGCTGAAACCTGGGATTTGCCACCTACTATCACATCTCCTGCTACTAAGGACTGCACCTTGATTGGTAATTGGAATTTCTTCATTTGCTCTCAAGAAGGGAAGTCTGTTGGCAAGCTGAGGTCTTCCCAAAAGCAGGTAGCTTGGGTCAGATCTGTATCAGAAGAGAATGATGTCCAAATGGCCTCCATCCTTATCAGTGAAGTTCCCAAAGTCATAGGCAGGGATCATCTACGTATCCTTACTGAGAAGAACTCTGTTAGAAACTCTTTAATTGAACCAAACCTTTCACCACGGAGATAACGGTTTCACGCAAAAAGAGTTCTGCATCTCTTAGCCTCTATCAACTACTCCTTTTGTAGTGTCTTTGGCAAAGAAGCTCTGTTCTGGTCCAAGATTGCCAAAAGAAATTGGGCTACTGCTGATTGATGTGGAGGTCAGCAGTAGCATCTGGCTTTTCCTCCCCTTCTATTCTATTTTGCTCACCCCAGTCTGTGGGGTTTTTTCTTGTAGGCCTATAGGCTGTGGGTTTTTAATCCCATTTTTGTTTCGTGTTTCCCTCTGTTGTAGCCCCTAGCTAACAACGTTTGGAAACAGGTGCCCATTTTTGCTGTATTTTGATATATTTGTTTAAAATATACCAATCTTGTCCCTATAATATTTTATATATCATAATAACAGTAGGGATAAGGATAGAAGAGCATGAGAGCATTTTTCTGAAAGTCAGAATCATATCGCAAATTGTTCATACCCATGAATCGAATCGTGAATCTTATTGCGAATTGTAGGATATTTTTATTTTTCAAATAAAAATTAAAAAAAAGGTAGTTATTCATAATCTATCCATTTTCCCATTCATAGCCGTATAAATACAATGACAAATAAGTCTATTATATAATCATCTAAAGAACATCATGTCATATTAATATATAATAAATGGCGTGTGTAAATTGTTAAATAAGTTTATAGTATCAATATATATATTTATTTTTTTTTTATTTTTTTTTTATATCTTTAAAGAAAAAATTAAACCCAAACCATCAATCTTACATGGTAGGACACCTCTTGAAGTTAAGAAAGTGTTCATAAAGGAAAAAATCAAAAAAGATATAAAAGAAAACGAAAAAGAAGATATAGACAAGCCCCATTCATTCAATCGAACACTTTAATCAAATGCAAGTTCTTTTTTCGTCCCTAAAACCTCCCCGAAGCCGCAAAATTTCTTAAGAGATTTCGTTAACTACTAAATGACCTTTTAAAGCTAAAAGTGCTGAAAAAAATAAAGAAAGAAAGAAAGATCAAAGATCAAAGATTATTAATATTAATTGATTGGTTGCAGCTATGCTTGTTTAGCCAAATCGCTTGAATTATAATATTCAATGAGACGAGTATAGAATCGTAAGATTCACACCTGAATCCTAAGATTCATCTGTAAATGGGATTCGTTGCATAGATATGAATCATTTTCATTAGGATTCGGGATGCGAATTGTAGGACTCTAATAATAATGGATAAGAGATAGGATAGATCAGCCAAGAAACTAAGGATTGTTGCTATTGTTGGGCTATTCGGGCCAACACCTGATGGGCTGGTGTATGCTTCTGCCAGGGTCCTCATTAACCAATGAAACATATACAGAATATTCAAGTTTAGGATTTCCATGAGGAAGCATATTGAAGGAAAAAAGGAAAGAAAAAGAAAACAAAGATTAGTTAATCCATGGAAATAATGGAACACTTGATCCACTGTTCAAATTTAAGCCAAAAGCAGTTTCACTAGAAAAATTAGCCAAGTCTATTAATTTTTCTATTAGCAATTGCTCCCTTGCCCACCTAAGTTAGCAGGCACCTCCAAACTAATTGACAAAAAAATTTATTTTATGGTACCTTAAAGATGAAAATATCTTAAAACAAATTGAAATATAGGGAATAAGACTGAGCTACAGAAAGAGAAATTAACGAGAGGAATTAGAAATTGAAGTACATTAACTACAGTTCTCTATTTCAGTTTATTAGCATACACATTTAGAAGCACATCAAAATTTTATAAGTATAAAAGTGAAGGTCACGTAGAAGAGAAGAAGAAGAATAAGTAAATTATGTACCTTCGAAATTCTAAATCTCGCTTATGAAGCATGGCATCTACAGAAACTGGATTTAAGGGGAGATTCAAGCCCATATTTTCTGCATATTCAATCATACCAGGGAATATGACATCAAACCCAATCGGAGTATACTGCCTCTCATCAGAGGTGGACACAAAGTTAGATCCAATAAAGTGGAGACCTGTCCACGAGTAAGAAGAAAACTGCATCAAAATCTTACAGATAGAAACAAGTAGCATGAAGAAGGGTCATGACATGATTACCCTTTTCAACATGTTCTTTTCCAATGCTCCATCGTTTCAGTGCAAGTACACAAGCTAATGTAGAGGACAGAGCATCTTTAATTAACAATGGATGATGATGAGGAAGGCTCCATGAGCCATTGGGAAGCTGATTCTCCAGTAACCAATCCACACACTCAGGGAAACATGGAAGTTGTGGAGATTTCGAAGAAGGGACCATGGCTACCCAAGCAGTGTCATAGGAAGAAGCCGTGAGTTCAACCTTTAAGAACATCTCCCTTATTCTTTCCTCGAGTCCTATGGAGCACTACATGTTGATTCCACTCATTCTTTAAACATACATACATCATTATGAAAATATAAAAGCACACATGAATGTGTGTGTGTGTGTGTGTGCGTGTGTGTGTGTGTGTGTGTGAGAGAGAGAGAGAGAGAGAACCAGAGTTTGGCATACCACTGTGGCACTGCGGGTGCTTTCAACCATCTGTGATGCAGGAATCCTGCTGACTGCTTGAGGGAAGAAAAGAAACACTTGTACAGCATAAAAATAGGATAATTCTAAAAGGAAAACAAATACAAACAATTGCATTGCTAAAGCACATTTAAAATGAAAATAGAAAAAGAAAGGAATCATGAAACACAATGAGCAGCTGAAAACATGAAGTCCGACATCAGCAGGGAATGGGATGGAGCAACCTTGAGACTGAGGTACAGATGGATTCAACTTACATTTCTTGTAAGGATTTTAT
Source organism: Camphora micrantha (assembly GCA_003546025.1). NCBI lineage: Eukaryota > Viridiplantae > Streptophyta > Magnoliopsida > Laurales > Lauraceae > Camphora > Camphora micrantha. The sequence continues at coordinate 14,523,414 of QPKB01000007.1, forward strand.
TATATGAGAGGATGGTTCAGTTTACCTTTCATGAATCACATGGTGCCTAGTGAAGATAGTTGATGAGCAAAACTGATTAGCAGTCAACTCAAATTACCATGTTGCAGGATGATTATTTCAGTTCATAAATATAATTTAGTTAGATCGGAATGAAGAAACAGAATTCTTGTAGACAACCCCAACATAGTTGGAACAAGGCTATGATGACGACGACGACGACGACGACGACGATGATGGTGAAGTATATTTTAGTTACATAACCATTTAAATCTAGCATAATGTCTTTGATCATAGTATCCTCAACTACAAACTTTCAGCATGTCTTACGAGTAACAGTTATTAGTTGTAGAAGATTAAGATTAACTAGCAAATCCCAATGAATATAAGAATTGTGAACCATGAACCAAAAAAAGTGAGTGCAAGGTATATGGCATGATTTGATGAACTTGGCAAATTTGCATAAACAAAGCATATTGTCTACGAAAACAATTTCAATGGTGAAAAATCAGACAAAGCCATAATTACCAAACTGAATAACATACAAATTTAGCTGCGACTGCGAAGAGTAAGGTCCATTTGTGAACTTGATACTGAGTTAAGAATTCTAAGCAATTATTGTACCAAAGGGGCTAACAATGAAAGATTAAAGGTGAAGATTCGCAAAGGGCTATCAAATAGTTTCCTCTCTGATATGAAATGATTACTCTCTCATCACCATGTTCATAAATAGGGGGAGTAATGGTCCCATCTACTCAACCTTAACCTTTCACCGTCACTTCTTTAATACAGATTCAGTAAAAAACAACCCTTTTACAATAAATTCCTAGGAATTCAAACCAAGTGTGAAAAAAGCCCTTAAACCCAGAAATGAAGAAAGATACCAAAGCGTATGCTCCAACACTCAAAGAGAAGGAACTACATAACCATCTGGAAGAGACTGTTACACACTCAAACATACATCCACCTTACACAAGGCATATATATGGCCCCATCCTGACTCTCCATGTTGTTAATGTACCTAAGACATTTCCCATGGGGAATAGACCAAAATTCACATTAATTTGATAATCTTAACCATCTGATTAGAGGAATTTTTTTCCTTTCCTGCTTCAAACTGTTAACATCTTTTCTTACTGCCCATTTGATTTCAATCAAAGTGACTCTTTGCCTATGCTCCATCTATGCAATTTGAACAGCATGTATCCATGCGTACAAATGCCAAAGGTGGATGTCTATGGAAACAGTGTGATGCACCATAGACCCTAAGGCATAGAATCCATCCAGAACAAGGGAACAAAAGACCAAGATCAATATTAAGGGACTTAACTGAACAACCAAAGGTAGCAAAACTAAAAAGCAAAGGAATAATGAAATCAATCTGAAATGCTTCAAAAAAAGGAAAACCAAGCAGATAGACAATTCTAACATGGAGTAAACGGATCAAGATAACAAACAAACAACCCAATAAAGGGAAGGCCAGTCAGAGTAACGGCAATGAAGAAGGGGGCATTAAAAACATAAGAAAAATCCAAACACCAAATCATCAAATAACAAAAACCAACCCCATAAAGGTAATGAAGAACGGGGTCATTAAAAACATCAGAATCCCCCCCACCCCCACCCCAAAAAAAAAAAAAAAAAAATCAAAAAGAAATATGAAAATAACAACAAAAAAATCCCAACACCAAATCATCAAATAACAAAAACCAACCCCGTAAAGGAGGGTCAATAAGAGTAATGAAGAAGGGCACTGAGATGCTAAAACTAAAAGAAAGTAAAAGCTAAATCCAATAAGTTGATACCCAAGGCCAGTACTCATCATAATAGACAAGAGAAGGAAATCCAACAACAAAAATGGTCTGAAACAACAACACCCCAACAACTAAAAGTAGGAGAAATGGCAGGCTGTTCAAGAAAGCAGAGACAAATGCCACAAGACAAAGAGACCCAATAAAAGAGAGAGAGAGAGACCTGAATCAGACAGACTCCACAATCTTTTGGGTTTGGAGAGGACATTGTTTGGGTGCCCAACAAACATGATAGAGATCTTGGTTGAAAGGGATTTTTGACGCTTTCGAATTGAATGGGAGAGAAACAGAGGATCAGAAATTCAGGAAATAGAGTCTGAGAGGTTAAATAGTGGAAAGAGGTCTCAAATAGGAAATGGAATTTAGGAGACGCCGGTCACAAGTTCACTATTATTTCGCTTTCACACATGCAGACGGCGAGTCCCGATGCTGTGTCACACTCACACAGATTCCTCTACGGTGGATCCCACGAGTCCGGATTCCCGCGATTTGGACCCACCTTAAAATTAAACAAATAATTATAGAAGAATTTACGAAAAAAATCCCCCCAAGGACAGCATACGTCCTACCAGAACCCCGTATCATGTTGAACACGGGAAGAATCTTCATGTTGATATCGATTGAGATATTTTTCACCCGGTAACTGTCTTATTTGCTGAACACAACAGAATGGTCGAAATTTAGAAGGTGCGAGTAACCAAAAAGTTTACAAAAATAAGTTTGGAAGATTCACTCTAAAAATCTTTATCATTATTTGCCAAATCTTGCAAGCTTGGAAAGTAATGAGAAGACTTACCAAAGAAGGGAGATTCTTATGCTAAAAAAAGGATCTAGAGAGAGAGAATAGGGAGCCCATACCCTATTTTAACAATACCTTGACGTCCAATGGACCATCCCTCTTCCATTTAAGAAATTCCATTTTTTTCCTCTCTCTACCTTTTCTCTCTAGAAAAAGAAAATAATAAAAAAAAATCGCCAGGTATTCTGGAGCCCTGTTCCAGAACTAGGTTACAAGAGTGTAAGAGAAAGTTGTAATTGCCATGATGTTTTAAATAAAAATCACATCTTTTGCAATGGAGGAGTAGATTCTTTTGGATCGGAGCACAAAGTGAAGTTAAGTGGTTTTATTTTCGTTCTATGTCTTTAATTTAATTTTTATGTCCCTATATTGCATGTTTTGTAGAATAATAGATCTTCCCTTCGCGCCGCAGGCAAACCTCACCTTTATATTTTAAATAAATTTATTTTCGTTCAATTAATCTTGTTTTAATAAAATATACTTAGGCTTATATGCCTTTGGTATTTTATGCTTAATTTGGTAACTGACACTCAAAGTAATTTATATTTTTATGAGGTGATGGAGATCTTGGGTTCTTCTGCTTAAGAATTGAATTAAAAAAATTAAAAAAAAAAGCTATCTTCTTGATCAAAAAACATTGAGTTGTTTATGATCTGAGTTATCTGCAAGACAAAATACTAAATTAAAGTATGTGGATTGAGAATTGAAATTAATTAATGGACTCTTGTTGCTCTTATCTACCTTTATCATTATTGTTATCCGTTCATCTTGCACAGTAGCTTTATTTTTATCTCTCATTCAAATCTTTATTTTTTTTATTTTCATTATAAAAAAAAATCAGATTTTAATATAAAAGATATATATATTTCAATAGTGCTCAATGTGGGTTCGACCTGTACTTGCCACTGTCTCGAAAAGACAGCTAGCTGTACACTTGCAGTATTAAGGGATTGAATTTAAATTCACATCACAGATAATCCAATCTAGGGTTGAAATGAATATCCCATTATTTGAGTACCCAAGTCTTCATTTTTAGTAGAGCATGAGACCTATATTTGGATTCCAGAGACCAATATAGATCCATGCATAAGGGGTTGTTTGTTCAGTCACTTGTTTATATATAAATTATTCACATGTGTAATTAGTATGTATTATCAGTTTTTTTTAGCTTTATTCACACATTTGATGCATAAATGAGGTGTGAAAAATGTAAACAAGCCCATTTACAAACCAAGATTTACTCCTTTTTTTTTTTGGTAACCCAGCCAAGGGGGTTGAGACCCAAGTGAGAGCCCACAGACATATGAAAAGACAGCCCACACATGTGCGAAGGGAAGCCCACACACGTAAGAAGAAAGCCTGTACAAGTGAGAAAGGAAGCCCACACACGCAGAAAAATATGGTGTACCTAAGGTTTGAACCCTAGGTAGCCAGGTGGGAACGACAACTCGTCACCACTCGGGTAAGGAGCCGTTCTCTACTCACATGAGTAGTTGGTAAAACCATTTACACACCTCTCTTGCAAAAGACACTAGTATAGTCTCTACATGGTGATTTTTGCTCTTATAGGCCCCATCAAATGCCTTATGTTTTTTTTATCTTGTTAGCCCCATATCTGTAATCCAAACCATTCAATTTGTTTATTGAAATAATATGTTGAAGCCAATTGTGTTGAATTTTCATAGAGTTTGAGTAATTTGTTAAACAGTGAGAGCCTATTAGTCTAACTTTCTGGGCTTCTATGGGGCATCAATTCATTATTTTAATATTAAATATTCTTGCATTAATTAGTAAACATCTAGAGATATAGTTTCGCGTCTTAATTCTTCATGGATTTTGAGAAATTTGTGTGAAAGACCCAAACAAATCTAAAGTTGTTGGATATATTCATTTATTCATGTGAAAATGATGATTTTGACAAACATGGTAATGCTTTTCCCATATATAATTTTTGCATCTATAAATGTTACATATGTAAAACTCATTTTCCTATCACATGTGTTAGAAGTAAACGACTTTTAACGGATATGGAACATTCAGATTCGAAACTAAATTTTTATATGTTCCACTCTGAGGATCCAAATCCGCGATGGTTACATTCAAATATTATAATTAAGGCGAGCACTAGTGCTCAACAGAGAGGGACCCATATGGGAAAACCTCCACCGAGCATTGGTGCTCACATTAGCATCATACCTAGTGGGCCTACCATATGATCCATCTGAGTGGACCATAAAAAAGGGACCCCCTCATAGTCATCTATCATAAGTTTGGCACCCATCCAAATGGACTGGATCGTAGGATTAACTTAACACTCATTTGGACGGTGAAAACTTGTGGGCCTTTGATCAAGTAGCTATGATGATCTAAGCTTCCACCACCATACATAGGGCCGTTGGGGGTCCCATCCCTGGGTGGGCCCTAGGTGGGCTCCACAAGGACCGATACTCTGCAAAGGGAGACCCTATATGTATATATATATATATATATATAGTCGTTATCCTATACACAAGGTGCACATGGAACCTACATGTTAACCCACTCTAGAATGGGACCTAGGGGGATTTGAAGATTATGTTGAAGCCCTCTTATGTATAAAAAAATCAGCCCCATCTAGTCATCCTAACCTTATCATTTGGGGGCCACAAATCTAGTCCATTCGGATTGGTGTTCAATCGATCCAATTGTCTAGTCAATCAGGATGAGTGCAAACCCAAGGGGCATGTGCACTATAGGGGTTGGGTTTTTTCCCCACTCGAATGAACCATCAAGAAAGCCCCACTACGAGTGCACACCTGGTGCAAGGTGTGAACCACATGCCTCAATGCCTATTTGGCCCACCTGGTGATCCATTTGAGTGGACACTAAAAAAGGGACACCCAGATAGTCATAGATCCCAAGTTTTGCACCATTTCATTGGACTAGATTGTTCAATCGACTCCACACTCTTTTGGACAGGAAAACTTGTGGGTTATTGATCAAGTGGTTAAGATGATGATCTGAGCCTCTATCACCATACATAGATAGGTGGGTGGGGGAGATCTTTCGATACCCATGGGCCTTATCCCTAGATAAGGCCCTAGGTGTGCCCCACAAGACACAATGCTTACCTTATATATAGAAGCTTCCACGTGCACCACACTATGGGCCCTCCTAGGGACTCACATTGTGATGGAGCCAGGGGAAAAATAAAGATCTCGTTAGGGCTCTCCTATGTGCAAAAAATAACAACCCCTTCCGATCATCCTAACCCTATCTTCCACTACCATAATCTAGACCTCTAAGGGAATGTTTTTTCCCTTAGTTTAACCATATGGCTCCATTTTAAGAATCCTCATTTTAGAAAACACCTCAAAACAAGTGTCAACATCTCATTCCACCCTCCACCCCCCTCTCTCTCCACTTTCCTGTCTCTCCACTATCCTCTCTTTACAATAACTGAAACCCGTAACCTCCTAAAAAAAATAAAAATAAAAAACGTACTCCTATCTACTACTCCGTTGCATTGTTTCTTCTGCTCCCTGCAGAATAGCTTATGCCCCTGGTTTGTAATTCGAACCTTTCTCCCTGCTTTTAACTGTATGATTTATTTTGTATTATTTTGGGCTATAATAGTCAACATTGAGTTGTTGCCATTTCAACGAACGAATAGTTGAATCTAAACGAAAACCAGAACCGTGCTCCCATAAGATCAAGTTAATTTTTTTTTTTTATTCTTCACATAACAAGGTAGCATATGCAATCTGATATAAATGTTAATTTAAAAATAAATTCAAGACCCTGCAAATTGAAATCGCAAAAAAGGGCCGGATCACAATAAGTAATTTTTCAAATTAATTTCAAAAAATAAACCTGATGCGATATTGACCTTGATGGCCCACCAAATACTTTTCCTTAGCATATGCAATATGATATAAACGTTAATTTAAAAATAAATTCAAGACCAAATTGAAATCACAAAAAAGGCCCCGAATCATAATAATTAATTTTTTAATTTAAATATTATTATTTAGGCCCCAGGTCCATAGATGCTAGTCTCAGATAGGCCTTGGCCCATTAAACCCTTAAGCCCAGTCCTACAGAGAGAGGCCTGTAACCTGGGAGAATAACATAACCGTGCTCTCATAAGATCAAGTTAATTATTTTTTTTATTCTTCACATAACAAGGTAGCATATACAATCTGATATAAACGTTAATTTAAAAATAAATTCAAGACCCTGCAAATTAATGGGTCTAACTGCAAGCATGTGATGAATTGGAGATAAAAGGTTGATATTAGGCCCATTAATTTATATTTTGAAATTCTTTAGTTAATATATTTTAAATTTGAAAGAAAGAAAATTATTGAACTATCTTAAAAAAAAAAAAAAAAAAAAAAAAGCTTCGCTCGGGAAAAATAAAAAAACTAACCGAAATATCTTTTTATTTTTAAATATGGACCGGGGCATAGAGTAAACAAATCTCAACTGCAGTAAGAGGTTTAGGTAGTTAATTCCACTACTAATTAATAAATTTAATAAAAATAAATTTAGGACTCATTTGCAATTAAAAAAATTAACAGAACTATCTCGAAATATGGACCGAGGCATAGAGTAAACAAATCTCAACTGCAGTTAGGGGTTTAGGTAGTTAATTCCGCTGCTAATTAATAAATTTAATAAAAAAAATTTAGGGCTCATTTGCATGCATGTGGTGATTTTAGAGGTTAACATAAACGTTTCAAAAATTGAATTCAGTATCTTTTCATTTGTATAATTCGTACGAATGTATATATTGTGAACCCCGTGTTATTTAAATTACATTTACTTGCTTTATTATGTTGTTTTATTGTGAATATGTCTTTCATTTAATTGTTTCTACACGTGCCCGAGCTTCATCAAGCTCCATTTACACGTTACGTAAAGAATAAAAAATCTAGAAAAACACATAAAGATCAAATTATTAACTACAGTTAGGATGCAAAAGTTTACTAATTAATAAATTTAATAAAAATAATTCGTATAAGTCTATGCAGATAGTGGTTCTGTAGTCCGTGCATAGCACATGCTTCTGCTAGTTCTAGTCCATTGGCATGGGTGTAGAGTAGATCCAACGGTCGAGTCTATTTGCATTGGTGCATACCTATGGGGCGTGTGAACTAAGGGGGTGTTCGTGTGGTCCACTTGGATGGACCATCAGGTATGCCCCACTATGGGTATGCACAATCCACACCTGGTGGATAATTTTCATTATTATAAAGGCATATATACAGCTTGAGCTATATTCATATTCCCCAGTCTACTTAGTTTGAAACATACCTCATTATATTGCCCCAATTTTAGTTTTAAAAGGTTCAATTTGAACATCTTTTTATGCAGTGATACAAATGCACTCCATATCTTTTTTCTGATCCAAATTTAGAACCAGATCATTTTTCTAAGTTGATGCTGGATCCAAATATAACACATAGGTCCTCGGATGAGCACTCAAATTCAGATCTATAAAGCCGGATCCTGCCATGTAAGATGCTATGTGTTGGACAATTGGGTCAAAACCAAACTAAGGTATCAGTTTTTGGATGATTCTAATCAAAGTATGTCCAATGTATTTGTCATCTGTCTGTGATTTCTTTTTCAAATATTCAAAAGACTGTAAGGTATCTTTTTATTTTTTCCACCGTTGCCTTTAACAGGATCTTCTTTTATCTTTTATCGTTGTACCTCAAAAGCTGGTATGCAAAAGCCTGATGCTTCATTCTAATGATAGCAGTAGAGAGTCTATAACTCAATATTGTATTAAGTTGTTGGCCAGTCAATTTCACTTTTAAATGAGGTGGTTAGTGTCGATTCATGAACCCTGGTAGTACTAAGATTTTTATCTCTCATAGAAACCTCCCATATGAATATTTTGCTAACCTCTATTGAAACAAACACTAGAGGATACTAGATCTGAAAAAATTGAAAAGAAAGGCCTGAACATAGATCACTTATGAAACTAGCTTAAAAACTGGACACAATGTTAAAAAAAAAAAAAAAAAGCTAGAACATAGAGATTTTTGTGCCCTTTGAATGAGATGTGTCTAGGTCATTCATTAGCGGACGTGACCCATTTTCAAACGCTTAAAAATTGGACACAAATCTTTAAAATTCTCCTTGAAAAATAAGTGGGCTGATCAGCAGGCTAAAACGGTGGGTCTAATCCTGTGATACTTGAAAGCATCAAAGCCTCATTGTGTTCATCACAAAGGGACATGATATTTTACATAAGAAGGCTAAATCCAACTTAAATAATATTATGCATAACAGCTAAGGTCCCATTTCTCTAATTTTTATTGAATATTTATTTATTTATTTATTTTTATGAAAGATACTTTTTTGGATGGAAAATATTCTCATACGAGCAAACTGCATATTATTTACTTGCAGTCCAGCTAGTGGACCCACTTTAATGCATGTCTATCTATGGGATATGGGCGGCTGGAAATGTCTCATTGTAGATAAGGATCAGCCAAAAAATCAGCCTCATCAAATTACCCTAGATGTTGATTTAACATCCTAAAATTTTAGTGACATTTATCGGTTACTAGATTTAATTCAACAATGAATGTCAGTCCATGAGTGTAAAATCGGGCCTCATGCCTGGTCATGTGATGCAAAGAACGTGAGAAGGGCCTGCAGTGGTCAACATGGCCCTAAAGCTGACTGCATATGCAGTCACCTTGCTGGGATTCCTATATAAATTAGAAATATGACTCTCTTTTGTCTCTTTATTTATTTTTATTTTTTTTATGCTAGGTAGAATTATTGGACCATATCAAGCAACTTGAGACACCCCAATGGCAAGAGTGTCTTCTCACACAGCTAGCCAAATTATCGCTTTAAACTTGAAGACTTAGGGATTGATCCCATGATTCCCATCCCTGGGCTTGCGTGTGATACTAAAGGTGCCAACACAACTCAACTATGAGTATTTTTGCTAAACAAGGCGCTCTCAACAATTGACAAACTTTGGATCATTTCTGCTTGGCCCTGTAAACGCCTAACTGCGGGTTCATTCTTTATTTTAAGGCGTGATGACCACATCTCCTTTACCTTCCAATCTAAAGAGGAGGTCGATTGGGTCTAGAAAAAGGGTCCATGGGTTTTTAATGGGGTGATAATGCGGCTCAGATGAGTGAGGGTTTTTAATGGGGTGATAATGCGGCTCAGATGAGTGAATGTAAGACAAGCTTATCATGAGGTTGATCTAGACTCTTTATCATTTTGGATTCAACTACATAACTTACCATTGATATATTTCAGAGAAGACCTGGTCAAAGAAATTTGTAGAAAAATAGCGGAGGTACCGTGTAAGAGATTCTCTTTGAAGATGATGAGGGAGTCCTGTATGCAGATATTGTTAGAGTTTGTGTTATTATGGACCTTTCATTGTTCTTCATTCCAACAGTCCGACTAATTGAGGATAACAGGTGGATTTTCATAAAATATGAAAAACTAAACTACATTTGTAGGTTTTGTGCACTCATCACCCATGGGGAAGATGAATGGCCTATGCCTTATCCATCCTCTCTCTAAAATCCCTCCGTTCTTGCAATGTTGCGTGTGTTTTCCTGGAACGAGGAATGTTGTAAAATTTGGCTTTCTTCGAGGGTAAGCCAACCTCCTAAATAGAAAAACTGGGATCAAATTCTTCTTCCCTTTCATTCATTAGCTTAACCATATTTAAATACAACTTCATATACTCTCTAACAACCCAACAACTAATAGACCCAGCAAACACTCTAGCAATGAAATGACTCATAGGACTAGACTAGGTAAACAACCCAATCAACAAGAACATTGACTGATTCAATCTATTGGACACTTGGACTAGATGATCTAAGTTGGACTCACATCCCCGCACGTATCATGCAACGATGGGCTTTACTGAAGTTCCCAAGTATGAAGGAAGGAGATAGAGGAGCACTACCTATTTGTTGTACTGTGGATGGGATGCAGCAGGTTCAGAAGGAAGATGGCTAGGGAGTGGGGACTTTCCATGGATGGGTGGGTGCATGGAAGAGAGATGGAGCCCACTGTTGAATTACTGCACTATACATGCAATTTTTAAGTTCATGTTCCTAGAGTTGTGTTGCATCTATTCTTTTGTGAAGTGTCTCTTGCATTAGTATGAAATGTTTTTTGGGTTAGTGTGTATTGTATTCTTGGAATACATAATAGTTCATGTGAAAATCTGTTAGGCCAAAAACCATGACAGAACAAAATCTGTCAGGCCGAGACAGAGAAGTGTCTCGCTAGAGGGAGAATGGTGCTGACGCCTGGTCCAATCCAGACTCTATGACAGAGTTTGAGACGAATTGAATTTCTTAGTGGGTTATCATTAGAAGACTAAGGGACGAACTTAGCGCTATTTATTGGGTGATTCTTTCAACTCAAAGACATAAGACAAGAAGTTAATTCTCTCTCTTGATCTGAGGTTAGAATACCATAAGAGAGATTTCCTTGTTTCTCTAGTGCTATTAAGAGATTGTTCGGAAGGGCTGCTCTAGAATGTTTTATTGTATCTACTCTCTTGTAGAAGATTGATCATCTTGGATGGCAAGGTGCGAGGAGATCAAGTAAGGAGAACGGTGCACGGTGGAAGTCGTGTTAGTAGATTATGTGCAAGAACAACTACAGTCCTTACGTTGAGGTACAGACTGAGGTAAAGGAGCTGTGAATATATCTTATAACTATTCGTGAAATCTTGATTTCTAGATCGTGGTTTTTCTCCCTGGAAAGGGTTTCCACGTTACATTTGTGTCTGCCTTCTTGTGGTGATTGTTTGGTACATTTATTTGCTAGTTCTACCTTGTTTGATTGGTTACATCCGCTGCATTGATTTGATTAATTAGATTAGCATCCATTCTAGTGGGTCTTGCAAAATTCTTCAATTAGTATCAGAGCGGGTTACACTATTTTATTGTGTTTGATCCAACTATTGCTGAATGGAAATCTACCGCAAAGGCACTTTAACTAATAAGCCTCCTCTGTTGGATGGTAACAATTATGCTTATTGGAAAGCCATGATGGTTGCCTTCTTGAAAGTCATAGATATGAAAGTTTGAAAGTCTGTTGTGAATGGCTATTCCTTGTCCACTATTACTACTGGTGGGGTCTGGTCCCAAACCTAAAGATAAGTGGACTAAGGAAGAAGAGTTGGCTACCACTTGTAACTCTAGGGCTTTGAATGTTATTTATAATAGAGTTAATATGTCTGATTTTTTAAGAACTTCTACATGCACTACTACAAAAGAAGCTTGGGATATCTTGCAGACTGTGCATGAAGGGACTGACACTGTCAAACAGTCGAAACTTCAGAAATTGTATACAGCCTTTGAAACCATAAAGATGGAAGAAGATGAGTCTTTCAATGAATTTAATGGTAAGTTGAATGCAATTGTCAATGATACCTTCACCTTGGGGGAACCAATTCCTAAAAATAAAATTATTAAAAAGATTTTGAGGTCTCTCCCAGAAAGGTTTGATGGAAAGGTTGTGGCCATAGAAGAAAATAAAAATTTGAATACACTCAAAGTTGATGAGTTGATTGGCAACCACAAACTTTTGAAGCAAACCTTAGGTCTAATGTGAAGACACAATCTCAAAGTATTGCTTTGAAAGCATTAAAGGAATTATACAAGAAAGCGTCCAAGGAATCTTACATGAAAGCTGCAAGTGATTCAGATTCAGATTCCGAGGAAATTGATCCCCAAGTCGCTGTACAGTTCATGAAGCAATTCAAGTTTTTTATGAAGGGGCAGAAAACCAATGTGAGGATCCCTACAAATTCTGGAAAGAATAAATCTTTTGAAGGGATTCAATGCTGTGAGTGTCAAGGCTATGGACATATTGCTAATGACTGCGGAAACAAAAAATCTAAAAAGAAAGCTTTGAATACTACTTGGGAAAATGAAACTTCTTATGAGAATGATGAAAATCCTGAGTCTGACAAACCTGACACTGGCAAGGGGAAGTTTATTGCTTTTATGCCAACTTCTGATTCTGTTGCTTTCCATGTTTCTTCCGAAGCTGATACTTATCAAGATACTGAGTCAGAGGTAGAACCAGACTAGAAAGCTGAATATGAAACACTTTTCAAGAAGACCATGAAGATGGTTAAGGTGAATGAAAAAGTTGATATTAATTGGAAAGAGTCTGAAGAACATAATTCCATCTTGAAAGCTGAACTTGCAGAAGCTCTTGCAAAAGTACGAAAATCGGACGACAAAAATAATAGGTTGGCTGACAAATTAACTGCAAAATCACAGAAGTGTGACTTACTTGATTCTGATATGAAGACTTTGAAAGCAAAGAATTTTGATCTGAACGGAAGACTCAAGATGGTTTTTTCTGAGTTAGATACTACCAAGGCTTCACTAAACAGGATGAATACAGGGTCTAAAAAACTTGATGGCATCTTGTGCAGTCAAAAGGCAAAGACAGACATGCATGGCATTGGCTACGCTGATGGGGCATCTACATTAAAAGCCAAAGGTACTAACTGTTTTGTTCAAAATTCAGTTGTTACTAATCTTGTTGTTCATGTTGCAAAGAAAGCTCCAAAGAAGATTGATGTGTCACATCCTGAACGAATTCCCACTTGTCATCATTGTGGAACTAAAGGACACATTCAACCCCATTGCAAGAAGCTGCAAAGTTTGTCAAATCAAACGCAGTGGAAGAAACAGAAGGTAGTGTCTTCGATTAAAACGAAAGTTGTCTTGGTCAAGAAAGAAGACCCCTATTCTATATCGGTTCACGCTATGCTGAAATATTTAAATTTACAAGTGTGTGTGCCTAAGCTTCATCACCCATGATCTGCAAGATCAAGCCCCCAGCCCAGTGCTGATAGACAATCATATTGAGGGGGAGTCAATATTGTGGGGAAGCTACTGCATCCAGATAGACAGAAGCTACATGATGATATTTGTTTGTCAATTATGGACAAAAACAGGGGGAGAAGAATGAAGCTAGGGGGAACTTTACAAGCTAAGGCAATTCAAGATCTGGAAGTTCAAGCAAATGCAGTACAAGATCTACAATGCTGAATTTTTTTTTATTGTAAATTCAATGTATTTTGTGTTTTAATTTTGGGTAGATCAAATTGTATTGTTCTAGGGGATTTTGTCCAAGAGTTGCAAAAAGGGGGAGATAGTTAGGCCAAAAACCATGACAGAACAAATTCTGTCAGGCCGAGACAGAGAAGTGTCTCGCTATAGCGAGAATGGTGCTAACGCCCGGTCCGATCCAGACACTATGACAGAGTTTGAAACAAATTGAAATTCTTAGTGGGTTATTATTAGAAGACTAAGGGACGAACTTAGGGCTATTTATTGGGTGATTCTCTTAACCCAAAGACATAAGACAAGAAGTTAATCCTCTCTCTTGATCTGATGTTAGAATACCATTAGAGAGATTTCCTTATTTCTCTAGAGCCATTGATAGATTGTTCTGAAGGGCTGCTCTAAAAGGTTTTGCTACTTTTACTATCTTGTAGAAGATTGATCATCTTGGTTGGCAATGTGCGAGGAGATCAAGTAAGGAGAACGGTGCACGGTGGAAGTCATGTTAGTGGATTCTGTGCAAGAACAACTATAGTCCTTAGGTCGAGGTACAGACTGAGGTAAAGGAGTTGTTAGTATATTTTGTAACTGTTCATGAAATCTTGATTTCTAAATTGTGGTTTTTCTCCCTGAAAAGGGTTTCCACGTTATATTTGTGTCTGCTTTCTTGTGGTGATTGCTTGGTAGATTTATTTGCTAGTTCTACCTTGTTTGATTGGTTACATCCGCTGCATTGATTTGATTAATTAGACTAGCATCCATTCTAGTGGGTCCTGCAAAATTCTTCAAAATCCAAGAGGGTCAATCTACATCCAACCCTAGGATTAAATAATGTCCCAATGCAGACTTTTATATGGAAAAACTAAAACTATAATCTAAGTTATCAATCAATCAACCACAAAGATGGACACACGATTTATATGTGGAAAATCCTAATCAGGGAAAAAATCACGAGACCTCACACTGGTCCAAAAATATCAAGCACTATGTAAATAAAAGGTCACAAGATATACTCACTACCCTTTCTAGTTGAACACAACCTAAGGACCCTAGTTGATCTTGCCGAGGACCATGCTGTTCACCTTTTCCAGTACTTAATCTCCACGCCTTGAATAAGACAAATCTACTCGGAAAGTAGAGGATGGGTGTCCAGAAGTAGAAAGCTTCAGCACGTAAGTCACATGAAGGCTCTCTAGAGGGGAGAAATCTCTCTAGTAATATTCTAAGGCCTAGAACAATGAAAGAGGTCACTCGAATTGAGGCCAATAACCCTTGATTCATGTATGAAGAGATTGGGTTGTACTAGAATTGAAATGGAAGAGTTTGACTAAAAATAGAATTTTCTCGCAGAAAGTTTCGTCTGTCTGATCGATCTCATAGTCAATAATCAGGAGCACTCCGAGGTCCGAATTGATCGGATGTTTCAAGTCTTGGAGTCATCTTGTGCGCTTCCTGGGAACCAAACCGAGAGCCCTTTTTCATCATCTTTTTTTTTTTTTATAAACAATCATATCCACTTGTCAAGACACAAGGAGAAAGGGCAAAATCCATTTTGTCCTTTTCTTTAGCCTACTTTCACTCATCCTTGGTTTTTGTAAACAGAAAACAAAATACTTTTGACAAGGTGAAATGTCAAACCAATATGGCCTCATGATCCGTGCCAATAGAAAACACTATTGGTTATCAGGGACCAATTCCGGATCCAATCGATCGGTGATCCAATTTTCCAATTCAATGCATTTTATGAATTTTGCTTCCTTTTCAATTCTCTTTGTGCGTGCGATCAATGGTCCATCTAAAATTTGAAAAATACAAATCAATGAACCAAAAATACTGATGCAGGAAAGGCCCATGGTCCCCCATGGGTCGACTCACCAACGGGCCCAACCTAGTTATCCTGTCCAAGCCGTTGGACCTAGCTCATTTATTTAATGTTGTTTAGGCCTTTAATTATATTTTAGGTTGCTTATTAGGATGTTTTAATCCTGGCCATCAGCGTGTTTGGATGGTCAATGTTAGTCTAAGGATTATTTATTTTCCTATATAATAATGTAAATCCTCTTTGGCTAAGGTAATGAATGATTGATGATTAATGAAAATGAGTTTGCTTCGAGTTCTCCTCCAAGAAATCTTTAATGCCTCCAGGATTGGAGTTTGGTGAGAGCCCAAGAAAAGGTATCATCTTCCCTATTTTTTTCTATCTTCGTCGCCCTCCCGCATCTCTAGCTCCACTGTCCACACGAATTGGTAAGTTTTGTCAAACCCAATGAATTAGCCAACACTCAAGTCTTAACAATCTCCCCTTTTGGCAATTCATGGACAAAACTTCCTAATACATACATGCTACCCAAAAACTCATTCCCAATTACAATCATAAAAAAATCTTCATGGTCTTCAATGTGTATAATCTTGTATCTTGCATAACCCATCACAAACCATTCTTGACAAAAGACCAAGTTAAATAACCATGAAATTAAACGCAAATATAACACTTTCACTCTCATTATCTCTACCCTTTTTTTTCATAAATTGACAAAGGGAAGAACACTCAACAAAAGAGATAAGAAATGCAATGACCAACTTTTGAATTTTCCTACTCCCCTTTTTTGTTCAAAATCAAGCAATCAAGTGAACAAAGTTGCTCCCCCTTAATCCGAAATTTCATGTTCAGGTTCTTTGTTTAGGATGATTCAAAATTGACGAGGATCACTGAGACTGAACATAATTTTAAAATAAGCCAAAATCACCAAACTGAAAAACCAGGGAGAGAAAATGCAAAATTTGAAACACAATTGATCTCAAACCAGTGAAAAACCAAGTTTTCATGCAACCTGTTATATGAAAAATCAAAACTTAAACATCAATCAATCAAAGTGATATGATATCCAGATTTATAATCATACGTATGTGTGTGATGGAATGCTCCCCCTAAGTATCACACACATTCTTCTTTTCTTTTTTTATTTCAAACTAACATATAGCCAATTTATCATAATTTTTAACCGAATCTATCAACGCAAGATCTTTCAAGATATTAGTGCGGAATATATATAGACCTAGGACCATACGTAGTTAGCATATATTTCAGGAAAAATACAAATCAGGGAGCATTCCTAGTACTCAAATTAGCACATAATAACTTGGAAGAGTCCCACGGGCATTCAGATTTGGGTATGCACATTTTTTTATTGGAATATCATCATCAATAGCCATTTTTTTAATCTTTTCTTCTCTCACATGTGAACCGTCTATAGACACCTCATTTGGGCCCCTATGATAGCCTTAAAATACCTGTCACATATAGCGGTGCCCCCATCTCACCCATAATTAAATGAGTAATGGCATAATTCAGATTAATTAACGACGATGGAGATGCTTGTTGATAGTTTCTGACTTAATTCAATGACTTCTAGAAATCCGTGAGAGAAAAAGAAAAACCGCGTCGAGATCTCGAGTCCAATCCACTACTTACACAAGGAGCGGACCGCGACACTAATTAGACATATTCTGAACCACTTAGGACACACCTAGCTTGTCTAAATGCCACCCGATCAACCTAAGTTAGGGAGCTAGATCCATTGATCCAAATGCTGCCTTCTTCTTTTCAACCTCTGAACATTAGGATTTGCAGACCATTGGATTCTACGCTTTGAGAGCTTTCCGACGGTATCTAGAATTCCAAAATCCGACCAATGAAACAAAAGTTATGAACTTCCGAAGTTTGTCTCTAGAAAATGCTAAAAATCCATCTGGGCGCCACCCCCTAGGCGCCCAGCTTGCTGAATTCCACATAGGCACCCTAGGGTGGGTGCCCACGCTATCGAGACCCACTTAGGCACCCTAAGTTAGGCGTCCACCCTCCAATTCCACTGATTTAGCCTAAAAACAGTCTGGGACCACTCACTATAGGGACCAACTTCAAGAGGTGAAACCCCATCTGGCTGCCACACATCTTGTCGAATTTCACTTAGGCACCACCCCTGTAGCAAACTCACAATAGCAAAGTATTGTAGCACAAAAAATTGTTTCCTTTTAAAAAGATTAAGCAAAGAGCTACTCTAAGGTATTTTGCTAGTGGGAGTTCTGAGACATGGAAATCATGCTTAAATTCATGTTTAAATCAATCCAAAAGTATTTTCCACAACATGAACCTATCAATGCCTAAGATGCTCTAAAATCTAGGTACATAGGCTAGCATGATTCGAAAATATCCTTTTCAAAACTTAATGCATCCAATTTTAAAATCCAAAACATGCATGAATGACAATTTCTGAAAATTATAAAAAAATGCATGTTAAAATCAAGATTTCAAGTTTTTTAAAAAACAATGCATGTGTGAAAATTCAAATGATAATTACATAAAAATGCTTCCATCAAATTGCAATACACAAAATCCCTAACAATTGTAATAGTCAAGATAGGCTCCACCCCCTGGGTGCCTACCCTTGTTTTGACCCTAAATTGCGAATTTCGATTACTTTTTGGGATTCTAATTCAAATTGAATAAAATATAACCTTAAAATATTTAAAATGACACTAAACAGAATTCTAAAACATGCTTAAACCACTCTTGACCAAAACCATAACTTAAAACAAACCAAATCAACTAAAACCTTATCCAACAAGTTGCTTAGGCATAGGAACTATCAAACATAGGCTATTTGCATCCTAGGAATAAATTGGATTATCTTATTAGGTAGCTTAGAGCATTAGGCTTCGTCCCATCACTCTTCCTATTCTGTTAGAGGACTGAGAGAGCAAATGTGGGCAGTCTAAGACCTTAGGTTAGGGTTAATCCAATGATCAATAACAAAGCATTAATCACATAAATCCAAGTAAATCGATCCCGTAATTAGGCCCTTCTAACCCCAAATAAAAAATCCATAAAAACTGTAAAACCAACAAAATAAACCCAAAAAGATTTTTCTTTTATTTCATTCTCCACCTTTGGTGCCAAACATTTAATCGAGCTTAATGATTAAGGAGAATGAAGAACTGATTTCTAAAATTGAATTAATGAGAATGATTGTCACGCCCCGAAACCGGATCCCTGCAGCGGTCCGACCTCGAGGATGCGAATTGGGAAGTGAGTGATAATTAATATTTCTCCCAAGATCCGCGTGTGTGAGGATTACAATTCCAACTCACTCTGAATATTTTGCGAAAGCTTTCTTGGCATTGCGACCCGGAGTCCGTGGCCATTGGATTCCGCGTAGCACTCAACCGCTAGCATAAATCTATCATATCAAGAGCCATATCAGACTGGAATAAACCATCACAACCAAATACAAAGCTGACAGTAATAGGATATTACATTCCCATACATGTCCAAGTTATAAATATCAATGTACATTAATTAACAAATCTCAAGGAAAGGCTAATAGAAGTCATACAATAACAAACTAACAACCACTACCCATATGTGACATAACTCCGATGTCAAGCTCAATGTCTACATGACATAGTCAACAAAACGACCTGCAAACTCATGGCTCCACAACCAACAAAAGCACTCAACTTGGGATGGGGAAAACTGAACCTGAGTACCAAAATAGTGGGTCAAACACCACGGTCTGGCAGGTGGATGAAAAGATAATAAATGTACTGAAGAATGAAACATATGATAAATCATGTTATTTGATCAAAGACTACATATAATTAAAACGGGTAGAGAATCATAGGTAACTAGCAAATCCTGTATTCATGTAAAAACGGGTGTAAAACATGGATCCCTAACAAAACATGTATTCATTTAAAGCATAAGTAAAACATGGGGATCTGGCAAAACATGTATTCATTTAAAATATCAGTGTAAACAATATTTCTCATGAAAGAAATGCATCACTTATTAGGAAATCACATATGCAGTATAAAAACATGTAAGGTATCCAAGGAATCGGGAAACAAGCAAGATGGCAACCACACAAAGCTAAGTCCTCTATCACCGAAGTGACAAGAGCATATCGGGATGTTGACTTCAGTCACCGAAGTGAGGAGATACAACAAGATTTACATATACATATATAATAATAATGCGGGGCATGACCACGTAACGAGCCGGGCATCGGGAACCACAGTAGCAATCCGCGGCATCGGGATAAGACCACGGTAATAACCGGGTAGCAGGATTCAAACTGCAGCTTGCGGGATGAGAGGGGGATCTCCAAGTCGATGGATCAGACCGGCAAGGTTATCCAAGTTTAGTAGTGCCGACTCATAGGTCAAATAACAGAAATCAAGGTACGTATAAAATACATCAAGTGCAAGTATATAAACAGGCGGGACGGGAGTGCCCAAAGGCACAAATATCCTATCATGTCGGGCAATACATTTCGGGGCTAGCAACTGTTACAAGTACAATATTTCAATGTTTTCGGGAATTACAAGTCATATAGTGTAAAATCTCGGGAACAGGGGAATACAAATGAACATTTCAAAATTTCAGGCAAAATGTCGGGTTCAAGAGTTGTTCGAGGTTAATAGGGGTCCCGTATGTCGATGTTAGTAATAGCTTGGTGCTCCTTGAGTTTGGGGACATCCCGAGCTCCTTGTCCACCTTGGAAAATTTCCAAAAACTTCAATGAATCTTTGTGATATGGTCTCTCTTTATCGGACGGGCTGTTAGGAATTTTGTGTATTGCAATTTGATGGATGCATTATCATTTCAGCATCATTTAAATTTTCACACTTGCATTGATTTAGAAAATCTTGATATCTTGATTTATACATGCATTGTTTTTAAGACTTGTAAAAATCTTGGTTCATGAATGTTTTGATTTTAAACTTGGATGCAATTTGTTTTGAAAAGATCTTTTTGAATCAAGCAAGCCTTTGGTTTTAAATCCTTCAAATCATCTTAGGCATATTAGGTTTCATGTTTTTAAAACTCTTAGAATGATTTAAAACATGTTTCCATGCTTGATTCCATGGCCCAAAAGTCCCCATAAGAAAAATCTTTGAAATATGCATTTTTGGGGTACTTGGTCCCTAGGCCCGGGTTGACCTGCAGTGGGCTTGGTCGACTGAGCCCATAGACCCGGTCGATCGCGCACACTGCGTGTCGACCGGGAAAGAGCCGTTGGAGCTCTTTTCAAACGGTTAGTTTTATGACCGCTGAAGGCCAGGTCGACCGGGCAAGGTATCAGGTCGACCGGGGATTAGCCGTTAGGCATTTTTTTGTATAAAAAGAAACTCATTCCTAAAGAAATTTTGAGGAACAAAGAGGCCCTCCTTGAGATGTTTTGAGGCCAATCAAATGGGAATGAGCTAAGGATGGCTAAGGGACATTTGGAAAGCTAAAGCTTGGATTAATGAAGTTAAATCTCTAAGTAAGCTTTACTTTTCTTAATCACATGTTTTCATGCTTTGTTTTAAATATTGGTAAATCTTTTCTAGCATGATAAACTATGATTTGTTGTGTCCTTAACATGTATATGTTTTGAATTGATTTATTGTTTTGGATGCAGCACTTTGATTCAAATCAAGTAGTACTTAAATTGGTATATCTAAGTAAATCATGTTTTTGTAAACATCTTTGAAATTATATTTAAACATGATTCCTATACTTGGTTGAATCTTTGGTTGTTGCTTTTCATCATAAGAAAATCACTTTCAAATCTATCTTATGTTTTGGATTCAACAACTTCACAAATCATATGTACTTTTGTTTTAAAGTTTCACAACTTGCTTAGCTTTGATAGGTATATCATTTTCAAGTTGTATTTTAAGTACATGTAATTTGTCCCTTGATTTCAATCAAATCTATTTTTGTGTTTTACACTTTCAAATGCTTTAAGCATACATATATTAAGCTTCATTGTTAATTTGATTGAAATCCTTATGCATCACATGTTTTGTTCTTAAACTTTCACAACTTGCTTGAACTAGATAGGTAAATCTTTTACAAGTTGTTTTTAACATGTGATTAGGATTCTTTCTTCAATCATAAATGTTTTTGTGAGCTAAAACTTTTAAAAGCCTTTAGCATACATTTATGAGCTTTAATTTTCAAATTGATTGAGGACATCATACATATACATTGTGCATTCATCTTTGCATTCATAGTATGTGTGTGTGTGTGAATTAGATTTTCACTTTCATATCCACCTATTTAAGAGGCAATTGTATTGAGTTTAAATTTTATCTCCATAAAGTGTATTTTAGACACTACTTAGAGAGATAACCAATCTTTTGGTTGTAGAGGTTATTGCTTAGCCTAAGAAAAGCATAGTGTAAGAGGTTATTGCTTAGCCTTGGAAAGCATATTGTAAAGGTTATTGCTTAGCCCATTGAAAACCATAAATAGTGAAAATCCGGTGGAGTGTTGGATCACAAGTCGGTAGTGGATGTAGGCATTGGGGCAGAACCACTATAAATCATTGTGTTATGGTGAATGCTTTGTGATGATTGTTTTTGTTATCTTCCGCACTTTAGTTCTATATCATCACTTGTGACTAGTTAATTGTAAAGAAGTTAGAATTTGGCATAATTAGTCACTTATTAGAAGCTCACCCTATTCAACCCCCCTCTAGGGTTCAGATCCATGGACTTACAAGTGGTAACAGAGCGAGGTTACTTCATTTTTGGGCTCAACAACCCGGAGTTGATCCTTATCTAGATTAAAACCCTAGTGTTGTGTTTTATAGCATATCTTTAAAATGATTTCCACTATGATCGAAATTGATTTTTTCCTTCCTAGCTCTTTATTTCCCCAACGAATCTTTTCACCACTGTAAAAACTTTTTCGAGTTAAATCTCCAAGAGTTGGTGGGACTTCAATGTGATCTCTCAAGGACAACCTTTTCAAGACCTTAGGAGGATCTTCAAAGGTAGATATTTAGACTATCTTTAAGGCCTTGAACCTCTCTAGACCAACCTATTCTTTTTAGTTATATATTATTGTTGGTCTTGTTACATTTGCATTTTGTTTTTATATAGTCACATCTCTTGAAATGCAATGTTTCTTTGTGATCATTTGATTTTGTCTTCATGATCTTTTAGTTATATCTCATGGTTTTCAAAATCCTTTGATTACAATATTATCTTGATAGATTTGCATTTTGATCATATAGTTATACTCTTTTATGCAATTTATCTTGTTCATCACAATGCTCATTAGTTATATCATTAAAAGTGATGAATATCCATTTATGATGCTTGATGGAATTTTGTGTTTGTCACATCCTTGCCCTTAATTATGTTTTCAAATTCAATTGGTTTGAATTGGTATAATTTTCGATTGTTATAATATCCAATTGATGTCATATCTTGAGAATGTGATAGACCATGTACATTGGATTGAACTTTATAGTAATATGTTTTCATTCCATGTCACATTCCATTAGCATCATAATTTTCATGTTTGCCACCTCTCTTACTCATATAGGTAAATATCATGACCACCATGTTTATGTGATCATAATTTTGGTTGGTTAATAGTTGAGGTTGGCTTCATGTTTGAATTTCATTTCATTCATCTTGCACTTGATAGTTATATTTAATGATTGGATGAAATGATTTCAAAATTTCCATAGCATATGATTTTCTTAAGTTATATTGATTGATGCTATGATTAGTAAACCCCATAACATCATGGATAGCTCTAATTTGGATTTTTTCTTAATAGTTATATTCTTTTTAACTCCATTTTAGAGTGATTGGTTTTATAGTCATATCCTTGAATCTCAATTGGTATTTTTTATTCCAATTGGTATCAATGATCGCTTTTCTCCATGACCTTGCTCTTTATATTGGCAATTTGATCATATTGAGCCCTCTAGTTATATGTGTCTAATTCTTTCCTTGAAGTTTTTCCTCAATTGGTAAAACCATCTTCTTCTTGTTCCAAATAGTTAAATATTTGTCAAAAGTTTGACAAAAGAAGAGAATGGATTGAGGGGGAGTGTAAACCTTCTTAGGAAGTATTTGTTTTGATCAAATTGACCTTTGTATTGGGTTTGAACCCTTAGAGACTTCTTCCATACATGATGGCCTGTTATGTATTTCATTTTCGTTTTCTTTTGTTAACATGTACAACTAAAAGGTATTTTCCTTATTTCATGTGTGTAGGTACCTTTGCAATTTAATGTCAAAGGGGGAGAGAACAATCAAGTTGTCTAAAGGGGGAGAATATGTCCATACATCCTAAGGGGATATATTGTATGATCTTCTACAGGGGGAGAGAATGCATATCTTGCCAAAAGGAGAGAGTGCATGGTCAAAGGGGGAG
Source organism: Camphora micrantha (assembly GCA_003546025.1). NCBI lineage: Eukaryota > Viridiplantae > Streptophyta > Magnoliopsida > Laurales > Lauraceae > Camphora > Camphora micrantha. Next base: position 14,547,333 of record QPKB01000007.1, read on the forward strand.
AGTGAAAGAAGTGAAAGCTTAAGAGACAGAGAAGATGCTTGGTCAAAGAGAGAGATATGAAAAGAAAGCTTGAAGAATGATCAAGCTCCAAGCAACAAGAAGATTGAAGAAAAAGAACTAGAGCCCAAGCAAGAGCATTCAAGAGATTTCAAGACTTGTCCAGCTTAGGGGGAGCTGAAGACTTAGTGTGTAAATTCGGTGTTGAGTAAGGTTTGCCATCAAATTGCAAAGGGGGAGATTGTTAGGAATTTTGTGTATTGCAATTTGATGGATGCATTATCATTTCAGCATCATTTGAATTTTCACACTTGCATTGATTTAGAAAATCTTGATATCTTGATTTATACATGCATTGTTTTTAAGACTTGTAAAAATCTTGGTTCATGCATGTTTTGATTTTAAACTTGGATGCAATTTGTTTTGAAAAAATCTTTTTGAATCAAGCAAGCCTTTGGTAGGCATATTAGGTTTCATGTTTTTAAAACTCTTAGAATGATTTAAAACATGTTTCCATGCTTGATTCCATGGCCCAAAAGTCCCCATAAGAAAAATCTTTGAAATATGCATTTTTGGGGTATTTGGTCCCTAGGCCCGGGTCGACTTGCAGTGTGCTCGGTCGACCGAGCCCATGGACCCGATGGACCTGGTCGACCGAGCACACTGCGGGTCGACCGGGAAAGAGCCGTTGGAGCTCTTTTCAAACGGTCAGTTTTATGACCGTTGAAGGCCAGGTCGACTGGGCAAGGTATCAGGTCGACCGGGGATTAGCCATTGGGCATTTTTTTGTATAAAAAGAAGCTCATTCCTCAAGAAATTTTGAGGAACAAAGAGGCCCTCCTTGAGATGTTTTGAGGCCAATCAAATGGGAATGAACTAAGGATAGCTAAGGGACATTTGGAAAGCTAAAACTTGGATTAATGAAGTTAAATCTCTAAGTAAGCTTTACTTTTCTTAATCATATGTTTTCATGCTTTGTTTTAAATATTGGTAAATCTTTTCTAGCATGATAAACTATGATTTGTTGTGTCCTTAACATGTATATGTTTTGAATTGATTTATTGTTTTGGATGCAGCACTTTGATTCAAACCAAGTAGTACTTATTGTGTCCTTAACATGTATATGTTTTGAATTGATTTATTGTTTTGGATGCAGCACTTTGATTCAAACCAAGTAGTACTTAAATTGGTATATCTAAGTAAATCATATTTTTGTAAACATCTTTGAAATTATATGTAAACATGATTCCTATACTTGGTTGAATCTTTGGTTGTTGTTTGTCATCATAAGAAAAACACTTTCAAATCTATCTTATGTTTTGGATTCAACAACTTTACAAATCATATGTACTTTTGTTTTAAAGTTTCACATCTTGCTTAGCTTTGATAGGTATATCATTTTCAAGTTGTATTTTAAGTACATGTAATTTGTCCCTTGATTTCAATCAAATCTATTTTTGTGTTTTACACTTTCAAATGCTTTAAGCATACATATATTAAGCTTCATTGTTAATTTGATTGAAATCCTTATGCATCACATGTTTTGCTTTTAAACTTTCACAACTTGCTTGAACTAGATGGGTAAATCTTTTGCAAGTTGTTTTAACTTGTGATTAGCATTCTTTCTTCAATCATAAATGTTTTTGTGAGCTAAAACTTTTAAAAGCCTTTAGCATACATTTATGAGCTTTAATTTTCAAATTGATTGAGGACATCATACATATACATTGTGCATTCATCTTTGCATTCATAGTGTGTGTGTGTGAATTAGATTTTCACTTTCATATCTGCCTATTTAAGAGGCAATTGTATTGAGCTTAAATTGTTTCTTCATCAAGTGTATTCTAGACACTACTTAGAGAGATAACCAACCTTTTGGTTGTAGAGTTTATTGCTTAGCCTAAGAAAAGCATAGTGTAAGAGGTTATTGCTTAACCTATTTAAGAGGAAATTGTATTGAGCTTAAATTGTATCTCCATCAAGTGTATTCTAGACACTACTTAGAGAGATAACCAACCTTTTGGTTGTAGAGGTTATTGCTTAGCCTAAGAAAAGCATAGTGTAAGAGATTATTGCTTAGCCTTGGAAAGCATATTGTAAAGGTTATTGCTTAGCCTATTGAAAAGCATAAATAGTGAAAATCCGGTGGGGTGTTGGATCACAAGCCGGTAGTGGATGTAGGCATTGAGGCCGAACCACTATAAATTATTGTGTTATGGTGAATGCTTTGTGATGATTGTTTTTGTTATCTTCCGTACTTTAGTTCTATATCATCACTTGTGACTAGTTAATTGTAAAGAAGTTAGAATTTGGCATAATTAGTCACTTATTAGAAGCTTACCCTATTTACCCCCCTTTAGGGTTCGGATCCATGGACTTACATGGGCCGCATACATGTCTCCAGGTGAACAGTGCCCATCGTTCCCTGAAAAGGTTTACGAACGATTGGGATGAAATCCCCCTTCATTTCTTTTCATTTTAAAATTCTTAGGTAAGGTCGGTTACTTGGCGGTTAGCCGTCGCTAGGTTCGGTGGTTAGCTGCTGGCTGACCGTGATTGGGCTGACAGAATGCAACATACTGGAATTGGAACCGAAATTGGTCTGGTTGGCTGGTGGTTAACCGCTGATGAGTTAGGCGGTTAGCCGCTGGCTGATCGCGAGGCTGACCGCACCTTTAGAAGGGAAAAGCAGCTCTCTATAATTGTGACCGAAATTGGTTCGGTTAGTCGCCAGTCACCAGGCGGCTAGCCGACAGGTGACCGTCAGCTAACCGCCTAACTGCGGAAAATTTTCCACTAAGTTCAGATTTGAGCCTTTTCTATTCCAATCAGTTTCCTTCATTCTCCATTCATTTCCTTGCAACAAAATGAGCTAAAAAGCTCCTCAAATTCATCATTCAACACTTCCCCCATCAAACTTCTATAATCATTAAATCCAAAAACCTTCTTTTCCAAAACATTTAACCATAAGAGGAGAAGAAATCCACATTCACAAGAATTCATTTGAAACTTTGACAACATAAAGATACATTTAAAAAAATGCATATAATAGAGAAATCAACTCATTAACATGTATTTCAAGAACAATAGAAAACATTGCAAGATGAATAGGTAAAAGTTAAAACACATTGAGAACCATTGGTGTAAAAATCAAGATTTTTCCATAAAACATGTAAATATTCAAAACAATCCATTCGTCCACTTGCCTTGGGTCTCTGTCAAGCAAATCAAGCTCCTAATCACTCTTCCAAGCCAAGATCTCCAAGCTATACAAAAACCCCAAAAATAAACCCTTTAAGAACCCTAGAAAATAGCAAATCACCAAAGACAAGGACTAGGTTCAAACAAGGTTAAGAAATAGGACCTAAGGGGATGTCATTGCTCAACAATAGAAGATGGGAAGGAGTCCTTACCTCTAGGGCCATCAATCAACAAGAAGGAGCTTGAAATAGGGGCTGTCTAGCTAAGATTTGCACAATAATGGTGTCCATGGGAAGCTAGAAGGATGAAGAAGAAGAAGTTGAGCTCCAATCTCCATTTTTGCAAGGTTTAGAAGTGGATTTTGTGAGAGGAAGCAAGAAGAAGAAGAGAAAAAAGGCCAAAAGCCCTAAGGAGCTGAAGCTCCTCTCCCTTTCTAAGTGGTGGAACGAATGGGGAAGAAAGGAGAGGGCTGGTCCTTTTATAAAAGGGTAGGTGTGGGCCCCACCATCACTTAAACTTGTTAGGATTAAAACATGGTTTTTGGGCCTTGAATGAGTTCAACAAAGAAAAGAAAGTTGTTCGTCATAAAATCTAGTTTCCAAAAAGTATATTTTTGACATGGTTCTAAAATTTTGAAATTTGGATCCAGATTCAATGTGAAAAGACCGATTTGCCCACAGGGCTGGAAAAACTGATTTTTGGATCTTCAAATAGGTACGGAGCGAACACGAAAGTTGTAGGGAATGACGAGACTAGTCAAATGAAGCCGAAATGGGAATTTTTGGGAATCACAAAGAACCTCTCAAGCTGATTATGCAAAACAAGTGGGACCCTTCAGTCACTGTCTAGGTCCACTGGCTCTCAAAACTTCCCAAAGCCAAAGAAAAATCATTCTAGTTCACAAAGTCAACTAAACAAACACTAATCCCTCTTTGAGAAACTAATCCACAAATAAAATAACACAAATCCTGGAAATTAGGGGTCAGGGTCTCACAATGATGAGATGAGATGAATGACTTCACACAAACTTTCTATTTCGGCCCATCGGCCACCCTTAAACGAACACCAGTCCATCAGATACCTTTAAATCAATCAAGGCCCATCGGCCACCTTCAATGAATTGCGGCCCATCATTCTTTCACTTTTATCACTCGTGTATCGCATACGAAAAACACATAAATCATAAGTCAAAATCTCATTTGCATCATCATTTTGGTTTGAAAAGTTAGCTTTTAAACCTTATTTTGCCAAGGGATTTAAAAGGGGTACCCGGGAATGGGGCCAATCATCTTCTTAAATATTTGACACCTCCACCCTTTTATTTTCTTTGTTTTAGTTATTACTTTACTTGGATATACTGTGATTAAGATGTGTGAGGATTAACCCTTATTTGGACCTAAACTCATGACCCTGAATTGACCCATCATCAAAGAGACCCAAATCAATGTGATAGGATAACTGTCATTTGTTTCCGGCAACACATTAGACGAGAGGAAGAACCCACCTTTTATTTATTTTCTCCCTATATTTCTTTAACTTTCGTCGAAGAACGATGTTACAGCCGTTACCATAGCTGGCGATCGTGATCCGTCGATTTTGAGGGTAGTCGGAATCCTCATTTTCGATATAAAATTTAAATAGCATATATATAGATGAATGGAGATTTCTAAAGCCATGTCGCTTTGGGGGGTCATTGTGCCTTTGTTCCTCCGCTCAAGGGAACCCTTTGCAGTTGATAATTCAACTGTTGCCATTTTGAGTTTTCCGACTAAGTTTGCCTTTTCACCGTTGCATTCAACCAATTCTTTCTTCAAAGTTCTAGCTCTTTCCTTAAAGCTTGCAACTCTTTTTCGGTTTTGATGGATTGCTCATATAGCATATCCTATTTATTACCTGTATCAATCAACTTGTTAGATAAAATTGTACAATGTGTTTCAAGTTGAGATACCTTACCTTGGGCTGCTTCTAGTTCCTTTTTAATAGAAGAATTTTCCTTTTCAGTTGTTTTCCATTTTCCCTTCAAAATATCATTCAGTTGTATCATCATTCTAGAATCTTTAAGCAGACTTTCGTATGTTTCAACTAAGTCTTGTTCATTGTCGGACAAAGAGTTAAAATTCTCTGCATTATCATCATCAACTTCCACATTGTTGGATTGGAGAAAGGTAGTCATTCTAACTTTCCAATTGGCATAGTTAGATTCATCCAACAACGGGGGTTTGATGGTTGAGGTTCCATCTCCACTAAACTCCATATCATAAAAACTATGGTAATCTCACACAATAGAATAGTGTGAATGGGCTCGGATACCAATTGAAAATCTACGAGGGTCAATCTAGATCCAACCCTATGTTTAAATAATGTCCCAACACAGATTTTTTATATGAAAAGACTAAAACAATAATCTAAGTTATCAATCAATCAACCACAAAGATGGACACGTGATTTGTACGTGGAAAACCCTAAAAATAGGGAAAAAACCACGAGACCTCACACCGGTCCAAAAAGATCTACCACTATGTAAATCAAAGGTTACAAGATATACTCACTACCCTTTCCATTTGAACACAACCTAAGGACCATAGTTGATCTTGCTGATGACCACGCCATTCACCTTTTCCAACACTTGAATCTCCACGCCTTGAACAATACAAATCTACTCGGAAAGTAGATGATGGGTCTCCAGAAGATGAAAGCTTCAGCACATAAATCACACGAAGGCTATCTGGAGGGAGAAATCTCTCTAGTAACATTCTAAGGCTTAGAACAATGAGAGAGGTCACTAGAATTGAGGTTGAGAGTTTTTAAATAACCCTTGATTCGTGTATGAAGAGATTGGGTTGCACTAGGATTGAAACGGGAGAGTGACTCAAAGTAGAAGTTTCCCGCAGAAAGTTCCACCATATCGGTTTGATCGATCTCATAATCAATAACTGGGAGCATTCTGAGGACTAATCGATCGGGTGGACCTTTTAATCGATCGAATGTGTCAGGTCTTGGACTCGTCTTGTGCGTTTCCTAGAACCAAAGCGAGAGCCCTTTTTGTCATCTCTTTGTTTATAAACAATCATGTCCACTTGTCAAGACACAGAGAGAGGACAAGCTTACTTTCACTCATCCTTAGTTTCTGTAAAAAGAAAACAAAAGACTTTTGACAAGGTGAAATGCCAAACCAATATGGCCAAGTGATTTGTGTTGGAAATAGGTGGGCCTCGTGGATGTGATTTCAAAACTTTTGACCCACTTGATTCAGGGATCAAACGCCCATAAGGCCATTAACCATATCCAGGATGCAATCCCTCATACTCATATACCATGTACAGCATTAATACAAGCAACACCATGCAAATATAATCTACAAAAGATAGAGAAGCAGATTATACCTTTGCTGTCTGGTTGTGCTTTGATGGAGAAGAAAACAACTTTGGATCTCCAAGCCCTCTTAGCCTTCCACGCTATGACCCGTATCAGATCTCTTCTCTAAAGGAGATGGGTGGGATCTCCTAAAGAAAACAATTAGAAGCTCTAAAGGAAACTAGAAGAGAACTAGAAGGAGAAGAGAAGTATGTGCAACTATTGCACAAAAGGGGGCTGGACGTTTTTCAAGAAGGTGTCTATCCCAGCCCTTTGTTACTCCTTTTATAGCATTAAGCAACCTCCTTCTCTTGTACTAATTGAAAGAGAAGTCTTACTTCTACACAAAATAGTAACCTTACTATTACCACTATTAGAAGTCCCACTTCAAATAGAAATAGTAACTTCCTAATTCCTTCATCTTAGAGTTCTAGTAGGATTAGTATCTTTCCAATAACTTGGGCTAGCGTGGGGACCACTAGGGATTCCATAGAAAGCTGGCTCCAACTGGGACACGTGACCCCACATCTCATGTGCAATCCGGGCCCACAGTTAATTGCAAATAACACCACTATATAAATGCAATTGCACTCCAGTCTTAGGAATAAATTACAATGAAGACCCTAAACTTCCTGATTATCACAATTAAGCCCCTCTATCAATATCCATGGATCAACTGGACTAATAATGTCCCGCCAATTTAAATCCACATCTTATTATCCTTGAGCCCCAATTAATCACAGTGATCATCAGTACCATCCAATTAACTCTTAATCGAGATGGGTGCGCACTTACTAATGATAAATCCATTAATTGGCACAAGGGGATAATATAGATAGATTCCATCTTGACCATTGGATGTTCCCACAATCCTACTACCACGTACCCAAGACACCGAGGTGTTGACCTACAGTTGGCCTCACTCATTGGTGACTCAAAGCAAATGAATAGATAGAAACTTGAGTTCATCAATGTCTCAGGATTGAGAGCCTATTGTTAGGGAATTATGAGAGCAAACCTTAAACTCGAGACAGTATTACATAAGGTGCTTCTCATGGTCCTTCAATACATCCAATGTACCAGCACCGTGATCTAAAATCTTACATTCTAATGATCGAGACAAATCACACTATCTTATAGTGATCAAAGCGCTGCAACCTTATCAGATGAGATGCCCAGTCTCATCACCGGTTGTGAAGATGTTTAAGTATAAGATTTGTGACAAATGTCTCCTATGTGTGGATCTCATCCATACACATATATCACATCTAATATACTAATGGGACCCGGTTCATCTCATGAACCATTTATGTCATTTGTATTGGTCATGTGCATTAAGTAGTAAAACACCATTCATCTCATGAAAGGAAAGCATGATATTATTGATAAATAAAGAAATTAATCAGTTTATTACATCATATGATGGATTGAGTCCTCTAACAATTTGTGCCAACACAAAACACTATAGGTTATCTGGGACCAATTCCCGATCCAATTGATCGGTGCTGCAATTTTCTAATTCCATGCATTTTATGATTTTCGCTTCTTTTTCAATTCTCTTTATGCACACGATCAATGATCCATCTAAATTTTGAAAAATACAAATCAATGAACCCAAGTTTTGTCCAACCCAATGAATTAGCCAACACTCAAGTCCTAACATCATGTATTTGCTTCTATTGTGATAAATGTAGAAATCCTATATAATGATGTTGAGATGTTGTTTTCAAGTAATGAAGTGAAATGAAGTAGAGCCTCAACATTCTGTCTTGTGTATCTTTCATTCCTTCAAGTTGTTTTATGCTCATAGAAAGGCTATAATAGCCTACAAAATGATATCAGAGCCTAATCTCGAGTCTTACCATGCGTTAGAAATTACTACTTTTTTTTATCAGTAATAGTATTAAGTTAAGGATAAAGCAACAGTACAAGAAATTGTTGACACCAAAAATGTCACTATGTCCCTTCAACACCAAAAGCTACATGGAGCCACATCCTGCCATAAATAGGAAGGCGCCACTTCAAGCACCAGATCTTGTCAGAATCAAACAAAAACTGCAAGATCCTTCAAAGCAGCCAAAAGAGGGGTACACATGAAGTTTCGGGCCATTTCGACATCATTTGGCCTAACTTCACTCCTCCGACAGGCAGACAAGAGCTCCCGGCAGCGACAATGTCGAAGACTTCAAAACTTCGATCAGAGCCTACGGATGGTCTCAAAATACCTCCAAAAGGCCCCCTGCCAAATTTCAAGTCAAACGGACGACGTTTGACCCTTCATCAACTCTCGGGAAGCAAAAAACAAGCCCATCGGCAGCGGAGCACCCCGGAATCATGGCATTCAAATTGGAGCTAATGGATCGTCTCAAAATGACTCCAATAGGTCCCCTGTCAAATTTTAGGTCAAACGGACATCGTTTGACCTAGTTTCGAAGCTCGGCACTTTCCTCGAGATGAAATCAAGGCGAGCGTTTGTGGGACCCCAAAAGGCTTCAAAACCCAAACTAAAGCCCATGGTTGGTCCTACTTACTACTCAGGAGGCTCCCTGTCAAATTTCAGGTCAATCGGACATCGGTTGACCACAAGTCAAAGCTCGGCATTTCTCTCATGGCGAAATTAAGGCAAGCGTTTGCGGGGCCCCAAAAGGCTTCAAAACTCAAACCAAAGCCTATGGTTGGTCCTATCTAATGCTCAAGAAGCTCCACGTCAAATTTCAGGTCATTCCGACATCGTTTGGCCTAGTTTCAATGCTTGACAAAAAATCGGCAAAACCGCACAACAAAGTCTTCGGCTTTCCAGAAAAATAGGAAACTTTGTGCTCCGATTTGCGTGGCTTCTCATCTGGTTTTCTTCAAGAGAATCAGGCCAATAAATGAGGGGAAATGTCAGGAAAAAATCAGAAGAAAAAAGAATGAAAAAAGATCGAAAAACGGCGAAGAAACGGCGACCGAAAGGCGACCAAAAAACGGGCCCAAGGCCCATGGTCGCCGGCGACCATGGAATTTCCGGCGACCCAAAAGTCGCCGGAAACCCACTTTTTCGGGTCCGTTTCGCGATCCGAGTTGATTGGCCCCTGTGATTTTTCCAAAATCTGATTTTTTTCGTGCATGAAATCCGTCAATCTTTATTAAAATCACGGATTCACCGCCGAAATCATTGGATGATCATTCGACGCCTCGAAATCGTCAAAGAAAGTACACTTTCTGCCCGCCCGATCGTGAAATCGACAGGACGGATGTTGCCGGCACATTGAGATCAATCAATGTCTGAAATTTCATCGCCATCCGACATCAAACAATGTGTGGATCCATCGGCGATCATCGCGAGAAGAATTCCAAAAGACACTGCGCAGCCCGCGACTCTTCAAGCGACTTGGCGGCCAATTAATGAGAATAAATGACCCATTTTATGACAAGTTAATGCGGTCATTAACTCATTATTTTGAACGGCCCAATCAAAAGCAAGCAAATGGGAGTTACAAATCCAATGATTTATGGCATTAAAGCCACGAAACTCCTCCCATGATGGAGATTAAATGCAATCAAAGGCTCATTAATCTCCATCGACCAATCAAATTCAAGGAAAAAGGAGTTACAAAACAAATCATTTAAAACTTGTAACTCCTCCCATTATGAGCATTAATGTATTAAATGCTCATAAACCCTCCTAATGGCCACCAAAAGCCTATAAATAGGAGGGCTTTTCCAAGGAGAAACCCCCAGAGAGAAATTGCTCGGAAAATCCCGGAAAATCCAGAGAAATCAGAAGAACCTCTGCCAATTTGAAGAAAAGAAACTCTGCTGCAAGAGCAACTACAAGGTGATTGAAGCACCCTTGGGGGGCCACCCCCCCAAGGACCTCCCTTCTTCTACCAACATGGCTAAAACGTGGCTTTTCAGCCCGTTTACTTAGCTTTTTATCGGATATAAGACCTTCTCTTGGTCTTTGTCCTTTAAAAATCTGAGGTTAGAAAGCCGAGCCAAGAATCCAAGCATCGTGTTCTCATCTGCATGGACGATGGAGGAGCCCATACATGACTCGCGACCGTTGATCTGAACGTGTCCCCACAATCGAATGAGAAGTCAGATTCCTTTTCTTGATTTCTATTGTACTTTATTTTTCTTTTAGAGACAAAAATCACAATTCTTGTCTTTCATAATGGATGAGACTTGTAAATCGCCTTTTACGGCAACAAATGAAATCGCCTTTCACGGCATTAAAAAAAACCCCTTTGTCTCTTTTCTTAAAATATGTGTGCAATGGAAAACTAGAAAAAGTTTCATTTCCCCTTTCTACTTGCGAAGGTGGATCTTCGGATCACCATTCCTAAATTCTAAGTAGAAAAGTGAAATTGGCATACCCGTACAAAAAAAGAAAGATGTTGAAACCCTTTACCTTTTTCTTCTCCTCCCCTCCGCCGCACCCCGAAAGACCCGGGGCGGAGGCAGCGGGAGAGAGGGAAGGAATCGGGTCCATCAGAAATCTCCAAAAAAAAAAGTAGAAACAAAAAAAGGAGGTGGTACAAAAGCCTTATACCAACACCAAAAACAACACAACGAAGCAATAGGGCCCACAAGCGGAACAACTCTATGCACCCTGTTGACACCAAAAATGTCACTATGTCCCTTCAACACCAAAAGCTACATGGAGCCACACCCTGCCATAAATAGGAAGGCGCCACTTCAAGCACCAGATCTTGTCAGAATCAAACAAAAACTGCAAGATCCTTCAAAGCAGCCAAAAGAGGGGTACACATGAAGTTTCGGGCCATTTCGACGTCATTTGGCCTAACTTCGCTCCTCCGACAGCCAGACAGGAGCTCCCGGCAGCGACAGTGTCGAAAACTTCAAAACTTCGATCAGAGCCTACAGATGGTCTCAGAATACCTCCAAAAGGCCCCATGCTGAATTTCAAGTCAAACGGACAACGTTTGACCCTTCATCAACTCTCGGGAAGCAAAAACAGGCCTACCGGCGGCGGAGCACCCCGGAATCATGGCATCCAAATTGGAGCTAATGAATCATCTCAAAATGACTCCAATAGGTCCCCTGTCAAGTTTTAGGTCAAACGGACATCGTTTGGCCTAGTTTCAAAGCTCGACATTTTCCTCGAGGTGAAATCAAGGCGAGCATTTGCGGGACCCCAAAAGGCTTCAAAACTCAAACCAAAGCCCATGGTTGGTCTTACTTACTACTCAGGAGGCTCCCTGTCAAATTTCAGGTCAATCGGACATCGGTTGACCGCAGGTCAAAGCTCTACATTTCTCTCATGGCGAAATTAAGGTAAGCATTTGCGGGACCCCGAACGGCTTCAAAACTCAAACCAAAGCCTATGGTTGGTCCTATCTACTGCTCAAGAAGCTCCACGTCAAATTTCAGGTCATTCCGACATCGTTTGGTCCAGTTTCAATGCTTGACAAAAAATCGGCAATACCGCACAACAAAGTCTTCGGCTTTCCAAAAAAATAGGAAACTTTGTGCTCCGATTTGCGTGGCTTCTCGTCGGGTTTTCTTTAAGAGAATCAGGCCAATAAATGAGGGGAAATGTCAGAAAAAATACAGAAGAAAAAAGAATGAAAGAAGATCGAAAAACGACGAAGAAAAGACGACCGAACGGCGGCCGAGAAATGGGCCCAAAGCCCATGGTCGCCGGCGACCTTGGCCCATGGTCGCCGGCGACCATGGAATTCCGGCGACCCGAAAATCGCCGGAAGACCCCTTTTTCGGGTCCTTTTCGCGTTTCGAGTTGATTGGCCCCTGTGATTTTTCCAAAATCTGATTTTTCGTACATGAAATCCGTCGATCTTCGTCAACATCACGGATGATCATTAGATGCCGACAAAGAAAGCACACTTTCCGCCCGCCCGATCGTGAAATCAATAGGACAGATGTTGCCGGCACGTTGACATTAATCAATGTCTGAAATTGCATCGCCATTCGACATCAAACAACATGTGGATCCACCGGCGGTCATCGCAAGAAGAATTCCAAAAGACGCGGCGCGGCCCGCGACTCTTCGAGCGACTTGGCGACCAATTAATGAGGTTAAATGACCCATTTTATGACAACTTAATGTGGTCATTAACTCATTATTTTGGACGGCCCAATCAAAAGCAAGCAAATGGGAGTTACAAGTCAAAGGATTTATGGCATTAAAGCCATGAAACTCCTCCCATGATGGGGATTAAAGACAATTAAAAGCTCATTATTCTCCATCGGCCAATCAGATGCAAGGAAAAAGGAGTTACAAAACAAATAATTTAAAACTTGTAACTCCTCCCATTACGAGCATTAATGCATTCAGAAAATGGCTACCAAAGGCCTATAAATAGGAGGGCATTCCAAAGGGAAAAACCCAGCAAAAAAAGAGGCGAAGAACGGAAAAAGAATCCAGAGAATTGCCCGGAAAATCCAGAGGCTCTGCAACTCTGCTGCAAAGACCACCAAAAGGTGATTGAAGCACCCTTGGGGGGCCATCCCCCCAAGGACCTCCCTTCTTCTACCAACATGGCTGAAACATGGCTTTTCAGCCCGTTTACTTAGCTTTTTATCGGATCTAAGACCTTCTCTTGGTCTTTGTCCTTTAAAAATCTGAGGTTAAAAAGCCAAGCCAAGAATCCAAGCATCATGTTCTCATCTGCATGGACGATGGAGGAGCCCATACATGACTCGCGACCGTCGATCTGAACGTGTCCCCACAATCGAATGAGAAGTCAGATTCCTTTTCTTGATTTCTATTGTACTTTATTTTTCTTTTAGAGACAAAAATCACAACTCTTGTCTTTCATAATAGATAAGACTTGTAAATCGCCTTTTACGGCAAAAATCGCCTTTCACGGCAACAAATGAAATCCTCTTTCACGGCATAAAAAAAAAACCTTTGTCTCTTTTCTTAAAATATGTGTGCAATAGAAACTAGAAAAAGTTTCATTTCCCCTTTCTACTTGTGAAGGTGGATCTTCGGATCACCGTTTCTAAATTCCAAATAGAAAAGTGAAATTGGCATACCCGTACAAAAAGAAAGAAAGATGTTGATACCCTTTACTTTTCTTCTCCTCCCCTCCGCCGTACCCCGAAAGACCCGGGGCGGAGGTAGCGGGAGAGAGGGAAGAATCGGGTCCATCAAGCTGGCACACCCGGTGGGACACGTTTATTTGAGAACATGAACTTAGATTCTTTGGCACCTTTCTAGTTGGTGGCCGATGTTGAATCTTGCATAAAAAAAAAAAAAACATGGGATGGGGTTTGTTTTTTGTTTTTGGAAATTTCTTTCTTTAAGTCTATTTCCAATCTTTCTCCTTCTCGAAAAAAAAATCTTCTCTTGTTCTTTGAATTCAGATCTGAGAAATCTCGATCTCCTCCCTTTTGGACTCAGTGCCCGCAGAAATGTTTGAGCACGTTTTCAGATTGGGAAAGGGACCGTTTGCTCTCTTTAACGAGTTCAAAAAAAAAAAAAAAAAGAAAGAAAGAAAAAAAAAATCTGATTTCAAACTTGTCAGATTTTCAAAAAAAAAATCTCCTTTCTTTTGGATCCAAATTTGAGAAATTTTGGTTTTCTTTTCCTTTCTGACTTAGGGCTCGCAGAAATTGTTTGAGCCCCTGTTCAGATTAGGAACAGACCATTCGCTCTCGCTGATGAATCCATAAAAAAAAATCTGATTTCAAACTTGTCAGATTTTCAAAAAAAAAAAATCTTCTTTCTTTTGGATCCAAATTTGAGAAATTTTGGTTTTCTTTTCCTTTCTGACTTAGGGCTCGCAGAAATTGTTTGAGCCCCTGTTCAAATTGGGAACGGACCATTCGCTCTCTCTGATGAGTCCATAAAAAAAAAAAGAGGGGAAGCATTTGAGAACACGAAAGTTTTACCGATTGCGTTCTTTAATCGACGTTGATCTTGATCTCTTCCTTTTCAGACTCTGTGCTCGCAGAAATGTTGAGCACGTGTTTGAATTGGAACATCATTTGCTCTCTCTGATGAATCCGATACTGACTTTCAAAAAAAAAAAAAAAATCTTCAAAAAAAAAAAAACTTCTGTCACGTCTGGGTTCAAAATCAAGAAATCTTGACCTCTTCCTCCTCGGATTACTGTGCTCGCAGAAATGTTGAGCACATGTTTGGGTTGGAACGTCATTTGCTCTCTTTGATGAATCTGATCCTGACTTTTCTAAAAAAAAAAAAAAAAAAACTTCCGTCATTGTTGGGTCCAGATTCGAGAAATTCTGGTTATTTCCTTTTCGGACTCTGTGCTCGCAGAAATGTTGAGCACGTGTTCGGATCGGAGTGCCATTTGCTCTCTTTTATGAACCCAACCTTGACCTTTCAAAAAATCCCATCTCGTGTCCATTTCAAGGATGCGATTTACAACATTTGTGCCTAGCGGTGCTAGTACGCCCTCTTGGGTCTACTGTATTCGCGACCGACACATTTGTACTCCCAACCTTATATCATTTTACATCGAATGAGCCTCGCTCCTCGGTAATTTGAATTAAGGTTCACAATTGCTTCTAGCAGTCACTGGAACGCTCACTCTGAGCCTTTCATACTTGCGTTTAGAACAATTGTATACTCTATGACTTTTTGCTTTCTTCATCTTGCTTGGGCCGAGCCTTGTCCCCTCGAGCAAATTGAAAAGAAAAAACCATAGTTTATTTCCATTTATGATCACCACATTCTTGTGATTACTAATGGATCCGGTCTTGTTTTAGAAAGGTTTTTCAAAACTAACATGGCAGCTTCGTTGACAATCACCTTCGACGAGAACAAGTACCAGCTAATGCTTCAAGAGAAGCAAAACAAACGCGCTCTTAAGCGCCTCGCCAGCGGCCGAAGTGTTACTTCCTTCAGTAACGCACAAGATACCGGGTCGACCTCCTCTCCCCGATCCATCGTCTTCAGGTCGCTGGGACCTTTCCCACTTCCTGCAGAAGAAACAACTCCTGCCAAGAAGCAGAGAACCGCCCCTGGGCAAGGGCAACAACCAAGAAGACTGAAGCCCGCGACAACCCCGCGAAACCTCAGCCTGCAAGAAACCAGGTCTACCTCAAGACTTGGTCTCCAAGACCTTCTCCAAAACAAAGAAGGTCCCAAAGATCTGCAAGGCCAGCATACCTGGCCCCGCTCAAGGAGAACCGGTTCTACCCTCTCTCGTACACGAAAGAGGAGAAACCAGCCCTCTACCAAACAAAATCTACCCAGCACGAGCCGACTTATTCCTATAAGCTCAGGATCAAGTCGTGCATCATCAGGCCTTAGCGAGAACCTGTCAAAGCCTGTACTCCTGCAACTCGGCCCTTCATCTCAACAGGGGCCGAGCTCGCCAAATTTAAAGCTTCGCTGCGACAAGCTAAGGACCGCATCCAGATCCTGTCCTTGCCAAATTACAAAGAAGACAAGCTCGGCTGCTGCGCGCGAGGGACCACCTCCTTCGTGGCTAGAGCACAGCCCGAGCTAACTGAAGCTCAAATCGCTCGTCGTATGCGTCGCCGCGCGGCGTATCGGCAAAAGAGACTAGAGAAGCAAAGAGCTCAGCACTCCACGCTCCAGGTCTCTCAAAAATGGGTCGAAAAAGAAGCACCCAACCAAGTTGCTACTGTCCATATGGTTGGCAAAACCAGAAGGCGCCAGAAGTCAGCAACAAAAATCCATGTCAAGCGACCGGTGACTCGCAACGTCTCCCGAGCGCGAAGACATAGAGAAGATTCTCCCACTCCTTCAAGTCAAGGACACCGGAGCAATTACTCTTCGAGCTCTTCATCCAAAAGAATGAGCTCTAGCTCAGTCACCAAGACGGTATCCTCATTCGACTCTCGAAAGATGAACTCCTTAGTCACAAATGCTGAGCAGCCTCCGCCGCAAGATGACGTGGCCGCGTGCATCCAGTAACTGGAGCAGGGACAGCAGAGGATAGAAGCTCTCATGGAGAACTTACTTCTTACC
>QPKB01000007.1:14564682-14596090 GCA_003546025.1 Camphora micrantha
TGATGTAAACCATGGGATTGGCGTGATCTGACCTGGATTGATAGATCATGAGTGTTATTAAATATTTTTTTATATATAATACATAGACCTCAGAATGCTCATCCCGAGCCACAGGCACCGCCCGTACACAGCTTTGAGATGCATATGTGTGCATTAGCATTGTAACTGTGATTATGCAGTCCACCCGGGACCAGGTGCTTGAGCTTGGAAAATGAAGCCACTCATCTAGTCCATTTTTCGGTCAAATCTGAAATAGATTTGATAACAAAAGAGATAGTTCGTTCTTTTGTTAAGGATGAGGTCCATTTATTATTTTTCTAAAATTTATTTGGGCCTGGTCTCAGACCTTTTATGTTTTGATTAATGAATGATTGGTATATTTTGATGGGACCATATGATGAGCCCGTTTTAAGCCCCTCTTTGTTGGATCAGACCAATGTCAGATTTTAAGCCTTATTTATGGACCTATTTTGAACCATTAATAAAAAAGGTCCAATTATGTCTGCTGGCTCACTTAGGCCCTCATGTTACCAATCATTTGATCTACTAGGTGATGAGGAAATTTTTTCTAATGGTCATATTTTAGTTATACTACTGTGTTACTGTCCTATGTACTTTGCCTGGATGGCATTACTCGGATTGGTAGGAAACCATGATTAGCATTACTATTAATCTTGTGCCTTTTATGAACATGGATTTGGGACTATTTTTCATAAGATTTATTTTTCATAAGAGTCCCTTCTAAGTCTGTTACAAAGGCTCCATATGAGTTGTGGACCGGTAGAAAACCCTCCTTGGGAGACTTACGCCCATGGGGGGTTTTTTAGGGTATGTCCTTATCTTGCATCCTAATAACTTGGAGCATAAGACAATTCCAATTATCTTTGTGAGATACTCTGAATTGTCAAAAGGATACATTCTAGTTCATGAGGATGTCAATGAAAGATTAATTGAAAAAGAATCTCGTGATGTAGATTTCTTCGTGTTTCAATATCTTGAGAAGAAGAAGACAAATGTGTCTATTGAACTATTTGAAATGGATGACTTCTCCTACTAAGGGGAGCCAACACCAGTTGCTGGTCTTAGTGGGAGAGATCCTATGGCATCACAGGCAAGTGGGAGTGGTCATGATGTCCTTCATCATTCTTCTTGTGGATTAATTCCAAAGAAGTATTTCGAAATCGAGGGAACTTCTTATGCATACATTGTAACCGATGAGGACAAACCACGTTCTCATAAAGGAGCAATGGAATCGATTAACTCGAAGGAATGGATGCTTGCGATGAATGATGAGATCAGCTCTATGCATAAGAACCATGTATAGGATCTTGTGGATCTTCCCAAGGATAGGAAGGCCATTACAAATAAATGGGTTTTGAAAATTAAGAGAAAAGCCGATGGTTCCAATGAAAAATTTAAAGCTAGGCTTGTGGCTAAGGGGTTCACACAGAAAGAAAGTGTGGATTGTGAAGAAACTTTCTCCCCTGTGGTGAGATTTTCTCTTGTCCGCATGATCTTATCTATTGTGGCCCACATGGATTTAGAACTACACTAGATGGTTGGTGTGTTCTAGTAAGATGGTGACTTAGTTTACATTCTCTCCGTGAATAGGCATCGCGGAGGTCCCACTCTTCAGGTCCATTTTCACTTTGTAGAATTTGATGATGGAAATTAATGATCTAATGGGATGAATCTTGTTGGATGCGAGTGGGAGATGTTGGCATTTGTGATGGGGCCCACTTGCGTTTACAAGTGGGTGGACCCCACTAACAAAGATACACCACTCACAAGTAGTCTCATGGTTATATGGATAAGAATAACCTGAGTTTCATCCAACTCTCTATCTCTTTATTATATCTACATTCAAATTCAAATTGAGAAAGATTAATATAATATTTTATCCTAATCATCTCTCAATTCGAATTTGAATAGAGATCTTATCACCCATTAGCCAAAGGGCTATATATAGACAAGAGAGATATCAGTTGGTACCACTTTAATAATTCATTTTCCTTCCACTAGATCTATAATTCTCCATCATCATCTTCTACATTCAGGGTGTCCATCCTTGCCCTTGGATCTTGAAGAGTGAATCATACGTGACTGATCTCTCGTAGACAGTCACAGATCTCCACACTAGTGCCTGATTCAAGCCGACGCTGTCCTTATCGCGTTTGTAGCAGCCAGCTCTAATAGGTTTGTGCTTCTGCTGCATATACAACATTCATTAAGAGCATTAGCTATTTGCCCTAGCTGGGCCTCAAGCTTTGCTATGGACTAAGAGTTGGAATGGACCAGCTAAGTGCTTGCTTTGAGCTCTTGTAGCACTGTCTCCTCAAAGGATGGATTCCTTCGCGGTGGATAAGGGTTGGGGTGCTGGTAGGACTGTTGGGAATGATAGGCTGTAGAATTAATAGGAAAATTCTGCCTTTGCGGTTGAGAGGATGAAGTGCCCTACCCGGGAGACTTCCATGAAAAGTTGGGGTGATTACGCCATCCTGGATTATAAGTATTCAAAAATGGATCATTACCCGGTTTGGAGAACCCCTTTGTAGCATTCACTTGCTCTTACACAAATTCAAGAAATTGGGGTGTTGCGTGATAATCGCTCACAAAATGAGCGAGACTGTTGCACAAAGCACAAAGACCCTGAGAGGATGGGGATTGGAGAAATTGACCCATAGATAATTGCTGATCCAACTTTTGGGTCAAGGCAATCACTTGAGTGGTGAGTTCATTAGAGGGTTGAATTTCAAACACCCCTCTAGGTTTTTTAGAGTTAGAGGCTGCCAGCCTCTCCAATCTAGCAGTGGAGGCATGATGTTGAAATGTCTCACTCATATTCTAGAAAAACTCCCTTTCCTCATCCTCATTTTTCAACATAATCGATCCCCCACTGGCGATAACTACCATATTTTGCCATTTAGGAGACAACCCATCATAAAAGAACTGTACCAATTGTCACTTGGAAATTTGGTGATGAGGACACTTCCTAATGAGATCCTTGAACCTATCCCATGCCTCATGAAATTGCTCACTATCAGTTTGGGCGAACGTTGTGATGGATTGCTGGTACAAATTGGTTTTTCCTACAAAGAAATATTTATCTAAGAATTTTTGTTGTAGTTGGGCCCATGTGGTGATGGAGTTTGAAGGTAAAGTATTTAGCTAATACTTAGCTTTGTCCTTTAGTGAAAACAGGAAAAGAAACATCTTTAGGGGCTTACTACTGAAATTATTAATTCTCACAGTGGAGCAAGTAACCAGGAAATCATCAATGTGGTTGTACGGGTCTTCATTGTTCAAGCCATAGAAAGAAGGAATAAGATTGATTGTACTAGGCTTGATTTCATACTGAGCTGCTTGCACTGTAGGCAGCTGCGTACACGATGGTGACGCGTATTGCGAAGGAGTATAGTGCTCCTTTAAGGGCCGGAGAGGTGGTGGAGGGGGTGGATTGTTCGCCCCACCTCCTTCCTTCGCTATCGGTGAATTTGTGTGTGAGGATTTAGCAAAGTGTTTAGACGATTTAATTTCCTTAAGGACTCGTTCTAAATTTTGGTCCAAAGATACTAAATCTGGATGACAAGAGCGACGACCAAGCATGCACACACAACTCTCACTGCAATTATATATATAGAAAGAAAAAGTCTAGGACTTACAGTGCTCTAGGTAGAGGAGAGATTTACTTGAGTGAAACTTTGTCCTTTGTGAACTCTCTTGGATCCCTGCACAAACTCTAGGAATTTTTTTTTATGTTACAATCAATAATGTGTAATAAGGATAGCAAAAGATGTGAGTGAAGATGATAAAGTAAAATAAAAAATTGAAAAAGCTAAACTAATGTTAGAATTAAAAGAAACAAACAATCGTGCTAATTGTCCCCAGCAACAGCGCCAAAATTTGATCCTTCCAAAACAGGGTTTGCAAATATAATTTATTCCTAGCTACTATCTCTACTCGTGAGAGCAAAGATGTCAATCGGGTGTCGTATCCACTGGGACAATAAGGCTAAGTTGTGTTGGTTCCAAAATTCCTAAATTAATCCTATTAGAAAACAAAGTGTTGATTTAATGGGTTTGAATCCTAAATTAGAAAATTAAAGACAAGGGTTGATTCAATCGAAGAAAGGTCGTAGAGTACGAATCCGCCCTAGCCTCGTGTAATAGTAAATATAAACCTAGGGTTTCACTATCAATGCTTTAAAGACTCATTTTGGTTACAAACCTCCAAGAGTCACCAAATAAACTGTGCGGGTTTAGATCTGGACATAACCTATCTCTATGGCATAGATTATCCTAGATTTAACTCACACACATTCAAGCACCATCATATGACTGGTATTCCAAACTACAAGAATAAAATACCAAGACTAGATCTAGCATCAATCAATAAATCCATAGCATGGATAGCATTCATGTCATATAATCCAAGCATCCAAAATAAAACCCTAGAACCTATACATCACCATAAACACAAAACTAGGGCTTCATCACAGCCCTAAGATAGAGATTTTGTTACTCATGGGGGGAGATTGACGAAGAATCCTTGACGAAATTTCCAATAATGCTCCTTCCAATGCTCCAAAACCAGCCTCTAGTTCTCCTCTCCGAACTTGAATGAATGAGAAATGAGTTTTGGGCTTTCTTTTATAGATTTTTCTTCAAAAGCTCTTCAAAATGCGGAGGGAGGCGGGGTCCACCCGTGTTTGGTGTTTGACGCCAGGAGGTTGTAGCCTCGGTGCAATTTCTGGGATCTGGCGTCCGGACCTAGCCATTGGGCGTCCATACGCCCTGAGGCAGAAGCCTCGGTGCTTCTTGATTTTTGCCATTTTCTTCCACTTTAGTTCTGAATTTTTCATCTTCACCTAGAACACCTACAAACAGTAAAATGACATAAATAAAGACCTATACTACCAATCCAACGTGTAACAAAGTCATCACTAAGGGGCCTTAAATGTGTATTTTAGGCTCTCATCAGAAGCCTGTACACCGACATGACGCTTTCCCTCCCATCACTATCACTAGTTAACTTGTCCGAGTGCAGGTGAGTGGGTGTAGGCTATTATAGCCTTTCTATGAGCATAAAACAACTTGAAGAAAAGAAAGATACACAAGAAAGAATGTTGAAATTCTACTTCATTTCACTTCATTACTTGAAAACATCTCAACATCCTTATATAGGATTTCTACATACATCACAATAAAAAGAAAATACATGAACTATTATGTATTCCAAGAATGCAATTAACTCAACACACTAAACCAAAAGACACTTCATACTAACCGAAGAGACACTTCACAAGTGCAATGCACAAGGATAGATGCAACACAAAACTCTAGGAACATAAACTTGAATAAATGCATGAATGGTAAGGGTGAATTGTTGTTCATGTTCTCCAAGAATGTTAGTATAAAAGAATTTAATGAAGCAGAAGTGCTAGCTATTTTGGAAGCTTTAAGGATTTTTTCTTCTACTTTCTAGGAAAGCTTAATAATGGAAAGTGATTCTTCGAATGCTGTTAGGTGGGAGTCTAAGGTGGGGAAGGGTCCTTGGAGATTTCAATATTATCTTAATGAGATTAAGGCTTTATCTTCTTCGATTAAAGTCTTATTCTCTCATATTTGTCGGTCAGCGAATGGTATGGCAGACTCTCTAGCCAAACAAGGGGTGTGATGGACCCGATTCTTCCCTCTCTCCCGCTGCCTCCGTCCCGGGTCTTTCGGGGTACGGCGGAGGGGAGGAGAAGAAAAGTAAAGGGTATCAACATCTTTCTTTCTTTCTTTTTGTACGGGTATGCCAATTTCACTTTTCTACTTGGAATTTAGAAACGGTGATCCGAAGATCCACCTTCACAAGTAGAAAGGGGAAATGAAACCTTTTCTAGTTTCTATTGCACACATATTTTAAGAAAACAGACAAAGGTTTTTTTTTATGCCGTGAAAGGCGATTTCATTTGTTGCCGTGAAAGGCGATTTTTGCCGTAAAAGGCGATTTACAAGTCTTATCCATTATGAAAGACAAGAGTTGTGATTTTTGTCTCTAAAAGAAAAATAAAGTACAATAGAAATCAAGAAAAGGAATCTGACTTCTCATTCGATTGTGGGGACACGTTCAGATCGACGGTCGCGAGTCATGTATGGGCTCCTCCATCGTCCATGCAGATGAGAACATGATGCTTGGATTTTTGGCTTAGCTTTTTAACCTCAGATTTTTAAAGGGCAAAGACCAAGAGAAGGTCTTATATCCGATAAAAAGCTAAGTAAATGGGCTGAAAAGCCATGTTTCAGCCATGTTGGTAGAAGAAGGGAGGTCCTTGGGGGGATGGCCCCCCAAGGGTGCTTCAATCACCTTTTGGTGGTCTTTGTGTTAGGGATTTTGTATTTGCAATTTGATGGATGCATTATCATTCAAGCATCATTTGATTTGCACACATTTGCATTGATTTAGAAAATCTTGAAATCTTGATTTATACATGCATTGTTTTTAAGATTTGTAAAAGTATTGATTTATGCATGTTTTGGTTTTAATCTTGGATGAATTTGTTTTTTAAAAAGAGTTTTTAAAAATCAAGCAAGCCTTTGGTTTTAAAGTTTTGATTCATTTTAGGCTTTTTGTGTTTCATGTTTTTAAACTACTTAGTTTGATTTTAAACATGTTTCCAAGCTTGATTTAATGGCCCAAAAAGTTCCCTCAAGAAAAACTTTGAAATATGCAAAAATATGCATTTTTGGGAACTTTGGTCCCAGGCCCGGGTCGACCGCGCAGTGTGGCCGGTCGACCAGCCCAAGGGACCCGGTCGACCGGCCACACTGTGCGGTCGACCGGGCATAGAGCCGTTAAGCATTTTTCAAACGGTCAGATTTCTGACCGTTGAGGCCAGGTCGACCGGGGTGTTGTGAGGTCGACCGGGGACACGTAAAAAAGTCAGTTCTTGACTATAAAATGAGGTTCATTCTCTTTGAAAAAGTGTGGATCAAGGTTGATCATTTGAGTCTTCTTGGAGGTGTTTGGAGACAAGAAAAAGGGGATGAATCAAGAGAGACCAAGGGGTCATTAGTAAAGCTAAAGCTTGGATTAATGAAGTTAAATCTCTAAGTAAGCTTTACTTTTATTTATCACATGTTTTATGCTTTGTTTAAATTATTGGTAAATTAATTTTAGCATGTTAACTATGATGTGTTGAATCCATCACTTCTCTTAATCTTTGATTTAAGTTGGATCGGATTCTTCACCCTTGATTTCAAACCAAGTTTGTTTTAAAACTTTATAAAACATGTTTTGTCAAATCTTTTGATTTCTTTTATAACATGTTTCATTTACTTGGTTGAATCACATTGTTGTTTTCATTCATTTGAACTTTAATTAAACTCTTGTTTTGAAAACAACATTGCACATGCATCACATGTTTAGACATAATTAATTTCATACAACTTGTGAGCCTTTGATTTTTATATCATCAACAAGTTAGTATTTATACATGTAATTTGCATTTCACTTCAATCAAATCTTTTTGTGCCTTAAACTTTTAAATGCATTAAGCAAATATTGATTGAGCTTAATTTTAACTTGATTGAAGTTATCACACACACACATCATGAACATACACCTTTGCATTCATATAGTGTTTGTGTGAGTTAGTTTTTCAATTTCATATCCACCTATTTAAGAGGCATTGTAATTGAGCTTAATTGTATTCTCTTAGAGTATTTGGTGAAGACACTACCTTGAGAGAAAATCTCTTAATTGTAAAGGTTGTTGCTTAGCCTAAGAAAAGCATTGTGTAAAGGTTATTGTTAAGCCTAGAAAAGCATCTTGTATAGGTTGTTGTTAAGCCTAGAAAAACAATATTGTTAGGTTATTGCTTAGCCTTTTTCAAAAGCATAAATAGTAGAAATCCGGTGGAATGTTGAGACACAAGCCGGTAGTGGATGTAGGCATTGAGGCTGAACCACTATAAATCATTGTGTTATGGTGATTGCTTTGTGGTGATTGTTTTGTTTAAGCTTCCGCATATTGTTTGTTAATCATTACATGTGACTAGTTGGTTGTTAAGAAATTAAAATTGGTCATAATTAGTCATTAAGTGTAGATCACCCTATTCACCCCCCCTCTAGGGTTAGGATCCCGGACTGTCAATTGGTATCAGAACCTCGTGCTCTATTTTAGGATCAAGTGTTTTGGAACTCTTGATTAGGTGTAAAAACCTAGAGTCAAAACCCTAGTGTTGTATTTACATGAAAATCATTAGAATGGATTCCACTATTTTCGATTGTTTAGATTCTTGTGTAGATTCTTCTAGACCCCTCCTTCCCACATTTGGAGATTCAAACATTGAAATTAATGAATCTCAATTTGAATTAAAAGAGGAAGAAAATGATGAAAATGAAGATGACCTTCAACAAGCCTATGAGGAATTATATACATTTTCCATAGAGCTTGATAAGAAAAATAAAAAATTAAGAGAAGAATCTAAAAGACTAAACAATGAATTAGTCTCTTCAAAAGATGAACTTAGAGACAAAGAAGAATTAATAGATTGTGTAGAATCTAAGTTCATGATCTCTTTACATAACCTATCTAATGTTCAAGATGAACTAAATGAATTAAAGATAGGATGTAATGATCTTAATAAGGAAAATTCAAAACTAAGAGATCAATTACAAAGGCAAGACAAAAACATTAACAACGTAGAATCCAAGTTGACTACTTCTAAGGAAAATTTATCTAATGCTCAAAATAAGATAAAAACTTTAGAACTTGGATCTAATGTTATTAATGAACTTAAATTTGAGTTAAAACTTGCCCATGAAGAACTAAATAAATTTAAGGGAATTGAAAATGAACTAACAAAAGTTAAAAATGGAAATTCAACCCTTAAAAACCAAGTCACTCAACTTGAATGCTACAAACAAAAGTATGAGTGCAAATTTACCCAAAGTGAAGAAAAATTTGAAAAGTTATTTAAATTGGGTAAATCTCAAGGAGATAGGACGGGTCTTGGTTACAATAGGAATATTTCACATGACCCTAAATTCACCAACACTTTTGTGAAAGGTGAGTCCTCATTCTCTAGCACTCACACTTCCTTGCCCATGTCTAAATGTAATTATTGTGGCATTGAAGGGCATTTTAGGTTTGAGTGCAAACTAAGAAGAAGCCATGTGTCTAAACCCATCTTTGAAATCAAGAAAGGAAAATCAAACTCTATGAAGGGTAAGACACTAAAAATCAAAGAAGACTCCAAGAAGATTAAACAAGTTAAATCAATTAAAAAGGAGTCTCCTAAGATAGATTCTAAAAAGGTTAAACAAGTTAAACCAATTATAAAAGGATCTATCAACAAAAAGCTTCTCAATCTATCTCCCTTAAGTCATCATATGAAAGAACTTTTGAATAAAGTTGCAAAGTTAAATCTAAAATTCAAAAGTCAATTAAAGGGAGAAAATAAGAAGAAAAGAATTCAATCCCCTAAGAAGAAGAAACACCAACCTCAAAAGACTATTCACCAACCTAAGCTAAATTTAGTTAAATCTAAACATAATGGTGATAAGTCTAAATTGAAAATTTATCAAGTCAAATCTCCTAAAGTTGGTGGGACTTCTAACCTAGACCTCAAAGATCAACCCTCTCAAGACCTTAGGTGGATTCCTAAAGTTATATACTTAGTCAAACCTTAAGGCCTTGAACCTCATTGACCAACCTATCCTTTATAGTTAAATCTTTTTGTTGGTCATGATCATTTGCATTTATGTTCATTATTAGTTACATTTCTTTAAATGCAATGTTTATTTGTGATCAATTGATTTTGGTTTCATGTTCTTTTTTTAGTTACATATCATGGTTTTCAAAATCACTTGATTATAATTTCATCATGATAGATTTGCTTTATATTCATATTTAGTTATATCTCTTGCATTGCATTTCTATTCATGATCAATTGATTGTGATTTCAAAAGCTTTCATAGCTAAGATTTTTCATGATCAATTGATGTTGGAAAATGTTCTAAGCTTTATTAGTTATATTTATAAAAGCATTTTCCTTGAATTTATTTCCTTGTGCCTAGTTATGAATATATCTTTTGAAATGAAATAAAGTTTACAAACAATTTGCTTCTTTACTCAACAAAGTCACATTCTTTCAAAAGCAAATTGATTTTGATGTTTTACATTGCATGGTTGGGTATGGTCTCATTGATTTGCATATTTTTTTAAACTTGGATATCTTTTCATTAATGCAAATTGATGTTGTTTATGCTTTTTATAGTAAAATCTTTTGTTTCATTATCATTTAAGCCTAATAAGTACATATCTAATTTAATGTGCTAAATTCATTTGGTATAGACCTCATATCCTTTTCCATTGCATTGTAAGCTTAGTACATTTGCTAAGAGTAGAGATGTTGCATGAAAGATTGATTCCCTTAACTTCATGCCTTCTTGTGCTTACATAGTTATACTCTTTATTGATGATATGGTATGAGTTAGATCTTGAGTGTTGATTGATCCTCTCTATGCAAATGTCAATTCGTTCTATGTATGGTTGTGTTATTTATTATATTTGTAGAAACCATACTAGAACTAAAATCCATCCTTTGTGCTTTCTAGTCATTTCTTTTGGATGGTTATGTTGTTGATTCATGTGTATTTTTCTTATTGGTATCATTCTTTATACATGTTTCAACTTCATAGTAGTGATCTTAATCATATGAACCTCTTTGAAATCCATTACTTGTATTTTATAGTTATATCTATTGTTTGATGGATATCTTAGATGTTGAATTCATATGATTTTGACACTTTGTAAATTGCATGTTCTTCTAAGTTATATCTTTTTATGCAATTTAACTTGTTCATCACTATTCTCTTTAGTTATATCTTTAAAAGTGATGAATATCCATTTATGTTGCTTGATGGAATTTTGTGTTTACCACATTCTTGCTCCTTATCATGTTATCAAATTCAATTGGTTTCCATTGGTATAATTTTCGATTGATTTGATTTCTTATGAATGTGATAGACATTGTGTACATTGGATTGAACTTGATAAGTAATATGTTTACAATTCCATATCACATTCCATTAGCATCATAATTTTCATGTTGTCACCTCTCTTGTTCATATAGGTATATCTCATGACCACCATGCTTATGTGTTCATAATATTGGTTGGTTATTAGTTAAGGTTGGCTTCATGTTTGAATTTCATTTCACTCATTCTTGTGCATTAATAGTCATATTTATTGATTGAATGAAATAATTTCAAAATTTTCATAGCATATGATTTTCATAAGTTATATTGATTGATGCTATGATTAGTAAACCCCATAACATCATGGATAGCTCTAATTTGGATGAACCCTAATAGGCATATTCCTTAACTCCATTTTTAGAGTGATTGTTTTAATAGTCATATCCTTCAATCTCAATTGGTATATTTGTTTTATATATATTCCAATTGGTATCCATGATCGCTTTTCTCCATGGCCTTGCTCTTTATATTGGCAATTTGATCATATTGAGCTATCTAGTTATATGTGTCTAATTCTTTCCTTGAAGTTTTTCCTCAATTGGTAAAACCATCTTCTTCTTGCTCCAAATAGTTAAATATTTGTCAAAAGTTTGACAAAAGAAGAGAATGGATTGAGGGGGAGTCTAAACCTTCATAGGAAGTATTAGTTTTTGATCAAATTGACCTTTGTATTGGCTATGAACCCTTAGAGACTTCTAACCATACATGATGGCATGTTATGTATTTCATTTTCGTTTTCATTTGTTAACA
This sequence comes from Camphora micrantha, assembly GCA_003546025.1. Taxonomy (NCBI): domain Eukaryota; kingdom Viridiplantae; phylum Streptophyta; class Magnoliopsida; order Laurales; family Lauraceae; genus Camphora; species Camphora micrantha. Next base: position 14,576,463 of record QPKB01000007.1, read on the forward strand.
GGTGCTACTAAAAGGTATTTTCCTTATTTCATGTGTGTAGGTACCTTTGCAATTTAATGTCAAAGGGGGAGAGAGCAATCAAGTTGTCTCAAAAGGGAGAGCATGTCCATACATCCTAAGGGGAGATATTGTATGATCTTCTACAAGGGGAGAGAATGCATATCTTACCAAAAGGAGAGAGTGCATGGCCAAAGGGGGAGAGTTGAAAAAAGAGAAAGCTTGGGAGCTAAAGAAGATGCTTGGTTATTGAAAAGAAAGCTTGAAGGATGATCAAGCTCCAAGCATCAAGAAGATTGAAGAAAAAAGCCCAAGAGCCCAAGCTAAGAGGAGGAGCATCCAAGAAGATTTCAAGACTTGTCCAGCTTAGGTGGAGCTGAAGACTTGATGTGTAATTTCAGTGGTGAGTAAGTTGCCATCAAATTGCAAAGGGGGAGATTGTTAGGGATTTTGTATTTGCAATTTGATGGATGCATTATCATTCAAGCATCATTTGATTTGCACACATTTGCATTGATTTAGAAAATCTTGAAATCTTGATTTATACATGCATTGTTTTTAAGATTTGTAAAAGTATTGATTTATGCATGTTTTGGTTTTAATCTTGGATGAATTTGTTTTTTAAAAAGAGTTTTTAAAAATCAAGCAAGCCTTTGGTTTTAAAGTTTTGATTCATTTTAGGCTTTTTGTGTTTCATGTTTTTAAACTACTTAGTTTGATTTTAAACATGTTTCCAAGCTTGATTTAATGGCCCAAAAAGTTCCCTCAAGAAAAACTTTGAAATATGCAAAAATATGCATTTTTGGGAACTTTGGTCCCAGGCCCGGGTCGACCGCGCAGTGTGGCCGGTCATAGAGCCGTTGAGCCTTTTTCAAACGGTCAGATTTCTGACCGTTGAGGCCAGGTCGACCGAGGTGTTGTGAGGTCGACCGGGGACACGTAAAAAAGTCAGTTTTTGACTATAAAATGAGGTTCATTCTCTTTAAAAAAGTGTGGATCAAGGTTGATCATTTGAGTCTTCTTGGAGGTGTTTGGAGACAAGAAAAAGGGGATGAATCAAGAGAGACCAAGGGGTCATTAGTAAATCTAAAGCTTGGATTAATGAAGTTAAATCTCTAAGTAAGCTTTACTTTTATTTATCATATGTTTCATGCTTTGTTTAAATTATTGGTAAATTAATTTTAGCATGTTAACTATGATGTGTTGAATCCATCACTTCTCTTAATCTTTGATTTAAGTTGGATTGGATTCTTCACCCTTGATTTCAAACCAAGTTTGTTTTAAAACTTTATAAAACATGTTTTGTCAAATCTTTTGATTTCTTTTATAACATGTTTCATTTACTTGGTTGAATCACATTGTTGTTTTCATTCATTTGAACTTTAGTTAAACTCTTGTTTTGAAAACAACATTGCACATGCATCACATGTTTAGACATAATTAATTTCATACAACTTGTGAGCCTTTGATTTTTATATCATCAACAAGTTAGTATTTATACATGTGATTTGCATTTCACTTCAATCAAATCTTTTTGTGCCTTAAACTTTTAAATGCATTAAGCAAATATTGATTGGGCTTAATTTTAACTTGATTGAAGTTATCACACACACACATCATGAACATACACCTTTGCATTCATATAGTGTTTGTGTGAGTTAGTTTTTCAATTTCATATCCGCCTATTTAAGAGGCATTGTAATTGAGCTTAATTGTATTCTCTTAGAGTGTTTGGTGAAGATACTACCTTGAGAGAAAATCTCTTAATTGTAAAGGTTATTGCTTAGCCTAAGAAAAGCATTGTGTAAAGGTTATTGTTAAGCCTAGAAAAGCATCTTGTATAGGTTGTTGTTAAGCCTAGAAAAACAACATTGTTAGGTTATTGCTTAGCCTTTTTCAAAGGCATAAATAGTGAAAATCCGGTGGGGTGTTGAGACACAAGCCGGTAGTGGATGTAGGCATTGAGGCCGAACCACTATAAATCATTGTGTTATGGTGATTGCTTTGTGGTGATTGTTTTGTTTAAGCTTCCGCATATTGTTTGTTAATCATCACATGTGACTAGTTGTTTGTTAAGAAATTAAAATTGGTCATAATTAGTCATTAAGTGTAGATCACCCTATTCACCCCCCTCTAGGGTTAGGATCCCCGACTGTCACTTTGTAGCAAAGTTGCAGAGCCTCTGGATTTTCCGGGCAATTCTCTGGATTCTTTTTCCGTTCTTCGTCTCTTTTTTTGCTGGGTTTTTCCCTTTGGAATGCCCTCCTATTTATAGGCCTTTGGTAGCCATTTAGGAGGGTTTATGAGCATTGAATGTATTAATGCTCGTAATGGGAGGAGTTACAAGTTTTAAATTATTTGTTTTGTAACTCCTTTTTCCTTGCATCTGATTGGCCGATGGTGAATAATGAGCTTTTAATTGTCTTTAATCCCCATCATGGGAGGAGTTTCATGGCTTTAATGCCATAAATCCTTTGACTTGTAACTACCATTTGCTTGCTTTTGATTGGGCCGTCCAAAATAATGAATTAATGACCACATTAACTTGTCATAAAACGGGTCATTTAACCTCATTAATTGGTCGCCAAGTCGCTCGAAGAGTCGCGGGCCGTGCCGCGTCTTTTGGAATTCTTCTTGCGATGACCGCCGGTGGATCCACATGTTGTTTGATGTCGGATGGCGATGCAATTTCAGACATTGATTAATGTCAACGTGCCGGCAACATCTGTCTTGTCGATTTCACGATCGGGCGGGCGGAAAGTGTGCTTTCTTTGTCGGTCGGTTGGCGATTTCGAGGCATCTAATGATCATCCAATGATTTCGGCGGCGAATCCGTGATGTTGACGAAGATCGACGGATTTCATGCACGAAAAATCAGATTTTGGAAAAATCACAGGGGCCAATCAACTCGAAACGCGAAAAGGACCCGAAAAAGGGGTCTTCCGGCGATTTTCGGGTCGCTGGAATTCCATGGTCGCCGGCGACCATGCACCCATGGTCGCCGGCGACCATGGGCTTTGGGCCCATTTCTCGGCCGCCGTTCGGTCGCCTTTTCTTCGCCGTTTTTCGATCTTCTTTCATTCTTTTTTCTTCTGTATTTTTTCTGACATTTCCCCTCATTTATTGGCCTGATTCTCTTAAAGAAAACCCGACGAGAAGCCACGCAAATCGGAGCACAAAGTTTCCTATTTTTCTGGAAAGCCGAAGACTTTGTTGTGCGGTATTGCCGATTTTTTGTCAAGCATTGAAACTGGACCAAACGATGTCGGAATGACCTGAAATTTGACGTGGAGCTTCTTGAGCAGTAGATAGGACCAACCATAGGCTTTGGTTTGAGTTTTGAAGCCGTTCGAGGTCCCGCAAATGATTGCCTTAATTTCGCCATGAGAGAAATGCCGAGCTTTGACCTGCGGTCAACCGATGTCCGATTGACCTGAAATTTGACAGGGAGCCTCCTGAGTAGTAAGTAAGACCAACCATGGGCTTTGGTTTGAGTTTTGAAGCCTTTTGGGGTCCCGTAAATGCTCGCCTTGATTTCACCTCGAGAAAAATTTCGAGCTTTGAAACTAGGCCAAACGATGTCCGTTTGACCTAAAACTTGACACGGGACCTATTGGAGTCATTTTGAGATGATCCATTAGCTCCAATTTGGATGCCATGATTCCGGGGTGCTCCGCCGCCGGTAGGCCTGTTTTTGCTTCCCGAGAGTTGATGAAGGGTCAAACGTTGTCCGTTTGACTTGAAATTCGACATGGGGCCTTTTGGAGGTATTCTGAGACCATCCGTAGGCTCTGATCGAAGTTTTGAAGTTTTCGACACTGTCGCTGCTGGGAGCAACTGTCTGGCTGTCGGAGGAGCGAAGTTAGGCCAAATGACGTTGAAATGGCCCGAAACTTCATGTGTGCCCCTCTTTTGGCTGCTTTGAAGGATCTTGCAGTTTTTGTTTGATTCTGACAAGATCTGGTGCTTGAAGTGGCGCCTTCCTATTTATGGCAGGGTGTGGCTCCATGTAGCTTTTGGTGTTGAAGGGACATAGTGACATTTTTGGTGTCAGCAAATGCCCCCTCGAGGTACAGCGACGAGGTGCTCAGCTCTAGCAGCCGGTGTGCCTCGAAGAGTATTTGAAGGAGATCTTCTTGCTTGACCAAGAGTCTTGAGCGTTTTTCTTTTGATGGAGTTGCTTGTTTGAGCTTCCAAGGGATTTCGCGGTAATGAGAGGGGTCATGTACCGTCTCAAGGCAAGGATTTTGAAATGACATTTGGTTATGGATTTTGGTTTTGGGTTTTCCCTTTTAACCTTGTGAACCTAAAGGCTTTATGTGGCACATTTGGCGGTTAAGAAGGGTTTTTTGGTATTTTGACCTTGTGACCTAACAGGCTGTATGTGGCGAGTTAGGGGGTCGGGATTTTGGTTTTTGGTTTCGGCCTTGTGACCTAACAAGCTGTATGTGGCAAGTTAGGGGACCATGGTTTGGTTTTTGGTCACTCTTTGGGACAATTTTGGGTCCATTGGAGTGGTTTGGTTTTTTGTGGAATGTCAATTTCAAGATTGTGGCTTGATTTGGTGCATGGGGTTGGATGGTTTGGATTTCTTTTGGAAGCCCATGAAGCTTGGAATTTTTTTGTATGGTCCAATCAACTCAAGAGAGGCATGGGACCATTTTTGTATGCTCTTGGTAAGAGAAATTTTGACTAAAAGCCACTTTTAGTGCCTAGGTGGTCAAACCTGGCTCATATGGGCTAACCCATGGGGCCTTAAGCTTTTTAAAAATGGCTTAGATCTCATGTGGTGTCATTTTGTAAAGAATATCTAAAAATATCCCTTTTGTGTAGAGAATATCTAAAAATATCCTTATTTGGAGAGAACCTCTCAAGTTTCCTTGATTTTGGGAGAGATTTTCTCAAAGTTTCTCAAATCCCCTTTCTTTTTGGAGAGAATTTCTCAAGAATCTCCTCTTTAGGAGAGAATATCTCAAATCTCCCTTTCTTTTAGGAAGTTTGCTAATTTTTAGCACTTACCTCCTTGCTTTTCTCCTCCTTTCCTCTTTTGGTTTGCTTTTTTAATAAAAGCAATGGAGATGGGTTTTCTTCCTCTTGTTGCTTTCTCTTCGCAAAAACCTTCAAGAGTGCTCCAAGATAAAGAATTTCTCAAGGATCTTCAAGTTTCTTCTTCTTCTTCTCCATGGCTTCAAGTAGGTCTGCTTTTTCGGAGGAAAACCCAGTTGTAGATGTAGAAAAGTTTTCCCTTTTTGTGTTTCTTCTTTTGGCTGCTTTGAAGGATCTTGTAGTTTTGTCTGATCTGACCAAGACTGGTTTGAGTGGCGCTTCCCATTATTGCGATGTGTCTCCTTTTTTTGGGGTGTTGGAATTTTAGTGAATTTTTTCTGTTTCGCTTTTTTTTTTCTCGGTACTGCGCGACAGGTGTGCACGACCTGCAGTCGTACAGCCTCGTGGAATGTTAGCCACGTATCATGGCTTGACCAAGAGTCTCTCTTTTTTTTTTTGATGGAGTTGCTTTTTTGAAAGTTCTCCAAGGATTTGCGCACCATGATATGAGGTCAGTACCGTCTCAAGGCAAGATTGATCATCCATTTGATCTGGTTTGGTTTTTTTAATGCATCAAGATGAAAGGCCTAGAATTTCGAGCCTTTAAGTCAACATGGATTGACTTAGACAAAGTTTGATTGGTTTTGACCAAATTGGGTTGGAATTGGTCAAACTTTTGTCAAAGCTTTCCTAGCATCTATTGCATGATGGTTTTGTGCATGATTTTTGGTAAATGGAATTGGGAGCATGATGATGCATACCTCGAATTTTCTTGCAAGTCTTGGGATTTTTGGAGCTTGCAGCAATGTTGAGCCCACTTCTCCAGTCTCGCAGAATTTCGAGGAGCTTTGCAAGTTTTGGAATTTTGAACTCGCAGCAATGTTGAGCTCTTTTCTGATCTTGCGAAGATTTGAGAAGAAAGGCTTGATCTCGCAGCAATGTTTGAATTCGAGTCTTCTTCGAGAATCCTTCATTGATTATGAGCTCGCAGCAATGTTGAGCTCATCTTCAAGCTTCCTTTCTTTTTTCGGGGTGCCTCCCTTTTCTTCGAAATTGCCCTGGAACCATGCCAAAATTTCGTTAGGATTTTTTAACAAAATTCTGTCATTTGGCGCTTGATTTCTTCCTTTCTGACTTTCGCAGGTGGTTCCTCCAGAACGAACAAGGGTAAGGGCCTTGTTACTGATGCACCTCGCCGATCTGCCAGATCTTCCAATGCGGCCATTCAACAGGCGTGGGAAGAGGTTGACGGGAATCTCCGAAGAAAGACTCAGGAGCATGAGCGATGGCAACTTCTTTGGGAGGAATTCCCTCGTGCTGAAGATGGATCGCGGTTTTCTGCAGCATTTTATCGCAGCATCTTGAAGAAGCGTGGCCTGGAAGCTTTGGAGGCTGAGGCCAAGAGTCTGCTCGAAGACCTCAGTCTTTGGTTGAAGACTATGATGGACTGAGCTTTTGAATTTCTTTTGTAACAGACTTTCTTCTTTCATTTTTTTTTGGTACCTCCATGTATAAATATTTTGGCACTCCATTTTTTGTATCCCCTTGTTCTACTTAAATTCTTTTTTGTTGAAAATAAGCAGAAGTTGAATGGGAATGTTTGTTTGAAAATCTTGATCAAAAGGTTATCATTTTGTGAAAATCTTTTGTCAAAAGTGTTGTTTTGGCATGAAAGCCAGATTTTGTGGCACAAAGCCTGGTTTTTGATGGCTTGAAAGCCGAAAATTTTGAGGTGGCACGAAAGCCGATTTTGGTGGCGTGAAAGCCAAATTTTGGTGGCGTGAAAGCCGATGTGGCATGGAAGCCGATTTTTGGCATGAGAGCCGATTTTTTTGTTTTTGGCGTAAAAGCCGGATTTTTGGCATGAGAGCCGATTTTTTTTTTTGGCGTAAAAGCCGGATTTTTTGAAAACCAAGTTTTGTTTTGTTGGCATGAGAGCCAGATTTTGTTTTGATTTTTGGCGTGAAAGCCGATTTTTGGCGTGGAAGCCGAATTTTTTGGCGTAAAAGCCGAGTTTTTGGCGTAAAAGCCAGGTTTTTGGTTTTCAAAGATGCAAGTATCGACTAAGAGTCGCCTCCCTGCTGAATGGTATTGCAAGTATCGATGGAATGTCGCCTCCTTGCTCATTCGGTTACGAGTATCGATGGAATGTCGCTTCCTCGCGAAGTTAGGTGCAAGTATCGACTAAGCGTCGCTTTCCTGCTTTTTCTTCAAAAATTTTGTTTTGCGGGTATCGATGGAATGTCGCCTCCCCACGATTTTTGAAATTTGAGGTTTTTTCGAACCTTTGTTTTTCTTTTGAAATTTGGGTTGTGGATATCAACTGGAATGTTGCGTCTCCACGATTTTTTGAAATTTTGCAAGTATCAACGAGGTGTTGCTTCCTTGAGATTTTGAGGTTTTGGAAGTATCGAATGGGATTCGCATCCTTCCAATGGGTTTTTGCGAGTATCGACTTGACATCGCTTTCCCGATTTTTGTTTTTAGACACGAGGGTCGTAAATTTTGACCTAAAACCATTTTTGGCGGTAAAAGGCAAGGCGGACTAGGGTGGAAATTCCTAAGTCCTGATTTTTGTTTCAAACCAAGAATTTTGGGTTCAATGATCGAAAATTTTGGTTAAGTTTGGGAAGAGGCTCCTAAACTTAGATTTTTGGATTTTGATTTTCTTTTGAGCAATGAAACGATGAAAGTAAGCATTGTTTTGAAAGTTCAACGTAAAGGTGAAAATTCCAAAAGGAGTGGGTTTGACGAGCAAGTACCTGGAGATAGGCTTTGGCCTTGCAGGCGTCGCTCTGACCCAGTGGAGGAAGTCTTCAAGGGTAGTACCGCTTCAAGAACTTGTCGTTGATGGGCAGCATACATCTATCACCTTCCATGTTTAGAAGTGCGTATGCGCCATTGGAGAAGACTTGGTCGATGACGAAGGGTCCTTCCCATTTTGGTTCAAATTTGCCTTTGGATTTGTGAGCGAAAACCATCGGCCTTTTCACCGCAAGAACCAAGTCACCCTTTTTGTGGGCGCGTTGCCTGACCTTTTTGTCGAAAGATCCAGCCATGCGTACTTGGTAAAGCTCAATGCTTTGGAGTGCCTCGAGCCGTCTCTCATCGAGATTGTCCAGCTCTTGGAGTCTTAATTTGACATTGCTTTCTTGCGTCATGTCATTTTGTAGAGATACCCTTAAGGAAGGAATTTGTACCTCTAAAGGGACAACAGCCTCGCATCCATAGACCAAAGAGAATGGCGTGCTATGGGTCGGTCCTCGAACGGTGGTTCGGTAGGCCCACAAAGCTTCGGATAGTTTGTCGCCCCAGTCCCTTTTATGGCTAGAGACCATTTTTTTGAGAATTTTGCAGAGTGTCTTGTTGAAGGCCTCTGCTAGTCCATTCACCGCCGGATTGTACGGAGTTGAAGGACAACTTTGGATTTTGTATTTGTCGCAGAACCTGTAGAATCTGTGATCACGGAATTGTGGTCCGTTATCATGGACGAATCTTTTAGGTATGCCGAAGTGACAAATGACGTTGGTGCGCAAGAACTGAAGGACTGATGAGGTCTTCATTTCATTGAGCGCAAAAGCTTCTGACCACTTGGAGAAATAATCAGTAGCGGCGAAGATGAAGCGATGACCTTTGCTTGACGGAGGGGAGACAGGACCTACGATGTCCATACCCCAGGCTTCGAAAGGCCATGAAATTGCTGTAGGATGTAGCCATTCTGGAGGCATGTGGACATAGTCTCCATGAACTTAGCATTGTTGGCAGCGTTTAGCAAATTGCATTGCGTCAGCTACCATGATAGGCCAATAATAACCTAACATTTTTATCTGATCGTAGAGCTTTGGACCAGCCTGATGAGCTCCACAAAGACCAGCATGCACCTCTTTGAGAGTTTCTTTAGCTTCTTGTTGTGATAAGCAGCGTAGAAGTACTCCATTGTAGGATTTTCTGTAAAGCATCTTTGAAGGAATGTCCAGATGAAAGTTTGGGGTTCGTCTTTGAACACTTACCCGTTCTTTTGGATCTTCAGGCAGGATTCCGAACATAATATAATCAATGAACGGATCCCTCCAGTCGCCGATCGGAGGTCTGAGGACGAAGATCCGACTTCCAACCAGTTGGTGGCACTCAGCAACTGCTTGGTGTGTATTGAGGGGAGGGAGAATATTTCTCTCACACACTGTAACTTGCATGTGTTCTCCTTCTTGGACCGCCATAGAGGCGGCGAGTCCAACCAGGGCATCTGCACGGATGTTTTCGCCTCTACGAATGTGGGTGATATGACAGATGTCAAATTTTTGCCGAAGTGATTGCGCCTTGTTGTAGTAAGGCAACAGATCAGGCTTCCTGATTTCAAATTTCTAATTCATCTGGTTGACGATCAGTTGAGAATCCCAGAAGGCTTCTAGCACTGTGATGCCGGATTCGAGGGCGAGTTCCAATCCTACAATCAGGGCTTGGTACTCAGCTGCATTGTTTGAACATGGTTCCAGTAGCGAGAAGGCGTGTGAAATCATGTATTTGTCGGGACTAACAAAGAGGATGCCAATCCCTGATATTTGATTTCCTTTTTCACTTGTCCTGGTTGCACCGTCGAAGTACATATCCCAGGAAGCATTTGATAAGGAAGCCTCTACGTTGTAGACTGACTCGTCTGGGAGATCATCCCTGAGTGGAGAGTCTTCATGCAATGGATGCTCTGCGAGAAAGTCTGCCAGAGCTTGACCTTTGATTGCTTTTTGTGGTACATCCCTAATATCAAATTGTGACAGGAGGATAGACCATTTTGCCAGTCGGGCATTGAGGGAACCTGCTTTTGTGACAAGGACCTTCAGGAGATTGATCCTCGAGATCAGGTATACTGTGTTGGACAGCAGATAGTGACGTAGCTTTTGTACAGCGAACATCACTGCAAGACATTCTTTTTCGACTGGAGAGTAGCGATGCTCTGCACGTACCAGCATGCGGTTGAGATAGTATAGAGCAGCTTCTTTTCCCTCGTGATTTCCTTGTGCAAGTAGAGCTCCCAAAGAGTGGTCGAGGGCTCTTGTGTACAAGATAAATGGTTTTCCAGTTGTGGGGGCAGCCAGTACTAGAGGTTTGGTCAGGTATGACTTGATGTCTTGGAACGCAGTTTCGCATTCAGCATCCCAGACAAAGTCCACGCCCTTTTTCATTAGGCGGGAGAATGGACGGCATTTCCCTGACAGGTTGGAGATGAACCGTTGAATGTATGCCAATCTTCCTTGAAGCCCTTTTAACTGTCTCAGGGTTTTTGGGGATGGCATTTCTAGGATAGCCTTGACTTTGATAGGGTCAAGCTCTATTCCCGCTTTCCGAACTACGAATCCGAGGAACTTACCCGATGATACACCGAAGAAGCATTTTAGGGGATTCATTCGCAGTTTGTGCCTGCGTAGTCGGAGGAAGACTTCTCGAAGATCTTTGAGATGGTCTTCTTTCTTTTTGCTTTTGACGGCGAGGTCATCAACGTAGCATTCGACCGTCTTGTGCTGCATATTTTGGAATATCTTCATCATAGCCCTTTGATATGTCGCACCAGCATTTTTCAGACCAAATGGCATTACAGTGTAACAATACACGCCAAATGGGGTCCGAAATGATGTGTGTCTTTCATCTTCAGGATGCATTTTTATCTGATTGTACCCAGAGAAACCATCCATGAATGTCATCAGCTCGAATCCACAGGTGTTGTCGATCATCACCTCCGGTATGGGGAGCGAAAATTCATCTTTAGGACATACATTGTTCAGGTCTCTATAATCAATACAGACCCTGATCTGCCCATTTTTCTTTGTCACTGGGACGATGTTGGCCAACCATTCAGGATGCTGTTCCTCGCGGATGAAGCCAACGTTTTTTAGTTTCTGAACTTCTTGTTCAATTTTGTCCATTATGTCAGGACGAAATCTTCTTTGGCCTTGTTTGACAGGCTTGATATCTTTTTGTAGATTGAGTTTGTGAACTGCTATTTTGGGGTCTAAACCAGGCATTTCAGCGTAAGACCATGCAAAACAATCAACGAACTCACGAAGAAAAGCGATATACTCGGGTAACTCATCATCCTTTATATTCTTGCTTATGAATACAGGACGTGGGCTATCTGGCGTTCTCAAGTCTATCTTTTGAACAGAATCTTCTGTTGGAAGACTTGAAGGTGGTTCCTCCTCAATATTTTCGGAGGCTTCCAACTCAACAAGACCTTCCGGAGTTTCAAAGGTATTCTCAGACCAAGGCTGTGCTTCTGACCATGGGTCTTCTTGATCGGCACACTTCTCAAGATTCGCTATGAGATGGTCCCAATCACCTGTTGAAGCTGGATCGAAGTATGGCACTTCTTTTGGAGATGGTTCTTCTGGACCAGAAGACTGCGCATCTGTATCATCGGACAATTCCTCTTCATCATCAGAGAAATCGTACCAATTGGAGGAGCTTCCTGGATCCTTGACGGGTAACTCTTCAAAGAGATATCCAGGGAGATCAATATCTTCACAGACACGAGATGTTGAGGCTTCGTCGGCCAGACGACTTTGTAGCCTTTGGGTCAACTGTCTCATGGGAGCATCAGGGTCGTAGCCCAGTCCGTATGAAGACTTTTCTATATGACGATAGAGTTTCCAATCCTCGTGCTGGCCTTTTGTCAGAGTGGGCTCCAATGGTACGAGGATACCGCGGCCACCTCCCAAGCCGATTGGATTTCGAGCGTCATAGCCCATTTTCTTCATGATAGCTTGCGCCATTGGACTATACAAGGATAGTTGTGGCATACCTTCGTTTTGGAAAGGCTCAAACGAAGAGTTTGATGAAGAAGCCGCCGACCTGTGAAAAAGATCGGCTTTTCTTTTGGTGAGGTTGTCGAAACAACGAAGGAAGCTGATGTTGGATCGTCTATGCCAGCAGGTGCCTCCAATGGAGTGAGAGCAGGTTGAGCTTGCTGAATATCAGCTTGGCTTGACGACGTGTCGTCTTCTGTCTCTGAATCCGAATCTGTGTCTTGCATAATAGACACGAAGGAGATGACGAACTTGCCCCCAGGCTTTTGTTTGGTCTTCTTTGCCTTGGTAGTGATCACCAGCGGCTTTGAAGACTTGAGGGAGACAACAAAAGGAGATTGGTTGATCTCCTCGGTTTTGCCGGATGGTTGATTTTCTTCCGGTGATTGCTGAGAAGCCTTGCCTTTATCCTTCTGGAGACTTTCGGCAAAGGATGCTATTTCTTTCTCCTTTTCTTCGTTTTCATCTTTGTACATCTGCGAGTCTGCAAAATGAACTTCTTTGCCTTTGAAAGGCTTTTTGTCCGCAAAATACCCGATGTACCAAGCCGTCGTCGCCAACAAACTTGATGCACTGATGAAGAGTTGAAGGAACAACACCACTCTCGTGTATCCAGGGGCGTCCGAGAAGGATGTTGTAGCATGAGGGGGTCTTTATTGCATATACAGTGACTTCAGAGATAAGATCACGATTTGCAACTTGAACCTAATCTTGCCGATAGGCTTCTGAGCGCTTCCATCGTATCCAAAGATAGACACAGATGTGTGACTCAGCTTGCTAGGCGGGATGCCCAGCTCTTCGAGTGCCGAAGTAGAGATGAGGTTGAGGGCAGAAACCCGGATCGATCTGTACTCTGTGTATCGGCATCTCTTTGATGTACCCTGTAAAGTATAAGGGCCGGTTGTGCTTTGTTTCGCCTAGTAGGAGGTCTTCCTTAGTGAAGGCGATAGTTGCACTTGCTGCTTTTTGAACTGAGAGGCAATCATTGCAAGATCCCTCAGTCTTCTTCTTTTCTCCTTTTGAGGAGGTATTTGATTTTTTTAACCCTATAGTCCATTTCAATTTGTAGGACTTGTGGGGCATGCTTGTCGACATCCACATTCAGTCTTTGCAGTTCTGAAATGAGACTATCACGAGTTTGGGGAGACATTCGTAATAAGTCTAGGATGTGCAGACGTGCAGGTATGTGTCTAAAGTGCTCAATCAAGTCATACTTGAAAGCCTCCTTAGGGCCTGCATTCTCATTAATGTTGCCACTTGGGGCGCTTACATTCTGTCCCGAAGGATTTACATAAGAAGAAGAAGTTAGATTGTAGTTTTTGTGGTAATCCCGGCCAGAGCGGGTACCTTTACCAACTTCGAGAGCTTCTGGAGACGGTTCTTCATTCGGAAGTCCACCCTCGGGATTGAGGGGCTGATCCTTTTCATTTGCTGAAGATGCTTCCGTGTCAACATTACCATCCTCAGTGATTGCATTGCATGGAGCATTTTCCGGGAACAAGTCCTGAACAGCGTCCAGCAATTTGTCTTCTTTGTTTACAATTTCATCGGTCCAGACATCACCCATGAGGTTGGGCATCTGGGACCAGTTGACTGGGTAGACTTCATCGGTAGAGACGTCTTCAAGGTAGTCAGCCAGAAGAGGTCTGTACTCTGATGTGACAGTCTCAGGAGACGAAGGTTGAGAAGATGCCATTTGAGTAGTAATATCAAGACTACCAGTATGGGAGTTTGTGGCCTCGGCAGATGAAGCTCCAGAGGCGCTGTCGTCTCGAACTATCGCATTGCAAGCAATAGGCAACGTCTCCGGAACGGATTGTTGGGAGTCAGATTCATCCTCTGATGTAAAGGGATCATCCACCAGCAGTTTTCTTCATTTTCAGGAGTTACTAGAGGGGTCTCCTGTAGATTTTCCGGGACCACCGGTTCTGGATTGCGATGAAGCTGATTGATGTGATCTTGTCCTTGCTCTATGGCAAGACGCTGCAAGATCCTTGCATATTCTTCGAGATCAGGCATAGGAGCCAGATCTTCTTCTTCATCTACTCCTTGTGGTTCCTCCTGATCGGGTTCTACCGGAGCATAGGCAGGTGCTGTGTCAACAGCATTTTTCCTGAACAACCTCTTGGTCTCCTTCATCATCAGACCAAGATCCCTGTGGTTGTAAAGGGTTATACCAGATCACCGGCATGAGGTGGGATTCGGGGATCCATTCCTCGTCGGAGAGGTATTCTCCTGTTTCGAGGGATTCCTCCCATTCATCGGTGTCACTGGCGGTGTCACTGGACTCGTACCCATCCATGGGGAATCCAATTACTGAATTGCAAGAATATAATGCCCCCTGCATGTCTTCAGTCTTTAGTAGTAATGGCATGAAATCACGATGGGTGAATTTCCTTGCCGGCCTCGAAGTCTCGGAAGGAGACTTTTCTGCTGCCCCCAGTGAAGGGGTAGGGGAAGTTTCTGTCTTTTCAGGAACTTCTTGTTTTGGTTGAGCTTTCTCCTGCTGTTTAAGCTTGCGGAGTTGTCTCCTGGCTTGCCTTCGCTGTCGAGCGGTCGGCTTTGTTTTGACGATCTCCCAGTTTTCATCTTCCAGGAGATCGGGATGTACCCATATGGGCTGTCCATCTGGTGTTGGGCACGGGACTAGCTCTTGGATGTTTGAGCCATTTTTTATCACCTTGAAGGAAGTAGTGACCTTCTTCTTTGGTGACTTTTGTGTTTGTCCATACGACACCATGTTGACGGAGGCAGACCCATAGTTTTTGTCAAAGGTGATGACTCCGTTTTTCCACATCTCGTTGATCTTTTCTCTCACAACGAAGCATTGGTTGAGAGGATGCGAGATCATCTGGTGGTATGGACAGTACCGGGGATCGTTGGTTTTGCCAACATCTCCTGGTCTTTTGGGTTCAGGCAGGGTGAGCTTCCCGTTTGCCAAGAGAGCCTCGAAGATTTCTTCGACATCTTCATCGAACGGGTATTTCTTTTCTACTCGTTCTTTGAAGGCATCAGAGAGTTCAGGTCTCTTACCTGCACCTTTGTTTCAGCTTTCTTTGGTGGCTGCGGGGCTGACTTGGTTGTGAAAGTCCGGGATCCTAACCCTAGAGGGGGGGGGGGTGAATAGGGTGATCTACACTTAATGACTAATTATGACCAATTTTAATTTCTTAACAACCAACTAGTCACATGTGATGATTAACATACAATATGCGGAAGATTAAAACAAAACAATCACCACAAAGCAAGTACCACTACACAAGGATTTATAGTGGTTCGGCCTCAATGCCTACATCCACTACCGGCTTGTGATCCAACACCCCACCGGATTTCACTATTTATGCTTTTTGAAAAGGCTAAGCAATAACCTCTACAATGTTGTTTTTCTAGGCTAAACAACAACCTTTACAAGATGCTTTTCTAGGCTAAGCAATAACCTTTACACAATGCTTTTCTTAGGCTAAGCAATAACCTTTACAAGAAAGAGATTTTCTCTCAAGGTAGTGTCTTCACAAAACACTCTAAGAGAAATACAATTAAGCTCAAATTACAATGCCTCTTAATTAGGCGGATATGAAATTGAAAATCTAACTCACACAAACACTATATGAATGCAAAGGTCTATGTTCATGATGTGTGTGTGATAACTTCAATCAAGTTAAAATGAATGCTCAATTAATGTATGCTTAATGCATTTTAAAGTTTAAGGCACACAAACATTTGATTGAAGTGAAATGCAAATCACATGTACAAAATACTAACTTGTTGATGATATGAAAATCAAAAGCTCACAAGTTGTATGAAATTAATTATGTCTAAACATGTGATGCATGTGCAATGTTGTTTTTCAAAAACAAAAGTTTAACTAAGGTTTTAAATGAATGAAAACAACAATTTGATTCAACCAAGTAAATGAAACATGTTACAAAAGAAATCAAAGGTTTTGACAAAAAAATGTTTTATAAAGTTTTAAAACAAACTTGGTTTGAAATCAAGGGTGAAGAATCCAATCCAACTTAAATCAAAGATTAAGAGAAGTGATGGATTCAACACATCATAGTTAACATGCTAAAATTAATTTACCAATAATTTAAACAAGCATGAAACATATGATAATGAAAAGTAAAACTTACTTAGAGATTTAACTTCATTAATCCAAGCTTTAGCTTTCCATTAGACCCCTTGATCTCTCTTAGTTCATCCCTTCTTTTGTCTCCAAACACCTTAAAGAAGACTAAAAATGTTCAACTTTGATCAACACCATTTTCAAGGGAATGAACTCATATTTATAGTCAAAAATTGACTTCTGGCGTGTCCCTGGTCGACCTGGTACATGGCGCGGTCGACCCGGGCTCAACGGTCATAAATCTGACCGTTTGAAAAGAAGCCCAACGGCACTTTTTCCGGTCGACCGCGCAGTGTGGCCGGTCGACCGAGTCCATGGCGCGGTCGACCGACCACACTGTGCGGTCAACCGGGTCTGGGACCATTTTCCTTCAAAAATTGTATTCTTAAAGTATTTTCTTGTGGGGACTTTTTGAGCCATGGAATCAAAGCATGGAAACATGTTTTAAATCATTCTAAGAGTTTTAAAACATGAAACCTAAAATGCCTAAGATGATTTGAATGTTTAAAACATAGGCTAGCTTGATTCATAAAAACTTCTTTTTTTAAATTAAAATGCATCTAATCAAAACATGCATGAAACATATGATTTACAAGATTTAAAACAATGCATGAGTAAATCAAGATTTTCTAAATCAATGTATGTGTGAAAATTCGAATGATGCTAAAATGATAATGCATCCATCAAATTGCAATACACAAAATTCCTAACATCTCCCCCTTTGCAATTTGATGGCAAACCTTACTCAACACCGAATTTACACACTGAGTCTTCAGCTCCCCTAAGCTGGACAGGTCTTGAAATCTCTTTGGATGCTTCTTCTCTTGCTTGGGCTTCTAGTTCTTTTTCTTCAATCTTCTTTGATGCTTGAGCTTGATCATCCTTCAAGCTTTCTTTCATCTCAATTGCCAAGCATCTTCTTTAGCTCCAAGCTTTCTCTTCTATTCACTCTCCCCTTTGACCATGCACTCTCTCCTTTTGGCAAGATATGCATTCTCTCCCCTTGTAGAAGATCATACACTATCTCCCCTTAGGATGTATGGACATTCTCTCCCTCTTGAGACAACTTGATTTCTCTCTCCCCCTTTGACATTAAATTGCAAAGGTACCTACACACATGAAATAAAGAAAATACCTTTTAGTAGCACCTGTTAACTAAAGAAAACGAAAAATGAAATATATAACGGGCCATCATGTATGAAGTTAGAAGTCTCTAAAGGTTCAAAGCCAATACAAAGGTCAATTTGATCAAAACTAATACTTCCTATGAAGGTTTACACTCCCCCTCAATCAATTCTCTTCTTTTGTCAAACTTTTGACAAATATTTAACTATTTGGAGCAAGAAAGAAGATGGTTTTACCAATTGAGGAAAAACTTCAAGGAAAGAATTAGAAAACATAACTATAGAGCTCAATATGATCAAATTGCCAATATAAAGAGCAAGGCCATGGAGAAAAGCGATCATGGATACCAAATTGGGAAATATATCTATAAAACAAATATACAATTGAGATTGAAGGATATGACTATTAAAACAATCATCTAAAATGGAGTTAAAAAGAATATAAACTATTAGGAAAAATAAATCCAATTAGAGCATCCATAGAGATGTTATGGGGTTTACTAACATAGCATCATAATATAACTATATGAAAATCAATATGCTATGATGAAAATTTTTGATCATGTTCATCCAATCATTAAATATGACTATCAAGTGCAAGATGAATGAATGAAACTCAAACATGAAGCCAACCTCAACTATTAACCAACCAATATTATTGATCACATAAACATGGTGGTCATGAGATTTACCTATATGAGCAAGAGAGGTGGCAAAACATGAAAATTAGATGCTAATGGAATGTGACATGGAATGAAAACATATTACTATAAAGTTCAATCCAATGTACATGGTCCTATCACATTCTCAAGATATGAACATCAATTGGATATTTACAACAATCGACAATTCTTCCAATTGAAAACCAATGAAGTTGAAAACATGATTAAGAGCAAGGATGTGACAACACAAAATTCCACCAAGCATCATAAATGATATTCATCACTTTTAAAGATATAACTAATGAGCATAGTGATGAACATGAGAAATTGCATAAAAAGGATATAACTTAAAAGAATATGCAATTTACAAAGTGTCAAAATCATATGAATTCAACATCTAAGAAATCCATCAACAATAGATATAATATGAGAACCTCCTTTTTCTTTTGCTTCGAGGTGCGAATGGCGGTCGGCTCCTTTTGATGATTTCTTTGATGATTTCTGACTGCTGAGTTCTCCAAGTCTTTGATAGCGTCTCAGCCTCCATAGAGATGTTCTAGAGTTCTCCAGTTCTTTGATTTGTTGCGATAATCATAGAGCGTATCTGATGAATGTCGACCAGCGACGCTGTTGGCAGTACGTCTGAACATTTGTACGCCGTTTGCCTTCCACTTGTGAATGTAATCGTCGTTAATGTCGACTCATTCTCTCCCTGTTTAGGCTGCAGAGTTGAGCCATAGTCACAGGATGATCCTCACCTTTGAAAGTGAGTTAGGAAGCGTGTCTCCATCATGGCCTAGTTTTGGATAGAGTCCTCCTGAAGAGTGGAGTACTAATCAAAAAGGCCGTTACCTTTTTAGGGTACTTGCGAAGAGACGGATCTTGAGGGCGTCTTGATCCGCGATGGCTCCCGTCAGGATCTTGAAATGGATGACATATTGTCTGGCGAGCCCTCCTGTATATGTTTGGAGAGTGGGCTGTTTGAATTTTGGTAGGAAACCGGTACCGAGTCCATCCATAAAGGATATGGCGGCTTGATTCCGTGTTCCTTTAGTGAATCCTCTTCCTTTGCTTTGGCGAGGATATCGTCAACGTCCCTTTTGGTAAGGGCGCGTGACTCATTTACCTCCTCCTCGTGGTGACTTGGAGGAACTTCATTATTTAGTGGACGTTGGAGGGTAAGAAGTAAGTTCTCCATGAGAGCTTCTATCCTCTGCTGTCCCTGCTCCAGCTGCTGGATGCGTGTGGCTACGTCATCTTGCGGCGGAGGCTGCTCAGCATTTGTGACTAAGACGTTCATCCTTCGAGAGTCGAATGAGGATACCGTCTTGGTGACTGAGCTGGAGCTCATTCTTTGGATGAAGAGCTCGAAGAGTGATTGCTCCGGTGTCCTTGACTTGAAGGAGTGGGAGAATCTTCTCTATGTCTTCGCGCCCGGGAGACGCTGCGAGTCACCGGTCGCTTGACATGGATTTTTGTTGCTGACTTCTGGCGCCTTCTGGTTTTGCCAACCATATGGACAGTAGCAACTTGGTTGGGTGCTTCTTTTTCGACCATTTTTGAGAGACCTGGAGCGTGGAGTGCTGGGCTCTTGCTTCTCTAGTCTTCTTTTGCCGATACGCCGGCGGCGACGCATACGACGAGCGATTTGAGCTTCAGTTAGCTCGGGCTGTGCTCTAGCCACGAAGGAGGTGGTCCCTGCGCGCAGCAGCCGAGCTTGTCTTCTTTGTAATTTGGCAAGACAGTATCCGACGCGGTCCTTAGCCTGTCGCAGCGAAGCTTTAAATTGGCGAGCTCGTCCCTGTTGAGATGAAGGGCCGAGTTGCAGGAATTACAAGCCTTGACAGGTTCTCGCTTGAGCCTGATGATGCACGACTTG
>QPKB01000007.1:14596190-14601190 GCA_003546025.1 Camphora micrantha
AAAAAGAAGAAAAAAAAAAGAAAAAAAAAAGAAGGAATAAAAAAAGAAAAAAAGGAGAGGAAAAGAAAACACGTGAAAAAAAAAAGAAAAAAAAAAAAAGAAAAGAAGAAAAAAAGGAAAAGGAAACTTTTCTACATGGAGTTTTTCTTGGAAAAAGAAGGCCTACTTGAAGCCACGGAGAAGAAGAAGAAGAAACTTGAAGATCCTCGAGAAGTTCTTTATCTTGGAGCACTCTTGAAGGTTTTTGCAAAAAGAAAGCAACAAGAGAAAGAAAACCCATCTCCATTGCTTTTATAGAAAAGGCAAACCAAAAGAGGAAAGAAGGAGAAAAGCAAGGAGGTAAGTGCTAAAAATTAGCAAACTTCCTAAAAGAAGAGGAGATTTGAGATATTCTCTCCTAAAGAGGAGATTCTTGAGAAATTCTCTCCAAAAAGAAAGGGGATTTGAGAAGCTTTGAGAAAATCTCTCCCAAAATCAAGGAAACTTGAGAGATTCTCTCCAAGTAAGGATATTTTTAGATATTCTCTACACAAAAGGGATATTTTTAGATATTCTTCACAAAATGACACCACATGAGATCTGAGCCATTTTTAAAAGCTTAAGGTCCCATGGGTTAGCCCATATGAGCCAGGTTTGACCACCTAGGCACTAAAAGTGGCTTTTAGTCAAAATTTCTCTTACCAAGAGCATACAAAAATGGTTCCATGCCTCTCTTGAGTTGATTGGACCATACAAAAAATTTCAAGCTTCATGAGCTTCCAAAAGAAACCCAAACCATCCAACCCCATGCACCAAATCAAGCCACAATCTTGAAATTGACATCCCACAAAAAACAAAACTACTCCAATGGACCCAAAATTGTCCTAAAGAGTGACCAAAAACCAAACCATGGTCCCCTAACTTGCCACATACAGCTTGTTAGGTCACAAGACCGAAACCAAAAACCAAAATCCCGACCCCCTAACTCGCCACATACAGCCTGTTAGGTCACAAGGTCAAAAACCAAAAAACCTTCTTAACCGCCTAATGTGCTACATAAAGCCTTTAGGTTCACAAGGTTAAAAGGGAAAACCCAAAACCAAAAACCCATATCCAAATGTCATTTCAAAATCCTTGCCATGAGACGGTACATGACCCCTCTCATTACCGCAAAATCCCTTGGAAGCTCAAAAAAAAAAAAAAAGCAACTCCATCAAAGAAAAAACGCTCAAGACTCTTGGTCAAGCAAGAACATCTCCTTCAAATTCTCTTCGAGGCACACCGACTGTTAGAGCTGAGCACCTTGTCGCTGTACCTCGAGGGGGCATTTGTTGACACCAAAAATGTCGCTATGTCCCTTCAACACCAAAAGCTACATGGAGCCACATCCTGCCATAAATAGGAAGGCGCCACTTCAAGCACCAGATCTTGTCGGAATCAAACAAAAACTGCAAGATCCTTCAAAGCAGCCAAAAGAGGGGTACACATGAAGTTTCGGGCCATTTCAACATCAGTTAGCCTAACTTCACTCCTCCGACAGCCAGACAGGAGCTCCCAGCAGCGACAGTGTCGAAGACTTCAAAATTTCGATCAGAGCCTACGGATGGTCTCAAAATACCTCCAAAAGGCCCCCTGCCAAATTTCAAGTCAAACAGACGACGTTTGACTCTTCATCAACTCTCGGGAAGCAAAAACAGGCCTACCAGCGGCAGAGCACCCCGGAATCATGGCATCCAAATTGGAGCTAATGGATCATCTCAAAATGACTCCAATAGGTCCCCTGTCAAGTTTTAGGTCAAACGGACATCGTTTGGCCTAGTTTCAAAGCTAGACATTTTCCTCGAGGTGAAATCAAGGCGAGCATTTGCGGGACCCCAAAAGGCTTCAAAACTCAAACCAAAGCCCATGGTTGGTCTTACTTACTACTCAGGAGGCTCCCTGTCAAATTTCAGGTCAATCGGAAATCGGTTGACCGCAGGTCAAAGCTCGGCATTTCTCTCATGTCGAAATTAAGGTAAGCATTTGCAGGACCCCGAACGGCTTCAAAACTCAAACCAAAGCGTATGGTTGGTCCTATCTACTGCTCAAGAAGC
This sequence comes from Camphora micrantha, assembly GCA_003546025.1. Classification (NCBI taxonomy): domain Eukaryota; kingdom Viridiplantae; phylum Streptophyta; class Magnoliopsida; order Laurales; family Lauraceae; genus Camphora; species Camphora micrantha. Next base: position 14,598,263 of record QPKB01000007.1, read on the forward strand.
TCCACGTCAAATTTCAGGTCATTCCAACATCGTTTGGCCTAATTCAATGCTTGACAAAAAATCGGCAAAACCGCACAACAAAGTCTTCGGCTTTCCAGAAAAATAGGAAACTTTGTGCTCCGATTTGCGTGGCTTCTCGTAGGGTTTTCTTCAAGATAATCAGGCCAATAAATGAGGGGAAATGTCAGGAAAAATACAGAAGAAAAAAGAATGAAAAAAGATCGAAAAACGGCGAAGAAAAGGCGACCGAACGGCGGCCGAGAAATGGGCCCAAAGCCCAGGGTCGCCGGCGACCATGGGTGCATGGTCGCCGGCGACCATGGAATTCCGGAGACCCAAAAGTCGCCGGAAACCCCTTTTTTCGGGTCCTTTTCGCATTTCGAGTTGATTGGCCCCTGTGATTTTTCCAAAATCTGATTTTTCGTGCATGAAATCCATCGATCTTCATCAACATCACGGATTCGCCGCCGAAATCATTGGATGATCATTAGATGCCTCGAAATCGCCAACCGGCCGACAAAGAAAGCACACTTTTCGCCCGCCCGATCGTGAAATCGACAGGACAGATGTTGCCGGCATGTTGATATTAATCAATGTCTGAAATTGCATCGCCATCCGACATCAAACAACATGTGGATCCACCGGCGGTCATCGCAAGAAGAATTCCAAAAGACGCGGCGCGGCCCGCGACTCTTCAAGCGACTTGGCGACCAATTAATGAGGTTAAATGACCCATTTTATGACAAGTTAATGCGGTCATTAACTCATTATTTTGGACGGCCCAATCAAAAGCAAGCAAATGGGAGTTACAAGTCAAAGGATTTATGGCATTAAAGCCATGAAACTCCTCCCATGATGGGGATTAAAGCCAATTAAAAGCTCATTATTCTCCATCCGCTAATCAGATTCAAGGAAAAAGGAGTTACAAAAAAAATACTTTAAAACTTGTAACTCCTCCCATTATGAGCATTAATGCATTCAATGCTCATAAACCCTCCTAAATGGCTACCAAAGGCCTATAAATAGGAGGGCATTCCAAAGGGAAAAGGTATCAGAAAAAAGGAGACGAAGAACGAAAAAAGAATCCAGAGAATTGCCCGGAAAATCCAGAACTCCTGCAACTCTGCTGCAAAGACCACCAAAAGGTGATTGAAGCACCCTTGGGGGGCCACCCCCCCAAGGACCTCCCTTCTTCTACCAACATGGCTAAAACGTGGCTTTTCAGCCCGTTTACTTAGCTTTTTATCGGATATAAGACCTTCTCTTGGTCTTTGTCCTTTAAAAATCTGAGGTTAAACAGCCAAGCCAAGAATCCAAGCATCGTGTTCTCATCTGCATGGACGATGGAGGAGCCCATACATGACTCGCGACCGCCGATCTGAACGTGTCCCCACAATCGAATGAGAAGTCAGATTCCTTTTCTTGATTTCTATTGCACTTTATTTTTCTTTTAGAGACAAAAATCACAACTCTTGTCTTTCATAATGGATAAGACTTGTAAATCGCCTTTTACGGCAAAATCGCCTTTCACGGCAACAAATGAAATCGCCTTTCACGGCATATAAAAAAAAACCCTTTTGTCTCTTTTCTTAAAATATGTGTGCAATAGAAATTAGAAAAAGTTTCATTTCCCCTTTCTACTTGTGAAGGTGAATCTTCGGATCACCATTCCTAAATTCCAAGTAGAAAAGTGAAATTGGCATACCCGTACAAAAAGAAAGAAAGATGTTGTTACCCTTTACTTTTCTTCTCCTCCCCTCCGCCGTACCCCGAAAGACCCGGGGCGGGGGCAGCGGGAGAGAGGGAAGAATCGGGTCCATCAGTTGTATATGCAGCGGAAGCACGGATCTATAAGTGCTAGCTACTACAAATGCGATAAGGACAGCGTCGGCTTAAATCAGACACTAGTGTGGAGATCTGTGACTGTCTACGAGAGATCAGTCACGTATGATTCACTCTTCAAGATCCAAGGGCAAAGATGGACACCCTGAATGTAGAAGATGATGATGGAGAATTAAAGATCTAGTGGAAGGAAGATGAATTATGAAAGTGGTGCCAACTGATATCCCTCATGTCTATATATAGCCCTTTGGCTAATAAGTGATAAGATCTCTATTCAAATTCGAATTGAGAGACGATTAGGATAAATTATTAGATCAATCTTTCTCAATTTGAATTTGAATATAGATATGGTAAAGAGATAGAGAGTTGGAAAAAAATTAGGTTATTTTTATCCATATAACCATGAGACTCCTTGTGAGAGGTGTATCTCTGTGAGTGGGGTCCACCCACATGTAAACACAAGTGGGCCACATCACAAATGCCAACACTTAATAGAAGAGAGGAGGGACGTTCGATTAGCCAACCCACAGTCCACCCTAAGAATGCATTCGAGGTGAGTAGTAGCTCGTAACCACATGATACCTATCATGAGCAAGTGGAAATAGTTGTCACGTTAAGGAATGGGCGTGAGGTTGAGACTAGGCCCGAGGAGCCCAAAGAGGATGTGAGAGAACCTACAGCTAATCCCAAGAGCTCTAGGGCTGAAATGGTTTCTAAGGGAAAGGAGGTCACCCCTCCCAGTTATTCATCTGTCCCAACTGTGGCACCCCATATGTGCCTAAAGCCCCTTTTCCCACTTGTCCTGACATACCCTCTCCCTTTGGTAAAAAGGGAGCAAACATGGATGAAATGTTAGAAGTGTTCGAGCAAGTAAAGATCAACCTACCTTTGATGGATGCTATCAAGCAGATGCCTTCTTATGCGAAATATTTGAAAGATTTGTACACTCAAAAGCGCAAATCTAAATCTCTTGTGCCCAAGAAGGTTTTGCTCACCGAGCAAATGAGCTCGATTATCCATAATGACACTCCTCCCAAGCTAAAAGATCCTAGCAATTTACCGTTACTTGTATGATTGGGAGTCACA
>QPKB01000007.1:14611190-14726190 GCA_003546025.1 Camphora micrantha
TAAGAGGGGTAAAGAGAACAGGGAGTGAGTGTGGAAACGTGATTGAGGAGAGATGAGGGAGTGACGTGAGGTTGTGGGTCACTTATGTTGATGAAGTGGCGACGTGCAGAGTACAGTGAAGAAAATCACAAGAAAAGCAGAGAGATAGCAAGCGTAGGCGCAGACAGATGAAAAAGAAAATAGAGAAGAAACTTTAGATTAACCGGCACAAATTGCTACAGAATTTTTTTTTTTTTTTTTTTTTTTTTTTTTTTTTGAAATTCACAAGAAGCACAAAAATCAACTAGAACCACTCCCCGGCAACGGCGCCAAAATTTGGTCGTGCTGTCGCCGGCACCCAAAAATAATAAAACATTTACTCCTAAAACTACATGTAGTAGCGCGAGTAAGGATCGTTCCCACAGAGAGTGTTTAGCCAAATTTTATGCTATGTGATCAAAGATGGGGGGTTTTAATTATAATGAAAGCAAAAACAAATAAAAGCAAATAAAGAGCAATAAAGTAACGAATTCAATCAAATAAGCAAGCATTGGTCAAAGTTAACATCCACCATCGGCAATTCAGAACTGATCATTGGTGCAAAAATAAATCAATTAACACTTTGAATATTCATCGTTGGAATTAAATTCCTAACTCCTTAATTAGTTAATTAGAAAACACGCGCTCCAATTAACCCTAATTACTAAACAATCTAAAACAAGCGCTATAGATTTAATTTAGTAACAGCATGAAAAATAAGAGAAATCGATGAATCTAAACAACACAAGCATACGAGGTTGCATTTAATTTAGCCAGGTGTTCTTCCTAATATCTAACAATTACTGATGCAGTAAATTATTAAATACTAGTTGCTTCGTAAATTAGAGGGATCAAACAATTACGGATTTGATTTCTAATTTAGCATTAAATTGCAACGAATAATAAACTAGTAGGCCTCCTAGCAGTTAAATGAGACAATCATGAAAATAAGAATAGAAGAACAACTCATACTCAAAGAATAAATTGAACAATAAAAATTAAATTAGATCTCACAGTTTATTGATTCCAAGGCTTCAGTCTCCTTTAACCAATTAAAGAAAATTAGCCACGCAGGGCCATGCTAACTTGCAAAATAAAATAAATGGAAAAAGAAGGAAGAAGAGAGAAAAGGAGAGAGAGGACGTGAGGTTGAGAGAGTGGTGGAGAAAGTCAGACGTTGGATAGGGGATCGCTTATATATAGAGTGGAGATGTAGGGTTGGAATAGGACATGATTGGATGGGAGAGTTTTAATGGGAAAGGGTGAGATGGAGAGAAAAGAGTGGCTGGAATGAGAAATTGATATGGACTGTTGGCGTTGGATGAGGTTTAGAAAGTGAAAAAAATTGGAAAGACTAAATCAGAGAAGGAGAGTGACGTGGGGGACAATTGCACCTGTGAGATGGGAGAGAATTTGAAGTGGCTGGGATTGGAAATGGAAATTAATAAAATAATTAATTAAATTCTAACTTATTCAAAATCTTCTTCTTGACCAAATCTTCTCATTCGGGTTTCTGTTGGACTCGACCCAAGAAGTAAAGTTGCACTATTTTTCGTTCTGCACAATATGAGCCCAATATTGGATATGTTTCGACGAACTCCTGATATCTTCAAATTTACAATAATGTCGTTCTGCTTGATTTCCTCTAAACAAAACCCGGTTCCGAATCAGCTTCATTCATTCAGCATCAAATATGATCACTTTCTTTTGACGTTCCATAGTATCTTGAATCATAATAATTGGAGCTCGGATGAGAGAGTTATGCCCAGCTTGCGAAGCGATGCAAAAATTGTCTAAAATTGCCCAATTAGCTTCGTTTAGCAATTAACACCTCCATTTGCATCCTAAATCAAAATATAAGAATAATGAGTACATTTAGGCATCAAATGAGTATAAATGACTAAACATTAAGGGAGAAAAATATAACATTTTGCATTCTCATCAACAATGTTAGGTTAAGTTGGGGGGTGGCGTATTAACCTTTGGGTTAGTCTTTTTAGTTTTAGTTCCTTTCCTTTATTTTTATTTTTATTTTTATTTATTTTTTTTGCTATTTTTGTTAGTTTTTCGGGGGATTTCTAACAGGGTTTTTATGAAGCGAAGATACCTTGATTTTTGGAACTTTTATTTTGTGAGAAAAAAGAGAAAAAGGGTTCACTATCTTGTTTTAGGAAAGTTTTTGAGAAATTGTTGAATTATTGATCCATTACTTAATACATGTTTTATAGAAAATTTGAAATGTGAAGTTATGATTTTCGTACTTATGGTAACTTCAGAACAAATATGATGGAAAACCGACCCTCAGTCATACAGTGAACCGACCCTCAGTCATACAGTGACCTGGTTCAACTGAGTGGATTTATCCATAAATCGGTGAATTAATTCAGGCATATGAAAAAGGCTACCTATTGTTGGGGACCATATTAAAATAAAAGGAAAACAAACACTGAAATAGTGTTATTATAGCCTTTGAAAAAACAATAGTGTGAAAGCCACCATGAATGCCTTGAGTGGAAACTATTCATCTTTACTGGCTATGGAAAAGGCTGCCTATTGTAAGGGATCGTATTAAAAAAAAAAAGAAGAAGAAGAAGAAAACAAAGGAAAAAAAAGAAAAAAAAATATAACTAAAATAGTGTTGTCACGGCCTTTGAAGAAATGATAGTGTGAAAGCCAACATAGTTGCCTTGAGAGGAAGCATGTTATCTTTTACTGAGGTTAGGTGGCCAAGAATTTTGAAAGAAGAAGAAGAAGATGTGTTTTCATGGAAATTTTTAGTGGATCGTTTCATGCTCTCCTGCTTCTATATATACACAATTTTCACCGTGCACGATCAATTTTTCCAGCAAGATTTCAAGGATTTCTGACCAACAGATAGGATTTGTAAACCTAATTTGAAAACTCCATAATGAAGAATATCCGGCATTCGTGGATATCATTTTGGAGAAGACTCCCTGACTTTTGTGTTTTAGGAATTTTCTGAGTAAATTCATTACAAACCCTCACGAGACTATAACTTGTCCTCTAGATGAACTTAGAGGTTTAAAGGCTTGTTGCGCATGCTAAGTGCAACTGTGCTCCCTACGAAAGTGCCCTTAGTTTAGTCCTTCATTTTGTTTAAGCTTTGCTCGAGGTCTAGCAAAGTGTAAGTTGGGGGGTGTGATGAGAACCTAAAATATACATTTAAGGCCCCTCAATGATGACTTCGTTACACCTTGGAATGGTAGTATAGGTCCTTATCTATGTTATTTTAATGTTTACAGGTGTTCTAGGTGAAGATGAAAAATTCAGAACTAAAGTGTAAGAAAATGGAAAAAATCAAGAAGCACCGAGGCTTCTGCCAATGGGCCTCCGAACGCCAGACCCTAGAAATTGCACCAAGGCTACTGCCTCCTGGCGTCCGGACACCAGACATGGGTGGACTCTGCCTCCCTCCGCGTTTTGAAGAGTTTTTGAAGAAAGATTTATAAAAGAAAGCCCAAAACTCATTTTTCATTCATTCAAGTTTGGAGAGAAGAATTGGAGGCTGGTGTTTTAGCATTGGAAGGAGCATTAATTGGGATTCACCAAGGATTTTTCGTCAATCTCCCCCAATGAGTAACAAAATCTCTATCTTAGGGTTGTGATGAAGCCCTAGTTTTGTGTTCATAGTGATGTATAGGTTCTAGGGTTTTATTTTGGATGCTTTGATTATATTACATGAATGTTATCCATGTTTTGGATTTATTGATTAATGCAAGATTTAGTTTTGGTATTTTATTCTTGTAGTTTGGAATGCCAGTCATATAATGGTGCTTGAATGTGTGTGAGTTAAATCTAGGATAGTCTATGCCATAGAGATAGGTTATTCCCAGATATAAATCTGCACAATTTATTTGGTGACTATTAGAGGTTTGTAACCAAAACAAGTCTTTAAAGTATTGATAGTGAAACCCTAGAGGTTTGTAACCAAAACAAGTCTTTAAAGCATTAATATTGAAACCCTTGGTCTATATTTGTCATTGCACGAGGCTGGGGCAGAATCAACCCTTGTCTTTAATTAATTTGCTAATTTAGGATTCAAACCCATTAAATCAACACTTTGTTTTCTAATAGGATTAATTTAGGAATTTTGGAACCAACACAACTTAGCCTTATTGTCCCAGTGGATACGACACCCGGTTGACATCTTTGCTTTTACGAGTAGAGATAATAGCTAGGTATAAATTATATTTACAAACCCTATTTTGAGATGATTAGCTTCTCCAAGGGATACGTATAAACCAAGAGTTTTTAACAGGCATGCATCTATCTAGAGAGGAGTCTATGCGTACTATACTGTAGGGTAGGGGCAGCTAGCTAGCTAGCTATCAGAGACAGAGTCCAAAGCTCATTCCGCGGTGAGAAAAGGTTTCAATATGGGATTGAGATGTATTATCAATCAAGGTGTTTTCCAAAAAATGTACATATGAACCCATGCTTTGTGGGAAGGTATGAAGTTGCTGGTCGAGGTTTTTCTGGTGGTCCACCTCCAAGTTTTTAGAAATTGTACCTGGTTATGGTCCCTGGGAGTTGGACCATAGAATGAGCCAATCCCTACAAGTATATGGGGAGTCCAACAGAATAATGAGTGGCTCGGAACCCACATGGGAGATTGAAGGAGCGCCCCACTTCAACGACGAAGAGGAACCAAAAGCACCTGTGCACAGTTCGACTATGGAGTTGGACGAGTATTATGGTTCCTCTAACGAGGCAAATTTTAACAGGGCCAACCAAAAAGCACCAAGATAAAAGGGCTTTGGAAAATACCATTGGGATGGATGGGCATAATGCTAGGACTGTTAATGGCCCAGGCTAAAGTATAGCCAGGCTGTCCCAAGCCCACCCATTTAATCAATCGGGCCGAGCCAAACCTGGCTTTTTATCACTTTGTGGGTATTTGAGCACTAATTAAATTAAATTAAATGCAGTTCTTACACGGGCCGAGCTGTGGGCTTTTTATCACTCAATCAAAGACCGGCCCCTAGTGGGCGAAGCCCGGATCGGGCTCAGGCTGGCCCGACCCATGAACGCCCCTACATAATGCAGAGCGTTTTAGACATAACAAAGATGACAATCAGGGAGAAGGAACATTCACAGAAGGTAGCATGCAGGCTCAAAGCAATGAAGCAATTTTCAGGCAAGAGTTGCAAAGAGCAACTGAAAATCAAGTAAATCCTCCTAATTCTCTGCCTTTTGTTACAAGTAGAAATAATGATGAGGATCATAATAAAGAAGGATCGAGCAACCACTTCAATAGTCCTCAAATCAAATTGGCCTCATAATCAGGTAGAAAGAAAATGTGTTTCCATCAAAGGAATATTCTGGAATTGTAGGGGCACTAAATCAGCGACTACAATCCGGGAATTAAGGCAAATGTGTAAGATTTATCACCCTGATTTCATGTTTTTATCTGAATCAAAATCAAATGAGGAGGAGATAAAAAAGTTAGCCAGGAAATTGAATTTTGTGAACCAAGAAGTGGTGCCTACAAGAGGACGTGCAGGGGGACTCGCCCTACTATGGCAAGTCTCTTTAAACCTGATCGTGATTGTTAAAGATAAATGGTGAATGCATTGTATTATAGATGATTGGTCTGATAGATGGTTTGCGACCTTTATCCAAGGCCCCTCAATACTTCAATAAAAAGCCTAAATTCTGGAGCTTACTGTATGACATTGGAAAGAAGCATGAGGGACCCTGGATGATAGTCAGTGACTTTAATGAGATTTTTGGCAAAAAAGAAAAATGGGGCGGTAAGAGATTTAATTTCTCGAAGGCAAAACTCGCTCTAGATTTTATGGAAAAGATGAAAATGATGGATTTGGGATCTATTGGCACAACCTGGGCGTGTTTGGCAATTAACTAGTTAAGTTAAAGTAAAGTAAATCCAGACAAGAAATGACAAGGGATCATATCGAAAGTACATAACTTCAAAATTCTCTCCGAATTTTTCAAAAAAAAGTCAAAAAAGCAACCTCATTTCTCCACTAAAAGACAAAAAATTCCACTTCTCTTTACAAAAGTCAAAAAAATTCCATACCAAACAACTAAAAATAAAACACCATTATAACACATTATATTTTATTCTCTCTTGATTTGATGCTTCACCTCACTATACTTCAATTCACTATACATCCAAAGAGGCCCGTGGTCAAATAAAAGGAAAGCATATGTTCACATAAAGGAAAGACTGGACAAAGCTATTGAAAATAGGGAAAATTACCATACGGACGTTCCAAAACTCATCATTTACACAAGACCAGACGAAAGACTACAAATTTCCTAAGAAAAGATCATACATAAAAAATGTCCATAGATGGACAGTTTTACCCTTTATAGGATATCACAGGATTCGATATCCCAGACCCGTTGGATATCGCACCGTTCGATATCCTAGGCTTGTAGGATATCACACCGTAACCTACTCCCTCCCAACCAGATAACACATTTTTACACCACGAACTGAAGACCTCCATTTCCACGAACTGAAAACTTTTGTTTCCATCTTCTCTTTTTTGGCATGTGGGTTCCGATAGGATATTACCATTCCATCTTCTTTCATCCGTACTTCATACATTTTATTCATCACAAAAGGTATGTGGTACTATATAATTTCTAAATTCGTTAAAAAAAAAAGGCCCATAATTGTATTATTGATAAACCTTTTTGTTTTTTTTTTTTTGCTTTGATTCTTATGATGGAAACCATAAATCACTTATTAAGATATAGATCCCTCCATGAAATGCATTATTTTGTTCATCTTCTTGCATTTGATGTGTTTTTTCTATTTATATACTGCTCCCTCATCTTGTATCTTTCACCATTAACCTATTTAATAGTCCATTGGTTAAGCCTTTTTTTTGGATCTCTATGTTATAATAAAATGTATGAAGTTGTTACTCACTAGAAAATAAGGCATTCTGAGTCATTTATAGGTACTAATATTGTGGCATTATATTGTTCCTATAAATCTCATAACAAAGGATTTGATGATAAAATTCATCCTATGATTACTACATATTGCCAACCCATGCAATTTTTATTAATAAAATATATTATATTTTTATTGTTTTAATTAGGATGTCAGATGTTGATTGTGTCTTATACTGCACTTTGATAGAGAGCTAGATGTGGATCGCTCGCATCCAATTTATAAAGGTGGAGAGCAGAAGCCTATCTTTGTCTACAGCAACATAACTTATAATTCACTAATTGAAAAGGTTGTAGCAGAAATCAATTGGGAGATGAGAAATGGGTACCCTTACATGCAATACATATATCATACAGGACGGAACTTTACATTAGTAGGCCTAAGAGGTGATGAAGATCTCATGAGAATGTTCAGATTATTTCGATATGGAGTTGATCATATCTTTCTGTATATCCATAGAAGTGATGGTGTTGCCACAAACCATCAACCACCAAGTTTAAGGTAAAAATTATGGCTTTTGGACCGATAAAAATTCTGAAGGAGGCGCTTCATTGATGATGAAGCTGGTTGAACATTTCGGTGAATTGATTAAGAATGTAAAAAAAGCGGTTGCCACCCTTTCCTCCAATTGTTCAATCTGGACAGACTGATCAAACACTGCATGTTCAATCGCAAGGAGACGATTTTCAATGGAATCTGCCTCTGCATCATCAGCTTGGACTGGGGCTTGCCCCTAAAGATGTCAACGCATATGTGTATAAGACATTGCTTGGGTTCTTCCATTTATTTTCTATTTTCGAGGGACAGGCAATTCATGGGTGTACGCTTGGCAACCGGCCTCAATCATCAATTTGCAGATCATTGCACCAAATGGAAGAGTGAGTTTCCGTGGTTCATTGTAAATTCGTAGCATTGATTCAAGTATAGTCAGTGGAATGTCTACATAGGTGCCTGTACCTAAGGAGTAGAGAAGGAAAGCCTGAGGATAGAGAAGATCAAATGTATAGCCTCTAGGCTCAATGTTACCACAGACAAATGTGTTCAACAACATCTTTCTTTTTTTCCTTTTTTTTTTTTTAGATTTTACTAGGCTTCAAAATATGTTCAGATATGAGTGGATCTCAAGAGAACTCCTTCCTCATGCACATTGTAAAGAAAAGTGTCAAATCTATAAAGTTTGGGATGATTCCAAGAAAACCCAAGAAAACCAAAACTGCACGAGTAAGAGAAAAAAAATATAATAAGAAGAAGAGAAGAGGATCATACCTGAGTCTGAGAAGATGAGAGAAGGAAATGAAAGAGCGAGTAGGAGTGGGTAGGAAAAGTCAAAGAGGAGAAATGGAGCAGGAGTGGGTAGGAAAAATCAGAGCTCATTAATCCATTTACGAAAAAATCAAAGCGCATTAATCCATTAACAAAAATACCCTCGGGGAGGAAAATACTCGCCAGAAGCTCGCTACAGCGAGCTAGCCCAGCGGAGCCCAGGGGGCTCGCTATAGCGAGGGCCTGGGCTCACTATAGCGAAAACAACGAGACCTCCCTCTGGACGGTCCCTCTTACTCTATTCTCGCTATAGCGAGACCCCTCTCTGGGACGTGCATTATTTTCACTATATTTATTCTCGCTCTAGAGAAAAAAGGTGTCGCTATAGCGAGACCAGTATCTGTTAAATGTGGTTTTCATGTGAAATACATTTGTGCAATGATAAATGACCATTACTTTGTTCGGTCAATAAAACTGGTTTCAAATTGTAGGTTGATACTGTATATTTAGACTGTGAGAAAATATTGAGTGCTTGAGATAAGAACTGCCTAAATGATAAGAACTCTCCTCTTCCCGTTCAAAAAAAAATAAAAATAAAAGAACTCCCCTCTTCCCCTTTTTTGTGGCTTTTGGCACCCAAATACCATAATTTGGGTAACTGCAATAAATCTATACACGTGGATGTTATATTTCACTTTCTGGTTTATATAGATGCTCTTTTGGCACTCTAATACATACCTGCAGATTAGGAGATTAGCCACCCAAAAGAACACTGAAAAAAGAAAAGCACTTACCATTTCACAAGAGAGCTTGATGGGAAGTAAATTGTCAAAACTCACCTACAATTGGTGCTGACACGTTGCATTACTATTTCATAACATTTAAGGCTTCATCGGTTGGAGAATGCATCCCTTTTAGCTTCACCCTTATGAGAGATGGTTAAGGATTTTTTTTTTCTTTTCTTTTCTTTGTTATTCAGGCTTACATTTCACGCCTAGACTGTGATAGAAGTCAGTGACGTGGGAAGGCGTCTAGTGTTGAGTATCACATTTTCACCCCAAATATAGTGTTGGTGGAAAAGCATTGCAAAAGCTCTAGATCAAGTGCCACATGTCCGCTATACTATACGAAATTTATCTATTTGCTATATGAGATCGTGTATTGTCAAGAGGCCAGAAGGAGATTTACTAGAAATCACCTTGCCCTTGAGGCTTAAGATAGTTTCCTGAGTAGTCACTTTCCTTTTCTGTTTCCTCAGATTTCTCATGCGTTCGAAGTGGGCAAATATGATGTGCCTTTCCTCTTTCTCCGCTTCTCTTTATAAAACCGAGGGAGAGATGTTGGGTCTTTAGTTCTCTAACAATCTCATGGTAAATGAAGCCATTGTACTCATTTTGTTCTTCCATCATACATCGTCTCTTAACATGTGCTATGAAGTTCACCAGGAGTTGTTCACCAATTTCTTGAACTAATTTTGAATGAAGTAGCATTCAAACTACCATGTAGTACTTGAAAATTTTTAATCGGTTGATATACCATTTTGTAAGTGTTCAACCTTTTAAGCCTCAAAGTAAAACATGGAGAGCAACAAAGTTTTTCATGGAAAAATGGTAAAATAAGCAGACAATGGCATCACTACCAAAAAATTTTGCATGGGATCTCCAATAATTAGATAGTGGAAGAAAAGTAAGATTTGTAACAACATCACACGATGCAACCCCCAAATAATAATAACAACCCAAATGCCCAACCTTAAAACAAGCCCTAATCCAAATCAAGAGATAAAAGAAAAACAATACTTCTTCCCCATACCTTAAACTGCTGAGGAGTGGGTATATTTCCCGTAGTAAAACCCTACACAGTTGAAGATACACGACGTTGCAGTGATTGACGAAGGAGAATCGAGTAGAAGGCTGTGTTCCTGCAATATCCATAGCAAGAAGATGAGAAGAACACAAAGGAAAAACTATTGGAGGATCGAAGAAGATGATCACAGTAAAAAAGAGTTTTTACCGAGTTATCTCCATCCCTGTTTCACCTAGTTTGAAAAGAGAATGGTGAAAATTTTACGGAAATATCATATATGTAGGATATCGAACGATGCGATATCCTACTGGCCTGGGATATCGAATCATGCGACATCCCACAGGCCTAGGATATCGCAGGATAAAGGGTAAAACTGTCCATCTTTGGACTTTTTTATGTACAATATTCCCTTAGGAAATTTGTAGTCTCTCGTCTGGTCTTATGTAAATGTTGAGTTTTGGAATGTCCGTACGGTCATTTTCCCTTGAAAATATTGAATGGCACGTACTGTTTCTATAAGCAGCCTTCTCAGTTTTAATGGCGGGAGGGTCTAATCACTCCCAATTCTCTTTAATGGAAAAACTACAAATGCTAAGACTTCCTCGCCCCTTTAGGTTCTATAATATGTGGTTAAGGGACCAAAGTTGTGAGCAAATCATCATTAATAGATGGAATAAAAATTAAGAAAAAAAATATTAAAGAAAACATAAGTAGCACTCTTTCCCTTATAAGTAAAGACCTAACTAAATGAAATAAGAAGTGTTTTGGTAAGGTGGAGTGAAAGTCCAGATCCGAACACTAGAGGGGGCAGGGGCTGCCGGGGAGGGGTAGCTTGAATCAAGTGAGCTTAATTTTATTCTAATTATGCCAAATTTTAACTTCTTTGAAAAAAAAATAAAAATGGGCACAAGTGATGATTCTAATAAAATGCAGAAGCTATCACCATAAATCACCACAAAGCATTCATCATAACACAATGATGTATAATAATTCGGCCAATTGCCTACATCTACTCCCAGCTAGTGTTCCTACACCCTACCAAAATTCCACTATCAATCTGTGCTTTTCATTAGGTTTAGTAATAACCTTTTAGGGCGTGTTTGGCAATTAACTAGTTAAATTAAAGTAAAGTAAATCCAGACAAGAAAAGACAACGAGTCATATCAAAAGTACACAATTTCAAAATTCCCTCCGAATTTTTCAGAAAAAGTAACCTCCTTTCAAAAACAAAAAAAACAAAAAAAAAACCTCCACTTTTTTATACAAAAAGTCAAAAAGATTCCATACCAAACAACTAAAAAAAAAAAAAAACACCATCATAACCCCTTATATTTTATTCTCTCTTGATTTGATGCTTCACTTCACCATACTTTAATTCACCATACGCTATGCTTTTATAAGCTAAGCAACAACCTCTAAATATGATTTTCAATAGGCTTAGCAATAACCATTACAATATGTTTTTCTAAGCTAAGCAATAATTTCTACAATATACTTTTTAATAGCATTAGCAATAACCTTTACAATATTCTTTCCAATGCTACATTTGATACGTACTTCTATTTGTTGACATAAATTGTCAATTTAGGGAGGGTTGAGTGGTTCATGGATGACTGCATTCACAGCACTAACCATTTCCTTGGGGGAAGTAAACCCATCATTTCTCATATAGAAGAGGTGTAGTACTCTGCTCATCCTCCAAAACCAATCCTTGCATTCTCTTGGAACCAGACTCCCCTTTGTCTCCAGAACGATCCCCAGCAGCTCTCCCCTAGTACTGTCAATGAGACCTCTCATCTCCCTCATAGCCTCTTCCTCAGTTGAGACACCATGTCCATGAAACATTCGCAATGCCACACCATTCAGTTTACCCTCCTTGCCTTCCCTCTTCAACATAATAGTAAAAAGACCACAAGAATAAGTAACTGTGGTATGAGCCATACTAAAGTGTAAGTTTAGTACATGTGGCACACACACACACACACTAAAGCAGATTCCGAATTGTAGGGCCCATTATGAATGGAGCCAGACTTTGTGGTGAGGTATCTCCAGAAAGTTTTTCCAGTTTGGACAATGCCCAAACTGAATTGTATAATTCATAGATTTCTCACATTGGATTTGGGCAGCAGGAAATTCTCAAAATCATTTTAGGATCATCCAATCAACATACTTTCAGGATATGTTCCGCATGTAATGGGGCCCACAATTTGGTTGGCCTGAATTGGTAAGCATGGTCTTCTAGTATGTATAGTTAATGAGCATCCAAAGAGTTATGGATGACACTGGAGTCTAACCCATCTTAATCAGGAATTTAACCTGTGACCATGTGCCTTTTCATTTTACCATCCATTCAACTGCCACCATCAGTTGGAGAGAATTGTCTATGGGTATGAGTCACTGGGCTTCTCTATATACCCAATAGGGCTTACGTAATGGTCCTAGTTGAAGTACACGACAAGTGCTGACACCAAGAGATTTGTTGCTATGTTTTCGTATAGAAAACGCATACCTGAACATGGATGTCAGAGAATGCCTACCTGGAAGGTTTGCATGTCATTTAGAAGCCCAGTTGAAGTACAAGACAGGTGCTGACACCAAGAGATTTGTTGCTATGTTTTCGTATAGAAAACCAAAAAGTCTACAGACCACAGGGGAGACCCTGGGCTGCAGCACGGCTCATAGAAGACACATAGCTGAACATGGATGTCAGAGTTTGCCTACCTGAAAGGTTTGCATGTCATTTAGAAGCCGGCCACAAGTACTCATAAGCTTGAATAGAGTATGGTACTCTGAACATCTACCAAATTCCTCTGGCAGCTTAGGCCCAACAAAATAGAGAGCCGGGAGAACAATAGGCCCCAAGGCAAATGAAACATACGCATTTTTCATGTACTCATCAACTGTTGGAACTGACTTGTTCAGCTGCCACTCTGCCTCTTTCATCATAGATTTTAGCAAATCGAGCCACTGCCACTAGAAACACACGGCTGATGTCACACACACTCAAGCACATAATTAGGGAGGATGCAAAAGATAGATCTTATGATAGATTGGAATGGAAAAACAGAATTCAAGTAGACGACCCCAACATAGTTGAGAGTAGGGCTTTCACTATGATGATGATGATGTGTTTTTTTTTTTTTTTTTTTGGGGGGGGTGGTGGTGATGACGCAGACGATAGATCTCACTATTTCAATTATGTGATGGGTGACATTACGCCCTTGCCATGAGTATGCCTTCACCCCAAGCTCGTTAACTGTGTGGTAGATTGCAGAGAATATGATCTTAACTTGATCCGAGCATGAAGCAGTCGCTGAATTTCCATCCCACCTGTGGGTCAGCTCGCTCCCAATCATTCATGAAGCTTAAGAGAAATTGAAGAAATCGTGTACCATGGGGATGCAAACAAGAAAAACCAAAAGAAACATAAAAACTTAAACCAAAAGAAACATAAAAACTTACTTTTCAACCAACTGAATAAGGTTTAATAGTTCTTCTCTAGAGCCTCCAATGTCGTAAAAATCATCAACAACAGTGGTGAGCACACCATTTTTTGCCCATGACATGCGAGCATCTGAGAGGTCGGGAGAGAAAAGGGTGGCTGCGGCTGAGAAGTAGCAGTAGGTCAGCTTCTGCCTGGCAAATTTGAGCTGATCCAACCGGTTTTCTTTGACCCACCTGTGTTCAGTGGAAAGCGGAAAAAATAAATTAACTCATAGTATCCTCACTTCTTTTCATCAGTTATAGTGCATGCATGACACAATCATACCTGTCAAGATGTTCAAGTTCTTCTCGGTAAATGACCTGACAGAAATCAAAATCTTTCACTGCTAATTCTAGGATATCCTTGCTGCCAATGTTGCTGGACCTGAAATGAGTGGCAGAGATCATTGCATCAGTAATGACTATAATTACAAAGATGTCTGGAGAGAATTGAAATTCTTATCTACTGTGAGCACACAGAAACATACCTATAAGATGTTTTCAAAATCTTCTGTTCCTGTACATCGTAATGCTCAATATATCTCCTGTGATAAAGGCGCTCTAAATTGGCATAGCAGGGAAACTTTAAAGCATAATCCACCTGAAAATTTTTCAAATAAAGGTATTTCAAATTTTGTGCCTTGCCACTGCAGAGGACCAAAGACCTGTTCTGTACAAAAGTGCTCAATTCCATATATTTGGGGCCACTGAATAGGTGATTAACCGCTACACCATGTTAAAGTTGCAGAAGGCAAACCGAGCATCCAGATTCAAGACCTCTACACCTAATGGACCAAGGATGGATTCTGCATAGAGAATGTCCTATAGTGGAAGACTCATGACTCTTGATTGGAGTACATAGTTGAGATAATGCCACAATGGTCCATAAATGAAAGTCAATTGAAGTCCCGATCTGCCAGCCCAGCTGGTAAGGGACATATAAAAGTCCTCCAGGGAGAGGGAATGTACCAAGGTTTGAGCCCAGTTGGAATGGAAAGTGTAAGTGCAAAAACTGTAACTCACAAGATTAAGAAATGCCTTAAAGGACTTAACCACAATGGCTGTCGAGAGTTGGCTGCGGCTGGCTTAGGGAACCTGAAAGGGAAGAGAGGAGAAGTCAAAGGACCCTGGCTGTGGGCAGCACAGGGCTCTCCGATGCTTCAGTTAGTGTAGAAACTGAACTCCGGAAGGAGTAGTGAAAGAGGAGGAAAAGAAGGAGAGTGTCTGTGTGTTCTTCTACGTACCTCTTCTGGTTTTTCTTTTTTTTATATATATGGGCCCTTGGATATTGTATCTTGGGCATGATGACCTGGCTACTGAGATCATTAGCCCATGGAGTAATAAATGAAGGTCCATCAAGGTCCATCACAGCCCACATCGCATTAAATGCCGGTCTGATCAGCCCATGTTGCATTAAATGCCAGTCACATTGGGCCTGATCTTGTCTGGACTTACCGGCGGCGAAGATCTGGTCGGATCCCTTCTTGGGCCTCCCCCTGATGGGGCTGTAGCCGCTGGATGCTATGTCAGAGGGTCGGACGGCCAGGATGGTATCTGCCTTGTCATCGCATGCCTGAGGGCAGGAGATATTTAAAGCACGCGCCTCGGCTGGCAGTCTCTATAGCTGCAGCCGGGATGCGTGCCGGGACCGGGCTCAGTGAAGGACGGCCTTAGCCGGACTGAGGCCACTAACCGCACCCCGGCTGGTGATCCAGTACCACGGCCGGAATGCGCGTAGCCGGACTGGAGATTAGAACGAGTCAAACAGTCCTGGGATGATTTAGGAATCTCCCCACACAATAGCCCCCTAGCTTGCGGCTCCTCTGGGATCTCGGGATCCCGAACTCAGCGGAGTCGGAAGCTACGCAGGTACTGCTGCAGTCTTAGGCCTTGCGCTGGCGACAGCTGGCGTCTAATCCTCTCCAAACTTCTTTTGGCGCTTGAGACAATAAATGCAGCGCGTCAATCATGAAGAAGTGGGATGGGCAACGCCACGCGTACCCATCTGATCGACCGCGCCGTTGGACATGGGAGGCGTACAGCCGCCTGATGCGACGTTTCGGATTTCGAGAACGGCGCTCGGAGCGGAGCATCGCTTCTTCTGATACAAAAGGTCGCTGTCGTCTTCTTCTTCTTATCCTCTACATCCGAAGAACTAGTCCAGAGGCCTTCCTTTGCTAAATAGATCGCAGCGACGTGTTCTTGAGGGATTTCTGTTTGCGTTCTCCGAGTGTGAGCTTCTTCTTCTCTTTAGATTTTCTCCTTTTAGGCCTTCTGTCTCTCTTTCTCCTAACCACACATGGGGATTTACAGTCACTGGGTAGAGAACGACATTGCCATAGATGGGCTTAGGATGGCATATGAGATACCGGAAGAAGTGTTGATCAGACGAGCGGATCCTGCAGACTATGCACTCCGCTCGTACTCGGGGGGTTGGATGCCCTTCCCGTTGATTGCCATAGTAGAGGGCGGAGTTAGGTTCCCCCTAGACCCACTTCTTAGGGCCTGTCTCAGCACTTGGGCCCTCAGTCCGTGTCAGCTGTCGCCTAACGGCTACAAGGTCATTATGGGCACAGCCGCTCTGAACAAAAGCCTAGGTATTGACCTCGGCGTCCACGACATCGAAGATGTCTATGACATTTGCAAATCCAAGGAGGACGGCTACTACCTCCGAGTCAGGCCCCGGTGCACGGCCTTCGTCACGGCACTCGAGGACTCCAGTAAATATGCCGGAGGCGACCTCGTGTGCGTCTCGGGGAACTGGGAGTTCGGCGCCGAGGAGAATAGGGCGCATAGGGTACCTCGTCACCCCGGGGTCGTCCCAAGTAATTCCCTTTACTTATTATTGTATCTCATTTCCCTTTCTGCCTCCGGGCTTGCCGGATTGATATACTTCTGGTTCATTTTGCAGCTGCTCGCGAAAGGAAGCAACAAGCCAGGCGGGACGCCTGGCAGAAAAACGAGGAGTGGTACCAGGCGATTAGGAGGTGCACCGACTTCTCCAATAGATCCGCCTGGGCGCTACTAGGCTACGAGCCGAGGTCGGGGATACAACAAGAGATCTGTGCTGCTCCCTGCGCTGCTTCAAGGAGAAGCCCCGGGGCCAAGTGAGCCCTTCGCCAGCAGCCGTACAGAGGCGATGTTTGAAGAAGGGGGGCCTTCTCGAGCCGTGACCGGCGTCGAGGCATCGCCCGAGATGGGATCCTCACCAGAGCCTCAATCGAGCAGCACTCCCCTGAGAAGAAGGGCCAGACGTTCCTCGCCTGGTCTGGGAGGGCCGTCGCGTGTCCCGGCGTTCGTCGACCTGGAGGCGTTGGCGCTCGGGGACGAGGATGAATCTCCTCCGCCAATAGTCAGGGATTCTGCCGGGCCTTCAGCCCCCGGTCCGGTCGAGTCCCCTCGGGTCGTAGAAGAGGAAGCTCCAATTCCAGACCCGGGTCCAGAGGTTCGGCCATCTCCCGAGGTTACGCTTAACGAGAGGTCTTCGAGGAAAAGGCCGAGGGAGGACGAGGGGAGCTCGGGACAAGCGGCGTGGCCTGCCGAGCCGGCGCTCTGGACGCCGAGCTTTCGGCTCGAGTCGGGGAGGCCCATGACAGTGGAGGACTGCATCCACAAGAAGCCAGATGCTCATGTGCTTGAGGCGCTCAGCCACGCCTGCGCGCTCCCGCGCGACATGAAGCGGCTGGAGAGGATGAGCGACCCGAAGCTGATGACGTCGCTGCTGCACTCCTGCTTCCAGGTAATTTCCTTGGCTTTGCTCGTCATCTCTTTTGTATTGGTATTTCGTCTTGGCCACTAATCTTTTCGTCTGACTTCTTCTGGCAGACGCTGCAAAAGTCGATGGTAATCATCGACAAATTTAATAAGCAAGGCCCCTTGGTGACTTGCCTGGCCGAGGAGAAGTAGGAGCTCGAAGAGGCACTGGGGGCCCAGCACCTCAAGGGTAGACCAACTGGAGGTGTTCAAGGACGACCTTCAGGCTAGGCTCGGGGAGGCGACAGAGCAAATCGAGGGCGAAAGGAAGAAGAACGCCGACCTCGAAGCCCTGGTGGAGAGTCTGAGGAGTGACCTCCGTGCCGAAGCGAAGCGGGCGGATGAGGCGGAGGCCAAGGTCAAGTCTGAGAGCGAGGCAGCTTTCCAGGACGCGGCCACCCAAGCGACCGTTTACTACGGCCCGAAGGTGTTCCGCGTCCGGGACAAGACGTGGGCGAAGGCGTGGCGCGCCGCTTTAAGGGAGGTCGGGATCTCGGAGGACCACCCGTCCTTTGTGAACCCCCCGATCTGTCCCGGTCCGTCGGCCCCGGATAACACAGTAATTATTGGTCCCCCGGTCGACGTCGACAGTGGCTCAGCCCCTCGGGAAGCTCCCGCCGGTGTCCCCCGCAACTCGGCTCCGCAAGAACCATGAAGTCTTGGCTGCTGCTCTCCCTTGTACTCTTGTCTTTTTTTTTTTTTTTTACCCTGTAACTTGTACTTCAGAATGTACACTTCCTCAGCAATAAATAAAATCATACTTTCTTTATCATTCTCTGTTTGCATGTTTGATTCCTCCATAGTGCCTGCGCTTGTCTTTTTAACAAAATCGTAACGGGTAATTTAAAGCGGACTGGCGTGGCTCAATACCAAGGTCTCCGGGCAGTATTGTCGTGGCCGCGATGGCCCTATACCGAAGTGGTGCGTACATCACGGCCCATAGGCTTCGTGCCGGGGTGGTGCGTGGACCAGCCCCACGGCAATCGTAGTGGCCCGTAGGCTTCATGCCGGGGTGGCGCGTGGACCAGCCCCACGGCAATCGTATTGGCCTGTAGGCTTCATGCCGGGGTGGTGCGTGGACCAGCCTCGCGGCAATCATAGTGGCCCGTAGGCTTCATGCCGGGGTGGTGCGTGGACCAGCCCCACGGCAATCGTATTGGCCCGTAGGCTTCATGCCGGGGTGGTGCGTGGACCAGCCCCACGGCAATCGTAGTGGCCCGTAGGCTTCATGCCGGGGTGGGGCGTGGACCAGCCCCACGGCAATCGTAGTGGCCCGTAGGCTTCATGCCGGGGTGGCGCTTGGACCAGCCCCACGGCAATCGTAGTGGCCCGTAGGCTTCATGCCGGGGTGGCGCGTGGACCAGCCCCACGGCAATCGTATTAGCCCGTAGGCTTCATGCCGGGGTGGTGCGTGGACCAGCCCCACGGCAATCGTAGTGGCCCGTAGGCTTCATGCCGGGGTGGTGCGTGGACCAGCCCCACGGCAATCGTAGTGGCCCGTAGGCTTCATGCCGGGGTGGGGCGTGGACCAGCCCCACGACAATCGTAGTGGCCCTTAGGCTTCATGCCGGGGTGGCGCGTGGACCAGCCCCACGGCAATCATAGTGGCCCGTAGGCTTCATGCCGGGGTGGTGCGTGGACCAGCCCCACGACAATCGTAGTGGCCCTTAGGCTTCATGCCGGGGTGGCGCGTGGACCAGCCCCACGGCAATCGTATTGGCCCGTAGGCTTCATGCCGGGGTGGTGCGTGGACCAGCCCCATGGCAATCATAGTGGCCCTTAGGCTTCATGCCGGGGTGGCGCGTGGACCAGCCCCACGGCAATCGTATTGGTAGATCGGCAATGGGGACAAGAACAAGGACTAGAACTGCTCTCACTAAAACCTTAAAAACAACGTGAATACAGGGTTAAAAATAAAACTTCTTGAGATGCGATACATTCCACGGCCGAGGTAACTGTCGACCGTCCATATCTTCGAGTTTGTAGGCTGATTGCCCGGCAGTGGCGATTACTTTGAATGGTCCGTGCCAGTTCGGCGCCAACTTGCCTTGGCCTGGGTCTCGATCTCCCGGAAGTGTTTTCTTAAGGACCAAATCCCCGATCAAGAACCTTCTCTCTCTGACCCTTCGGTTGTATCCTCTGGCCAGTTGCTGCTGATAATCCGCCAACCTGATAATCGCCGATTCTCTGCGTTCGTCGGCGAGATCCAGCTCCCAAGCAATGTTCGTTTCATTCTGGCCTTGGTCAAAAAGTTCCGACCTCAGGGTCGGGAGGCCGACCTCAAGAGGGATGACAGCCTCCATTCCGTAAGCTAGGGAAAACGGGGTCGCTGATGTGGAACGCCTCGGAGTCGTCCTGTAGGCCCATAAAACACTTGGAAGCTCTTCTACCCATCTCCCTTTCGCCTGATCTAGTCGCTTCTTCAGCCCGTCAAGCACCACTTTGTTGGAGATCTCCGCTTGGCCATTGCTCTGCGGATATGCTGGGGTGGAATAGTGGTTTCTGATGCCGAGCTCCTTGGAGAAGTTTTTGAAGGCAGCAGAATCAAACTGGGTGCCGTTATCCGAGACCAAGACTCGTGGGATGTCGAATCTGGTGATGATGTTCTTCCAAACAAAATTCTTCGTGTCACGCTCGGTGATGGAAGACAACGATTCCACTTCTATCCATTTAGTGAAATAATCGGTGGCCACTATCAACCATCTCTTATTTCCTGGAGTTCAGTGGAGTGGTCCCACGATGTCCAGCCCCCATTGGGCGAAGGGCCATGGACTAGAGAGTGGGCTCAGATCTTGTGCTGGTTGATGGAAAGAGTGGGAGAACTTCTGGCACTTCTCACATTTCTTGACATATAATCGCGCATCCTTCTGCATATACGGCCACCAGTACCCTTGGCTGATTGCTCGGTAAGCTAATGACCTCCCTCCTATATGCTCCCGCAAATCCCCTCATGTATTTCATAGAGAAAGTCTTCCACTTTGCTTGGATGGACGCATTGAAGGTACGGGCCAGTGAATGACTTTCTGTAGAGCTTACCCTCGGGGGACAACAAAAACCGTGTAGCTTTCAATCTGAGCCGGTGAGCCTCAATCTTGTCCTCCGGGAGTTTGTCGTCCTTAAGGTAGGATATAATTGGATCCATCCAGCTTGGGCCGGAGTCAAGATGGAGGACTTCCCGGGGTGGCTGAAGCCCTATGCTGGGTCTTGCTAGCGATCCCACTTCGATAGTTCTTTTCTTTCCTGCCTCAACGGCGGAGGCTAGACTGGCTAGGGCATCGGCATGGGAGTTTGATCCTCTGCTGATCTGTTTGACCTCGGCCGTCTGGAATTCTGAGAGGGACTTCTTTGCGAGGGCGAGATAGGCAAACATCCTGTCGTCTCGAGCCTGATAATCTCCTGTCAATTGGTTAATCACCAGCTGAGAATCACTGAAGACAAGCAACTGCCGAGCTCCAAGGATTTTAGCACTGCTCAGTCCGGCTAACAAGGCTTCATACTCCGCCTCGTTATTCGACGCTTTAAAATCCAGGGTGAGAGCTTGCTCAATAACCAACCCATCCGGAGTCTGAATGACGGCCCCAGCACCAGCTCGCTTGGCGGTTGACGACCCATCAACGAAGATCTTCCAGACGGAAGCCGGAGATCGGCTTTGAGATAGTCCGTTATCCTCCGGGAGGGGTACCTCCAGTTCATCCGTGGGCTCAGGGCCGAGCTGAGTTAGCGCCGGGGTCGGAGGTATGAACTCCACAATGAAGTCCGCCAGGACCTGAGCTTTGATGGCTGTTCTGGGCTGGTATCGAATGTCATATTGCCCGAGTTCTATCGCCCACCGCGAAAGCCTTCCTGAAAAATCAGCCTTTCGAAAAACAGACTTGAGAGGGTGTTTTGTAATCACCGTTACAGTATGAGTTTGGAAATAATGGGAGAGCTTGCGGGAGGCGCTAACTAGTGCCAACGCAAGCTTCTCCAACTGGGTATATCTGGTCTCGGGATCGAGGAGCGATTTGCTCGTGTAATAAATCGGTTTCTGTCGATTTTCCTCCTCTCTGATCAGGACTGAGCTCACGGCTCGATCCGAGACCGCTAGATATAAATACAATACTTCCCCTGGTTTTGGGGTTAAAAGTAGAGGAGGTGACGAGAGGTAGGCCTTAAGTGCTTGTAGAGCCTGGTCACACTCCGGGGTCCACTGAAATTTAGAGTTTTTTCTTAACAGCTTAAAAAAGGGTTGGCACTTATCTGAGGATCTGCTGATGAACCGATTTAGTGCAGCGGCCATACCAGTAAGCTTCTGGACTTCCTTCGCAGTAGCCGGGCTTTGCACTCTGAGGATGGCGGAAATCTGGTTCGGATCTGCTTCAATCCCCTTCCTCGTGACCAAGCTCCCCAGGAATTTGCCTGAGCCGACGCCAAAGGCGCATTTGGAGGCGTTCAGTTTCAATTTGTATTCTTTTAGAACGGCAAACACCTCGGCCAGGTCGGCTAGATGGTTCACGGCTTGTTTGGACTTGACGACCATATCGTCGATGTACACTTCAACAGTGCTGCCGAGCTGCGCCTTAAACATCCTGGTGACCAGGCGCTGATAGGTGGCGCCTGCGTTCTTCAAACCGAAAGGCATTACCTTATAACAGTA
Organism: Camphora micrantha; assembly: GCA_003546025.1. Classification (NCBI taxonomy): domain Eukaryota; kingdom Viridiplantae; phylum Streptophyta; class Magnoliopsida; order Laurales; family Lauraceae; genus Camphora; species Camphora micrantha. The sequence goes on from QPKB01000007.1 coordinate 14,633,102, forward strand.
GATGCCTCTGGGCGTTATGAATGCTGTCTTCTCTTCATCCGGGGCGTACAGAGGTATCTGATGGTAACCTCGATACGCGTCGAGGAAGCTCATCCGATCGTGGCCGGCGGTGGCGTCGATCATCTGATCAATCTTCGGAAGTGGGAAGCTGTCCTTGGGGCATGCCTTGTTGAGATCTGTGAAGTCGACGCACACCCTCCACTTGCCAGTCTTCTTTTTGACCACCACCGTGTTGGCGAGCCAGACCGGGTATTGCACCTCCCTGATCACCCCTACTTCAAGTAGTTTGCCGACCTCTTCAACCACAGCTTCTGTCTGTGGCAGTTCGGTCCTACGAGCTTTTTGCATCACTGGCTTATGCTCGGGGTCCACATTCAGCCTATGGCACGCGACCTCGGGATGAATACCGGGCATCTCCTCTGGGGTCCAGGCAAAGGCTTCTATATTTTGGAACAGGAACTCGGTCAGTTCGGATCGCTCGGGCTCGGTAAGCTGACCGCCAAGGAGGAAGAACCTTTCCGGATCATGTGGGCTGACCTTAACCTCGGTCAGTTCTTCTACACTCTTCTGCTCGGGATGCTGACCGACTCTGTCCAACTCTTTCTCCAATTCGGCCACATTGACCTGCTTGGGCTCGCGACTTCCGGGTACTACGGCCATCAAGCACTGTTGGGCCATTTGCTGGTCCCCTCGAACCGTTACTATCTTTACTCTGCCGTGATCCTCGAGCGGGAATTTCAACTTCTGATGGAGGGTGGAGGGCACCGCTCCCATGCCATGGAGCCAAGTTCTGCCCATGATGGCATTATAGGGAGATGGCGCATCGACCACCAGGAAGTCCACCGTTACAGAGGCTCCTTCGGTCTGGACTTTAAGGGTCACTCTCCCCTTTGGGTACACAGGCTGGGCGCTGAATCCTATCAGAGGAGTTCGGGCCTCCTGCAGGTCTTCCTCCGAGAGGCCCATTTTTCTGAAGCAATCGAAGTAGAGAACTTCGGATGAGCTGCCGGGGTCGACAAGGATCCTCTGGACCCTGCAGTTCTTCAGCTTCAACGTGAGGACGAGCGGGTCATTGTGTGGGGTTTGCACACCATCCAGATCGCTATCTGAAAACCAAATCCTGGGCTGCTCTCGGCGAGGCCTCTTCGTAACTGGTTCGAGTTTGGCTGCCATCACCTGCTTTTCGTGGGACACCCGCCGCACCTCGGCGCGCGCTTGATTACTCCCTCTGGGTGGGGGAGCGAGGTGTATGACGCTAATGAGTTTTTCGGACCCATCACTGTCCTGACTTCTTTCATTTCGGTGCCGAGGTCGAAACTCGTCCCTATTGTCCGCCTTGACATATTCTTTGAGATGTCCGTCTTAGACGAGTTTCTCCAAATGAGACCTGAGGACTCTGCATTCTTCGGTATTGTGGCCATTCTGCTTATGATACGCACAGAATCTACTCTGGTCGCGGTTGGCCGAATCGCCCCTCATGGGCTGCGGCCAGCTGAAGTACGGCCTAGATTTGATCTTAGTCATGATCTTATGGATAGGCTCCTTAAATATGGTATCGACAGCTTTGTAGGGATCAGAAGACAGCCTGAGCTTCTTGTTGTCTCTATAGGTAGGTGTTGAAGCCTTCGCCGAACTGGTCGAGGCCTTATGTCGGCTTGGTTCCTCTCTTCTGGAGGACCGATCTTCCTTCTTTGAAGACTTGCCGTCCCGATCTCTTCGGCTGACGTGAAAGCTCTCCCTGGCTCTGAGCTGGTCATCCTCTTGAGCTATGAAACGGTTCACCCTGGCCATCAGTGCCGAGATCGAGGCCATAGGATTGCCAGCCAGGTCCTTTCGGAGATCGTTGTCTGGCAGTAGGGCGTTCTGGAATGCGAAGATTGCTACTTCGTCTTTAGAGCCATCAATCTGGCTGTAGACTGTCCAGAACCGCTTGGCGAACTGGGTGACATTCTCGTGCTGCTTCATCCTTAGGGCCATTATATCGGCGTCTGTCTTAGGGATAGCTCTGTAAGCCTGGAACTTCTTTATGAAGGAATGCTGGAGCTGCTGCCAGGTTGAAATGGAATTTTCTGGGAGACCGCAGAACCATTTTAAGGGGAGTTCGCCCAGGCTAGACGAGAAGACCTTGCAGTTCAAAGGGCCTTCATCTCCCCAGACAGACATCCTCTGTGAGAAGTGTCGCAGATGCGCAGCCGGGTCCGAGGCTCCTTCGTAAGTGACGAACCTTGGGACGGTAAACTTCCTTGGTAGGGGATGATCCTTGATGTCGCTAGTGAAAGGTGACGTGCCGAGGTCGGCAAACGCGCTTGCGTCCTGATGACTTCGGGTGAGGCCGGCCACTTCCAGGTTCCGCCTAACTGCTTGCTGAATCCGTTCCTCAAGCCATCCCTGGGCATCATGACGGACCTCGGGGATTTCTTCTGACCGTCTCCTAGAAAGGCTGCGGTTGCTGCTGGAGGCCTCATCATTAGCTCGACTACGTCTCCTTTCGTTCAGATGAACCCTAAGATCCCTCTGGGGAGGGGTGGTCTGCTGGTGACGAGAAGAATCTCCTCCGCCAGCCCGCAGCAGACGCTGTCTGGCGGTGTCAGCTGCCTCAACTGTTTCCCTAAGCTGTCGCTGGAGGTGCCTAATAAGAGCATCCTTCTCCCGAATAGTAGCATTCTGCGCCTGAATCTCCTCATAAGTAGGATCGAAATCCTCATCAGAACTGCGAACCTCACTATCTCTCCGGCGATCAAACAAAACCGGGGATTTACGTCGAGTCTGGTGAAAGGTGAGATCTCTCTCCCTAGGAGGCTGGAGAGGGGTCACCACCACCTCCGGGCATGACTCTGGACGGGGCTGATACCCCCGCAGATAGACAGGAGTAGACCTCAAGGACTCACGGAAAGGGTTCACTATGGTCCCTACAGGGCCTGTCTCAGACGCTTTTCCATCTTTTGCAGCTCTCTCAGCCATAGCTTGAAGGAAGATTGATAATAACGTCCTCCCCACAGACGGCGCCAATTGTAAGTGCAAAAACTGTAACTCACAAGATTAAGAAATGCCTTAAAGGACTTAACCACGATGGCTGTCGAGAGTTGGCTGCGGCTGGCTTAGGGAACCTGAAAGGGAAGAGAGGAGAAGTCAAAGGACCCTGGCTGTGGGCAGCACAGGGCTCTCCGATGCTTCAGTTAGTGTAGAAACTGAACTCCGGAAGGAGTAGTGAAAGAGGAGGAAAAGAAGGAGAGTGTCTGTGTGTTCTTCTACGTACCTCTTCTGGTTTTTCTTTTTTTTATATATATGGGCCCTTGGATATTGTATCTTGGGCATGATGACCTGGCTACTGAGATCATTAGCCCATGGAGTAATAAATGAAGGTCCATCAAGGTCCATCACAGCCCACATCGCATTAAATGCCGGTCTGATCAGCCCATGTTGCATTAAATGCCAGTCACATTGGGCCTGATCTTGTCTGGACTTACCGGCGGCGAAGATCTGGTCAGATCCCTTCTTGGGCCTCCCCCTGATGGGGCTGTAGCCGCTGGATGCTATGTCAGAGGGTCGGACGGCCAGGATGGTATCTGCCTTGTCATCGCATGCCTGAGGGCAGGAGATATTTAAAGCACGCGCCTCGGCTGGCAGTCTCTATAGCTGCAGCCGGGATGCGTGCCGGGACCGGGCTTAGTGAAGGACGGCCTTAGCCGGACTGAGGCCACTAACCGCACCCCGGCTGGTGATCCAGTACCACGGCCGGAATGCGCGTAGCCGGACTGGAGATTAGAACGAGTCAAACAGTCCTGGGATGATTTAGGAATCTCCCCACACAGAAAGTATCGGCCAGTTGCCTGAAGAAAAATAGGTTTTAACAGGGTAACTTGGAGGGTAGATTAGGACTATCAAAATATATATCAATTGAAGAGATAGGTCCTCCATGTGAGATAGTCCTGCATACTACAGATCACTCTACTGAAATAGGATGATGGTTTCGTCCTCGCAACTGTGTGATGGTCGAAAGCATACTGCTATTACTAGAGGTCTTCGTACTGTTGGCTGGTTGATCATGTGTAATTTTTGGCGAGGTTGAAAAGAGACAAAAGGAAGAATAAGAGAAGAATAGCTATAGGGCTTGTGTCCCTATGGTTGAACATGGATGATAAAGCCACGTTATAGTTTATTAAAATTCTCATAATTAAAAAAAAATAGTCCTAAAATCTAATGGAATTTGCATGGCTTTGATCCTGTCGAGGATCGATATTCTTGGCTAATATTCTGTGTCTAATCTCACATACGTGAGAATCCCGTCTGGTGATTTAAGTTAAAATAACAATAAATGCCACGATTTTGAGACGTACACAAACTCCTAAGTTGCATCGATTTGATCACTCAAATGGCATCTAAACAAGTTTGTCTATGATTTTGGTTGGCTGGTCTTAAACAAGGCAGTTCTTGATTTGTTTCTTGGTTTCCATTTATTCAAGTCAGCCAATACTAGTTCTCAGACCATACATATTGCAATCTAATATCAAACTGGTATCAGAGTAAGTCCTCTCTAGTGGGGCTGATTTTTGACAACAAAGGAAGTAAAAAGTGAAAATGAAAGAAGATACTGCAATGCCTCTGAAATCTGCCACTCAAGAAGAGAATTTTGAACTTAAATATAGTTAATCAAATGTGGTTATATATTCAGGCCCTAGCACACACTGTTTGATCAGGGCCCTCCAAGAGGATATCAAGACCAATGATACATTGATAATGATCAGAAGAGGGGCTTTAGTAAACCAAGAGATCTTGGCCTAGGATATGATTATTAAGTGTATAATGGCGGCTTGTGATGAGATCTTGACCACAATTACTATTATTAAAGAAGGGATGCAGCTATTAGTAGCAAAGATATCTCGATCATGGATACAAGGATGAAAATAGCAGTAGCGGCGGGCCGCTACGCCCGCCGCCAAAACGCTACGAAGCGGGCAATACGTAGCGTAGCGTGGATACGTAGCGGCGTAACGGTGCGGTTTGAAAAAATCGCCAAACAAATCTGAAAAAATTCCAGAAAATTCAGAAAATTGTAAAATGAAAGAAAATGTGGTTCTTTTGCAAAAGTAAGTAAGAAAATGGGGCGTAGCGGTGCCCTCAATACATGAGATCCTGTATCGCTGTATAAATAGAAAATAATAGTAATGATGAGTTTTTTCACATGTATTCATGTTTCTTAGTCATGCTAACTTAAAAAGTAATGGAAAGCTCATAAAAAAAAATAGAACATGAAATAAAGGCATAAGAATTAAGAAAACTTAAGAGTTAGGTTAGGTCATTAGTCATTACTCATTACTCAATACTCATTACTCATTAATGAACATTAAACAATCAAATATCAATACTTCAACATTCAAGGTTCAAATTCAATCAAGTGGATGAACTATGAAGCATGAAGTGATCAACAATCAACGTTCAACGCCAATTTAGAAATGACAAAGAATAGAGTTAGTGAAGGAAATAAGAATACCTTAATCACCACCAAAACGAACGTCTACCAAGATTCAAAGGGCTATGGCTATCCTCATCCCCATCATTGTTATCATTTCTAGTGGCACCATATGGAATTTGATATTGATGAGCATTGGGATCCACAAATCCAAAGAAGGCAGCTGCACCCGCATCAAAAGAACTTGGAGGAGGTGGAGGTGGATATCTACCATATTGGGTTTCACCATAGTCACCATATGAGTAGGACCCTGAAGTTGAAGACTGTTCTTCTCCTTGTTGTACTTGACCTGGCTGACCATATGGAAAATAGTCAAAATACTGTGAGGGTCCTTGTCCACTGTAACTAGGGTTCCACGATTCAGCCCATAATGCCGCTTATCGGCCTCCAATACCTCCACCTTGTTCATTACTACCTCTAGGAGCAGGTGGTCTCCGACGCTGTTGATAACCACGGTTTCCTTCCATTCTTTCCCGAAAGTCGTGTACCTCCTCTACAGGAATGACATTCCTGATCATGTTGGTAGTATTCACTAGTAGCACCTGTCCCACTAGTGTCTCCCGCTCCATCTCCCCCATCTCCTCCACCATGGCTACTCGAAGAGACGATGGTACTCGTCTTCTCAGAAGATGACATAGCATGAGCAGGTTCTTTCCCTCTTGGTTGTGGTTGCGGGCCTTGCGGCTGTGCACTTGAGCCTTCTCCTCCAAATGGGGCACCCTCTGCCCCGCTCATATCTTCATCAAGCAAATCTCTAACCTCCTTCTGAAAGTCCGAATCTGAACCTAGCAATGGATCATCTATCTCGGCTATCCATGGGAGCAAGGGATCGTCCTCTCTAAATATGTGATCCAAACTAATAGGACAATAGTTCGGATCATCCCTTGCCCTCCTTTCTCTTGTTCTGTTTCTCAACTTCAAATTGTAATGGTAATATACAAGCTTGTTGAGTTTTTGCATGGTAAGCCAATTCCTGGAATTTGTGTGGATCAAAGAGAAAGTGATCCAATTCCTTTCGCAGTTTGATGAAGTTGTAACTTGACTAAGGATGCGAATAGCCGCTTTCCTTAGCATTGGAGTGTCTTCTCCAAAATTCATCCACCAATCAGCTGAAATTCAATGTAAACAAATAAAATTAGATATCCCTTAGGTCCTTCCAAGTTCTAATCAATTGAAAGATAATTAACAAAAGCCTAATAGGTTTGGTGATTGGGTACCAGGTGGCATCTTTCCAATCGCCCTTATTGCAAGAGGGTCCGCGAAGCCTCCTCTCCTTTGTGTGTATGTAGATATCTACAATGTGAAAATTAGTAATAAATCAATAAACCATACATGTTTAAGACCTATCTCAAGCATATACATTTGTCATCTCAAATATAAAATTCTCAATCACGAACTCACCTCTTGGATGGCTTCGATTGAATCATCAACTCCTAACAATTTTTTCAACACTTCCCTTAATCCTACCCTCAACTCTGTATCTATTGCATCGCTGTGCTGGTGGGCATTGGGGTAGTAGAATTCGGGATTAAGGAAATAACCTACATTGAAAACAGTTGAAATGCAAAATGATTAATTGATTAAACGTCAATAAAAAAGAACTAGATTGATTTAAAAGCATCAAATAGTGATATTGTTATTGAGTACCTACAGCATGCAATGGATGGTGCAGCTGGTCATTCCTCCGGGCATCAATAATTTTTATATATTCTTCATGATATCTAACATCTTCCATGATAGCTTACCTAGCCCGATCCGTTGCTTCGTATATATATCCCATTATTGGCTTGTCACCATCTACAAGCCGCAACACTTTAACTAAAGGCTCATAAACCTTTAATAAATTAGATACCTTTTTTTAAAATTTATTGTCCCTCATCAAGTTAGGGATCTCAAATTCCGGACCACTTGTTGCATTGCCCCATTTCGAACGAAGCCATTCATCTGATGCAAACATCTGAATCAGCTCTATTCTAAACCTTACAAGGCTCTCCATCGCAATGAAATGGGTAGCAAACGTAGTTGATCCCGGACGTATCAAGGCATGGTTATTTGTGAATATTTTCATCAAGCTCAAAAGCCATGAATGATCATAAATAAATCTGGTAATGCCTCTACACGCCTTGATAACTTCAGCAATTTTCTTCTTTTTTCCAATATCTTCCATTATGAGATCTATACAGTGTACTGCACATAGAGTCCAAAACAGATGGGGTCTTTTATTCTCCAACATCCTACCGGCTGCCTTGAAATGGGCGCCATTATCTGTAACTATCTGTACAATATTCTCCTCTCCCACACTATCTACAACCTTATCCATAAGAATGTATATATATTTAGTTGTCCGTCTATATTCAGATGCATCCACGGACTTCACAAAGACACACCCAACAACTGATTGTACCAAAAAGTTTATTAATTGTGTTTGTGTGCCGCTGGTCCACCCATCACACATAATAGTAACCCCATTCTGTTGCCACATGGGCCTAAAGTTCTCCACCCATGCCTTTATTTCTTTATATTCTTCTTCGAGATACTTAGTGCCCACATCATAAACAAAGGGCGACTGTACTTCCCGGCCAACTTCGGTGGTAACATCAAGAATTGTTTGGAAATATGGGGAATCTATTGCTGTAGGCGGTATGTTCTTTTAAATTTGTCATTTTGCTGTAGCTTTGGCTAATCTATCTCTTGCACCCTTCATCACCCCTTTCATAACACTTGATATATTTGGTTGTTTAGCTCCCTTTTTTCTATGTGCTAGAGGATCAATAGAGGAAGGAACTGCTCTTCTAGTAGAAATAACTTCTATATCAAAATCTCTTTCCCGGGTGCTAAATGCCCTACGCATGGCCCCCGCAAGGCCCTTGCCCCTGCTTGGCACAACAGATGAGCTCCCTGCATCATAATATTTGCTGCTTCCAGCAAATGCACGACGTTCGTATTCTTCTTGGTGACTCATAAAGGACTCTCGGCGTGCAGCCTCCATCTGTGCATCTTCATCATCAAAACCTTCATCCCCAAATACATCATAACGGGCAGCATCAACATCTTGCTGTCTCTTTTCTTTTATCTCTATTTTTCTAGCTTTGTTTTGGCCAACCAAAGCCTTCATTTGTTCCCTAATTTCCCTTGGTACTTCGGTACAGCCAACAACATTGCCAGAAATGTGGCCCAAATAGTGCTTGAATCTTGTAATGCCCCTATTGGTCACTTTCCCATAAAACTTGCATTTGATTTTCAACCTGTTGTTCTCAACTGCCTTACCATAGTTCTATGCGGGATCAATATTACGAGGCATTTTCAAAAATCAATTGGCAAACACAAATGTACAATAGAAGACTGAATACCTATAAATATGAACAAGTAGTATGTTAAAAATTAAAAAAACAAAAAAACATGTTAGAGGAAACATATATCTAACACTTAAGAATCATTCTCTTGACATTTGATTGGCATTCAATTACTAAAAATACTTTTTTTTTTTACAAAAATAAAAAAATCCGAAAAGTAAAAAAAAGGAAAAAAATTGAAAAACAAACATTACATGTTGGAATGATCTATGGGAAACATAGAACTTTAATCTAGGAGCCCTTTTCAAGACATTTGATTGGCATTCAATTACTAAAAATAATTTTTTTTTACAAAAATAAAAAAATCCGAAAATAAAAAATGGAAAAAAATTGAAAAACAAGCATTACATGTTGGAATGATCTATGAGAAACATAGATCTATAATCTAGGAGCCCTTTTCAAGACATTTGATTGGCATTCAATTACTAAAAATATTTTTCTTTTACAAAAATAAAAAAATCCGTAAATAAAAAAAGGAAAAAAAATTGAAAAACAAGCATTGCATGTTGGAATGATATATGGGAAACATAGATCTATAATCTAGGAGCCCTTTTCAAGACATTTGATTGGCATTCAATTACTAAAAATATTTCTTTTTTACAAAAATAAAAAAATCCGAAAATAAAAAAAGGAAAAAGAATTGAAAAACAAGCATTACATGTTGGAATGATCTATGGGAAACATAGATCTATAATTTAGGAGCCATTTTCAAGACATTTGATTGGCATTCAATTACTAAAAATATTTTTTTTTTACAAAAATAAAAAAATCTGAAAATAAAAAAAGGAAAACAAATTGAAAAACAAGCATTATATGTTGGAATGATCTATGGGAAACATAGATCTAACAATATGAAGTTATTTTCAAGTTGTTTCATGAGTTTTCCAAAAGTGATAATGGTTTTTTTTTTAAAATAACATAAATCCAAAAATAAAAATAACAATATTAAAAAAAAAAACAAAAGACATGCATGCAAGATCAAAAGGAAGCATGGATCTAAATAAAACAAGCCAATGATGTCATTATGTTGTGATTCGTAGTAGTTAGAGAGTGATAATCTCAAAAGTTGAAAAAAAATTACATACCTAGATGAAGATTCTTATTTAGAATCTTTAAAATCCTTTGAATAGTTGAATGTTGGTGATTTGGTGGTAAGAAATCTTGAAAAAATCCACTTAGGAGACACTTGGGACCACTTAGGAGGAAGAAATGGGGGAAAACAGCAGCAAGGGGAAGAAGAAATGGGTTTAAAACCCATTTTCGTCAAAGGGGGGGTTATTTGACGGGGTTTTTATAACCACACCCCCCCCCCCCCGGATGCGACGGCCGATATTAAAACCCATGCATGGATACCCCCATATTTGTTAAGTCAAGAGTCTATCTTCATAATCGAAGAAATTCTTGCATTTCATGGTAGAATTAACTCCAAAAACTTCCTTAACTAACTTAGCCAGGTCGAGAAAGAGTTTTACTACCAAGTTATTCTAGATCAAAAGCAACTAGATGACTAGGTAGCACTAATTTGGCGGGTTATAGAACGGTTAGATTCAACAAGGGGATATGATTCTTAATAGGATAAAGTGAAAATAAAACTTCAGAAGCCAACTCCATGCAAAAAAATGTGGAATTGAATATTTAGCCAACCCGATCTACCACAAAAGAACAAGCATATAAAAGTGGACTACCATCTATCAGCAAGAATATGTAGACTACTCCGCATGCTCCCTTTGACTTACAAAATCAATCATCCTTACAAAAGCTATGAGAGGTGATCCTCATCAATTTCTCATTCACAAATTGAAAAAGTTTAATCCTCAAGCAGCAATTTGAAGGGGAGTATGAAATAGTCGAACAGAGCACTATACTGAAATAGTGATCACTGTAATGCACATATATAGGAGATCTACAATAGAGAAAGACAGATATTCTTTATTGTATCTATCTGAGGGTTGGAAAATGGGAATACTAATTTTGGTTATATATGAGGGTTGGGATTACTTATTTCAGTGTATATAACCATATGCAGAGTGGCCTCTTCAATTGAAGGACCCACAAATTCAAAAATACCTGTCTTTTGACCTAAGCTACTCCTTTCTCCTTTAACACCTATTATTTCCTACTCAAATCTGAAAAGACTTTTCATCATCATCCATGGTGGTCCTACCTGATCACAGATCACAAACCAGTGCTCACATATATCCAATACTTGGATAAAGCTCTAAGCCCTGAAAACTCTCCCCTAAATAAAAAGTGATCGAACTAGTAAGCAACAAAATATCCCCTTGTGCCAATTATTAGACTTGGCACATGTTGACCGTTGCAGGCCCTTCTCACGTTCTTTCCATCACATGATCAGGCATGAGGCCCAGTTTTACACTCACGGACCGACATTCACTGTTGGATTAAATCTAGTAACGATAAATGTCATTAAAATTTTAGGATGTTAAATCAACATCTAGGGTAATATGATGAGGCTGATTTCTTGGCTGACCCTTATCTACAATGAGACTGCTTTGGCTTAAATTTGCAAGTCAACACCTCAATATCTTAGGTATGTGGTAGTGGGGCTGTGGGAACATATAATTCTCAAGATGGTATCTATCCTCATAAATATCCCCTTGTGCCAGTTAATGGATTTTATCATTAGTGAGTGCGCACCCATTTCAATTAAGAGTTAATTGGTGATACTGATGATTACGGTGTTTAATGAGGTCACAAGGATAATAATAGATGGATCCAATTTGGTTGGACATATTTATTCCAATAGATCCATGTATATAATTGATGGAGGAGCCTACTTATAGTTAGTAATTGAGAATTTTAGGGTTTTCTTGTAATTATTCCTAAGACTAGAGTGCAGTTGCATTTAATTAGTGAACTTATTTGCAATTAACTGTGGGTTTGGAATTCACATGAGATGTGGGGTCCAGATTTCTAGTTGGAGCCAGATTCTAAGGAATCCTAGTGATCCCCATGTTAGCCCTAATAAGAGAAGGTTACTAATCCTATTATAACTCTTAAGAAAAGGAGAAGTATGATACTTACTAAGAATGGAAGTGAGACTTCTAATATTTGTCTAAGAGGAGGTGTGCCATAAACTATAAATAAGAGGTGAGGGTTAGAAATCTCTGCATACAATAATCTCTCAAGTTCCTCTCTCTCTTCCTCCTTTATCTCCTCCGGTTTTCCTACTAGAGATCTAGGTTTCTTCTTCTACTTGGAGATCCCACTATTCTCCTTTAGAAGTTTTCTAAGAGGGTCATAGTGTGGAAGAATACAAAGGCAAGAGAGATCAAAGTTTGCGAAAAAGAATTTTTTGTAGAGATCAAGTTCTTGATTATAGCACAACCAAGCTCCAAATGTATAGATCTATTATCTTTTTGTATTAGTAGATCTAGTTATGCTTGTTGTTTTTATTTATCTTCTTGATGGATGTTTGATCTTAATGCATGAGATTATGGTTTTAGATCTTGGGCTTGAGTTCTTGGCCTTATGGATATTTGATCCCTATATCAAGTGGGTATCCACGAGGCCCACCTACTTCCAACGATGAATGTAAGTCAAGCTTATCATGAGGTTGATAAGTCAAGCTTATCATGAGGTTGATCTAGACTCTCTATCATTTCATTTTGTATTCAACTACATAACTTACCATTGATATATTTCAGAGAAGACTAGGTCAAAGAAATTTGCAAAAAAATATGGGAGGTACAGTGCAAGAGATTCGCTTTGAAGATGATGAGGGAGTCCTGTATGAAGATATTGTTAGAGTTCATGTTATTATGGACCTTTCATTATTCTTCATTCCAGCAGTCCGACTAATTGAGGATAACTAGTGGATTTTCATAAAATATGAAAAACTAAATTACATCTATAGGTTTTGTGGACTCATCACCCATGAGGAAGATGAACGTCCTATGCCTTATCCATCCTCTCTCTAAAATTCCTTCGTCCTTGCAACGATGATAGTGATGGGAGGGGAAAGGTCATGCTAGTGTACACGCTTCTCCAAGGGACACGTATAAAACAAGAGTTTTTAACGGGCATCATCTAGAGTGGAGTCTATGCCTACTATATTGCAGGGCAGCGGTGTTAGAAAAAATGTTTCACGAAAATAGTAAATAAATTCAAAATTAGAAAATAAATAAGGAAAGGAAAGAGTTGACCGAACAATATGATAGCCGAATCACGTCTTTAGAGACGCTTTCTTTAGGCATATTTCGCCCCCCACATAAGTGCAAATGGATTTCCCGGCGTCTGCCCTAGGATAAGACGCCTTTATTGTCATTATTTGCTAAAATAATGTTAGGATGGAATCTTCCACCTGCTCTTAGCAAATAAGAAAATAAAGAGTTCTCTATTTTAGGACGCTGCATTTTGGAAGGTGGATGGCAAATCTGAGTGTGGCTTTGGAGTTTGAAATGACAATGTCTTGATTCTTGCACGGTCTATGGGTTGACAATGCTTCTCTTCTGCTAAAGAAGTAGAGGCCACAGCTATTCTCTCTGCCATAAAGGTAGTCAAGTGCTGCGGGCTGACTAGAGTTTAAGTTTTGTGTGATTCCCTGAAAATGGTGCAAGCTTTGAAGGAGGAGCATGACTGGGCCATAGACTCCATCTTACTGGATATTTTGGCACGTGATGGTTCTTTTGAATTTATAGATTTTTAGCGTGTTTCTAGGAAGTATAATATGGTTTCTCATAACTTTGCTAAAAGGTCATGTATTTAGAGTGTGTGCGAGTGTCGAGTTGAGAGTGATCCACTCTTGTTTCTCTTGTTTTTGGCGTTTAGAGGTTCGTGTCATTGACTCGATTTTTTTATCTCTTTCTGGGTTCAATGAAATTTATTTACTTACCCCAAAAAAAAACCTGCTGGTTCACTGGCCACATGCCAACTGCCCAACAAGTCATCTGGTTGACCATAATTGAATAGAGTTTTGCTTCACAAAAGATGCGGTCTCACCCTTGAAGATGCCCCCATTGGCAATATTCACCTGTCATGACTAAGAGCAGGTGGAAGATTCCATCCTAACAGAGAGTTGGTGGTTTAAGACCACGCTTTCTACTTTTCCAATTCAAGGGGAGTCAACTTGGGAGATATCAAATGCATTTGATATACATGTTGATATTGTCTCTGATCTCCGCAATTGATTGTGCAAACAGTGGTGGAATAAAAAAAAAATCACCTCGGAGGTATAGTTGTTAGTTTCGTTTCGGACGATATTTTGGCCTGACCTCCACAGCTAAATAGGCAAAGTGTTGGCCCCAAAAATCTTTACAATGCACTACTTATTTTTTTGGGGATTTTTTCTGTACAGAGGCCCTTAGATTCTAACTTAATAGAGGGGTGTTACTACAAAAGTTTTTTACCAAGATGATAATTGTATGAAAAAGACAAAAGTGCCTTCTTTGTGCGACAGTGCACAGTAGACTGCACTATTTTTTGTTTTACTTTATTTTTCCTAAGTACAGGGTGGTGAGGCTCCAATGTTGGTCTTTATGGTTTGCAATGGACGAGGTTTGACATTGTGGCTGGAGTGCAGAAGAACGGAGTTGCTTAGCCTCTCTGGACCGAGACCTTGGTGACATTGTTTGGTCTTCCATGAGTGAGGCTGCCTCTTACTATTTTTCCCTCATATTGTTTGTGTAGATCTTCGCTTGGGAGCCGTGTATTTGCAAGTTCCCACTTGCAAGTACTTGTCCATGTATTTGAGGCACACAGATGAGAAGAAGCCAACTTGATGATGCCAAAAATTGGTTTCGGACACCACCCGTTAAGTAATAAATGCTAGTGTAGTAAATAAAGAAGAAAGAGAATTTATAGTGGTTCGGTCAATATGACCTACGTCCATTTCAGAAGGGCAAAGGTCGCCGGTCGTTTTACTTTTCCAATATGTAGAGATTACAAACTTAGAGAGTACAGAAAAAGTGCCTCTTGTATTTATAGCCTTCCCGAACAGATGAGGGCAACTTTACCTCAACGCTCCCTCCACTTCAACGGAGCCTTTGAACTACCCTCGATTGACGAGGCAGGTGAGATATTCTCCGCGGGACTTGGTAAAAGCAGGTTAAAGACTGACGATTATTTCCGAAGCGACGTGGTTACCTTGATGTGGCAGTCTTCGTAGACTTGGGCTCGAATCCCGACGGACCGGATCTTCACAGATTTAGGCCTTGGCCCATTAAGAACTGGGTCACTTGGGCTTGGCTCATCATTTGCCCCTCAATGTCCTGCATTCAAATAAACTTTAAAAGGGGGACATTTCAAATATTCAAGTTCCTTCTGTCTTCCAAAACCTTTTTTTTTTTTTTTTATCCGGAAGAGTTCTCCTGGCTTTGGACACATCTTGCTAAGTATTCGGAAGAGTCCTCCTAGCTTTGGACACATCTTGCTCTGCAAAACCCTAAATTATTAGGCTATAAGAACCTCTTCTAAGAAATAAAACAATACAAACAAATATTAAGTCTGCAACTCGCTAGAATGGAAACCCCAGACTCCGGTTTGTAGAAGGCGATGGGTTTCAAGGTGGACGGCCAGGAGGCATTAGAGCACGGCAGCAACATGGAGGCAGCCGCGACGAACACCGGCTTGGATGCCCGCGTGGAAGGAGCAGCGCCGGCAGCCCGCGCCAGAGAGGCAGCAGCAGCGGGCGCCAGGGAGGCCGGTGCTGGCTTGGGCGCCCGGCCAGGAGAGGGAGCAACAGCAGGCGCCCCTGGCGCCCACGTGGAGGCCGGAACCGGCCTGGGCGCCCGGCCAGACGAGACAGGGGCGCCCGGCCAGGCGAGGCGGCAGTAGCAGCAGCTCACATGAGGCAACAGGCGCCCGCCCGGGGACGGCGGCAGCGGCGGGCGCCGGCCTGGGCTCCCGCGTGGGGCCCGCAGCGACGGCGGGCGCCCCTGGCGTCCGCGTGGAAGGAGCAGTGGTGGCTGAATCCTGCCTGGGTGTCCGCCAAGCCGGAGGGAATGGCGGTGTTGCCCGCCAGTCGTCGTCGTCCACGAGCGTGGGTGCGACACGCGAGAAGACGTTGCGTTCTTGTCGGAGAAGATATCGAGGAAAAGTCATTGTTGACGATGATGAATCCAAGGTGAGCACCCTTTTTAGTATGTTCAACACCGATGGTGATATTTCGAAGATTGTCGTTTCTTATCATATTCCTCCGACTGTGCTGTGTCCCAGGCTGAACTTGACGAGCCCGCTTGCGACGATTCCTCTGGTGACATTGTCATTTATGAAGAGATGCTTGAAGCCGGGCTGAGGTTCCCCATACCCTCCTGCGTA
This sequence comes from Camphora micrantha, assembly GCA_003546025.1. NCBI lineage: Eukaryota > Viridiplantae > Streptophyta > Magnoliopsida > Laurales > Lauraceae > Camphora > Camphora micrantha. Next base: position 14,649,203 of record QPKB01000007.1, read on the forward strand.
TGCCGCATTCTCCATTACTTCTCATTGACTCCGGGGCGGTTAGCGCCCAATGGCTAGAGAGTTTTGCTCGGCTTTCTTGCATTGTGGAGGAGGGTACATCATGAAGACGCTTCTCTTGTAGAATTTCACGCTGCTTATAATCTGATTGAGTCCCCAGCCCCTAATAGGGGATGATACTATCTTACCCCTAGGGGTGGTAAGCTGGTCACGGGATTGCGTTCCAATTGCCACAGTTGGAAATCTCGTTTCCTCTTCATTGGTGGAGAGTGGGCCTCTGAAATAGATCGGGCCTTAGTGCCCGTACGATGGGCTGACACGAAAAGACTTGGTACGTCATTAATTGCTCTGCTCTTTTTATTTTTATGCATATATATATATACTCATTGTTCTTTCGCAGATTTCCCAGTGCTCTCTAAAGATCAAGAGCAAAAACTGTAGGCTGTGAGAGATCATCCTGATAAAGACTTGGGGATACTCCTCCCCAAAGAGAGTGGTAGGATTAGCGGGCCTCCTCCTGACCCTTCTTCCTTTGTTAGGACTGGTGGACCCTCTCTGGGGACTTCTTCCAAACGAAAAGGTACAGCAACAATTTTTCTGTTTAATTGATATTCCGTATCTAAGTAATATTTTTGCTTCTGCAGCAGTAGACAGAGAGGTGATTGGTGCTCACCTTTCGAGTAGGAATGCACTTCCTTCCAAGGTGGCAAGGACAGACGACACTTCAAGAGGGAATTCTTCACCACTGATCAAGGTGAGCTCTCTGGCATCCACTCCTTCAACGGGGCCACTAGTGTGTCCCCATCGGGCAGCATGTGCTGTAGTTTCTTCCCAGCCAGCGGCCTCCTCGGCCTCGATTGCTACTCCAGAGTCTTCATCTCCAGCTATACCTCCTGCCCCTCGTTCATGTCCTTCACGTTCGGGAACTTCTGCAGGGGCACCGACTTGGGCTGGTCCTATGCTGGGCAATCAGCTGGTGATTCGGGAAAAGCTCGGGAGATTTGTGTTTCCTCCTGAGGTTACGCAGATTAACGCTTTGGGCACTAAAGCGGTCATAGACTCGTTTCTAGAGGGTCTGGCTCAGGTAAAGGCTTATGTTCCCCTTTTTCTCCAGACTTTCATTTTTTTTTTATACTCTCATTTTCTTTGTCCCTTATTGTTTCAGGCTTCTACTGCGTCCGTCTGCTTGTTGTCAATGGCCCGTCATAACAGTCAGCTGAAACAGGAGAATGAGAGTATGCAAAAAGAGCTCTCCGTTGCTCAAAGAAAGATTGCTACTCTTGAAGCTGCTGGAAGAGCTTCCGAGGCTGATCTCACAGCGGCCCGCGAGAGGGCGACCAGGTTTGAGATTGAGCTCTCAGCAGCCCACGAGAGGGCAGCCAAGGCAGAGGTTGAGCTTGTGAAGGCCCGCGAGAGGGCGACGCTCAAGGAGACTGTCGTGGAGACAGAGATGAAGGTGGCTCGTAAGAGAGCTTCTCAGGCTGAGGAGAAGGCTATCCTGGCTAAGAAAGAGTTAGCGAATGGTCTCGTTGATGCCTTTATTGATGGCTATGAAGAACTCCAAGGGAAGATCTCTGCTGCTTTCCCAGATATTGATTTCTCAGGCTTTGTGCCTACTGAGGCGCCTGATGACAGCAGTGGTAGCTCGGATGATGATGATGATGATGCTGAGGACGAGGATGATGGCGAGGATGATGACGAGGATGATGGGGACAGCCATGAGAGTGATTAAGGGCCAAGGGCTTTTGCTGTAATTTTTTTTAGAAAGGTAATTTACAACCTAACTTTTTGAAAATTGAATGGAAATGCGACGATCTTTTCTCAAAAAATGCTGAATATTTTATTCATCCATTGCTTATTGTTTAAACAATATCACTTGAAAATAGAAAAAATTAAAAAAGAAATCAAATCAGGCCCCAACCCCCTCACTACTCTGACTTCCTTAGAATTTTACTGATAGTACCTCTTCAAATGTTCCGCATTCCATGGATGAAGTAAGACCTTTCCTTCGGAATTTTGGATTCTGTAGGTGCCTGCCCTTACTACTTCTGTTATGAGGTACGGCCCTTCCCAGTTTGGTCCCAACTTTCCTTCGCGAGAGTCCTTTGTGGCAAGGATCACCTTTTTGAGGACTAGGTCTCTCGGTTGAAAGGAATGAGGCTTCACCCTCGAGTTGTAGTACCTTGCCATGCGCCGTTTGTACTCTGCGTTACGGACCATAGCCATCTCCCTTACCTCCTCCACCAAATCGAGGTTGATGCGGAGTCCTTCCTCATTGGTGACGGGGTCATGGAGATGGACCCTTAAGGATTGTACACCTATCTCGACAGGGATGACTGCCTCAGTCTCAAAAGCGAGAGAGAAAGGGGTTTCTCCAGTAGGGGTTCTTGGTGTGGTTCAATAGGCCCACAACACTCCTGGGAGCTCGTCGACCCAAAGACCCTTCGCTCTTTCAAGCCTTATCTTTAGGTTGCGTAGGATCATTCTTACCATGACCTCCGCCTGCCCATTCGCTTGTGGGTGCGCCGGGCTGGAATGAGGCTGCTTTATCTGGAGGTAGGAGCAAAAGGTGTTGAAGAGTTTATTATCAAATTGCTTGGCATTGTCACTAACAATGGCGTTAGGTATCCCAAAGCGACAGACTAGGTTTTTCCAGACGAAGTCTTTTACCTTGGAGTGTGTTATTTTTGCTAGGGGTTCTGCCTCTGCCCATTTTGTGAAGTAGTCAATGGCAATGACTACAAACTTGCACTATCCTCTACTCAAGGGAAGGGGACCCAAGATATCAATCCCCCATTTGGAGAAGGGCCATGGGCTCAAAATTGATGTCAGCTCCTCCGGTGGTTGCCTAGGCACAGTGGCAAAGCGTTGGCACTTGTCGCATTCTCTGGTAAATTCTTTGGCGTCCTTTATCATGGTAGGCCAAAAGTATCCTTGCCTAAGCGCTTTGTGGGCGAGAGAGCGTCCTTCAGAATGATTCCCGCAAATTCCTTCATGGATTTCTCGGAGGGCGTAGTCAGCTTCCTCAGGAGAAAGGCAGCGCAACAATAGTAAGCAGTAACCCTTCTTGTAGAGTGTGCCTTGTAGGAGAGTAAACTTGGAAGCTCTCATCCTGAGTTTTTTCACTTCAAGGGGGTCATCTGGCTCTGTACCTTCTTGGAGGTACGCCCTATGGGGGTCATCCAGTTCGCTTCATCCGTTGCACAGTTGATATTTGTTATATCCACATCTAACTTGCTCGGCTCGAACTGGTGCTCGATGAGCGTCGGTTCTGCAGATGAGGCCTCCATTGATGAGGCGAGCCTGGCAAGTGCACCCGCAGCTACGTTATCCCCTCTAGGGATGTGACAGATCTGGAAGTATTTGAACCGCTGGATCAATCTTTTCACCATGCCAAGGTAATCTTGCATTCTTGCCTCCTTTGCTTCGAACTCGCCATTTACTTGGTTGACAACCAATTGGGAATCACTATAAGCAACGACGTGCTGGGTGTCCATTTCGATCGCCAATCTTAAACCGGAAAGGAGGGCCTCGTACTCTGCTTCATTGTTAGAGGCAACGAAGTGGAGCTTCACTGCATACTTAATGTGTGTACCATCGGGACTGATTAGAATGAAGCCAGCTCCGCTTCCTTCACTGGTTGCAGAGCCATCAACGTACAGCTTCCAAAGTGGCAGTGGCGAAATCTCGTTACCTGGAAGAGGCTGGGAGCCTGGAAGAGGCCCCTCGGCGCCCGGGGAAGAGGCCTGGGCGCCCAAGGGTGTCTGGGTGCCCATGGGAGAGGTGTGGGCGCCCAGGGGACTCTGGGCGCCCATGGGAGAGGCCTGGTCCTGGGCGCCCAGGGGAGCTTGGGTGCTTGGAGGAGAGGCCTGGGCGCCCGGGGGAGCCTGGGCGCCCATTTGGATGTCTTCGGTGGACAAATTTGGCTCCCCTTTAGCATGTATAAATTCAGCCACAAAATTGGTCAGAGCTTGTGCTTTTATGGCCGCCCTTGGCTGGTACTGGATGTCGAACTCGCCCAATTCCAATGCCCACTTGACTAATATTCTAGATATATCCGGCTTTCCCAGTATTCTCTTCAGAGGCTGGTCAGTAACAACAATGACCGTATGGCTCTAAAAATAATGTCGCAGATGTCTTGCCGTCGAGATGAGGGCGAGCGCCAGTTTTTCCAAGCCCGAGTACTTGAATTCTACCCCTCGGTACGCTCTGCTCACGTAATAGATGGGTTTTTGCACTCCATCGTGATTTCTGATGAGAACAGAGCTAATTGCCGAGGGTGAAGCAGAAAGGTATAAATATAACACCACCCCGGGTGCAGCATGTGAAAGAAGAGGGGGAACAGCCAAGTAGGCTTTGAGTTTCTGGAGGCCTCCTCAGCCTCGGGTCCCCATTCGAAAGCTTTTCGGAGGATTTTAAAGAAGGGTAGGCACTTATCTGCAGACTTGGAAACGAATCTGTTAAGCGCTGCAATTCTTTCATTGAGGCGCTGCAGTTCTTTGGTGGAAGAGGGTGGCCTCATGTCAAGTATTGCCTTGATTTTATCGGGGTTCGCCTCAATTCCCCTTTGGTTGACCATGAAGCCCAAGAATTTTCCCGATCCTACGCCAAAGGCGCATTTCTCGGGATTCAATTTCATATGACAGGATCTGAGAACATTGAAAGTTTCTTGGAGATGGTCGATGTGATCTGTAGCGGCAAGGCTCTTGACCAGCATGTCGTCTACATAAACCTCCATGGTTCACCAAATCTGGGAGTGAAACATTTTGTTCACTAGGCGTTGGTAGGTTGCACCTGCATTTTTCAAACCGAAAGGCATGACTCTATAGCAATAAGTCCCCTTCGGGGTGATGAAGGACGTCTTTTCTTGGTCTGGGGGATGCATGCTGATCTGGTTGTATCCAGAATAAGCATCCAGGAAGGAGAGCAGCTGATGTCCTACTGTGGCATCGATGAGGAGATCAATCCGTGGCAGCGGATAGCAATCCTTCGGACATGCTTTGTTAAGCTCGGTGAAGTCGACGCATAGGCGCCATTTCCCATTAGCCTTCGTCACTATCACTACATTTGAGAGCCATTCAGGATATGCTACTTCCCTGACCGCCCCATTCTCTATTAGCTTTGCGACCTCCCTATCCATTGCTTGGGCCCTTTCAGTGGAGGCGCCCCTTAGCTTTTGTCAGACAGGCTTGTGGCGAGAGTTGACATTGAGGCAGTGAGTGGCAACCTCGGGATCAATTCCTTCGAGATCCGAATGTGACCATGCGAAAATGTCCAAGTTATTTCTCAGAAAATTTGTCAACTGGAGGGCTAGATCCTCTAAAAGAGAAGAGCCAATGTATACTCTTCTGTCAGGATGTTCTTTATTTTAGACCAGAAGGTAAGTTCCTCTACTGGTTCTCTTCTCTCTGTAGTGGCGTCATCCCTTGGGTCCAAGATTTCAACTTGCAACGCCTCCTGCGTCTTCTTGGCCTTCATCGAGGAGACGTAGCATTCCCTTGCTGCTATCTGGTCCCCTCTTATTTCCCCGATTCCATTCGGGGTTGGAAAGCGGAGGATGAGATGATAGGTGGAGAGGACGACTCTTAAGGCATTAAGAGCTGGTCGCCCTAAAATGATGTTGTAGGCTGATGGGCAGTCTATCACCAGGAAGTTAACCATTGTAGTGGAACTTGGGGGTACTGTCCCGGCGGTAACTGGCAGTATGATTGCCCCTAGGGGATACACCTTCTCCCCTGAAAACCCGATGAGGGGGGATTTGACAGGCTGCAGCCTGTCCCAGCCCAGTTTCAGCTTGTCATAAGCTTCTACAAATAGGATATCTGCAGAGCTTCCACTATCCACCAAGATTCTTCGCACCTTGAAATTGTCGACAGTCATGGTGAGCACCCGAGGGTCATCATGGGGGTGCTGGATCCCTTCTAAATCTTTATCCGAGAAGGATATGATTTCGTCAGCTTCCTGCCTGGGCGCCTTGGATGGGCGTGCTTCATCAAGATGTCTTGCCTTTCTGGCATGGGCTTTCATGGCGGAGATTGACTCTGCTAGTCCTCCCGAAATAGTTCGGATTTCCCCAATCGGCTGTGGGTCCTCCATATTTCGAGGTGGTGGTGGTGGTGGTGGGGCTTGCCCCCTACCAGCAACATACTGGCGCAGGTGACCACGCTGAATGAGATCCTCAATCTGCCGCTTGAGGTCATAAAATCATCAGTGTCGTGGCCATGGTCGCAATGGAAGCGATAGTATTTTGTCGGGTTCGTGCGATTTGGAGGGGACTTCATCTTTCCAAGCCATTTTATGGCGGCGTCATCTTGTATTTGGAACAAGATGTGCCCAACAATGGCATTGAGAGGAGTGAATACTTGTCTGTCTCTCTGCGGAGCAGGACCGAGTCGGTATCTGACTGGTACCCTCTCTGTCCTGCCTCGCTTGTTGCTTGTGTCCTTCTTTTCCTCTCTGTTGTGCTCCTCCTTTCTCTTGTCCCTTGTTCTGGAGGACTCTCCTTGCCTGGCTCTAATTATATCTTCAGCGTTCATATACTTTTGGGCCTTTGCTAGTAGCTCTGGCATGCTCTTTGGCGGGCGCTTCATCACTGAGAAGAGGAAGCTCGATGAGCGGAGGCCTCCCAAAAAGGCTGTCATGGATACCTTGTCGTCAGGCTCTTCGACCTGAAGTACCTCCTCGTTAAAACGAGTGAGGTAGCTCTTGAGGTTTTCATTTTTGCCCTGCTTTATGCTGAGCAGGTATGTGACAGGCTTCTGGTGGCGGCGTCCTCCGATAAAGTGTGAGACGAATGACTTGCTTAACTCCCCAAAGGTGGCGATGGAGGCTGGGGTGAAGTTGGCAAACCACTGCCGAGTAGAGCCCTTCAGTGTGGTTGGGAATGCCCTGCACATAATCTCATCAGGGATATTATGCAGCTGCATTTTAGTTTTATAGGTCTCTAGATGGTCCAATGGATCCTTCGTTCCATCAAAGGTCTCCACGGATGGCATTTTGAACTTCCGAGGGAGGGGGTAGTTCACCACGTCGGGCTTGAATGGTGTGTCCGTTCGCCCGACTAGGTAATCCACTGTCTCCGGTGCCTGCGCCTTTATGGCGTTGAAGAGATCACCCAATTGATTTTGCATTTCTCTGATCTTTTCGTCCCAATGATTAGGGGCTTTGCTAGACCGATCGTGGAAGTGACTCCCCACCTCCATGCTTTGGTTTTCGCTCTCCCCCTCTTGGAAATGAGGCTCCTCCCCATTAGAAATAGAGGGAGGAGGTGGAAGTCCTCCATGACTCGCTCCACCTGGAGGTGGGGGTCCTCCGAGATGGGCTCCACTAGGGGGCGGGGGAACTCCGTGATGGGCGCGACCTTGAGGGTCGACCAAGAGTACTCCAAGAGGGGCACTATGGGGAACTCCCTGGGCGCCAGGGGGATAGGAGCCCGGGCGCCATGTGGATGGGCGCCCAGGCCCTGGGTGCCATGGGGATGGACGCCCGGGCGAGGTACTCCCCTGCGAGGAGCCGTTGGATGTCCCTGGCGAGGCGCTCCTTGCGGTACTCCTTCAAGTTGTACTCCTCCTTGCCCCATGAGTATGAGTTGTAGGATCTGCTGGTTTTGGGTCACCAGCTGCTGCATTGTCTCCAACATTTGTTGAGGAGTGGGAGCAGGAGCGGGAGCGCTTGGGGCAGGATTATTCGGTGGAGGATCATCCTCGCCTGAAATTGTCCTCTTGTCGTCTCGTTGATCTAGTGGTGATCACCATATTTTTGAAAAAGGAAGTGTTATGAAGTGAGAATTTAGTTTTTCCCACAGACAGCGCCAAACTGATGATGCCAAAAATTGGTTTCGGACACCACCCGTCAAGTAATAAATGCTAGTGCAGTAAATAAAGAAGAGAGAGAATTTATAGTGGTTCGGTCAATATGACCTACGTCCACTTCAGAAGGGCAAATGTCGCCGGTCGTTTTACTTCTCCAATATGTAGAGATTACAAACTTAGAGAGTACAGAAAAAGTGCCTCTTGTATTTATAGCATTCCCGAACAGATGAGGGCGACTTTACCTCAACGCTCCCTCCACTTCGACGGAGCCTTGGAACTACCCTCGATTGACGAGGCACGTGAGATATTCTCCGCGGGACTTGGTAAAAGCAGGTTAAAGACTGACGACTATTTCCGAAGCGACGTGGTTACCTTGACGTGGCAGTCTTCGTAGACTTGGACTCGAATCCCGACGGACCGGATCTTCACAGATTTAGGCCCTGGCCCATTAAGAACTGGGTCACTTGGGCCTGGCTCATCACAACTGATAACTAGTTTTTCCTGTAATGGTTTGATTAGATTTTGTATATTCTTATTATCTCTTTATAGCTTTGTGTGATTTTATTTCACTTGTCCTTCTTTTCACTGTTTTATCCCTTTCTTAGATTTCTTCACTGAATCTTGTTAATATATATATATATATATATATATATATATATATATATCTTCCAAGAAATACAAGCTCATGAGAGAACACAGGCCTTAAAACTCATCCCAATCCAGCCATTTATAGATAGGGCTCATGCCATGTGCAATTTATTTAGCCCAGCCCATAAGCAGTACCCACACCTATTTGTTAGGTAGGAGACATTGAATTGATAGTATAGATGGGGCTCGGTGTATGAAATATAAATGGGTTGTTTTTTTGTCTTTGATTTTTTTGGCCCCCCTCCATCATGTTATTTTCGCTAAATATAAAATTAAATAAATAATTAGTCAAAAGTCCCTCACCACGGTACTTATTTGGTGAGAGTTCTCTATATACGTCGCAACATATAATCAAAACATTTTGAATTTTAAAATTTCAAATATTCCATTTTCTTCTCTCCCATGAGACTACCCCGTGGGATCTTCCTTCTTCGGCGACTCCCACAGAAAGCCCACGAGGGACCGGCAGCGAGGTCAGCCTGACCTACAAACAGAGACAATATCGTCTCCTCCCTTCACCGGTTCTGGTTATGCAACAAGACCGGCAGTGGTCTTCTTCTTCTCTGGCAAGACCAGAACCTTGATTGCCCTTCCCTGCTCACTATCTTCTCCGATCGTGGTGTCCAGCGGTTCTCTCACCTGTTTATCTGACAAAGAGTACGGAATCTGGCTGATATTCCGGTTGTCCGCAACCTGCATCTCCTTCCTCTTCGGCGATGGTGCAGCAACAGCGACAGTGGAGACTGGCGGGATCTTCCTTTTCCGGCGACGCGCGCAGAAAATCGGCGAGGGACTGGCGGCGAGGTCAGCCTGACCTACAAACAAAGACGAGATCGTATCCTCCCTTCACCGGTTCTGGTTCTGCAACAAGACCAGCAGTGGTCTTCTTCTTCTCTGGCAAGACCAGAACTTTGATTACCCATTCCCTGCTCGCCGTCTTCTTCGATCAGAACGTGGTTTCCAGCGGTTCTCTCCCCTATTTATCTGATGATTAGTATGGAATCTGGCTGATATTCCGGTTGTCCGCAACCTGCGTCTCCTTCCTCTTCGGCGATGGTGCAGCGACAGCGACGGTGGAAACTGCCAGGATCTTCCTTCTCCGGCGACGTGCGCAAAAAACTGGCGAGGGACGGGCGGTGAGGTCAGCCTGATCTACAAACGAGAACGTCTCCTCCCTTCACCGATTCTAGTTTTGCAACCAGACCGGCAGTGGTCTTCTTCTTTTCCGGCAAGACCAGAACCTCGATCGCCCTTCCCTGCTCACTGTCTTCTCCGATCAAAACGTGGTGTCCAGCGAAAATCGAGAACCCAGTTCTTTTCTTCCCGATCCTACACCTGCGGGCGGCCTGCTACCCTTTTCTTGGGCAACTCTAAATCTCGATGATGGCCCACTGCGATTAGAACCGACCCCACTAGGTAAATTTAACTATTTTTGGATAATTTATCTGAGTTTATAGCAAATTTATCTAAATTTTTAGAAAAATTATCTAAGCTTTTAGCAATTTTATCTGAGGTTTTTTAAGAATCTATCTGATTTTTTTGAAATATTTTTTTGTGTTTTTTTAAATATATTTGTAGTTTTGAATTTTATTTGTGTCTTTTTAAATTTATGTGTCTTTTCAATTTTTTTTGAAGTTTTAAAAATAAATTTAACTCAATTTGTGCAAAAAAACTTGAGTTTTCGGAAAAAAAATTATGAAATTTGAAAAATTGGATTATCTTATTTTTGGCAAATGTATCTACGTTTTTTAAATTTATTTGCATCTTTAAAGTTTATTTACGTCTTTTAAAATTTATTTATATTTTTTAAATTTTATTTGTGTCTTTTTAAATTTATCTGCATGCTTTTGAAATTTATTTACGTCTTTTGAAATTTATTTTCGCTTTTTTGTAATTTATTTGCATTCTTTTTAAATTTATTTGTATTTTTTGAAATTTATTTATACTTTCTTTAATTTATTTGTAAATCTCATTAGTGGGATTTTCATTAATTGTGACCAATTAAATGGTAGGTGACCATTACAAATAGCATATCCCACTAATCATAGGATATGATTTATCTTTAAATAGATAAGAACTTTTAAAGAATTGGTAATTTGGATATTTTAGGTCTTTAAATTTGGAAAAATGACCTACTACACTATGAAAAAATATTGTGGATCGCCGAATGCTCCTAAATTGAAAGCCCTTCTAATTATATGGCTATCAATCAACATTACCTATCAGCACTGATAGATTTATATCTGTATATCGGCGTCAATCAGTCAAAGAGGGCATTTTAATCTTTTCCCAAAATAAGGCTCCAAATTTTAATCAATTAAAGTTGAAATAAAATTTGATCAGCAGTAAGAGGGGATTTTGAACATTTATTAAAAGGTAAGGGCTCTTTAATAATTACTCAAAAAGAAATATAGAATTCTTTACAAATAGGATGAAACATAGAGGGCAAAGCTGTCTATATAAAATGTATTTTTTCTTTCCAATGATTTAACATATCTTCAACTTCAACTTGTACCCAGTTTATTGTAAATGCGAGATCAAATTATTTAGAGGATTTTATGGGAAAAAACCCTTTAAATGGGTCCATTCACGAAAAAGAACATCATAGTTACTATTGCACAGAAAAGGCTCTCCCGCCAATTTTAACCTCTTTTCTCACATTTTAGAATGGGCAACGATATCATCGCTTGTTTTAGTTGAGCAATGATATCGTCGCTCGTGTCGTCTTATTTCTCTTCTTTCTTCCTCTTCTCCCTACTCTTTTTCTATCTCCCTCACTCCATTTCTCGCCCTACCCACTACCCATAACACTTTCATCATCCTCAACACTTCCATCTTAACCAACTCATTCCTATTTTTACCACCCCCCCAACCCACAACACCTCCATCATCATCAACACTTCCATCTCAGCTAACTCATTCCTATTTTTTACCTAAGAGCTTCTAAATGCCCCCACCACCATCATTTTTCTTTGCACAACAACCATTTAAAAAAATATATTATGAATATACCATCATGGTGAATCCCCAAACTACCCCACTTCTCCACCTTCTTGTCCATCTCATCTCCATCGCCTAGCAACAACACCATCATGCCCTCCGCCACCTCCCCTTCTCCAACTCCTTCTCCATTTCCATCGCCCCTCTTCCTCTCTTGCTCCCTCTCCATGTCTCTCTCGCTCGCTCCCTCTCCCTGTCTCTCTCTCGCTCTCTCTTTCTGTCTCTCTCCCTCTCCCTTTCCCTCTCTCTCTCCCGCTCCCACTCCCGCTGACTCTCCTTTTCTCTCTCCCTGTCCTTATCTCCCCCCCACCCCCCCTCTCTCTCTGCCCCTCCGGGCGGTGCTACAGGAGGGGGTGGGGTTTGAGGTGAGGTTAGTTTATTTATTAGGGGGGGTGTGCAAAGAAAATTTTAAAAGGGGGTGTGCAAAGAAAATTTTAAAAAACCTCAAATTCAATGGTGGAGAGAAAGAGGGTGTGCAAAGAAGAATGAGGGTGCATTTAGAAGCTCTCTTTTACCTTCTCACACCATCCATCTTTATCTTAACCTTACGTAGAACCCATCTAAACCAAAGGGGCTAAAATTGAAGACAAAGCTGAAAAACCCTCAACCAAGCCAAAAAAAAAAAAAAAAAAAGAATATCCCCTTCAATAGAAAATGATTGCTCACCCATCATGCTAACGATCATAGAAATACAAAACCGAAAAGAAGAACTACATAAAGGAATGGATTTATGTTTGTGGAGTATCTTCTTTTATTACAGAAGGGTAGAGAATTATACTGCTATACAATAAGGAATGGTTTTGATGAAAATATAATTGTTGCCACGGCGCTGGTTGACATGCACTGTAAGTCTGGTAGTTTACATAACGCATATAGTGTTTTTAGAAAGATAAAGAGAGAGAAACCTAGCTAGCCTCTTTGAACTCCATGATCATGATGGTTGATCTTCTTGGGCGAAGTAGCTACTTGGATGAAGTATGAATTTTTCTGAAGAGTATGTCATTAGAACCAGATGGAAGCATGTAGGGCGCTCTTCTTGGAGAGAAATGGAGTGGGGGAGAGATGAAGAAAGAGGAGGGAGAAGAGGAAGAAAGAAGAAGATATGAGTAACAATATTGTTGCTCAGCTGAAATGGGTGATGATATCGTCGCTCAGTCTAAAAGGTAAAAAAAGAGGTTAAAATTGGCGGGAGGGTCTTTTTGTGTAATAAAAACTATGAAGTCTCTTTTCGTGCATGGGCCATCTAAGGAGTTTTTCCCATAAAATCCTCAATTATTTAATACATAAGAAGACCCTTCAACTAGATGCATGCAAAATGCATTTTTACTAGAGTGTTATAGTAAACTATAAAATATTATGAGCCCAGACACGAGCTATTAGCTTTGGTATGGAATTGAAATGAAGGCTCAAATTAAGATACAAGAAAAGAAGAGGGGTCAAATTCAAAAGGCATCAAATTTCAAAATTCACCTTCTTGACTTGATTTTTTGTCATTTTGTGGCATAAGAAGGCACCTTTTAACTTTTTTGGATAAAAATAAGAAGGTTTTTGGTAATTTAGTGGAATCAGAAAATACCCTTTTAGCTTTTTTTTTTAAATAAAGAAGTGATTTTTTAAATTTAATATTTTTTGATGTGGCCCATCTTATTTTCTTATCTCTTAAAAGTGACCCTTCAATTCACTTTACTAGTAAATGACCCAAACATGTTTTTGAGCTTCACATTAAATGAATGTACGAAAGCCAAAATTATCCAAACAAGGACAAAAATAATGTACCATATTAGCAGCTTCAATTTGGGTTTTTAGGGCCACATTTGATGGTGGCAAATTGTTTTGTTAAAAGAATAACGCACCAAGAACCCCACTTTAAAAAACCATGTTCCTTTTTCAACAATGGTACCCACCTATGATCAAAATTCAAACCTATCACCCTCCAAAATGAAGCTCAGCCCAACTTGTACTTCGACTGTTACCCATAAAATGTTGTACATACAGAACCTTTAAAATTGAGGCTCTCTAATCAATGCAATTGCTGGCCCACAAGGCCACAACCAATCCACAGGCCCTCTTCATCCTTACCTACTCCAATGTCAACTTGCATTCAAGTGGGTCCCATATGGAATTTATAGGGGCATTTGACCGTAGGTCCCTCAACAATTCGTTTTATTCCCAAAAGGTCCACTTTTTAAGGCAAAGGTCCTCTTTCAAAATTTAAATAATTAAAAAGTCCAAAATGCCCCCTCTTAATACACTCTGTGCAGCCGTCAATTTTATGAAGACGCTTAAACTCTACAAATCAAGGATTACGACCGAGATGAGAAAGAAAAGGGAAAAACTGATTCAAAAAAGGAGAAATAATCCAGAAAATCTCAAGCAACCGAATCATGAAATTTTGTGTGGAAAACATATAAAATTCACAAAACTCCCATAAATTTCGCTGACTTTACTGGTAATTATAAAAAATGAAACAAACACTTAAATTCAACTGACTTTATCTGTAAGAATAAGCAATGAAACAAACTTAGATAAATTTATCTGAGTTTATGATGGAATAAAGATAAATTTATATGACTTTGTGAAAGAGTTCATACAAATTTATCTAACTTCAGCAGTAGGTATAAGGAAAGATACAAACTCAAATAAATTTATCTGAGTTTGCGTCAGAATTCAGATAAAATTATCTGACTTTATATGTAGCCAAAAGGTATGTCACAAAATCAGATAAATTAATGTAGTTTGTGACAGAAATTCAGATAAATTTATTTGACTTTATCTATAACTATAACAAATGAACCAAACTCAAAAATGAAGAGAAATGAAACATAACTAGAATAATTGTACATCTATGAACATCGAATAATTGAAGAGATGAAGAATTGCACATCTATGACCACTTTATAAACTCACAAATAACATAACTAGACAGATCTACACAAAAATACTCACAATATAAGACTTGTTTTAGAAAGGAGATTTTGTAGGAAGAAATCTACTAATCGTCATTCCCTCCCATTTGAATTTCGAAACTTGATCTACAACTACGAAATAAAATCCGTGACACAACTTGAAACGTTTACAGGGAAAATCAGTCATTAAAGATCATGTTCTCGAGCTTAAAACTAGGAATAAAATGCATGACATAACTTCATACAGTAAAGAGAAAAATCAGTCATGAAAATATATGATCTGGCATACTTAAGGACCTCGGCTTGAAATAAGTCCAGGCGCAAGGGACTAGAGGCCTTAACCGAAAATGTTGTGTAATAGAGGCCTTAAACGATAAGGTTAAGGGACCTATGGTTAATTTATCCGAATTTATATGAATCAGGGCTGTATACAAACCTTATATCACGCAATATAAAAATTTGTATTACAATATCGTTTGAATAATGTAAGCACTGGTGCACGAGGAAAAATCTTCGTACGCAAGTTGATGCCCCCTCGAGGAAAAGTAGGTTGAAGAGGACATGGATGTTAAAAAGTATTTATACTCCATCTACTAATGCCTCAAGGTTTTGCAAAGATTGATTCCGGGATAAATTCAATATGTATCAGAGCTAACCAATTAAATTTCCTCCACCAACCAATCATACCAGAACCTCAAGGCATGCTAAAATACTTTTCAACACTCTCCCTTTGGTGAAATCCGGTTGGCGCACATTTTATGACATGAATATATCAACGCCGAGTCAATCCTGATTCAAATTCACGATCATTTGGATCTGATATCATATTAAATCTCCTCCGGTAACCAATCCTACCAAAACCTCAGAGCCGTTAGTAACAACAGCAGAAATAATTTTCAACACTGCCCTTGATGGAGAACCCAATCGGCCCACATTTTATGACATGTACATTTAAGCGCCAAGTCATTCCTCCTATGATTCAAACTTGCTACCGGTTCGTATTAAATTTCCTCCACTAACCAATCCAACCAAAACCTTGCGGTGTTAGAAGAGGCAGCAAAAATACTTATCAACAATGGACGGAAGTACAAGGATAGATCTGAAGACCTATCTGAGGATTTGGCTCAAGTTAGACTAGAATGGCGAAACAGAATTCATATAGCTGACCCAACATAATTGGGACAAGGGTTTGATGATCATGATGATATGGTTTCTAACACAAATATTACTGAAACATAATTCTAGAATATATAACAATATATTAAAAAAACTCGATAATATATTAGTTTTACTTGAATATATGATAAGTTGGAGATGCATCATGCATGGTTGTAGCAATTAACATTGCAAAGGTGCAGATTACACTGCTTATTGCATAATATTAACCACAATTTATAGGAGGTTTGGCACTGGCATTTTCCTAGGAAAGGGAAGGGATTGGAGAAAGAAGATGAAGCGCGAAAATGGCTTTCATACTAGCACCCCACCTAGTTGAGAGAGACATTTCTTAAGCTGCAGCCTCTGCAGGAGAAGAGACCTTTTTCAGGACATAAACAGGATCCCCCACTTTAATATGCTTTTCTTTCCCTGAAGCCGAGCAGGACTCCTTGCAAACTAAATTTTGACCAAAATAAACCTGCAGAATTATTTGCAGTTTTCATGTAAGCACGAAAAAAAAAAAAAAAAATGGAGACAGTAATTAAATTGGGACTCACATTTCCACGTTGTTTGTCGGTTGGGCGCAGGACTTGGTCTGATCGAAACCTCTTTAGTGTTTCAGTTGGCTCAGAGCCTGCAATTCCAGTTTCTTGATTGATTGTAGGCACCTGATACAAAACAAAAAAAACCTATCGCACAAATGGCTCTTGAATTGATATATATATATATATATATATATAGGGGTGGTCTCACGTAGATATTTCCTTTCCCCCTGGTTCCATCCCCAAATATGGGCCCCACAAAAAAGTTCTCACATAATATGTGAGAATAGTTCCCACCTGAATATTACCCATATATATTATATACCAATCATTAACTTGCCAAAACAATCTGAACATGGAAAGAGTCCATTCCCTTATCGGTCGTTTGTCTTCTATGCATGTGGTATGAAAATGGGATTTGCATATATAAACTTTAAATCTGTAACATGTGAAACATGTTACCATGTTTGTTTGGAAGCAAGTTTTTAAATTTCAATGCTGGTTTTCATGCCGTCAAGACCGAGAAAAGTTCGTGGTGATCTGTACCGTCTGTGCCCAACCGGTGCCTGTCCTAAAAAGTGTAAAAAGCATTCCAAAAATTCTAAAATATACAAAATAACAGAAAACTAGTAAAAATGCTAAAAGTTAAGCTATTTCAGGAGTATCCTAATCTCAAATATGGTGATGTTTAGTATTGTTGAGCATTGGGTCACTGATTCGATGCTCATGACTTCATATAATTGATTTTTAACCACTCATAGCACAAAATTAATTGATTTTTATGAATTGACTTGTAAACATAACTCTAGCCAACTCTTGCATCGATTAAATCTGGCTAAAATGATAGCTATGACAAAAGAATGTTGAAAAATTATTATTCTTTGGAAAAACTTCAGATGATAATAAACATACCCAAAGTGAGTACTTACCATGGCACTGATTTACTCAAGCACAATTAAGGCCCACTGGTGATCACATTACTAAAATGGAAAAAGATAAATTTTCCAAGGTCTTCTTGGTGGCAAGTAAAAAATTGAAAGTACAACATATGACGAAAGAAAGTTGAAAAACTATTCTTCTTTGGGAAAACGTCACAGAGCCCTAGAGATAAAGATAATAAAAATACCCAAAGTGAGTACTTGCCATGGCACTGATTTACTCACAGCACATTTAAGGCCCACTTGTAAGATCCCGGTACCACTTCTAATATACCTATTATTATTTTAAAAGAATATTACTATTATTTTAATTAAATGTATTTTAGTTATTTAAGTGGGTGGGTCTCCATGTGGGGCGGGCCAAGAGGGCTGGCACGCTACAGAGACTGGCAGGTAAAAAAATTATTAAAAAGATAAACTTGATGATCACATTACTAAAAAGAAAAAAAAAAAACTTTCCAAGATCTTCTTGGTGGCAAGTAAAAAAATTAAAAGTACAGCATAATAAAAGCAAAAGCTTTTTGTCCCTAGTTGTAGCTCAACTGGTTAACAACATGGCGTGTGAGTGAGAGTGTGAGTCGAAATACCTCTCCAATTTTTCAATAACTATCAGTTGACTAGGTTTAATTGATTGCCACTATAAGGTTTCTATTTGTTAAGTAATTTGAAGAGTTATAAACTGATAAGGAAGACCACAAGTCCGGTGATCAACCACATCATCACAGTGGACCACACAAGTCAAAAGACTCAAGAGAATCATGCACATCATACCACAGTAAGAAATTCATAGGATAATAGATCATATGATTCATACCCACTGGATTGTCTTATTCCAATCAGATGAGGAGATAAAATGAAGTCTGTAGAAAGAGCTAGCTTGGGCTGTAACAATCTGATTTGATTGTACCCATCTTTATTTTATTCCCAAAACATATAATATACAGAGGATCAGTATGAAAGGGAAACTTGAGGTTATATAATGAAACGAATCATGAAAGGGCCGGGTACGTCTAAATCTTGAATCCCCCCCTTTCTTTCTCATTTTATCCGTCTCTAATATTTTTCACATGGTATCAGAGCAACACCAGCTCTGGATACAGTTCTTCATTATGTTATTGTCCTCAGCTCATCCCCATCACAGAAAGTCTGCACAGTTTCTCGTCACCTACATTCCAACAATCTCTAATGGCAGGTTCATCTTCAACGTCGAACACCCTCTCTCTTTCAGCTACTGCACATCATCATCTCATTACTATTGTTTCTGTTAAATTAAATTTGACAAAAAATTTGGTTTGGAGAATGCAAATCCTTCCCTTAATAGAAAGTTTAAAGGTTAAGGATCTGTTGATTAATGGGCTGCCATCTAATGATAAAAATGATGACAAAGGCGAGGCAGATCCAGGTATTGAAACTCTAAAAGAGAAAGGCCTTCTTTTGAGATGTTGGATTACAGGGACCCTGTCTGAAGAGGTCCTGTATCTTGTTGATGGCTGTACTACAGCCAAAGAGATTTTGCTTTGTCTTGAGGAAAACTTCCTCCACGCTACAAAGAAGAGAGAAGTTCAACTCAAGCAAATAATGCAAGATCTTAAACTAGGAAATCAGTCTCTATCCAAATATCTAAAGCCTTCAAAACCATTTTTGATGGGCTTACGGCAATCCAAAAAGGCCGTTGTTTATGAAGATAAGGTGATTTATATGTCACATGGCCTTGGGAAGAAATACAGCACATTTGTAACTTCTATACTGGTCAAACCTCCTTTCCCCACTTATGCATAATTCGTTATTGTTGTCCAAAACTAAGAGATTCATCTTCAAAATCTTGAACCTGAGAATAAGGCAGTTGATCAGACAATGATCTCTGTCTCTCAACGCCAAGAAGGACGGCAAGGACGTGGCCAGCAACAACATAACTCTTGAGGCC
Organism: Camphora micrantha; assembly: GCA_003546025.1. Taxonomy (NCBI): domain Eukaryota; kingdom Viridiplantae; phylum Streptophyta; class Magnoliopsida; order Laurales; family Lauraceae; genus Camphora; species Camphora micrantha. The sequence continues at coordinate 14,668,127 of QPKB01000007.1, forward strand.
GAGGCAGAGGCAGCAATGGCCAATATAATGCTCATGGAAGAGGGTTCACAGCAGTAGGCCAAAATCAAGGCTCAGGCCCAGCACAACCAGCTGCTAGCAATGGGCAGCAATACGACTCTCAACCATATGGACAGCAACAACAATTTCAGTCAGGTAATGCAGTTTTCAATCCCTCTGGCAACTTTAATCAACGTTTTCAGAATCAAGCTTCAGACGTACCCAGTCCTTTCATTATTCATTTCATTTTATAACCTCAAGTTTCCTTTCATATAGATCCTTTGTATATTACATTTTGGGAATAAAATAAAGATGGGTACAATCAAATCATATTGTTACAGCCCAGGCCAGCTCTTTCTATAGACTTCGCGGACTTCATTTGATCTCCTCAGCTAATTGGAATAAGACAATCCAACCCATATGATATCTTTAGGGACATGGTCTATTATCTTATGAATTTCTTACTGTGATATGATGTGCATGATTCTCTTGAGTCTTTTGACTTGTGTCGTCCACTCTGATGATGTGGTAGACCATCAGACTTGTGGTCTTCCTTATCAAGCCTAGTACAAACCAAACAAGATCATAGCTTGTTTCAGGTTTTATATGAGCTGATCTTTTAGGACCATGAACTACATGGGCTTGAGATCTTGATCCTTTAGACTTCAAATCCCCATGTAGCCAACAAAAAAAAGGCCAAAGGCTTTTCTGTTTTGCCACACGGGGACTCGAACTCACTCACGTCCCCACCAACCAAGGGTGACTAATGGGCCAGGTCGATAGGTGTTTGGCATGGGACCAATGATCCAACCGGGGGTGATGGGGGGGTGGTGCGGGCGGCGGCAATCCATCAAGGATGCGTACCCTAGTAAGCTCTGCGGCGTAAGTCAGGGTCACATAAGGGGGCCAGTTGGCCCCGGTGCTGACAGCTGACCGCCATGGACCCAAAGGCTCTAATACCCTTTCCGAACCGTTTCCCATCACCAATTGGTTTTGGGATTACCGGCTAGGTGAGGGGGTGTAAGGTCCTAACAAGTGGGCCTATACTTTGAAGCTTGACCCGTATCCGACCTGTTTTTAAAATGGATTGGATATCCTCAAACTGCACCCACTATTGTTTAAGCTGACTTGACCCGCATTACCCGCATTATATTTGGGTCAACCCATTTAACCCGATCTAACCCATATATCTACAACATAGATGAAAATAAAATGAAGAAAATATAGGAAGAGAAGAAGGAAAAAGAAAGTGATTTTGGACCTATAGAAAGCTGTAAAATTGTGGAGAAATGAACAAGAGAAGGAAAGGAAGAGTTGCTTCACAAAAAGCAAACCATCCATCTCCATGAAACTACTGTGGATGCTCGTTGAAGAAGACAAATAAGGTATGGTGAGTTTATTAAAGTGCAAGTACTTTTCTCCATTTCAAATCACAACCTTCTAGACAAAACGTAAAAATAAGAAGAGTTTTCACAATCTCAAGATTTCACTCTTATCCACATACATGGCATAGTCCTTTAGTATGCATTGTCACTTAGAAGGTTGTAGGCTTATAGGTATATGCTTTTTCATTTATGTGAAATGAAAAGAAAGGGAGCCGAATGACGCAGCGCGGGGAGGGAGGAGGATAGCCAACGGGCTAAACTCCAAGCCAAAAATGCTTAGGATAATCAAACCTGTCTTGGTCTCACACGACAGACACAACAAAGAGAAATCCACAAGGGAAGAAATTTTATTAATCAATGTATTGTCCCTAAAGAGCAATTACAATCCTTTATATAGACTCATACTCTAACCTATTCTTGGAAACAACTCTAATTAAAATAAGCACAATAAGAGAAACTTTCTAATTAATCTCCCAATTATTTTTAACATCCAGCTAATACTAAAAATAAAACTCTTGCATGATTGAAAATTTTTTTATGGGCTTGGGCCCAATGGACTGCCAGACCAAGGATCTGGCCTGCATCACCGAACAAGTTCATGCCCATACATACATGGATGAAAATAGCTACGTAGCTATATCGGCTGTAGCGGCCGCCACCGCTACGCTACGGCTGATTTATCGGCCGTCGCACCCGTAGCGGCCACTACGTCCGCTACGGAGCCGCTACGGGGTGAGAAAAATTCCTACTTTCTAAATTTTTTTTAAAATGCATAATAAGACTTATTTTTTTCTTCTTCTCTCCAAATAACATTTCTACACAACTCTTCTACTCTTTTATGTTTTAAAGAACACCAAAAAGCACATGATCTTGCCGAATTACAGTCGATACAAAGAGTTCTTCTCAATGATTCTTCTCTAAGTACATCCTATTAGACACCCCCTTTGGTGGATGTATTTTTTTCTCTATGTACTCTTGAGTCTTGACTTCATGACATAGTTTTTTCTTTTATAAGCCTTTCATTGGCTTCTAAGTTAGCATAACTAAGCAACATGAGCACATGTGAAAAAAATGATCATTACTATTATTTTCTATTTATACAGCGATACAGGACCTTATATAGTGAGGGGACCGCTACACCCCCTTACCTCAGTTACTTTTGAAAAAAAAATACATTTTCTCTCATTTTCCAATATTCTAGATTTTCTAGAATTTTTTCATATTTTTTTGATAACTTTTCCAAATCGCACCGCTACGCCGCTACGTAGCGCCCGCTACATAGCGTTTTGGCGGCAGGCCGCTACGCCCGCCACTACCGCTATTGTCATCCTTGCATACATAGTAGAGAAATTTCAGACTAATCAAGACCCTCTAAGGTGCACAAGAAATGTATGTTGGAGCCTACTTAAGAAAGATCTAAACCATTCCAATTTAATGACCCTTCTTATATGTTCTCAAAAAATTCCCCATATCATGTGGAGTCGTGGGGTAACAACAGTGCTTCTATTGTTACCATGACAATAGTTGAATATAGGACACATGGCATAGAAGTGCAGCCCAACAACCCCACCATAAAAAATATATATATATATATATATATATATAAAGAGTGTTATGCTAGCTATATATGTGACAACACTCATAAAAGTTACTAGTTGTCTCATTAAAAGGAAATGACATTGTATGATAGATATGAAAGTTATAGACGGTTTCCTTTGATTGAATACCCAACATCAATGAGACCGTAGATAGATATCCACCAACCCTAGGTCCTATATATAGCTTTATTTTTTTAGTAAACCAACATTCCTTTTGAGTTTGGATTCTTTACAGCTTTTGCAGCATGACTTGTGCGTGGCTTTTCAACAAGTGTATATGTGGAGTGTTTTTGTAAGGATCCAAACCTAGAAAACTCCCATAATAATATCATAATAATATTATTTAATAATAACGACCTGAATTTCTGTAATCTTGCATGTTTAAATGATGAATATCAAGATATTTATAATATTTAAATAAGATTGATTAAGGATGAAGCAAAGTCTCATGACATTTATAATATTTAATTAGGATTGCTTAGGGATGAAGTAATATATATATATATATATATTATATTTAAATAAGCTTGCTTAGGGATGAAGTAAAGTCCCACGACATTAATAATAATTAATAAGGTTGCTTAGGAGTGAAGACAAGCCCTATCTGGGACAATATATATATACCATAACCCTGTCTTTTTCTTCCACTTGCATTCACCAAAAAACCCTATAACCGTTTGGCAATTTACTAGGTTAGTAAAAGTAATGTAAACCTTCCATCTTTCAGACAAGGGGTCACATCAAAAGTACACATCTTCAAAATTCCACCATTTTTTTTCTAAAAAAAAAGTCAAAAAGCAACCTCCTTTCTCATCTCCACTAATAGACAAAAAAACACACTTTTTACACAAAAAGTCAAAAAGATTCCCTACCAATCCACTAAAAAAAAAATACCATCATAACCCCTCTTATATTTTATTTTCTCTTGATTTGATGCTTTACATTACTTTTAATTTAATAGTAAATTGCCAAACGGGCCCTAAAGCCTCTCTTGCTCACTCTCATATCCCATATCTCTTGCACAACTAGAACCATAAGCCTAGGAATTATCAACTAGAAGGGAAGACTTGAAGAAAGGAAGGGCAATGCACTCTCCCTCAACTGGGAAAAGCCACAAAGACATGCCAAAGGTGAGTAGACAATCCAAAATTTATTTATACATACATGATTCTCCTTTGATTCCTTAAATCAAACCTTAGAAACTCTAATACCAGAATTGGTTTGGATAAAATATGGAAAAACAAACTCAAAACCCTAAATACATGATGGGAGAAGTTCACAGCCATCAAATAATGTCAAACCATGGATTCATGTTTGCAAGGTCTTCTTCCATCATGGGATTGGGTATTTAAGGTTTCTTCACATGGGTATCCAACGACTTCTATTATTTGAATGATTGATTCAATTCTTTTTGACGTTCCAATCTTAATAAAATAATCCGTGCAAAATTGAATACATGAAAAGGGTTTGCATCTTGATTCTTTAGAAGTTTTTGTGTTTTGATCTCTTATTAATGATCTTTCTTACTGTTTCATATTGTTTATGCGTTCTAACTAGGGTTTTCTTTACTTTTGATAATCCTCATTGTTGTTTACCTCTGGTCGGGGTTTTGTTTCTTATGAGTTTTAATATAATTTTATGATCTTTCATGTTTCCTTCAAATACATTAGGAGTCTGAAACGGTCCCATCACAAATAAAAGAGAAAAATAAATGAAAAGATAATTCGGATCATTCAAGGGAACCCGACACCTCTTCGGATCATTCGAGAGACCGAAAACCTCCAAAATAGAATTTCTATTGATGATTTTCTGAATGCCTACTACAATCTCTAATGACCATTTTATAGGGTTACAATTGCCACAAATATAGAAAGAGAGTCCTAATCATACTAAAACTAGAGGAGGGATTTTAGGAAAAATAAAGTAGTCCTAATCTAATGAAATATAGAAGGTGCATCAAAATATAAATCTAATTATATATAGAAGGATCGTTACAATCCACCCTGCTTGAAAACAACCTTGTCCTCAAGGTTGAAGAACTGAGGCCGCTAGGGTCAAATCCTAAATTAAAATGGTCCATTTGTTGCAAGAGTCACCTCGGCTTTCTTAAACTTTGGAGCATCCTCCTGAGCAGACATATATAAAAGTGCACATGATACTTTGTTGCTCGATGTCTTAGACGCTTTGGATGGAGTCATTCCATTAATAGCAATCTCCTGACCATTGATCTTGAATTGCATCGACTTTTTAGAAAAGTCCCATAGAATAGGTCCTAAGGTCTGTAACCATTCAGCACCAAGAATAATGTCACATCCTCCGAAACTCTCTGAGATAGAAATTTGCGGCCAACAACGTTTGCTGGATGGAAAAGGAAATATCGGGGGCACACACCATGGCTTAGCAGTGTTTCACCATTGGCAACCGTGACATACAGTTCATCGGTAGTTTGGATTGGAATATCAAATCGTGTTGCAAGCTGAGCTCTCAAAAAATTGTGGGTGATGCCTGAGTCAATCAATATGATCACCGGATGTTGTTTAAGCATGCCTCAAACTAACATAACTTGCGGTGAAAAGTAGTTCCTATCAAGGCATTGAAGGCGATTGGCATCTCAATGTTGGTTGCATTGTTGGTCGGTGCATGCTCTATTGTTTTAGCTTCTTCTGGCACAATTTCCACTTCCTCATTTGTCCCTCCCTCAATATAGAAGAATTGATGTTTTGTTTTGCATTGGTGACCTGGGGCGAACTTTTCATCACAATGAAAACATAAGCCCTTTAAACGTCGTTCATTCATATATTCTTGGGTCAAGCGCTTAAATCCAGGACGAGGGCTAGGCTTAGTAGGTGGAGCAGAAATAATGGCTGTACTTGAACTGGATGTAGAATAATTAGAAGCAGTTATGCGTTTTTCAGATGAAAATTGTTTTGTAAACTGCCTCAGATAACTCTTGTCGTCAAAGAGACGAGCTACAGATATGGCTTCAAACAAGCTTTTTGGCCGTTGGTTTTAAACATCAATGCGCAACTCATCCTTGAGTCCTCCAACGAATGCACTAACCCTTTTATCTTGTGGAATATCAGTGATCATGCTAGAAATACGCTCAAATTCTGCCTGATATTCTTGAAGAGAAATTATCTGTCGAAGGTGCATCAATTGCATAAGATGATCTTCAAATGCTGTCGGTCCAAAGCAGGCAAGCAAACTCTCTGTTAAGATTGCCATGTGATGGGATTCATCTGAGTCTAGAGCCAGTTGTACCATCTTTTTGCTTCTTTTTCCAACTAGAATGTAGCAACTATGACCCACTGTTCTCTTGGTACATGATGAAAGTTCATGAAGCTTACAACTTCGTTGATCCAAATTTCTGGATCAGTCCCATCAAAGGTTGAACATCGCAGGCGTAATGTTGATATAGTAGGCGTTGCAACTGCATTTGTACCATTCTATGGATGGACCGCGGTTGTAGATAGTTATTGCTTTATGTTTGCAACCTCAGTTTGCAATTCCAAGAGTGATGTGCGCATTGCAGTCATCATCTCAGTTGATGTCCTTGTTGCTGCAATCATCTCGGTCTATCCTTCAACTGTTATAGTTGGTTGTAGATTAGATGAAACTTCAAAATTATCAGCCATAATCTCGTTGATCAATTTGTATTTTTTACGAGTCCGGACCATACAAAAGAAGATTTTCTTTTGACACCTTTTGGATCAATCGCAGAACCGTAAGAAAGTCCAACACTTTTGCTTTTCTTTTAAATGAAGAAGGGATGGCAATACCTGTAAATAACTAAAACTTGCTGCTCCTTTTTGCACCTTACAAAAAAAGATGTGAACGTGCTTTTGATGGGGATGGCAAAAACTTGTAATTTTCTCCAACTTTTTGCCCCTTTTTTCTGTGATGAGATAAAGAAAGAGGTAACAAGTACCTTTCTTTCCTTCTTCCACTGGAATGGAGGATCTGGAATCTCTACAAAGACTCAGAGAACTTGCAGATGGCTGCTTTTAATAGAGTTGGATGAAATGAGATGATGCAGATGTAGGCGTTGGTCGCTGAGATGGAGCACGATCCGCCTATTCTTCTCCTCTCTTTTTTTCTCTTCTCTACCTCTCTCTCTTTTTCTGGCGGATTGGGTGGTAGAGAGTTGGATTCAAGGTGAGGGAGTCTTGGTTGGGGTTGGAGGTTTTTTTTTTTTTTTACTAGGATAAGGGACGGTAGAATAGGTTTAGGGTTTCATGCAAAAATGATGAGATGGAGATGATGGATGGGTGGTTGGATCGAATCGGCTCTGATACCAATTGTAATGGTCCCATCACAAATGAAAGAGAAAAATAATTGAAAAGATAATTCGGATCATTCAAGGGAACTCGACACCTCTTTGGATCATTCGAGAGACCGAAAAACTCCAAAATAGAATTTCTATTGATGATTTTTGAATGCCTACTACAATCTCTAATGACCATTTTATAGGGTTACAATTGCCACAAATATAGAAAAAGAGTCCTAATCATAGTAAAACCAGAGGGGGGATTTTAGGAAAAATAAAGAAGATCTAATCTAATAAAATGTAGAAGGTGCATCAAAATATAAATCTAATTATATATAGAGGGATTGTTACAGAGTCTTTGTTAAGGTTTAGAATTTGTTCTAATTTTGCTCCATCATTTACTTTGAATTTCATATTAAATTGACCCAATAAAACTCATGCTGATCCTGCAACCTTGTTGCCATATTCTAATTGTAAGGAATAATTCAGACATCATAATTCTAAATTTATATTCAATGAGACCTGTTGTAGTTCTTGTGATCCGCTAATCTCTTCTGAACATTATGAAGAACTTGATCTTGGGAATTGAACTAGAACTCATATAAGACCTTGCCAAAACCCTAATTGATGACCCTTACAAATATTCGGCGCCATTAAGCTGTCTTGGGCTAGCATGGTTGGGACGCCTCCTTGTAGTGGTCTCTGAACTTGTTATTTTTTACCAGCTGTAGTCTAGTCCTGTCTTGGTAGTTGGTACTCCCTAGATGGCCCTTTTCCCTACTAGGGATTAGCTTGAACCAAGAAAATTTGGGTACGAACCTCTAGCGAAGCATTAATAACGTAGTATAGCTCATGTGGTTGCCAACTTGTTATCTCATTGTTATTTATTTATGAACTTTTTGTTGATGAACTTGATTTCGATGAGCGTGTCATTAATAAACTTGATATTGATGATCTTTCGATAATATATTCATTATAGTATGAACTTGTATGTTATATTCCTACACTAATCTGCTTTGTTTATGTAGAATTTGACCTCCTACAATCAAATACATGTCTTTATTCTCTTTTCCATGGTTGCACGAGAAAATAAGGCAGGCTTGTCTATTCACTAAGCTCCATAAACTTACCCTTGCTTGGGACCATTTTCAAGTAATGGGAAAGAAACTGGAATACCTAATAATGACGATGATTCGGATGGGGATGGAGTACCAGAGGACACAAACTGTTATAGAGAGAATTCCAGAAAACTATTTAGTCTTAATTTTAGTTTGAGCTAAATTTTGATCACGTCGGGATTTTATAGACCGGTTGGTCTATTTTGGGTTGGATCGACTTGTGTTTCATTGATTTTGGGTGGTTAAATTTAATTTAGATGATTATTATGCTCTGATTGTCATGAGATGGTTGTTGTTTTATCATATGATGGTTGGGAACAAAATCCGGCACGTATAAGATTTGACTTAGTTATGTTTATTTGTGGATTTAGATTTCACACCACGAAATTCGGACTTCTACGGAAATCCGGGTCTCAAGGCATGACAGTGTTTGGGCCCATTGACCCACGAGATACAAGAGGCCTTCTGGATTAAACATCCAAAAAAGTCAGGTTGAATGGACATTGATACCCTTCTATCTAAAGTCACAAATGGACATTCAATATAGAATCTTCGCCTTAATCTGCCAACTATCCTTCTCATAACCTTCTATCAGAAAGCTGTCAACATCAAGTGAACTTGATCTACTCCAGTGGCTAGATCCCTAAGTGCTATACTATCTGGTTGTGTCAGAGGGCCCCACAACTCAAACACATCCTATTTTGAAAGGCAGCAAAAAGGTTACAATGCGGAAGTTGGAAAGGATTGATATGTGAGAGTACAGAAATGACATTGCATGTGAGGGCAATTTGGTTCTTTGAAAAATATTGGTGTAATGTGTCCCTTTTTATCAAAGACTAGTTGTATGCAAATCAGGAACTTTATTTTATACTAGTACTGCTAATATTTAGTTTCACTACTACAAAGTGAACAGTACCAACCTTCACATGGTAATCTGTGAAATGATTACAACAAGCAGATAAGTCTATTACCTTGCAGCGTGCGCACAGCTTGACTCCATTACAAGTTAAGTTGTTTATTTTCATTACTGTCCATTGGTCCTCCGAAAACGGTGCACATCCATCAACAAGGATGCTGAAACATTCACAGAGAAAAATTTAGAAGATTCTAATACATTATTGTAAATGCCTGATTGATGTGATTCAGTCCTACCATCAATGAAAATATAGAACTCTTATACAATAACAGATTGTTTCCATATGCCTACTAAGCTTAAAACAAATATGAAATAGATTACGTACTTGGGTCTGAAACGGTTGATTGGTATCGGCACTTCAAGAATATTATTTAATGCATTCAGTGATCCCTACAAAAGTTAAATTTGCATAATTCTATTCATTGTAACGGTTAAATTTGCATTTATTTATTCATGGTAATGGAGACTATCTCATGAGCAAAATGGACCTCATCAGAGAACATGAACTAACCTGGGATAACAACAGGAAAGGATATCCATCAGAGAACATGGTTTTGTATCCCTGAGCATACTTGGGATCCACAATCCTGGTTTCAGATGCTGCAACAGTAAAAAAATTTACCAAGACTATATAGTGACTATGGATGGATTGACACAAAAACATGAGAAGAAAAACTCAATAGATGGTATTAATTGTTGAAAAGTGTTTATCATAACTAATCACTTAAGCCTGGTTGGCCAGGACTAAGCCAAGATGGTGTTTGGGAATTCATTTGGCCTGTTAAAATTAACTGAATATCTTCCAGGATTTGATGAAATGCACTGTTGTTCTTTATTTCTTTTTGACTCACTGGAGAAAAATGAACTTAAATAAGAACATGCCTGAGAATGTCTCAGCTAAAACCCAAGAAATGGCATTTCAAGAACAAGCACAAATACAGCAGTGGATGGACCTATTTCAGACCCCCATCATCTAAGAGGATCCAATGACTATGACCTAATATTGTATAAAGAGCAATTTTCTCAAGGAAATCATGCCTTGAGAAAAGATAGAACCTTCAAAAACTTTTAGGGCACGTTTGTGTTTAGGCAACTTCCATGGAAAGATGAAATTGCCACATCAGCAAATTCTATGGTTTTTAAATACCTTGGAAAAGGTTTTCTAAGGAAGTTAGAAATTCATGTTTGGTGCAAAACGTTTTTCATCGATGAATTGGTGCTAATGTTGTTTGGTGCAGCCGCGGATTTCTTTAGTGAAAACTATTGTTTAGTGCAAACTACTGGGTGGGTGGGTGGGTATGTGTGGGGGGGTGGGTGGGGCTGGGAGTGAGGAAATGGGGGGTCAATTTTCTGTGGAAATGGAAATGGACTTCTCATACCCCCCCCCCCCCCCCCCCATAGGAAGTCTATTTCCAGGCCTACAAAGGAAAAAGCTGACGTGGCGAATAAACAGTTCCGCGCATGGATGAAAATAGCGGCCGCTATGCTCTATATCGGCCGTAGCGGCTGCCACCACTACGGGGCCATTACGGAGCCGCTACGGAGTGAGAAAAATTCCTACTTTCTAAATTTTTTTAAAATGCATAATAAGACTTTTTTTTTTCTTCTTCTCTCCAAATAACATTTCTACACAACTCTTCTACTCTTTTATGTTTAAAAGAACACCAAAAAGCACATGATCTTGCCGAATTACAGTCGATACAAAGAGTTCTTCTCAATGATTCTTCTCTAAGTACATCCTATTAGACACCCCCTTTGGTGGATGTATTTTTTTCTCTAGGTACTCTTAAGTCTTGACTTCATGACATAGTTTTTTTCTTTTATAAGCCTTTCATTGGTTTCTAAGTTAGCATAACTAAACAACATGAGCACATGTGAAAAAAATGATCATTACTATTATTTTCTATTTATACAGCGATATATGACCTTATATAGTGAGGGGACCGCTACACCTCCTTACCTCAGTTACTTTGGCAAAAAAATACATTTTCTCTCATTTTCCAATATTCTAGATTTTCTAGAATTTTTTCATATTTTTTTTACGATTTTTCCAAATCGCACCGCTACGTAGCGTTTTGGCGGCAGGCTGCTACGCCCACCGCTACCGCTATTTTCATCCTTGGTTCCGCGGAAAACTGCCACACCAAACTCATGAAAAAGGAGTTTTCTGCAGAAAATCACCTCATTTTCTGCGGAAATGGGCTACACAAACATGCCCTTAGTAGGATCTCTACCTAACCACTAAAGAAGGCAGGATGGGTAGGTTTGACTGTGGATCAAGGCAAGGGTGAGAAAATTATCAGCTGCCTAAAAGAATTGGTTTCTACCTAAAAGAATTGGTTTAGTGGGTTCAAGATTGAAGGATATTAGATAGATCTATGGTGTGGACTATCTGCACAAGTCACAAAGTTGAACTCAATTTGAGACCATTTGTAAGAGTTGTCTTGTCAAGGGTTATTGCTTTGGTGCAATGGTAAAAGTCTCGGGTGTCATGCGTGATAATGTAGGTAAGAGACCTGCGAGTAGCCACTTTGTGCAAAATTGCCAAAGGTTAGGTCTGTCTCTAGTCTGGACCCTCCCAGGACCCTGCTTCGGTGGGACTGCACTGGGTGATGACCTGCTAAGAGTTGTGTTGTCAATTGGAGAACCAAATGGGTGGCAAATGAGAAAGGAATACCACGGCAAAGCATCAGACTGACATGATTATCTTGTAGAATTTATGACCATCACTGATTATCATTATAAGTATAGAGACTAGGAGTTTGGGACCATCAAAACAATTCAAAATTATAGTGGTCCCACTTGTATACCAAAGAGCCCATGTATGTTCATATTAGGAATACATGTGACATATCAAGTAGATTGATTGGCTAGGGATTAACTTTACATGCATAGCAAGGATATGATTCACTGTAATTCTGATTAGCCTCAATTAAGGCTAACTTGTATCAATGACTGGGTTTCCAGTCCTATACAATGAACAATCGACCCAAGACAAGGGTACAACCAATATTCAATTCTTCTTCTTCTTCTTTTAATCTTTCACTACTAATATAGTAAGACGACAGTAATACCTATAAAGCAATTTCGAAGGGAAGGATTGACTCTTGATCCTTTTCTTCGTCATCTAAGTTGATCTTTTTCCCCTTATAGAGCCTCAATTGAAAAGGATCCAAATTCCAAAGTACCTATTAGATTGATCAAATCTATAAAATGACCCGATGGCTTGGTCGGTCTCATGATCCATTGGATCTAGACCATATGCTCTTATGCCAACTGAAGCTATGCCCCGAGATCGCCATCACTTTCTCATATTGATTTGCAGGGAAATGAATTGGTGTGCTCATGGATGGGGTTGGCTCGAGCCCACTTCTAGCCAGGCTTGGGGCTTAGGTTCTAGTTGATGGGCCGGGCTCGGACTTTTTATTTGGCCCATTTAATAGATGGGGCGGGCTTGGACTCAGTGGTAGAGAGTTTGGCCTGGTCTGGCCTAAATATAAAAATAACCATAGGAGAGTGGTAAAGGGAGAATTGAACAAATGACCTCTCACACAAGGTAATATGACCAGACCAGTTGAGATACAACATAGGACATAGTGGGAAATGATTTTTTAATTCTATAGCTCGAACTCAGGCCAGGCTTGGGCTTCATCATTTTCAGGCCGAGCCTAGCCACTTTTGGCCTGACTCGGGCTTGGTCCGGGCTTGGACTTGAGTTTAGAAGCCGGGCTGGGCCTGACATCCCTCAGTCCAGCCCAGCCTGGCCCATGGACACCCCTAAAAATGAAGGAACATAGAAAATGGGGATCTCAAAGAAAGCCATCTCGTACAATAGTATATACTTTAAAATATATACCTTAGGAGCACCATACTAATTAGATAGGTGATTGATTGTTGATTGAACCCTAATCAAGGGAATTAAGGACTGTAAAGAGGTTTATATAAAGGGGAGAAACAGGCTTCCAAAGGCACCACTACATTTTTTCCATTATCTTTCTCTTGTCACTGTCATCTTATACTTGTCAAGGGCTGATCTGATCAGAAGTAAAGGAGATTCAAGGTGAAACGGTGCACCCTACGAGGAAAAGAAATTTCACAATATCAAAGAGTTATAGAATAAATGTGATTTGTCATTATGACCAGCCATAGTTTCTTTTAAAAATTGAAATTGTACACTATACAGAAAATCCAAAAATAGAAGAGAGACCACCTAATCTCTAGGAATGACAACAATAAGCTAACTATAATCCATACAATAATTGTGGATATATGTAGAGAGCCACTACAAAATGCCCGTGCATTTTTGGTTTAAAACACCCCTTTTTTCTCGTTCAATAGAAGGTATCTGCATGCATGCTTCATTTAATATGGGAAGGACATAGTAGGGACATTTTGGGTTTTTTGGAAAAAAAAAAAAAACACACCAGAAGGGATGAGAAAGAAGTGGAAGGGTTGCTTCTGGTTATGTTTTTTTTTTTTTAATTGGTACTTCTGGTTATGGTAAGATGTTAAAAATTGGCAATTTGGGAAAATTATTAGTGGGATCCACTTTTGGAGAAATCTAATCAGATTAAAATAAATAGCCGTATCTTTTATTGTCCCTTGGTAAATTTCGCTTCAATAGGAGTTGGTCCCACCATTTAATTGAGCACCACATAAATTTTGGACCAACTCTTTTTGAAGTGAAATTTCGCAAGGGGCCATTAAAGATAAGACCATTTAATTTGATTGGTTTGGATTTTTCATAACGGGGCCTCAGGGGAGGTGTTTAGAAGTTCGGGCAGACCCTTTTTCAAGGGGCCGTTTGTAGCATATATTAAGAATCATCATGTTCTAGTTCATATTTAGAAATTTAAGTATAAATGGGTGGTGTGATTTGTTTTTCATTCAATCAAGTGAATGGTTCATATGATCTTTGAAAGATTGGGACCCGTTTGTTTCATGTAATTAAATTCCTAGGATTGTATTTCTATAAGAGGTTAAAAAGGAAGAATCAAAGGTGAATATCCAAAAATGACCATCAAATAACCTCCCTATTAATGGAGACTGAATAAGTGAAGATGGTAAATGACTACCCATCCATCCCACTAGTAATTCAAATCCTACGGAAGTCAAGGTGCCATCTACATTGCTACCTTGAATCTCCTTCACACCTCGCCTCATATAGTTTAGACCTCACCTCCCTAATAATCCTTGGGTGGAGCTCAACTGACCATGAATTCCTATGTATTCTATGTAAACAAACAGGCCCTTAGATCAATATGATTTTAATCTTCATCCTCCCTAAGATCTTCCAACGGGTAATTGATGCAGCCCGACAGAAGACTAGGGCCCGCTGATGGACCCGCTTGATGGGGTCCACATGATCTCTGATTTAATCAGAGATTTCTATCCTTATAATTAATATTTAGTTGCTTAATAGGAACAGCTTTCTAAAATTCTATTTTGAGTAGGATTAGTATTTTATTATTTTCAATGTTCTGATTAATTTAGAAGTAGTATCTTCTATATATATAGAAGAACCCTCCTCTTGTTAAAGACATGCATTATTCAATTAAATTAATCAACGTGAGTTTTTCCCCATGAGTTCATGGCTGTGAGTGCTATTTTGTGTGGAATCCCTTTGTTGGATTCAATCAACCTCATCTGAGAGGTTGGTCTATTCGATCGAAGGTCCAGGGCTGCGCCAAATTGGAATAGTTCTGCTACTAGAGCCTTTCAAGAAATCAAGCGTAAAATCACAGAGGCACCAGTTTTACAAATTCCAAATTTTGACAAGGTCTTCGAAATTGCTTGTGATGCTTCGAATGTCGGAATTGGGGGTGTTCTAAGTCAGGAGAGACACCCGATTGCATTTTTCAGCAAAAAACTTTCCGATGCCAAGAAAAAGTACTCTTCTTATGATTTGGAACTCTATGCCGTGGTACAATCATTGCGTCATTGGAGACATTACTTGATTGGCAGCGAGTTTGTTCTTTATTCAGATCATGATGCTTTGCGACATCTACATTCACAGCAGAAGATCAGTGCCAACCGTGCCAAGTGGAGCGCATATATACAAGAGTTCAGTTTCAGCATTCGCCACACGGCAGGAAAAGATAATTTGATAGCTGATGCACTTAGTCGACGAAAGCATTTGTTGACAACCATGACTGTTAGTGTACCAGGTTTTGATCAACTCAAGCTAGCTTATGCGGATGATCCATATTTTGGTTCTATCTATGCAGACATCAGCAATGGTGATCTTGGTAAGCATCCCCATTATAGCATTCATGATGATTTTTTGTTCAAAGGTACACAACTCTGCCTCCCTGCCACATCCATTCGTGAATATGTTGTCCAAGAGTTGCATTCGGGAGGATGTAGTGGCCATTTGGGACGCGATAAAACTCCTGCTCTTGTCAGCGATAGATATTATTGGCCCCGCATGAAGACTACCATTATTCGCATTTGCGAACGTTGTCGGACTTGTCAGCTCGCCAAAGGTAATAAGAAGAACACTGGACTTTATCAGCCTTTACCGGTTCCTCATACTCCTTGGGAAGACATACGCATGGATTTTGTGCTAGGTTTGCCAATGACACAACGAAAAGTTGATTCTGTTTTTGTTGTTATTGATCGCTTTTCAAAGATGGCACATTTTATTCTATGTACTTCTACCAGTGATGCCTACAAGGTTGCCAAGCTCTTTTTCAAAGAAGTTGTGCGTCTACATGGCCTTCCAAAGACTATTGTTTCGGACCGAGACACCAAATTCATGAGTTATTTTTGGAAGACTTTATGGATGCTGTCCAATACTAAGCTCAAATTCTCTACTGCTTACCATCCTCAAACTGATGGCCAAACGGAAGTGGTAAACAAAAGTCTTGGACAGTTATTGCGATGCCTTGTTCGTGATCACATCACATCTTGGGATCAAGCATTGCCTATGGCTGAATTTGCATACAATAATTCGGTCAATCGGTCTACTGGTACCTCTCCATTTGAAGCTGTTACAGGAGTTCGACCACGACTACCTGTTGATCTTGTCCCTTTGCCGGTAGATGCCAGAGTAAGTGCTGATGCTGAAAACTTCTTTCACCATATGCAACAAGTACATGATGAGGTCCACCGCCATATATCTGCTAGTAATGCCACTTATAAACAGCAAGCAGACAAGCATCGTCGCTTTATTGAATTTGCTAAAGGAGATATGGTCATGGTCCGTATCCGTCCAGAGCGTATGCCTCCAGGAGCTTATAAAAAGTTGCATCCACGGAATGCTAGTCCATACAAGATTCTCAAAAAGATTGGTTCCAATGCTTATGTGCTTGATCTCCCATCTGATTTCGGTGTCAATTCTACTTTCAACGTAGAGGATCTTACAATCTACCGTGGTCATGACAATGATGGTGAAACTGAAGAGCAGACTATTGTTCTCCCTTCAAATCTTCCACCTGTTGATGAGATGGTTGACGTGCTTGATGATCAAATTGTTTCTACTCGTCAAGGAGGTTTTCAAAAGTTCTACGTCCGCTGGAAGAATCGTCCTCTCTCCGATGCTACATGGATCACTGCAACAGATTTTCAATGCTTGAATCCAGATCTTTATGAGCGCTATCAAGCAATTAACTCGCCGGAGTCGAGTTCTTTCAAGCCGGGAAGAGTTGATGCAGCCCGACAGAAGACTAGGGCCCGCTGATGGACCCGCTTGATGGGGTCCACATGATCTCTGATTTAATCAGAGATTCCTATCCTTATAATTAATATTTAGTTGCTTAATAGGAACAGCTTTCTAAAATTCTATTTTGAGTAGGATTAGTATTTTATTATTTTCAATGTTCTGATTAATTTAGAAGTAGTATCTTCTATATATATAGAAGAACCCTCCTCTTGTTAAAGACATGCATTATTCAATTAAATTAATCAACGTGAGTTTTTCCCCATGAGTTCATGGCTGTGAGTGCTATTTTGTGTGGAATCCCTTTGTTGGATTCGATCAACCTCATCTGAGAGGTTGGTCTATTCGATCGAAGGTCCGGGGCTGCGCCAGTAATTGAGGAGAAAAAATAGTGGGGAGAAGGCTTTGATGATGATGAAGGAGAAAAGATGTGTTAAAGACCTAGGAATCAGTAAGAAAGAAGACTTGGGGTGAATTGACTCGTCTTCAAGTCTGAGTCAACTCAAACTTAGCAGATTTTTATAAGCATAAGCCCACCCAAAGATCGCATGGTCTGGAATGCAATCTGTCTCTGGGATAAATCAGACCCTCCAAATGCAGATATGACAAGAGATGTGAAGAACGGAAAAAAATGCTGGGTCACCAATAGAAGCTGGGGCCCCACTGGAACTGGAAGTCAATCGACCAGAAGAGACGAATTCTGGGCCAACTCTGGAATGCCCCAGAGAATAAATATGGCTGGTGTCATCATGACCAGCCATGAGTTGCTTGCGTACATTGAAATTACGAAGTACATATAAAGTACAAAAGTGGAAAATGCACTGTCAACTCTAGGGATGATTACAATAACCCAACTAACCTCTAGAGATAATTATGAATATGGTACACTGCAGTTACATGAACAAAAAAATTCCAACAGTTCCCCGTACTTAAGAACTGAGGATGCTGAAAAATAAAGGGCCATCTCTGGTGTTACACACACTACTTGAAAAGATTTCAGAAACTGAGAACCATGTTTGCAATTGACTGACTGATTCATATCACTGAGGAATGCATAAGATGAACAAAGTATTTGCGAGCTTGATGTTTAGATTAATGGGAGCACATGTATGCACTTCAATCAGATGGCAATGAAGTTCTACCTGTATTGAAGCGCACCAAGCGACTGGGCTTCCCCATATATTTTGAAAACCATTCGGATGCTTCAGCACCCTCATCTAGGGCAGAACCAGACCACTCCCATACAGAAACACCATCAATTACCTCACAGCTTCTACTCAAAGGAACTTTAAGTGTATCCATCCCAGGGGCTCGTATCACTGCCAAAGAAGAAAGATGATCATTGAAAATTAGATTATGATGTATCGAAACAACAAAAAGAATCAAAAGATGAATATTATTGTATATTGAAAAATGATATAGCACAAATGAAATTTTTTATAACTCAACATTGAATAACATCACATGTATGGATAGTAAATAAAATGTAATCTCCCAGTAGTGACTTTCAGAAGGTTAAGACAGTGACATGACATGGGTTTTCCTGCCCAACTCATCATATTAGATGAAAACCAGCAGATTTTCCCAAAAAGAGAGAAGATGAATGTATCAATTGGCATGAAGAATATATTACCAAGATTTTTTTTTGACAGGTGTTGTCTACTCAATCTTCATTAGCTGTGGAATGCATTTACAAGTTGATCCTTTTATGTCAACTTACTGCTGGGGAAAAAATTGAATCTTAGACATGGTGTAAGCAAAACCACCATGTTCCCGTGCCTTTGCAAGTGAGAATTTGTGATTGTGCTGGAAGTATTTGGACTTATCACAATTCACTTGAAAGCAAAGATTCAAGTGTGTACAGATAATGTATGTTATTACAAAAAGTGATGCATCCCAGAGTAGGCTTTCAGATAATGGGTCAGGTCCAGCCCAAGACCCATGGGCCCCAAGCCAAGGTCCCATGGCTAGCCTAACAGGCCCGTCGGTATAAAGCAGGAGGCCCAAGCCCCATATAGCAATATAATCCAACAACCTCATCGATTTTTATTTTCTTTAGTAATATTCTTATTTTAGTCTTTTCCCTTTACTATCTTTCTTATTTTAGACCATCTATTTTTTCTTTGTCTAAGTTCAATGAATGCATTTAAGAAAGGAAATCCATGTGTAGAAAGATGATCTTTGAGTGTGCAAGAGGCTTATTTAAGGCCCTCTATGTGTATTCGTAAATAATCTTCAAAATAATATTCAGATTGTCTACTCTCTTTAAGATAGAACCTAGAAGTGATTGTGCCAAACTTGGGTGATTGTCTCTTCAATGGCTCTTACTATCTGGTGGGCTTTATGGAAAGCCAGAAACAGGTTCATTTTTAAAGGAGTGTTCATTGAACATCAAAAAATTATTTCATTCTTTTTGCACTAAAGGAAGCTTCAAGTAGGAGTTTTCTCAAGGTGGTGCTTTTTTCAGATGCAAAGGAAATGGTGGATACCATCAATGGGCAAATGGATTGGACCATCAATCCCATTATTTTGGACATTAAATATCAATGTAGTTGCTTTCCATGGTTGAGTTCCTTTTTATTACTAGGACTTCTAATGTGGCTGCCCATGGCCATGTATTGGCCAAGCACTGTAATCGGCTTGGTAAAAGCTTTTGTTGGGATGTTGTTGATCCTGATTGGGTGAAGCTTTGTCTTCCCCAAGCTTAGTTTTTGTTTTGTTTTGTCTTATTGAATGAAATTCTGACTACCAAAAAAAAAAAAAAAAAAAACGCTTGGGTGGAAGGTGCTTACAATCAGGCAGATCCTGTTGAATTAAATGGGTGTGGCCCACATGACCACAAGCCCATTAAGGATCTTTATTCATACCCACTTGTCTGCACATTTAAGAGACCTAGTTATTTTGAGCTCACTTGCCAACAAACTAATAATGGGCTGAGATTAAAGGGTTAGGTGATAGTTGGGGGTTAATGGTTCCTTGATGGGTAGGAATCTCCTATAAAAGGACCCCTTGGGTAACTCCTTTGGTTAATAGTTTCTTGGCCTCCATCACTAAGGAAGAAAGAATAGCAAAGGCAAAAAAGTTGTAAACCTCACGTGAATTTCAAGACTCTGTTATTTCAAGGAGCTTCTGTTACCTTCAAGAAAGAGCTATGGAGTCAAGTAAGCTCTATGGAGTCAGGTAAGCTCCTCCCCATTCTCAGATTATTTATGTGTACTTCATCGTGTCATTTGGATTAGACCCAAGGAGATCCTCCTGTGGATTAAGGGATCTTAAGCTAACATGTGGTATCAGAGCCACCTTTGGGTATAGCCAAATGATAGCTTCAAGTTATGTTTACATATTCTGAGATTTTGGGGCTTTCCTAGTTCTCCTCGGAAATCAAACCAAATGCCCAAATGAATGAAGTTTTGGGTATTTGATAAAAGGGATTCTATTTTATTGGAAAGAAGAGATTCACAAATCAAGTATTATGGTGCCCAACCCAATCTGGAAGAGATGAGAATAAAAGAGCATATTCTATTTATTTTTATTTTCTTGGTTTAAGAAATTACATAGAGTTGGAACCTCCATTGGTTTATCACTATTATTTCTTTATTTTGGTTTAATGTAATTTTGATGATGGGCATGAAAGGAGAAAATGATGATGAAAGTTGTATTTTAATATAATGGTATTTTATGGATATATTTTAAAGGGTTCAAATAAAATAAGAAAATGAATGACGAAGAATGGAGGCAGCGCTGCCTTCGTCAACTTATATAGATAATGGAGGCAGCCCTGTCTCCGTCATCTTGAAGAGATTGTTGGGTGTGTTGGCAGAGGCGACCCTGCCTCCGCCAAATGAAATGGTGGCTGGGCCAGGCCAGACAGGTTAGGTTAGACCTGACCCATTAAGGACCCCCCCTGAGCCCAGTATAGTTTTGGAAGAAAATTTCCAAAATGTTCTACTTATTAAATGGTGTTTATTGGTATGGTTAATTAGCCCAAATGAGTTCCAGAGCTGACCCAATTATTAGTATTGATCATATTGGTCAAAATGGGTGATCCAGAATTTGTTTTGATCATATCGGACTCATGGGAACTCGGAATTTCGATCCGTTTTCTCCTTTGAATTTCTATTAATAAGATCTTTAATCTGAATAGTTTGGATCAATTATGGAGTGTCTCTAGTATTTTGGCATATTCTTTTAAATGTTAAAAGAAGTCATTAAAGTTTATTTCCGTATCATGGATGATTTATTTTATGCAATCAAAGTGTACAATAGCTTGTAACTTAGCTAATTATGTGTTGTTGTGTCAAATTTATGTCACCTTGGGTCATTAGAGAAAAACAAAGATTCCAATTAAGGATGTGTCATGATGAAAGTGTTATTATAATTTCAATTAGAAATGAATGATTTGGATTGATTTGATAGTTGCCAAAGCAACCAAGTCATGAAGAACTGTTCGATTTCTAGATTGAACTAAGGGTACGTCACCATTATTTGTGTGATTATAATAACACTAAATTGCGATTTCATAAAAGATATGAGGAGAGGCCCAAAGGTTCAATCTTCATGGAATTGAAATCAGAATAAGATATTGTTCGTAATGTGATGTAATTAAGAATGATTTACGCCCAAAGGACTAGTCCTCCTAATCGCATCATATTATTAATGTAATCTTATTAATTAAAGAAAAGTGATTATTATGCATGTTGTTTTCATACCCAAAGGTGGATCTAAAATGATGTACAATTACTTTTACTTTTATTGTTATTGCATGATCAAGAATAGATTGTAACTTGTGGATATTATTGTTTATTTTCAGTAACTAAGTCAATGGCAGCACTTTCTACATTAGGGACCATTCCTACCTTAGATGGTTCAAATTTTCTAGAATGGATGGACATGCTAATGATAGCCATAACCTTCTTGGACTTGGATATAGTCTTTGATGAGGCTAAACCTCGAACTCCTACAAATGAAACATCTAGTGATGAAAAGGTAAAATTTGAGAAATGGACCAAGGCTAACAAGGTAGCAACCAAGATTCTCTTGAACTCTATTTCAAGAGGTATTAGGGGATCCCTTGGAACAATAGAAAATGCAAAGGATCTCTTAGATACAGTAAAGGAGCAGTTCAAGGTAACAGACAAGGCTGTAGGAGCATCACTAATAAGCTGCCTATCAAGCATGAAATATGATGGGACTTTGGGAGGACTTTGGGAGTGAGAGAACATATTTTATCAATGCAAAATATTGTTTCAATATTGGAACAAGTAGATATGAGTGTATCAGAAAAGTACTTGATATAATTCATTTTGGACTCTCTCCCTTCCTCTTTTGGCCCATTTAAGGTTACCTACAATCAAAGCCCAACACCTTGGACCAAAACAAAATTAATTGCTAGATGTGATCAAGAAGAGAGGAGGCTGAGGGGCAACTGATGGTAAACTTCGTCTCTCATAATAAGTCCAAGGGAAAGGAAAAGAACAAGAAAATGCCAAGTGTTCAAATTGCAAAACCGGAAAAGAAGGAAAAATTGGGACAAAAGAAATGCTTCTTCTGTGGAAAGAACGGACACTTCAAAAAGGATTGCCTAAAACGGAAAAATTGGTTTGAAAAGAGAGGTACAAATTTATCTCTAGTATGTGATGAAACCAATTTAACCGATATTCCACCAAGTTCTTGGTGGGTTGACTCTGGTGCAGCCATTCATGTAATTGGTTGTGTGCAGGGATTCCTTTCAAGCCGGAAACCAAATAATGGAGAAAATACTATTGCCATGGGGAATTAGAAGGAATCAAGAGTCGAAGCAATGGGCACTTACAGACTAGTGCTGGACAACGGATTTATTTTGGACCTCCATAATGTTTTCCTTGTTCCTGAGATTTCTAGAAATTTAATTTCTGTTTCAAAGTTGGTTCATGAAGGGTTTGAATTATTTTTGGACAAAACTTTATGAGAATTTTTAGAAATGAATGTTTAATTGGGAATGGTTATTTATGTGGTGGATTGTATAGATTACTGTTAAATTCTATGGATGAACAATCATTGCACACACCACACATTAGTTGTGAACTGAGCATTGACACTAAGAGAGGGGCAAGTACATAGAACTCCTCTATGTTGTGGCATAAAAGGCTAGGGCATATCTCAAAGGAGAGAATGCTTAGATTAATGAAAGATGGATTATTACCTAATCTTGATTTCAATGATTATGGTGTTTGTGTAGACTGTATCAAGGGAAAATAGTCAAACACAAACAAGAAAGGTGCCACAAGAAGTTCTGAACTCCTGGAAATAATCCATACAGATATATACGTGAAAAAATGGATGTACCATGTTTTACAGGTGAACAATACTTTATCACCTTTATCGATGATTTTTCGCAATTTGGTTATGTTTATTTCATCAAGGAGAAATCTAATGCTTCAGATGTCTTTAAGATATTTAAAACAAAAGTAGAAAACCAATTAGAAAAAAAATCAAACTAGTGAGATCTGATAGAGGTGGTGAGTACTATGGAAGGTACACCAAATCGGGTAGTAACCCGGGCCCATTTGCTAAATTTCTAGAAAAGGAGGGTATTGTGGCCCAATACACAATGCCTGGAACACCTTAGCGGAATGGTGTTGTTAAGAGAAGAAATAAGACGCTTATGGATATGGTTAGGAGCATGGTAACTAATACCACTTTACCCAAATCAATGTGGGGTGAAGCAGTTAAGATGGCGATATACATATTAAATCGTGTCCTTAGTAAAGCGGTGCCAAAAACACCATTTGAGTTGTGGACCGGAAGGAAACCCAAGCCAAACCATTTTCGAGTCTAGAGTTGCCAATCTGAAGTGAGAATTTATAACCCATATAAAAGAAAGTTAGACCCTAAAACTGTTTGTGGATATTTTATTGGTTTTCTTGAGGAGTCTAAAGGGTATAGGTTTTAATGTCCTAATCATACCACTAGGATTGTAGAATTGGAAAATGCAAAATTTCTGGAAAATCATGAGAATAGTGGGAGTGTTCAAGAAAGATATATAGTTTATAAAGAAATCAGGGAAAATATTGAGTTACCTGACACACAAAATGGGTTTGTTCCACTTGATATCATTAATGGTCATCAAGAGATACAACAACCACAAAATGATCAAGTTGAACATAATAATGGTCAGCCCATTAATGATCCACTCCCAGAACATCATGATAATCCACTTCCTAATTATCCGGAATTAAGGAGGTCAACTCGGATAAGAAGACCTGCCATTTCGGACGATTATGTTGTATATTTAAAGGAAGCCAATATCAGGATCAAAGATGATCCTAGAATGTTCAAAGAAGCCATAAAAAGTGTGAATTCTGATAAATGGATGGATGCTATGAAAGAAGAGTTGGAATCAATGGCCACTAATGAGGTTTCGGATATTATCGAACTACCCAAGGGTTCCAAGGTCGTAGGCTGTAAATGGGTCTTTAAGACCGAAAGGGGCTTGAAAGGAAAGGTAGAAAGGAAAGGTAGAACGATTTAAGGCTTGGCTCGTGGCCAAAGGTTTTACTAAAAAAAATGGAGTTTATTACAATGAGACTTACTCTCCGGTGTCTAAAAAAGATTCATTCAAGATAATTATAGCTTTTGTAGCTCATTTTAATTTGGAGCTACATCAAATGGATGTTAAGACAGTGTTCCTAAATGGAAATTTAGAAGAAGAGATATACATGGAACAACCGGAATGAATCATAAAAGGGAATACCAATGAATTAGTTTGCAAATTAAAGAAATCAATATATGGTTTAAAACAAGCTTCCAGACAATGGTATCTTAAATTTAACCGCATAATCACATCATTCGGTTTTTCCGGAAATCCAATAGACCATTGCATCTATCTCAAGGTTAGTGGGAGCAAGTTTATAATATTGATACTATATGTCAATGATATTTTGCTAGATAGTAATGACCTTGGTATAATTCATGAAACCAATGAATATCTTAAGAATAATTTTGATATGAAAGACATGGGAGAAGCAACCCTTGTAATAGGAATCGAGATATATCGGGATAGATCTCGAGGATTACTTGGGTTATCACAGGAATCCTATATCAAAAATATTCTTAAAAGATTCTGTATGGAAGGATGTCGGCCCCAAGATTCACCAATAATTAAGGGTGACAAATTAACTAAAGAGCAAAGTCCAAGAAATGAAATCGAAAGACGTCAAATAGACCAATGTCCTTATGCTGCTACAGTAGGGAGTCTGATGTATGCACAAACATGCACTAGACCTGATATCAGTTTTGCAGTTGGCATGTTTAGTAGATATCAAAGTAACCCAAGAATGGCACATTGGGTAGGAGTTAAGAAAGTCTTGCGATATCTTAGTAGCACTAGGAATTACAGGCTCTCATACAGAAAGTCCGATCAATTAGAAGAGATCAGTTATTCAAACTCAGATTTTGCTGGATGCCTCGATACAAGAAAGTCGACTTCATGATATATTTTCTTTTTAGCTGGTAGGGCAATATCATGGAGAAGTGCGAAACAGACCCTAGTGACTCCATCCACATTTGATGCCGAATATGTGGCATGTTTTGAAGTAACAGGTCATGCATTATGGATGCGAGATTTTATCACAGGTTTATGAATTATGGATACAATTTCTAAACCTCTTGAAATCTTTCACGATAATAATGCAGTAAGAAGATTTGCTCAAAATGACAAAAGTTTCCAGTAAATCAAAGTTTTTGAAAGTTAAGTACTTTGTATTAAAGGAAAAGGCACAAGATCGATTGGTGTTTATTGTTGGGGCTCCAACAAGCCAAATGATAGTGTATCCGTTAACGAAGGCATTGGCACTAAAGGCTTATAGAGAGCATGTTAGAAATATGGGCCTAATTGATTTGCCCCTATTATTGAGGATATCATTACAGTAATGATTTTGTAATTCTTATTTTGTCAAATATTTACATGTATTAAGGTGAATAAAATAAGAATATTAAAGAGAATGGCATTATCGTACCCAATTAAATATGACGGCCATTGAAAATGTCCTATTTTACCCTTATCAAGAACTTGGTTAGATTGGGGTGCTAGTGGAGTAATTATGGAAGGGAGCATGTCATTAAAGACATGTAACCGCTATGGTTCACATTGGTAAACCAATGTAGTCACAGTATTAATGCTCAGCATAAGAGACACATTGGCAATTATTTTAAACTCGATGCGCATCAGTCAAGGTCGTTTTATTGTTTTTCAAAGTACTATTTGAAAATGAATTTCCTTAAATTAAAATTTTGGATTTTGTTTCCATGGTCACATGGGCCAAGTGGGAGAATGTTGGATTAAATGGGTGTGGCCCACATGACCACAAGCCCATTAATGATCTTTAATCACACCCACTTGTCTGCACATTTAAAAGACCTAGTTATTTTGAGCTCACTTGCCAACAAACTAATAATGGGTTGAGATTAAAGGGTTAGGTGATAGTTGGGGGTCAATGGTTCCTTGATGGGTAGGAATCTCCTATAAAAGAACTCCTTTGGTTATAGTTTCTTGGCCTCCATCACTAAGCAAGAAAGAATAGCAAAGGCAAAGGAGTTGTAAACCCCACGTGAGTTCAAGACTGTCATTTCAAGGAGCTTCTGTTACCTTCAAGAAAGAGCTATGGAGTCAGGTAAGCTCCTCCCCATTCTCAGATTATTTATGTTTACTTCATCGTGTCATTTGGATTAGACCCGAGGAGATCCTCCTGTGGATTGAGAGATCTTAAGCTAACAGATCCTTCTAGACCAAATTGCTTCAAGAAGCTACCCCATGTAACAGTGTGTGAAGGAAGGGAGGAAGAGTAATAATAATAATGGTGGGAGAAGGTCGTGCATCATATGATGATCGACTGTTCTATTTATAATCATATTAGGCCTTAATCAAGACTCTAAATATGACAAGATTACAAATCAGAATAATAAAGAAAGGAAAGAATACAAATTAGAATAAAATGAAAGAAGGAAAGAATATATCCTAGACTATACAAGGAAAGAAGGAAAAGAGTTGTACAGGAAAAGAGCTGTACACATTAGATATGTAAATCTAAACCATATCCCACGTGTGGGATTTTTACATGGGCCTTGATGAGCTGGGCCTTCTTAAGGCCTATTATCTTCTACACTCCCCCTCAAATTGATGTGGTAAGGCAGAAAACATCAATTTGCTAGTTAGATCATGATGACGCATTTTGGGAAGGGCCTTGGTGAAGATATCTGCCAACTGGTTAATAGAAGAGACATGAGGCAGAGTTATCTTCTCAGTAATGACATGTTGACGGATGAAGTGACAGTCAATCTCAATGTGCTTTGTTCTTTCATGAAAGACCGGGTTGTTGGCAATTCTGGTAGCACTGGTATTGTCCCCATGGAGAGGTGTGGAACTACCAACAAAAACACCCAATTCACACAGAAGGTGGTGGAGCCAGATAATTTCAGCACAAGCGGAAGACATCGCACGATATTCTGCCTCAGCAGAAGACTTTGAGACAGTGGTTTGCTTCTTGCACTTCCATGAAATCAGAGATTTTCCAAGAAACATACACCATCCAGTGGTAGACCTCCGAGAGTCCAGACAGCAAGCCCAGTCAGCATCTGCATAAGCTGATAATTGTAGAGAAGTATTAGAAGGGAAGAAGAGACCATGATGAAGAGTGCCTTTAACATAGCGGAGGATGTGTAACGCAACAGCAAGATGCGGTTTGTGGGGACTGCTAACAAACTGACTTACGGTATGAACAGCATGAGAAATATCCGGCCGAGTCATAGTTAAGTAGAGCAAACTACCAACTATCCGCCGGAAAACAGATGGATCATCTAAGGGAGTGACATCATCTGAACTGATTTTTCCATTCAATTCCAGAGGCGTATCAAAAGTGTGAGCATCATCAAGCCTGGCTGATGTGATCAAATCTGTCGCATATTTGCGCTGAAGGACCCTAGTGCCTGATTTGTTGCGCACAAACTCAAGCCCCAGAAAGTAGGTGAGAGGACCAAGATCCTTCATTCTAAAGTGGCGAGTAAGGTGGTGTTTGAGATCCATAATGCCGGTAATATCATTTCCACTGAGAATCATATCATCAACATAGACCAAGAAGAATGTGTAGCCCTTCGGTGTCCATCTGAGAAAGAGGGAACTATCAGAGTGACTCTGACGAAATCCGGCTTGAAGGATTGCTACCCGGAACTTATCGAACCAAGCCCTGGGAGCTTGTTTAAGTCCATAAAGAGCTTTCCGCAATTTGCACACATGCTTTGGAGGACAAGCATATCCTGGCGAATGTTTTAAATAAACAGTCTCTCGCAAGTCCCCATGGAGAAAAGCATTTTTGACATCCATTTGCCATAGAGGCCAGTTGCGGGCTGCCGCGACACAAAGAAGAGTACGAACGGTGGTCATTTTCGCCACTGGTGCAAATGTTTCCTCATAGTCAATTCCATATTCCTGCTTATAACCTTGTGCAACTAATTGGGCTTTGTAGCGATCAAGACTCCCATCAGAGTGTACTTTGACGGAGTATATTCATCTGCTGCCAATCACAGAGGCTCCATCTGGGGCCGGTACCAATTCCCATGTGTGGTTTGCTTCAAGAGCAACCAATTCCTCAGTCATAGCATCCTGCCAGTAAGCAATTTTTGAGGCCTGTGAATATGAGGTGGGTATAGGAGTACTATCCAAGGAAGTAAGAAGAGCAGGAAATCCATAGCGATTAGGGGCAACAGAAGGACGACTAGAGCGTCGCAGAGAAATGGTGTTGTCAGAAGAAGTATTATTACCTGGTGATGCAGTAGGCGGCGCTGGGAGAGGATCAGGAGAGGGAGTCGCCAAAGGAGGTACCTTGTTCCGCCGGACATAGACTTTGGGAAGAGGTGATGGAGAAGTAGACTCCGAGAATTGTGGCAGATAGGATACAGCAATAGGATGACTATCCAAACGTAAAGAAAAGAAGGGAATATGTTCCAAGAAAATCACATTCCGAGAGATGCGCATGCGTTTTTCGAATTGATCATAACACAAAAACCCTTTGTGTTCATTACTGTAACCCAAAAGGATGCATTTAGCAGCCTGTGGAGATAACTTAGTACGCTCAGTAGGAGGAAGATGAACAAAACACAAACAACCAAAAACACGCAAGTGAGAGTATGAAGGGGTGTGACCAAAGAGAACTCCGTAAGGAGTAGTCTTGCCTAGAATAGTGCTAGGAAGACGGTTAATAAGATACACAGCAGTCTGTGCAGCATCGCACCAAAATTTGGAAGGGACTAAAGATGCAATCAACAGAGTACGAACAATTTCAAGAATATGTCTGTTCTTTCTTTCTGCAATCCCATTTTGCTGAGGAGTATGCGGACAAGATTTTTGGTGAAAAATTCCTTTATCAGACAGGAAGGCAGAGATTTCACGAGACATGTATTCGCCACTGGAATCTGATCGAAGAATTTTGATTGCTTTCTGAAATTGGGTTTGGACCATGGTATAAAAAATTTTTTAAAATGGAGAAGACTTCAGATTTCATGCGCATAAAGTAAATCCAAGTATGACGAGAATGGTCATCAATAAAGGTCACATAGTATTTAAAGCCTGTCCTACTCAAGGTAGGAGCAATACCCCAAACATCTGAATGAATAATGTCAAATGATGCCAAAGCACGAGCATTATGAACAGAAAAAGGCAAAATGTGACTTTTACTTAAGCAACAAGTTTCACACTTTGATTGAGATAAAGAAGACATCATTTTATTATCAAAAGTAGAACCTAAACAACCAAATTTAAACAAGGAAAGCAAATGTGCATTGTTCACATGACCAAAACGTTTATGCCAAACATCCCACAATTTATTGAAATTAGAAGAAGAAGCAAAAAAAGAATGATGTCCAATGTCCAGCAAAAACAGGCGCCCATGTTTACTCCCCGTCGCGATCACCTTCCCAGTTTATCGCCCCTGTATAACACAACCAGAGGAAGAAAAGTGAACAAGATATCCATCATCAATAAGTTGTCCTACAGAAAGAAGATTGGCTGATAATTTGGGAACAAAGTAAACATTGGGAAGGGTGATGGTCTGCCCAGAAACACTAGATAAAGTAATGGTACCAACTCCCAAAATGAGTAGTTGATCACCATTAGCAGTGGTTATTTTCTCTTTTCCAAGGTAAGGGTGGGAATCTCTAAAGCTATGCTCTACAGATGTCATGTGATTGGAGGCACCAGAATCTAAAAACCATGTGGATGAGGTAATAGGAGAAGAAAGAGATGCTGAAGAATGAAAGGCAGGAAAAGCTTTATAGGAGTAGGATACCGACCACCAGAAAAACCCATAGATGCATATGCGGAGGTGACTGTGCTTTGAATCAGTTCTTGAATCTGAGCAGGAGTCATGGATACAGCCCCAGAAGAAGTGCTCCCTGAATCAGATGATGGTGCTTGAGCTTGGAATGCTGATGGAATATTCTGGCTTGGCGGATTGGAGGGAGGCTTCCTAGGCAGTGTCTCATTCCTTCGCTGGAGGCTGCGGCAGTCATTAATAAGATGACCAGACCGCTTGCAGTATCGGCAAACTAACTTCTTGCGGCAATTCTTGGCAATATGACCAAACCCTTTGCATTCAAAGCATTGAAGGAGCTGTGGGTTAGGGGTTGCTAGAAAAGCAGAGTCAGCCGGAAGGGGTGCGAGGAAGGCCTTTGGTTCTTCAAGAATAGCACGTTGTGAGGTGAGACGAAGTTCTTCGCGAAGGACTTCTTGAAAGCAGGTATCAAGATTAGCCGAAAGTTCTCTATTCATGAGGGCAGACCTAACTGATTCAAAGTCTGGTCGGAGATTCATCAGGAACTGGCTAATGTGAGTTTCCTCTTGTAGTTTAAGAGCCTCAGATAGAAAGCCAGGAGAGACTGTCTGAATCAACATGGAATCCCGTTCGGTCCATAAGGTGAGGAAGCCATTAAAATATTCCTGCACAGATCTATCCCCTTGAGTAAATTTAGCAATTTCACTATCCAAGTGAAATTTGCGGGCTTTGTTGGTTTGATGGTAGATCTTCTTGAGGTGAGCCCACATATCTGCCGCTGTAGTATAGGCTTGAAGAGCCACGGCCAAGGAGGAATCAATAGAGTTGAGTATCCAAGTAATCACTTTGGCATTTTCCTTGGACTAGGTGGCTAAGACTTTGGAGTCTGTGGTACTTGGAGTAGGAGGTTTTGTTGCTGTGCCATCCAGATAACCAAAGAGTCCCTGTCCTTCTACGAAGTTCTTCAGATGGAAGGACCAGGCCATGTAATTTTGCCCATTAAACTTAACAGGAATAACATCATATTTATCCATGATTTTTAATGCAGCAGAGTGCTCAACAGAGGAAGAAAAGTCAGAAAAACAGCAACCAAGGGGTTCTGTTCTGCACTAATCCAAGCCGAGAGAGAGATGGAGAGGACTAAACAGTGATTAGTCAGCAATAACCAAGAGAGAGGCTGAATGATTGGTTCAGATCAGTTACAGGAGCAAAAAAGAACTTCAAACAAAAGGAAAATGACCCAACAGTGAGCAAAATAGTGCCAGACGACCACTATTTTGCTACTGGAGGGGGCACGTGGGGCCCACAATGGGATCAGACCTCAGATCAAATAATGGAGTACTCTGTGTGATACTTTTTACTAACTTCCAGATCAGGTTGCATGACAAACTGATTAAAATCCGCAAATTTGAACGGATCTGATGAAAACTATCTTGTAAAACTGGGAAAACACAAGCAGCAGTAGATGGCCTACCTCAAATGTGTCAAAAATCCTGAAAAAATGCCCATAAATCTTAGAGAGGATGGGCGACCCTTGTAGTGTAGTTTGTTTTTTATTTCTGAATGATCTGAAGATGGCCCACCTTTGATATTCACGTGCAGAATGACGATAGATAGATTCTGCTGAGACAGAGAGTCGTCAGATCCTTGAGAGGAGATTGTGGTGATATGAGGAGAGCCCATAGTGCTCTGATACCATGTAACAGTGTGTGAAGGAAGGGAGGAAGAGTAATAATAATAATGGTGGGAGAAGGTCGTGCATCATATGATGATCGACTGTTCTATTTATAATCATATTAGGCCTTAATCAAGACTCTAAATATGACAAGATTACAAATCAGAATAATAAAGAAAGGAAAGAATACAAATTAGAATAAAATGAAAGAAGGAAAGAATATATCCTAGACTATACAAGGAAAGAAGGAAAAGAGTTGTACAGGAAAAGAGCTGTACACATTAGATATGTAAATCTAAACCATATCCCACGTGTGGGATTTTTACATGGGCCTTGATGAGCTGGGCCTTCTTAAGGCCTGTTATCTTCTACACCCCACACTTAGGGATCACCCTATAGGAGAGAACTAACAGAATAGGGTTAGGTAAGACTATCAATCCATCCCTTTCATGAGGAGGCCCAACCCGGCCCAGCCTACTAAAGCCCACAAAAGTGAGGGCTTTACTTCTTTTCATAAAGCCCCGAGGGTGGGGTAGGGCCCAATTTTGAAAAGCCCGCAACCTTGAGGCTTTGCCTAGTTCGGCCCGGCCTGTTGGTTATTAATATATAAATATATATATATATAAGTAATGCTCCTTTACAAGCTTTCTTTACTGTCTTACGGTACAAGCCACCTGTGGAGCCCACTTGGGACCCCACAAATCATGGAACAGGGGGGGATCAAAAGATCCAAGTTGGCTTGTAATGTAAGACGGTAAGGGAAGCTTGTACAAGGGCATTACTATATATATACGCCTTTACCGATGAATGGTGATGTCGTTCGTATTGTTCTCCATTAACAACATTGATGACCAGACAGCTATAAACCAGTTTTAATTAAATTACGATTCTAACGGACTCACGGTGTGCCCGTAACAAAAGCATATCTTTTATTGAAAAAGTTTCAAAAAAAAAAAAAACATGTCAATAGACAACATTTACTGGATGAAACTAGAAAATTTTCCTTTGGGCATTATAGTTTTACAAATTGTGCATCTTTTTTCAACAGGTTACAAAGGAAAAAGGAAAAATGGGGATAAAAATGTTGATTGTTGATTTTAAATTTTTGGCATTTAACAATCCCCTTCCCTTTACATTCTACTAAATAATCTCTTTCTCCTTCTTTTTGAACCGAGTTCTAATATCTAACCAATGGTGTTTTTTTATTAACTCAAGAAACGAATTTTCTTTTCTTTCGGCCTTAGCCTGGCCTAGCCTAACCCTGGCCCTCGAGGTTGGATCAGGGCCAAGGTTTTGTAGGGCCGCCAAGGGCTTTTGCTCGACCCAAGTATGGCCCGCATATGTGAGGGTTGGGTAAGGGCTTATCCTAGACCTGCCCGGGCCAGGCCCTTTGACGGCCCTAGGGTTAGGACAATGTTTCGAGAGACAATGGCTTAATAGGAAAATTCAATGCTAGCACAACCTTGTTTGGTATACCTAAGCTCCTCGGTCTAGGGTATGTATGGGAGATTGACTGACATTTACATCTTAAAAGCAAAGAAAGATAGGAGGTATAAGGGTTTCCGATTAGATTAGATGGTGGAAGAAAAAGGGTGCTTCAATACCCATACAAACTTACAAACTCTTGATGTGCTGATTGTGCTTGGAAGGAAGATAGTCATATTGCCAAAGTTGGCCAAACATGTTAAGAGAGAAGTAATAATGAACAAGTCCAGGGAAGGAGCTCCACCTTGACAAACCCGGGAGTGAAGCCCACAATGGGGAACTGTTTTAAAGATACCCTTAACTTACAAACCAAAGCAACATAGATTTTAAATTTAAGTCACTTTATGGTTCAAAATCGCTCAATTCAAGGGCAATTTCTATGCAGGGCAAATAGATTGTCTTCAGCAAGAAGGAGCTGACAACAGTAAACAGGTACGTGCACTAGTTAGACGTATTCTCCCTTTTGTGCAGTTTTTTGCCAGCTACCGCATAGGCCTAGAGCACCAGAAGGAAAAATACAGGAAGTAAAAGCTACACAATTATAATAGAAAATAATTTTATGTGAGAAATATTCAACTGAGACACAAAACGTCATTTATCTTAAGTAATTAAAGTGCAACATGAACACCAAGTACAGAGCATGAAAAGGTCTCTACAGTAATCAAACTGCATCCTTATTGTTTTTAAATCACTTAATCCGGTGTTGGAATGCATTGCATAAGGAGAAAGGAAAACAGTATTATATCAAATAATCTCAATGAAAGAAAAGCTTCCTAAAGTGTAGTATTCCATAGAAAGAATCCCATACCTAGATATGAATCGTTTGTAGGTTCCCAACCATCAAAAAATGCCTCCTTTGGCAACTCTACCTCAACTAGAGCAAGTTTTGGTTCCACTCTTTGGGTATATGCTCTTCCCTTGGAGTTCACAATCAACCACTGCCTGTCCCACCGGAATCCTACACATAGAGCAGAGTAACAAGAGTTAGCCCAACTGTTGGACGATACATTTCTCAGCTCAACATCTTTCATCACCAAAGACAAAAATTTCAAACAATTATTCTATGAACAAATCTTTTAGCATGTATAACACACATAGTAACAGTTTCAAAAGATTCAAGATATTCTATGTTGGCAACTAACATAAAGTATATGCTCATCATTCCCGTCGCATATGACAATTTCATGAAACAGTAGAAGATAAGAAAATTGGAGTGGGCCTTTTTAAACTCAGGATTTCCCTTTTATTACAATCCCTGAGTCATTGTAAAAAAAATAATTACAATCCCTTCCATAGGAATGTCCATTGTCTTAGAATCAATGAGATGAGCAAGATCAATCAATCTGTTGCTGTATTTGGGGAATGAGCAAAATCCCACAGTTGGAATGTGTGACCTCAAGCCCAAGGAAATAGGCCACTGGACTAAGATCCTTCATATGAAAATATGACCATAGTATTTGTTGCAGCTAATTACCAACGATCAGGATGTCGCCCACATACGCTAAAATAATGGTATTACCTTTAGATGTCTTCCAAAGAAGGAGAAATGATTGTGTTTGAACTTAGAATTGATGGAAGTAACGCAAAATTTCTCAAAACAAACAAGAGGGGCTTGTTTGAGTACATAAAGAGATCAGTGAAGTTGACAGACAGAGGAATTTCAAGATATCAAGGCCAGGTGGATGCATATAAATAGTCTCCTCAAGATTACCAGTGCTAGGATTTTGACATCCTTTGGAAGAATGGGCCATGTCGAAGTGGTAGCAACAGCAATAAGAGTACGGACAGTAGTCATCTTATTCTTAGCTACAAGTGCAATATCAGATTTCAGTTTTGCTGAGAAACATTTGGGGTTTACTTGTAATTTTTGGCTAATGGGTTAATTTGTAATTACAAGAGAATACTAAATTAAGATTAGATTAAATTTAAGTTATATTTGATAATGCATTCGAAGAGCAAAGGAAGAGAGAGTTTGGAGAGAATTATGTACCCTCTATTGAGGGATCGATTGTGTATTAATAATACAAACTTGCCCAGTTACTGGCTATAATCAAGAATTACAAAGAATTTAAAAATAAAAAATAAAAAATAAAAATAAAAAAATCTCCTCATATGGTATTTATACAGTGTCTATTGACTACACATTATCTAATGACCACATTTTAGAATGTATTATTGGGCCTGATGGGCCTTGCGGGCTTTATCACCTCTACGAAATTAGGCTAGTATTCAAAGTATGGTTGATTAGGTTTCCAAATTGGGGTTCACTTGTTTGATTGTATTATATAAATAGCTAATGGTTTTTCACCGGTAATATAGATCAAGGGAGTTCAATCAAGATGTACCCCTAAAATTTCAACTTGCTATCAAAGCTTGGTTTTCCAAGTTGTGTGTCCATTGTCCAATACCTGTGTTACAGCTCAATAGGAATTTCTACGTTCTTGCTGTGATTTGTGTTGGTGGCAGCAGAAACCTTTCAGGAAGATTTCCAGAACTTGTCCTGTAAGGAACAAAGTAGGTTTTGGTAGACAATAGCAACTATAACTGTTTTCCCAAGGAATATTAGGGTTTTTCAAGGGAAATCAGTATTCAGTACTACTTGTATTGGATGCATGTGTGATCATCCAAAAGGTATTTCCTCAAGTTATTGGACGTGTGTACATCCAAAGTCATCATTCTTCCTAATGTGCCATCAAATCTCCAGCTAGCTGATATTTTCACAACAGCCCTAACTCAAGACCGGCATCAATTTTTCCAAGTACAAATTGCTACTAGTTGATTCCCAGCATCAATACTTAAGTCACCCAGGACATCATGGGCAAAATGGACTTGGGAAACTATTGGGTCAAATGACCCTTGATTGTTGTGAAGGGGTTTTAACAATAATAGATTAGGATAAATCTCTCCAAGTAGTTATAACAGCCTAACCCTATCATTTTTGTAACAAAACTGTAATAAAATTGGTCATCATGGAAAGGGCACCCAGACTCCACAAAGTCCATTAGCAGCAACATATTTTTCATCAAAACAGGGTTAAGCATCCTACGGCAAGTCCAGATTATCTAGCAATAAACCCATAGTCGAAGTGTGATTTTTACAAGATGATTATCTACTAATTTACAAGTGGAAGACCAAGTACTCATTACTTTTCTTCATTTGAAACCACAAATATCCATAGCAAAGCATACATACAAGCCTATTGGATCACTGAGATTGGACTCATCCAATAAAGTTTGAAATCAAATGCACCAAATCCGGTAATCCATATAAGCACAAGCATGCCCAGCTACAACACAACAATACTATTGGAGTATTATGGGATCAAAGTCCTCTAAAAAAACAAATCACATTGACAACATTGGTTTTGAGTTTCAGTCTTAGGTATATTCATGGAAGACAGAAAGGAGAACACTCAATTCAATGACTGTGTAGACAAAACAAAAGTCAAGAACCAAATTTTACTTACAAGCATCAAAGGATTGAACACAGTAAACAGGATTGAGATTCAAGACAAAAACAAAATAACCAAGTATTGGTCACAATCACAAAATGGATTATGGGTTAACATTAGAATAGCAAAATCTATAAACAAATAATACATTTTTCTAAAGAAATTCTCAAACCATGTCATATGATCAGTGCAACTATATCAACTTAACCCCAATAGGGAAACACCCAATACAATACTATTTAGATACAAAAACAAAAACCCACAAAACCAACACGTATTCCGAAAACCAACATTTTAACTGCAACACCTGATCCAAGTCCAAGACGACGACGACGACGACGACAACAACAACATAAAAAAAAAAAAAGAAGCTACTAAACCCATGAACAACAACTAATTGGTCACTGATACAAACACAAATGGATGCCAAAACGATTAAAAAAAGGACCAAACTAAGCTTGGCATTAGAATCTGAGAAGTGGGTGATTGAGCTTTTTTCTGTTTTTACCAGTAGAAGTGATACAGGCTTGAGAAACAGAGATTCCGCCGCATGATTTGATGGGGTAGATGAAGATTGAGGAGACTCTGGCAGTGGGTTCGGTTGGATTGCCGCCGCCGAAGATTGAGCTAAAAAAAGAGAACGCCATATCCGAATTTTCTTCTGAAACTTCCTTGCCAAATCTTGAGAGAGCGAGCTCTGTTTTCTGCTAACGTTCCCACGAACTTCACGCCAAGGAAAATCGAAATTTGTAGGAGGCATCCCTGTCTTAGATTGGATGAACACAGCCTTTCTTTTCGTTTTGTCTGCTTCTGGAAACATTTGAATGCGACAACTGTGTCATGTCATGCAGCAGGTTATATGAATCTCTCTCTGACTTTGTCTGATCCTCATCATTTATCTTTTAATGCATGCAGATACGGTGGGAGTGGTCCGTCCGGTTATAGGGATGAGGTGAGGGAGAGTCCTCTCTTGCTACTTGCTAGGGTCAAATATGTTAGTGGCTTTTTTTTCTTTTTATTATTTTCAATTTCAACCATATGGGATTTGGATTTTGCCTGCCACACCAGTATTTTGTAAGCAGTATTTAAACTCATGGCCATTTTAAAAAAAAAAAATTGTTTAATAAAAATTGTTTTTTTTAATTAATATAAAAGTTTTTTGAATTTGTTCAGAAACTTTTGCTCAAATCACATTTTTGTAGTGGGAGAGGATACTAAAGTCTAAATTAGAGGATTCCTTGATGCCCATGAAAGAGGTAATCTTCGATGAGGAATTTTTTTTTTTAAGAAGAATCATCAAATTCCAATGCGTGGTTAGAGTAGCAGAATCACATCATTTACACTGCTAGCCAAGCAGGCCCGTGCCCAACCTATGCCCTGATAATGAAAGCGATTACTTTTTTAAATGGAAGCCCTTAAAGGAATTATTAAAAAAATAAAAATTAAAGCAAACTATATTATTTATAAAATTTTACAAATAAATTAAACTGACTAAAATAATAAATTTAATTAATTCCAATTTACTATATATTAGTTTTTACAGTCATTACACAATTTGTTATAGTCTCATATGATGATTTTCGAAGAACAATTTTTGTGAAAATGGTTTTGGACTCTATGTTCGACAATGTTAGTTAGTGGGGCCAGTATCTAGATTTTTTATTTCTTTTTATATTTTTGTTGCGGCGTAATGAGAGTTAATGACACAATAAAATGGCAATCCAAGGGTGTTTTAAAGATGATATGACACAGCCACTTTGTTGCCTAATATAAGAAAGATCCTGGGCATGAATTTCCTTAGCTGGTATGCCCATGGAGAGACAAAAATGTAAGAACCTTAATGACCCATGAATGTTAGGATTTTCATTCCACACTTACCATGGAGAGACAGATTGCTGATTAAAAATTTCTGATATGGCGAGACAGAAAATGACTTCTCCTGTTTTTAAAGGCATGCAAATCCTATTTGTTAGGGGGAGTGGAGGTCATGTAAAGACATAAGAGAAATTTTAGACCGCAACAAGTGTCCTATATAAGATACATCCTGTTATAAAAAGGGTTTCTCATGATATAGTATAGGCAGGAAGTGTAGTCCAATTATAAAAAAAGGTTTCTCTCCAACTGTAGAGTGAAGCGGGGGTGAAGCCTCAATTCAAGAGAGGATAAAATATGAGGGTGTCTAATCATATTGTAAAGGCCTTTGGTCTTTAGTGGCTGGATAAGAAATCTTTTTAACTTTTTTTTTTATATAAAAAGTTGATAGATTTTAGTCAGTGGTTTGAGAATGTTGCTTTTTGAAAAAAAAATAGAAAAAGAGGAGACTTTGGATTTTTATACTTTTGATATAAAGTCATCATCTTTTCATGTGTCTTAAATGGAGGCTTCACCTCACTTCACTTTAATAGTGAAGTTACCCACAAGGCTTAAGTTAAAGTTTAAAATATATTATTATAAAAATAAGAATTTTACATTATATTTCTTATTTTCAAATCAAAGTTCATGGTATTTATAAATAATCAAACTTCAATAAAAAAATCTAAATAAAAGTGGAAAATTTATGTGAGTTTTTAGAGAATTTTACTGGAAAATTCTCATTATATTGGTGTTGCACGAAATAATGGTTCTTAACTCAGGCAGCACAAACAAATACTTGAGAGGAGTGACACTAGCGTCGCTCGTCTTTAATTAAGCGACGCTAGCGTCACTCCTCATAACTACGGGAGGAATACTTTCGTGCCGCGTGAGTTAAGAAGCACTATTTCGTGCGACCCCCCACATAATTGAAATTGTTCAGTAAAATCCTCAAGTTTTTAGAATGCTTAAAGGAATGAAAAAGATAAGACCCACTACCTTCTAGTAAGGCCTTATATGCTTCAAAGTGGACCCCATTAAAAGAAAGAAAATTAAAAAAGTCAGTAGAAACTTTGAAATGATGGAAGACAAGATAGTGAAAAGAGCCAGACTAACAAAAATGGATTAAAAAAAGACATTTGGCATATGGGGACGGAATAAAGTTGTATAGGATGATATCAGTAATTCAAAAGAGTTTCATGTTCGGCCCCCTCGTCAAGGTGTTATCTCAAGGT
The DNA here is from genome assembly GCA_003546025.1 of Camphora micrantha. NCBI lineage: Eukaryota > Viridiplantae > Streptophyta > Magnoliopsida > Laurales > Lauraceae > Camphora > Camphora micrantha. Next base: position 14,708,066 of record QPKB01000007.1, read on the forward strand.
AAGAGAATGATGAATGAGGATTTGTATTTGAAGATATACTTGTTAAGAAGCAAGAGTGTCGATCGTCCAAAACTCCCATACAGTGAATTTAAATACGCTACTCTATCAGTTAGGACCCACAAAAATAACATAACCACTAATAAGATTAGAAAACCCCAACTATCCAATCCAATCCAATCAATGTGATATGCACCATTGTAGCTTTGATTTGGCATTGGGTTCTAAAGGGTGTACTCCATCCATGTGTGGGCAGCTGACAGGAACTTGAGCCCCTATTGAAATAGGTCCATAGGCACGTCTATCAATGACCCAATCATGCCATCGTATCAATAAGACCCCGACCCCTAATTTTTTTTATTAGTGCAGTTTTAGTTGTGGATGAACACTCTAAGTGAGATTTGAATCCAATCGAGTTGGCTTGTGGATTAGAATAGTATTCCATATTTTTGGGAAGTTTTGAGAGCCTTTGGACTTAGTCTGGCACGCCCAATGATGCCTTGGGTTGCTTGTGTAAGTGTGGGGGGATTGTTCTTGATTTTGAAGATTTTCAATTTTAGTTTATTTTGATAGGTCAAATTATTCTCAACAACTTTCGTGTTCACCCCATTCCCATTCGAAGCCTAGAAAATCAGTTTTCCAGCCATAAGGCCAAAACAATCTTTTCACATTGAAATTTGAGCCCAAATTTCAAAATTCCAAAACTATGTCAAAAATATACTTTTTTGAGAACTAGATATTTTGATGATCATTTCTTCCTTATTCGTCGAATTCATCCGAGGCCTAGAAATCCCATCTCTGAGCCCATGAAGTTTGTTTAATAATGGGCCCCCCTTTCCACATTTTATAAGACAAGATGTCTGAAACCAGCTGAGTTGTTTCCTCCCTTTTTCTTCTTCCTTTCTTCCTCTACAACTCAAGGAAATCCTCGCCCAATTGAAGATCCATCATCACCATTCTACTCCTTGCATTGAGAGATTTCTATTGACGCCATTTTCCTGTCGTTTCGTCACCAACAACCTCTCTTACAACCAATACAGTTGTTGTAATGCTATCCTAGAATAAGCCTCTTGCTCCCATTTTTTGATTATGTTGATCTAGGTCATAAATGAGCAACTAATTCCAACATGCATGATCAAATGCTTTGTCTTTATTAGCTTTCCAATTTTGAGCCATTTTTTTAGTATATTTTGGGGGTTTTGCTTAATAGGAGTGCTAAGGTCTAATTGGAAAAATCAGTGAGTAATCTTGTAGTTTTAGAGGCCAAGGCAAGTGATTGACTTGGATTAATATTGTGTAGTCAACTATTTCAAGATTTCTACCTTCTATTTCATGATTTTATCTAAATTGCATGTTTATAATTAATGGGATTGTAATTGGTTTGCAAATATGAGTTTTATATATCATGCATGTCTTGCTCTTTGATTATCCCATGATTCATGTATTTGTGTTCTTTAATTTTGGTTCAAAGCATGATTTCAGCATTGACATATGTTTTGGTGAGGGAAGTCAATAGATGTTTTGTTTTATGGAGAATGGTTGGAGGATGGTGTTTTTGGTGAGCATGTAGGCTTCTTTTCTTGCAAGTGGATTGTGGTTGGAAGGGAGGATAAGGATTGGGAAGGAAACCACTTGAAACAAAGTTTCAGAACTCAGTTTTTCGTGAAATTTGGTAATCTGTCAGTTCACCAACAAGGAATTCGGTCCTTATTCCCAAGAGTCTTGAAAATCTCAGAAAATAGGTGTTGGTTAACCGAAATTGGGAGTTCAGTTAACCGAGACCTAACTGACAGCCAACCGAACTTGTCGGTCAGGATACCAGGGCGTTGATTTTCGTACAGTCTGATCTTCGGTCAGCTGTCAATTAACCACACTCCGTTAGTCGACAGGTGACTGGACCCCGGGGAGTGTGGTTTGAATGTAATCTTGAGGGGCCCTTGGTCAAGAACGTTTTAGGACGCATCAATTTGATGTTGTGCACTTGGAAACTTGGAATGTCGCTAACTTCGGGAGCACCAAGCATTGTGAAATTAGACATTGGGGCTCTAAGTGCATGATTGGCCAAATGGTGTGGTCTCAACATGTTAACGAAATGTGTATTTGAAAACCAATTGTTAAATCTAGTATTTCCCTAAAAATACCCGATTTTCTATGATGTTTCAGTTTTGCTTGTTTAAAACTTCATCCTAGTACCTGATTGACTATTGAATTAATAGTTTTACATGTTTTTTCTTGCTTTGTCTTGTTTTACACATTTTACTGCAAATGATTAGTTTTGTTATTTTGAGATATGGTTTTAACATGTCTTTAGGACGCATGTTTGAAATGCAATGGACAATTCTCATATTGCTTGACATGAAATTATTTTAGTTCCAAATACTCAATTTTTACTTGTTTTATTATAAGAACCACTTGGGGTCATGATTTCTTATATTTCTCAACCAGTAAACATTTGGGCGAACTACTCCTCATGCTTGCACTTGATTATTTACATCTTGGGCCACCTTGTCGGTCTGATCAACCGCCTTAGGGTTCTTAAATTACATGTATATATCATCTACATATTGGTTTCTTGCTTGTTCATGTTATCCGGTACCGCGGCCGGACCTCTTGCTTGATGCCCATTTTATATTGGGTTATATTATGTATATCTTGCTTGCATCGTCCACCTCGTGTGGCCGATGGGGGAGAATGTGAGAAATTGGTCTGGGCGGCACCTTTAATCATGGGGCGTAGCGTGTCAACTACAGGCTTCGAATGGTAAGTCTCCACTAGCCCGCATCGAAAATATTCACGTTTGCTTGCTTCGTCCACCCTGTATGGCAGAAGATATCATGCTTTCCCCGACAACCTAGCGTGGCGTGGGATCTTGTCTTGTCTTGGTTGCTCCTATCATTTCGTATGATGGACAAGGATGGGCTCAATGTGGTTTTGTCATCTTGCTAGTTTTCAAGTCATGATTTTCTTGCTCGTGATTTCTCGCTCATACTTTTTACATGACTCATGTCTTGCAATTTTTTTATAAGCTTTGACACCATGCTTATTAGTAGCTTGATTTTAAATATAATGATTTATCATGCTCTTTTGTTTTACACTTGATTAGATATTGCATCTTTTAAGAAAATGCCATGTTTTAGCACAAGTTAATTAATCATTATATTACCGGCATGTATCTCGTCTATCTCAGTCACCTCTCAAACTGTCATGTCTGATGTTCTATACTTTGGTGCTCTAAGTAGCAGATTCGTGTCTTGAGCTAGCACATGTGCAGATGAGTGTGGCGCCATGAGTTTTGAAGGTTTGTCTTGTCAATGATGTCATGTAGACATCGGCTTGACACTGGAGTTATATTACACATCTGGATAGTATTTGTTCTTAGCTTGTTATGTTTGGTACGGCTTTTGTTAGCCTTTTATCTTGGGGTTGTAATTAATGAACTTGTTTAGCTTGTAACTTGAACATGCTTGGGTAATGATATTATGTTACTGTCAACTCTATATATTTTATTATCGTGGTTTATTCCAGTCTGAGAATGGACTTTGATATGACAGCTTTATGCTGAACCAATTGAATGTGAGACAGAATCTGATGGCCACGGGCTCTGAGTTGCAACGCCACGTAAGTTTCCCCGAAATATTCTTACTTGTGATGGAAATTTCCTATCCTTACACACGTGGATCCTGGGAGAAACATTATTTATCACTTAACCCCAAATCATGCCTCCCGAGGTCAGACCGCTGCAAGGGGCCCGGGTTCGGGGGCGTCACAATATATCTCTCTTTCAAAGATTCTACACCTACAACGAAATAAAAAAAACTGTCTTTCATCCTATCATATGAATGTCAACGTTAAAAGATTTTTGGGGCTTAGGAAAGATTTTAATAGTTATAGAGATTTATGGTAATGTCAAAGGATGATTTGGATTTGGAAAGTTGTTAAAGATTTGGTGAAAAGAAAACAGTTTTTCATCCTATGATATGAATGTCAACGTTACAAGAATTTTGAGGCTAAAGAAAGATTTTTAAAAATTATAGAGATTTATGGTAATGTAAGGATGATTTGGATTTGAAAAGTTGTTAAAGATTTGGTGAGACCATCATGTTATAAGAGGGTTTCTATGGGCCCCATCAAATGGAACTATTATTAGATGACACATGGGTGATGATGTAGATGCCTCTAAAGCTCTCTATTTACCAAACAAGAGCTCGGAGCATTTTGGAAATCCTTTTACTATATATATATATATAAAGAAATTCACTAATTTTAGAAAATCCAAAATGACTTTCCTCGTAATCAACTAGTTTGCCTTTTTATGTTCTTTGGACTAGTAGCTTTTTAACTTGTCTTTGCATAGATGATTTTGTTCCCTTTAAAAATGTTTAAAATCATCTCCAATGACATCCTTTGGTTTTTTGAGAAAAAAATTATAATTTCAATATTGTTTTTAAATTTTAAAAATATCTAAAAATGAGAATATGAAATAATAGTATTGTTTGGGTGTACCCCTCCGAGTGGTTCTATGAAGTTTAATGTAGATGAAGCTATTAAAAGAAAACTAGGGCATACATGTATAGAAAAGGTGTTCGGTAATAGTAATGGTTTTAATGTTGTTATACCTTTGTTGTATATATTATTCTCATTTTCTTTTCATAAATCTGTTGTTACCAAATTTTTTTTTTTTAAAGAAGAATCTAGCTAGGTGTCTACAAGATTTACAAGATTTTACCTGAAACCAATAGTTTTCTAATCATTGATAATATAATTTCTAATGTAACAAAGACATTTGTATGTAGCCACGGTCCCAAGAGATTCTTTCTTATCTTGGGTGGCCGAATTCATGTGGACTATCAGTTCAACAAACATACTTATGTCTTTGTAATCCATGTTGTTTTATTTTTTGCCCATTTTTCATCTGATATTGTCTATCTATGCTTGTCTCAGGTTGTGGTTCCCTTTTTATTGGTGACATGGTTGACACGACCTATAGGTTTCTTTATTCTTGGTGTTGAACAAAGTTTTAGAAATCTGATGTGGATTTCACAATAATTAATAACAAAAAACAACAGAAAAAATAACTTACAAAAAAAAAAAAAAAAAAAAAACAATAGTTTTTCATTCATTTCTAAAAAAAAAAAAAAAAAAAAAAGATTTCAAGGTCTGAGCTTGTGGGTGTAAGTTATTTACAAAATACATCTTACTGTTAGGGATTTTGTTTGTTGCAGTTTGATGGATGTATTATCATTTAAACATCATTCGAATTTTCACATTACCATTGATTTTGAAAAACTTGAAATCTTGATTTTCACATGCATTATTTTAAAACCTTTATAACTTGTTTTGGTTTTTAAACTTGGATGCATCAATCTTTGAAAATAAGATTTTCGAATCATGCAAGCCTATGGTCATAGATTTTCAAATCATCTAAGGCATTTTAGGTCATGTTTTGAAAACACTTTTAAATTGATTTAAACATGAATTGAAGCATGATTCAATGGCTCGGGAGTTGCCACACCAGAAAACTTTCAAAATAAGAAATATTGGGAAAGTGGCCATGACTGACCCAGCGTGGTTGTTCGACCCCCTTCTTAGTCGGTTACATGACTGTTGGGTCAACGGCTATATTTGTTACCGTTGTGCAAGCGGTCAACCAAGCTTGTAGGAGGTAGACCGGGTACTAGCCGTTGACTATATTTTGCTATAACTACAAGCTCATTCCAAGGCCATATGCAACCAACTTTGAGGCATTCTTTGAGGTGAATTAAGACCAAAGAAAGGAGATGAGCTAATAAGGCTAGTGAGTTATTTGAAAAGCTAAAGCTTGAATTCATTAAGTTAAATAACATGTATAAGCTTTGTTTTCCACATCATATGTTAATGCTTTGTTTAATTTATTGGTAAATAAATTTTAGCATGCTAACTATGATTTGTTGAATCCATTACATGTATTTCACTTTGAATTGCCTTATTGTTTTGGATTCTTTATTTAAATTCAAACCAAATTAGTTTTAACTTTCACATCATAATGGTTTCGTGCTTTGTTTAAAACTTTGGTTTCTCTCATAGCATGATTCTAATATTTGGTTGAATCTCTCATTGTTTTTCATACCTTGAAACATATAGTTAAATTGCTATATTTTGGAAGCAACAAGTTTATGCATCACGTGTTTTAGTTTTAGAAACTTTCATACAACTTGTAAGCATTTGATAGGCATATCATTATCAAGTTTTTTTTTTTTTCATACAATATGTGATTAGCATTTTCACTTCAAGCAAAACATTTATGTTTTAAACTTTCAAAAGCTTTAAGCTTACATTCATTGAGCTAATATTTTTAAACTTGATTAAAGCCATCACGCAAACACATTGAACATTCATCTTTGCATTCATATAGTGTATGTGTGAGTTGTAATTTCACTTTCATAACCGCCTAATTAAGAAGATTTGTAATTGAGCTTAAATTGTAATATCTCCAAGTGTATTCTAAACACAATCTAGAGCTGCATTGGTTAGTGGTTGACCCTAGAAAAGCATATTGTAAGGTTATTGCTTAGCCTTGAAAAGCATATGTAGAGGTTATTACTAAACCTAGTGAAAAGCATATTGTAGAGGTTATTATTAAGCCTTGAAAACTACTTTGTAAAGGTTATCGATTAGCCTATTGAAAAAGTATAGATAGTGAAAATTCAATGGAGTGTTGGATTACAAGTGGGTAATGGATGTAGGCATTGAGGCCGAACACTATACATCGTTGTGTTATGGTGGATGCCATGTGGTGATTGATCTTTATAGCTTCTGTACTTATTTTCATAACCATTACTTGTGACTAATTGATTTAAAGAAGTTAAAATTTGACATAATTGGTCACTAATTCAAGCTCATCCTATTCACAACCAATCCACAACCCCCCCCCCCCCCCCCCTTTCTAGGGTTCGGATCTCGGACTTTAACTTACAACTCCCCCATCTAGCCTTAGACGACTAAAAAAATGGAATGAGTTACATAAAGATTATAAAGACTAATAAAAAATTACAATATAATTGTATTTTAGGGCCGCGCCTGATCACTAAATTGTGATCGAGTAGTGCCTACTGCATATAGCTTGTTTTCTCCTTTTCTTCATGTCTCTCCCTAAAATGGCTACCAATTAATGACTCCTAATCTTCTCTACCACTAAATTGGAATGGTTTTACAAAGTGGTTTGAAGGATATGTTTGGTTTTCATTATGAGTTATCTTTGAGATCCATCACTTGTTTTATCAAGAATTGCATTTGTGCAAATTCGAGGGAGTTGTTGGTGTTTATGCCAATGAATGCCCAAGCTTGTGTCATTCTAAGGCCAAAGTGACAATCCAGAAAGAGGCCTGAGGGGGCACACATGACCATACTTTGGATTACAAGGATACTCACACTCCTTTAGTGAGAAAAAAAATCTTAAAATGACTTGGATTTTGGGTGTGAAGTGGTTAGTAAAGGACCATAGATGCTAGCTTTGACCCTTCAGAATAATACTCTAGAGATTAAGCATCTATTTCAGAAGCTTTGGGCAAGTCTTGTAGAGTTTTGGGTAAAATCTCACATCTTGAAGACGGTAGTTATAATTAGGAGAGGTTTTGGTCTTGGAGTGGAGGAGGCTTTATTTTTTAAGAATTGTTTTACAAACCATATAAGAATGAAGAGGGTGTAATGGATGCTTTACAGGTAGTTCCATTAAATAAATATTAGCTATTTAATCTTAATTGTCAAATAAAAAGGCCTTTCACGTATAAAATTATAGAAATTATAGAATTTGAGCTTTAACTACTTATTTTTCCTTTTGTTTTTTTAAATGCAATACATTTTCTTTTTCACTATTTGTTGACATGGAAAAAAAATCTAGCAAAGTCTAGTAAGATTTAGCCCCACCCAAACAAAATTCATGAGTCCTCTACTAGGTTCGCAACTCTTGTCATTTGCTTGAGACATCTTATTGCCTTGAGATTGGATATCTATGATGTCATATTGCCTTGAAAGTCAAATACCGCTGCTTCTTGTTTTACAAAGGAGTTGTTATTTGGAGAGCTACTTGTGATTTTGTTTTCTTTTTTTGTATGTCAACACTAGACATTGGCCATTTTTTTTTTTTTTTCTTTTAGGTTAGCTCTATTTAGTTGCCTCTTAGCAGTTTCCTCTTAGTTGTAGGCCACCATATGCCTTGCATAGCTGTTCACCTTATTGGGGGAAGAAAGTGATTTGGATCTGTCATTCTCATTCTTTGTTTGTATTTAATCTTTCTTGGAATACAATTACCTGCTTTCCAAAAAAATATATATGTGTATATATTTCGCGGAATTTTCTAGTTTATATAATTTTATACTTATTCATTTAAAACTTCAAAAGATTAAAAATTTGCCTACTTTTTCTCAAGAGAATTTGTTATATTTAAAGTTGGGCTACTGGTCCTATAGTGGTAATTTAACTTGAGGACACAACGATTGATCCCTCGACATGTGTATTGTTTTAAGGTGCGAACACCACTCAACCATGACTGTGTGACCCTTTTCTTGAAAGAAATTGATAAAATCAAAATCTATATTAATACACAAATGGATTGTGGTAGGCCGGGCACGGGCAAAACTAAGGGGACCTAGGTAAATTTCTTGGTTCTGCCACTGGGCCCTGTCATCTCCATTAGGATATAATATAAGAGTCCCATGGGTTAATAATTCAGAAACCTATAGTTCACAACAAAAAACGAGCCAAGCAGTGTTGATTACCCATCTCAATGATCTTCGGTTAGAGATCACCTATACATCTGCCATACAATTGAAGTTGAGTCTAAATCTCATGTTATAGACCTCTGCACTAAGTTTCTTATATGGCCACAAGTGGGTTCACCTTCCTAATTTTGTAACCAAAATCATAGGCTTCAAGTGTTGGAAAATACTCGCAAAGGAGAAAATTTTTTTTTTTTTTTGATAGGTTGGACTACTACTGGGATCGATACCTTGGCATGTATGTGATAGTAAGTTGACACCACTCAATCATGAGTGTGTTCTACCAGAAAAATAGGGGGGGGGGGGGGGGGGGGGGGGGGGGGGGTGGGGGGGTTGGTTTGGCTCCTATGAGCATTTTGCATTTGCTATAAATGTGCACTTCATTCCAACTCACGTGACCCACCATAAAGTGTAGGATAAATGGGAAGGTCTCTTTCAGATAAGGATCAATAAAAAACCAGTCCTGTCAGATTATCCTAAGCGGTGATTTAACAATCTCAAAATTGTATGATCTTTTAACAAGAGATTTTTTTTTGAGAAATTGATCCAACAGTCAGTATTGTTATATATTTTCTTCAAAAATGATGAAGGAGAATAAATGGGAGACAAGGAAACTATGAGCGAATGATGATGGGTGAGAGAAGTAATGAAAATTTTGATGATGAGTAACTGATTGCTTGAAAGCGAGGTTTGAAAATATAAATTATACTTAGCTACTATCTCAACTCGTGAGAATAGTGATATTAGCCGGGTGTCGTATCCACTTGGACAAAAAGGCTAATTGCGTTGTATTCCAAATTCCTAAATTAATCCTACGGGAGAACGAAATATGGATTTGGGGTTTATTATTCCTAAATTAGTGAATTAAGAATAAAGTTTGATTCAATTGAAGAAAGGTCTTAGGGTACGAATCCACTATAGCCTCGTACAATGGCAAGTATAAATCTAGGGTTTTAATAGCAATGCTTCAAAGACCCGTTTTGGTTACAAACCTCCATGAAGTCACCAAATAGATCACGTGGGTTTGGATCTAGGCATAACCTATCTCTACGGTGCATAGATATTCTTTGATCTAACTTCATGCACATTCAAGCACCATTACGTTAGTAGTATTCAAAAATACAAGGATTAAATACCCAATCTAAATATTGCATTAATAAACAAATCCAATGCATGGATTAGCAGTCAATCATATAATCAAAGTATTAAAACCAAAATCCTAGAACCTATACATCACAAAAAGCACAAGACTAGGGCTTCATCGCAGCTCTAAAATGGAGAGCTAGTTACTCATGGAGAGAGGTTGGTGAAGAATCCTTGACGAAATCTCCATCAACACTCCTTTCAATGCCTCCAAAACTAGCCTCCGATTGCCTCTCTCAAGTCTCGAATGCCATAAAACAAGTTATTTTGTTTCCTTTTATAGCTTTTGTCTAATTTCCCTTCAAAACACGAAGAGAAATGGAGATTCCCCATCTCTGGCATCCAGGTGCCGACTGTGTAGCCTCTAGACACTAGGAGGCAGTTAGGGAGGTACGCGTAGGGGCTGGCATCCGGCGTTCAGACGCCCGGTGGCAGAATTCTCCGATTTGTCTGTGGTTTGTGCCTTCTTCCTCCAACTAGTTCAAAATTTCACTCCCTTCATCTATAATACTTGCATACAAGAAATTATCACAAATAAGGTGACATAATATCATCCCAAGTTGTAACAAAGTCCTCATCAAGGGGTCTAAATGGTACATTTAGGCTCTCATCACACCCCCTAACTCACACTTTGCTAGTCCTCAAGCAAAGCAAAAACAAAACGAAAGACTAAACTAAGGCCACTTCCGTAGGGAGCACGGCTGCACTTGGCATGTGCAGTAAGCCTTTAAACCCTTAAGTTTCTCTTAGAGGACGAGTTATGGTCTCGTGAGGGTTTTCAGTGAATTTACCCACAAACTACTTCTCTTTTTTCTTTTCTTTTTTTAACTCAAGAAAACGCACAAAATCAAGGGAGACCTTTTCAAAATAATATTTACAAACACCAGATATTCTTGATTGTTGAAATTTTCACAGATGCATCTCAAATTCGGTTTACAAAGCCTATTTGTTGGTCAGAAATCCTAGAAATCATGTTGAGTTGATCGTACATGGTGAAAAATGTGCTTACATAGAAACATGTTAGCATCACATGATCCACTAAGAATTTTCGTGAAAATAAATCTCCTTTTTTTTGTTTAAAAATTCTGGGTCACCTGACCTCAATAAAGAACAGTCTTCTTCTCAAGGAAACTATGATGGCTTTTGCACTACTGTTTTTTCCAAGGCCATAACAACACTATTGTTAGTATTATTATTATTATTTTCAATACGGTCCCATCAGCCCTTTCCATAGCCAGTATAAAAGAACAACCTTCGTCTCAAGGCAACTATGACGGCTTTCACACTACTGTTTTTTCCAAGGCCGTAACAACACTATTTTATTTATTTATTTTTCTCAATACGGTCCCCAATAATAAGTAGCCCTTTCCATGTGCCCGAATTAATTCACCGATTTGTGGATAAATCTACTGAGTTGAACCAGGACACTGTATGAATAATGATTGGTTTTCCTTCATATTTTTTTACTAAACTCATCAAACGCACGGAAAGCATAGCTTCACATTTTAAATTTTCTATATAATACTGTATTAAGTGAGGGATCAGTAATTCAATAATTTCTCAAAAACCCTTTCCTAAAACAAGACAGTGAACTATTTTTGTCTTTGTGCCCTCAGAATAAAAGTTCCAAAATGCAAGGTATCCTCGTTTCATAAAAATCCTGTAGAAATTCCCTTTTTCTTTTAGAAACCTAAAAACGAACAAAAAACAGTAAACTATATATATATATATATATATATTTTAGAATATTATTTTTTCTCAAGAAAAAGAACTAAAACTACTAATACCAACTCAATAGAAAATACCCAACCCCCAACTTAAACCTAACATTGTCCACAATGTGAAGCATTAAAGTGATATAAAGGACATAAAAAGTAAAGTAAAAGGAGAGATATCACTTGGGTACTGCTTAACATAAAGTAGAAAAAGGAAAAGTGGGGGAGACCCCCAACTTGCACTAAAGAACCTGCAAAATGTTATCGGCAAGCCAGAAATACGAACATAGAAAAACTACGAAACAATATATAATAAAAGAAAGGAAATAAATCAAAGACATGATATGTATACTAATATCAAACTGCCACCCAAGGAACATGGCTTCAATCCTCATCCCCACCCCCATCACCGCCAGCCACCTATCGTCATCATCCATGGGATCGCATGCACAGGGAGGGGAACGTCGACATAGACCTCTTATTAGAGATCGCATGTCAAAGAGAGAGTCGGTGGTACAAGTGGCAAACTCGTTAAAGCGGGACTCAAAAGCCACCTGACGGACATGGAGGGCCTGCTGACCATGGATGATTGCCTCATATTGGGCATACGACATGTAAAACGGGTCAGCATGCCCCACGGGAGGGGGGCAACTGGAGGGGTGGTCGGACCCAAGTGTAGGGTGCGATTGTAGTAATAAACTGGTAAGACCAGGTCGATCCACAGGGAGCAATGTAAACTAAGATTCCTTCTCAACTTGTACCTGCCCTAAATAAAATCTAATTTTAGCCTAAAATCTAGAAAAGTACATTTATCATTCCTACTTTCCAAAAATTAATTACAATTCAATTAAAAGAGAACTTCCTAAATCTAAAAATCCTAAACTAAAGAAAACTAAAATTGCTACAAAAGAACACACAAGTTAGAACATTAAAAATAAAAAGTACCAAAAATAAAACTAAGAAACTAAAGTAGAAACAAAAGAAACCTAAGTTAGAAAGTTAGTAATGCAACGCATGCCATGAGATGCTGAAATTTCTAAGTCTGGAAAACTAGTATGCAGTGCTGTTTTTATGCATGGTTTTTCCTAATCTAATGCAATCTAAAATTGAGTTTAATGGCTGGAATTTAAACTATAATGATGCATGAATCTAATGCACTTTCCAGCAATTAACAAATCTAAACAAAATTGTGTGACATAGTATTGTAAAAGGTGTAGGAATTAAAAGTGAGGTGCCGAAAATAAGGGTGGTGTGCATAAATCAAAGATGGTAAACAAAACTGAAATATAAAAGTGGTGAGTTGCTTCTTTAATTCTTCTCAATTAAAGGTCCAAGAAAATTAGAGGTGCAAACCTAGGGTCCTATTCTTCAACTTGGGTTGTCAATCCAAGTTGAGAATGATAAATCCTCACTTTTTAATAAATAAATTTCAAACTTGGATTTTTAAACTTTTCTTAATCAACACTCTTCAACTTCACATTGTATTGCCTCCAAAAATACCATGTATCCGTAGAAAACAAGGTATATTGCAAGGATACTAAGGTGAGTCGTTAGTAACTATTCCAAGCCAATTAAAAATATTTAACCAAAGTAAGAACTAACCCTATTGCAAAACTAATATCAAGATTCACAAGAAATCAATACAAGAATTAAAAAGAAACAATTTTATTAATACTAATATGCAATCGAGTACATAAGATTGAGAATTAAAAAACAAAAATACATACTAGGATGATTGAGAATCCTTCTTTCTAGTTGAAACCACAAGGTTGGTGGTATGGCCTTTGGAAAGAAACCCCTTGGTGAATCAAGATGGAAGGACAAGAAAGGGAGAGATGGTATGAAATTCTCTAGAGTGAGAGGTGAGCAATTCTCAAGCATCAGAGAAGATGGATGCTTATGCCTTTAATTTATAGATTTTGGCTCTCTTTCTTTCCTTCTTTGCTCCAAATTTGTAGCATGCAATCTTCTTTGTATGGCAAATCCCTTCCTTGGCCAACAAGTCTACAAAGAAATAGCAAGGTGAGTAAGAGATTTTTTTTGTGCTTTCCATGTGCAAAATTGCAATCCCGAGTAGAAATTATAGCACCAACTTCCAGAAGCCATATCTTCCTCGTTTTAGCTCCGATTGACACAATCTTAGGTTCTAAAGATATCTACTCGAAAAGATCTTTCCAACGGTGTATAGATTGCACCAATCTGATGGCTGGATTAAGAGTTATGGTCATTTTAATCTTGCTGCCTCTGAAAGATCCGAAAATAAATATGCACATATGGAATGTTAATTGTGCAATGGGGTGTGTGGGACCCATATGGGCATCCATAGAGATCTTGGGATCTTTCTTTCCTTGTTTCTTGATTCTCCTTCCATCTTTGGTTTGCTTCCAAGCTTCTTAAATTGACTAGTCAACTCTTTTAGCACACTTTCCTTTTTTGAATTTCTTTCTTGATTTTTGAGTTTTCAAACTTAGTAAGAATTAGATCTTACCAAATCTGAAGTTTCCTTCCTTGACCTTGAAATTACAAATCTAGCTTTTCATTGTTGACTCTTCAAACTCTTCAAAAATACCAAGATATGTGGGTCCACCATGAAAGATGTCCTACCCTTGATCTCTCTCAAATTTCACCAATGTGGGTCCCATTCTTAATTTCTCCTACACAAATTAAAACAAATGGATTCAAGAATAATTCTATGTGAGGATTTTAATGGACAATGTATGGGACCCTACTTGATGCATCCCAAAATAACTGACTTTCCAAAAATAAATCTCCAAAAATGGCAGGTTTCATGAATTTATGTAAAAAGTGTGATTTTTGAGCAAATTATGCATGAATACACTACAATGGACTCTAAATGCATAAAAACATGATTTGACGCTAAATAAAGATCTTTAATATCAATAAGCCCTTAAAATAGTCCAAAATGTGTATGAAAATATGCGCTTTTCAGGACTCATCAAGGGGCTTGAGGTGGCACAAGGTGCTCAACAATTGTCGCATCCACTCTAGGCATCATAGCATGGTGAGCATTTTGCATATTGCGAAGTATAGATGGGACACTTTGCGTCCATCCCGGCCCACAATATATGTTAGAACGTGGGAATGACTCCTCACCACTGGGAATGGGAAGGGGTACGACCGTAATCCCCGATGGATTTTGAAATAACATAGTGAGCAAATGAGGAAAAGGCAAATGCCTCTTCTTCTCCGGGTCTTTCTTCAACTGCTTAGTCAACGGATAAACTTTGCACATCTATTTGAAAATCATACTTGGAAGAGATACTCCGTGTTCGGAGTGGATAGCGTACAAAGTTTAGAGGAAATGCCCCCCTCTCATCCTTGTGGTGTGAAGGAAAGGCATTGGCACGCAACACCTGATCAATTAACCATAGCCGTTGAGGCATGTAACTACGATGGGTACTCTTATAGTTATCCTTATTGAAGCGACCCCACACATCTCATTGGTGATATTGGCCACAGTGGGGATGGCGAAAAAATGGGAAAAGTCACCTGCATTGGGGTGACATCCTAAGGTGGTCGTGCTGTCGCCGGCACCGTAATATAATAAAACATTTACTCCAAAAATAATAAATGTAGTAGTGCGAGTAAGGATCATTCCCTCGGAGAGTGTCTAACCAAGTTTTATGCTATGTGATCAAAGATGAGGGTTTTGATTATACTGGAAGCAAAAACAAATAAAAACAAATAAAGAGCAATAAAGTAACGAATTCAATTAAATGAGCAAGCATTGGTCAAAATTAACATCTACCATTGAAAATTCAGAACTGATCATTGATGCAAAAATAAGTCAATTAACACTTTGAATATTTATCGTTGGAGTTAAATTCCTACCTCCTTAATTAGTTAATTAGAAAACACGCGCTCTAATTAACCCTAATTACTAAACAACCTAAATCAAGCGCTATAGATTTAATTTAGTAATAGCATGAAGAATAAGAGAGATCGATGAATCTAAACAACACAAGCACACGTGGTTGCATTTAATTTAGCCCGGTGTTCTTCCTAATATCTAATAATTACTGATGCAGTAAATTATTAAATACCAGTTGCTTCGCAAATTAGAGGAATCAAACAATTACGGATTTGAATTCTAATTTAGCATTAGATTGCAACGAAAAATAAACTAGTATGCATCCTAGCAATTAAACGAAACAATCATGATAACAAATTAAGCATAGAAGAATAACCCATATTCAAAGCATAATTTGAACAATGAAAATAAATTAGATCTCACAGTATTTATTCCGAGGCTTCAGTCTCCTTCAACCAATAAAAGAAAATTAGCCACGCAGGGCCATAATTGCCAAATAAAATAAAATGGAAAAGGAAGAGAGAAAGAAGAGAGAAAAGAGAGAGAGAACGTGTGATGGAGAAGGTAGTGTGTATATGTCATGTTCTGGGTATTTATAGAGGTGGGTTAGGTTAGGGAAAGAGAGAAAAAATAGGTAGTTGGGCCCATGTGATGGAGAGAAAAGGAATGATGGAGAGATAAAGTAGGAGAGGATGAGAGAGGAAAGAGAGAATAGAAAGAAGACTTGGAGATGGAGTGCACCCGTGAGTTGTTTTGAGAGAATTTGAAGTGGCTTGGGATTGAAGATGGGAATTAATAAAATAATCAATTAAATTCTAACTTAGTAAAAATCTTCTTCTTGACCATATCTTCTCATTCGGGCTTCTGTTGGACTCGACCCAAGAATTAAAGTTGCACTATTTTTCGTTCTGCACAATATGAGCCCAATATTGGATATGTTTCGACGAACTCTTGATTTCTTCAAATTTACCATAATGCCTTTCTGCTTGATTTCCTCTAAACAAGACCCGGTTCCCGAATCAGCTTCATTCATTCAGCATCAAATATGATCACCTTCTTTTGACGTTCCATAGTATCTTGAATCATCTCAATTGGAGCTTGGATGAGAGAGTTATGCCCAGCTTGCGAAGCAATGCGAAAATTGTCTAAAATTGCCCAATTAGCTTTGTTTAGCAATTAACACCTCCATTTGCATCCTAAATCAAAATATAAGAATAATGAGTACATTTAGGCACCAAATAAGTATAAAAGACTAAACATTAAGGGAGAAAAATATGACATTTTGCATTCTCATCAAATTCCCCCACACTTAACTGTTGCTCGTCCTCGGGCAAAACTCCAAATTACTTTTTTTTTTTCCAAAATACCAAGGTGCAACGCCATCAACAAAGAACAGCCGAGCTCTTCAAAACTCATAACATATCAGGAATAAACATTCTTAAACATCTTACGATTACTTAGTAAGCAATTTCTCTTGAAGACGGAGTAAACTAAATACGTAGACCCTCACAGAAATAAACACTCGACTCTCATGTGTTTGAAGGTTGGGTGTTTCGCTCAAAGTCATTCCAATAGAAATGATCTACCATAGGCTTGCATATCTTCTCATTCTCCACCACTGGGATCACATGCATAACACGAATCATAAGGACTTTTCAAGGGTTGTAACAGGGTTTAGGATCAAGGTGGGAAATATTTGGGAATGTAGCTCAAAAGCCATCAAAACTAGTGGAGCAAAAATGAACCAACTTCAATCTTGAATATATAAGACATTAAACCAATCACTCCATTCAGCAGTTTCTTCAATTTGGCTTTAACGCATTTAAACCATGTAAAACTCTTGTATTGAAAAAGAGATCGTTCAAAAGGAGCACTTTTCATTTGCAGCAAGGAATGATTCTTCGCAACAACTTCCACCTTTTTATATATCACGCATAAACAGACCCCTTTTTTTTTGAATTTTAGGAGGAATTATGAACATGGACAACAATTTCCTCCATCACTTCATAAACTATATATATATATAGTTTATATATATTTTCTTTTTCTTTTTCTTTTTTCTTTTTTTTTTTTTTTTTTTGAAATAAGTTACAATGGAAATCACGAATTGAGAATGACAACATGTTCCATTTCACCAGTCATAGCCATACCACAAATCCAAAACACCCCCACACTTATTTCTTGCACACCCATACATATCATAATGAAAAACAATGCTCCACTAGTTCTACGGCTTAGGTAAAGGTAGTTTTCTCTCTCTCTCTCTCTCTCTCTCTCTCTCTCTCTCTCTTTTAGGTTTAAAGCTTGTAATGTGGGTTTGCAATAAATAGAAATATAAAGCTCAAAGGGGTTTAATAAAGGAAAAATTAAATACTGGGTAGGCTATTTGGCTTAAGTGGCTTATAACAAAGATGGCCTTAATCATGTTCATGCATGCTTGTGTCTATGTGACCTCGAAGAGAATCAAGGCAAGTTCTAGAGAAACAAATCCACGGAAGAATATCTCACATGAAAGAAAATAATGAGACTGATATAGATGTGTCAGTCTAAAGGCTCAAAATCTCACTGGCTTTTTGTCTACCAAATTTAGTCACTACCATCCTCAAGGAGAATAACTAACTAATTGATCATAAATCAATCATGTCATGAATTTTTCAAGCTTAATTGACTCTTGCTCATCAAAGA
>QPKB01000007.1:14731190-14736190 GCA_003546025.1 Camphora micrantha
ACTTGAAAAGATAAATATTAACGGAAATCAAAAACCTGAAAAAAAGATGGCTGACGGAGAAGACAATCAAAAGAGACCAATGAAGGAGTCTTACATTCCCTTGCACACCGAACAGCCGTCCACCATCCTCTATCCACCTAATACGGCTGGAAATTTCACCATCCATGCACAACTGCTGAATATGGTACCACACTATCATGAGTTACCTAATGAAGATCCTTATCTTCACATTAAGGAATTCTTTGAGCTGTGCGCGACACAACAGATACAAGGAGTCACTGCAGAGGGCATCAGGCTTCGTCTATTTCCTTTTTCTCTTAAGGATAAAGCTAAAATATGGTTAAACTCCTTGGATGCCGGTTCTATCAACTCTTGGCAGCAGCTAGCCAGTAAGTTTCTGAAGAAATTTTTTCCAGCTCAAAAGACAAGGCAGTTAAGAAGAGAGATCCAAACATTTCAGCAAAAAGATGGAGATCAGTTATGGGAAGCGTGGGAGCATTTTAAGGATTTATTATTGAAGTGTCCACATCACAACCTCACCAAAGATGATCAGGTTCAAGCTTTCTATGAAAGACTGAATGAGCTGAATAAGGGACTAGTTGACTCTGCATGTGGAGGAGCCCTGATGGAGAAATATAGTGAAGAAGCTTATGAACTTTTTGAAACTCTCAGTGAAAACTCACAACAATTCTCTTGTAGGACCAGACAGATGGGTAAGAAGCAAGGAGTATATGAGGTCCAGTCTCAAGGAAATGTAACTGCCTAGATGGCGGCCATGGATAAAAAGATGGACATGATCATCAAAGCAATGGCTTCCAATAGCATGCAAGGACAGACACCAAAGGAAGTTTGTGCTATATGTTCTCATACAAACCATGCTACTGAATGCTGCCCCATGTCATCTTTTACAGACCGGGAACATACCAACTATGTTGGTAATACTTTTCCAAAACAAAACAATCCCTACAGCAATACTTACAATTCTGGATGGAGGAATCATCCAAACTTTTCCTGGGGGGGCAATCAGAACAATCAAGGAAATCAAGGAAATCAGAACCAATATCAAGGACAGCAGAGAAGCTACCAATACCCCCAAAATAATAACTTTTCTCATAACAGTGCACCAAAGCCACCAGAAGATGAGTTCAAAAGTTTGGTGACACAGTTTATTCAGTCATCTCAGGCTAATTTCCAGCAACATAGCCAGGCAATCACAAATACCCAGCAGAGTTTGGCAAAGCTGGAAGCACAGATGGGTCAGATAGCTAATGCCTTGAGTAAGAGAGAGGATGGTAAGTTTCCAAGTCAGACTGAAATAAACCCTAAAAATCAGGAGCATCTAAAGGCCATAACAACCCTCACCATAGAGCCAGAGAAGGTCTACAGGAGAATGAGGCAGCATGGTACAGTCTTAGACACCAGCGTGAATGGGCCACATGAAAATCCAAAAACTACAATCATTGAGCCACAGGACAGTGGAAGGCAAGCTGAGACTGATGTGAACCAGAAAAGTGACAAGGGCATAGACACTGCGGCCAGTCCTATTCCAGAAACAACTTCTATAGCACCAGAGAGGGTTTATAAGCCAGTTCCACCTTACCCTCAGAGGCTGCGACAGGAGAATAAAAGTCAGTTCACGCAGGACATCTTCGAGACTCTAAGGAAGGTAGAGATTAACATTCCGCTGATTGATGCTATCAAGCAGATACCCTCTTATGCAAAGTTTATCAAAGAGTTATGTACAAATAAGAGGAGATTCAGAGATCGTGAAGAGGTCAAGTTAACTGAGGAAGTCAGTGCAGTTCTTTCAAGAAAGCTACCTCCCAAATTGAAGGACCCTGGGAGCTTTACCATACCTTGCAAGATAGGAGATCATACATTTGAGAGAGCCTTACTAGACTTGGGTTCGAGTATCAATTTTCTACCATTTTCAGTCTATGAGTATTTGGGTTTGGGAGAGCTCAAACCAACTTCAATTACATTGCAATTGGCGGATAGGAGTGTGAAATACCCAAGGGGCATTCTGGAGGATATTTTAATAAAGGTAGGAGAATTCATATTACCTGCTGACTTCGTGGTACTGGACATGGAGAGCGTATCATTGCCTCACCACCTTTCTATTATACTTGGCCGACCTTTCATGGCCACTGCGGGTTCAAAGATAGATGTACAGAAAGGCACAATTGAAATGAAAGTTAATGGGCAGAAAATTGAGTTCAAAGTATTCGAAGCTATGAAAATGTCGAGAGATGAAGATTGCTTTCAGATTGAGGTAATTGAGCAGGCTATAGTAGATGTATTTTCAAGAGAACATGGATGCAAGGAGGAGTTGGACACATGCATTCAGCAAGGCCTCACCAAATCTGAAATTGAGCATGATGGTGATGAACAAGAGGCAACATTTATGGAGACTATGAATCAACTCGAAGTACTCCCCTCCATTCCAAGTAAATATTCTAACTCTTATAAAATTCTGGGTTCTTCCACAAAGCAACCCGTTCCTTCTGTTATAAAAGCACCAAAGTTGGAATTGAAGCCATTACCTGAACATCTCAAGTATCACTTCCCACCACCATTCATTGACCCCTTTGAAGTCACTCAAGTTTTGAGCATGGAGCTTTTGAGATCTATAATCCCAAGAATGGTAACAAGTTCAAAGTCAATGGACATCGACTCAAACCCTATTGGGAGCAGATTTTTGACAAAGATGTGGATGTGATCACATTCACAGATCCCTCTTCCACTTGATAGAGAAGCATAGTCTGGCTGAAGACTCTAAAGCAAGCACTACTGGGAGGTATCCCAGATTTTTGCAAGGAAAAGTTGCAGATGGTCATTCAGAGCTAGCAATGTACTTCATATCCAGCTGAGTTCTTTTACTATTTTCCTTGTCTTTCTAATTACTTTTCTGTTATGTTTTTAGTGTTTCCTTCTTACTTTATTTTACAACATTGGGGACAATGTTTAATTTTAGTTTGGGGGAAGAGTCTTAGTCATTAATAGAGTCATTATAGTCCAAAAATACATAAAAATTTAAAAAAAATTTCAAAAATTTAAAAAATTTCAAAAATCACAAAAATATTTGTTTTTCTTTGTTTTTGTTTGAGTCATAGTTCCTTCCTACCACAATGATGAGAAATGATGATTTGTCTTGCATGGTTCATTGAACTTAATTATACTAGTTCTTTATATTATTCAATTGCAGTAAATCTCGTTTAAGCATGTTGAGCTATCATTGTGTGGATTACAATGCTAATATAATCTAAGGTTAAAAGCACTTGCATAATTGAATGATTAGATGCTTTTGGTGAAAACTTGTGCAACCTAGTGAGATTTTAACCTAAATGCTTATTCTTGAGAGGGTTATATGTTGAGTGATTTGATCTTTCATTTCTTGATCTATATGATGTAGTTGATTTCATTATCATTCTTTGATCACATGTTCTGAATTTTATATGGAAAAACATGCTAGAACTCTCATTTTTATCCGATCGAGGCAAATTTCGACTACACGAACCATAGGATATGATTTTAGGCCATGTTTGACTAGTTTGAGCTTTTCTATCCATTCCCTTGATGTTTTCACTAGTTATCCATGTTGAGTCTTAATTAAGCCATTTCTTGCACCCATACCAACTCCTAAGTTTGGGGGAGTTACCTTACCGTATGTATAGCCTTACCTTATCTAAGGAAGCGTAAAGATGAATTCAAGGTTCACTACAAAATGTGTGCAAGGTTTGAGAAAAAGAAAATAAACGAAAGGTTGCCGTTACCCTGCATCTCTGTAGTTTGAAAAAAAAAAAAAAGAAACAGAAAAAAAAATGAAGAAAAAAGAAAAAAAAAAAGAAAAGAAAAAGAAAAAAAAAGAAAAGAAAAAAAAAGAATAATACAATAAGGAGGGTATACGCGTGACTCAAGCAAGTGGAAATTCAAAATGCAAGCCTTAGCTGTCAAAATCAGAAGTGTATAAAGGAACCAGAAGTGTAATTTTATGCAAATTCCTTAGATCTTGTTATCCATTTCCTCTCATTCTTAACCCTTCACCCAAGCCCCATGATAACCCATGTGTAAAAGTCCTAATTGATCTTAGGTGAAGTGTAGTCCCAGTGTGGAGATGAGATGGAATGGGAGCCTATGGTGTGTGATTTCACTTTAAGCATGTGGTATTTTCCATGAGATCATTGTCTTATCAAAGCCAATTATTGAGTGTTTTTATTGTGAGTGTATCCATGGTGAGGATTGAAGTTAAACTAATATGCAAATGATTGTTTGGTTGTGTGAAAGCCTAAACTAAAAGTTATGTTGGTATTGTTTTACACACGACCCTTTGAGCATGTGGATGTGAGCTAACTTATAAATTGGGTAACCTTTAGAATTGGTTGAGACTCTTGTTTCTTTGAATCATGTATTGATCAGACATCTCTGAGACTAATGGTGGAAGGATAGGTTTTATATTTTAGTGTTTTAATTTTCTTCCTTGTTTATTTTATTGTTTTGCTCGAGGACTAGCAAAAGGTAAGTTTGGGGGAATTTGATAAGTGCTTAATTGTTTGCAATCTAAGCCCTAATATTTGATTCATCTTGTGCTAGTTAGAGTTATTTTATTTGATTTTACATAGTTTTTGTTAATTTTTATGTTAAGGTCAAAAGGAGCAAAAAGAGAAGAATTAATGAAGAGATGGGCGTGAATCATCAAGTAGGCCCATGGTGGGTCCACATCCATTACAAATAAAAGAATTCCAGAATTTAGGAAGTCATATTCAAGTTAAAAGAGGAGTTCAAGAATGGAGAAAAAAAAACAAGGAGAAAAAGAAGGATAGTTAAAGCAAGTCTTATTCAAGTCAAGATAGAAGTCCTAAAAGAGGGGTCCCACACTCACGTTACACGCATCAAATAGGGCCCACTTTTATGATAAAAGTTCAGATTTAATTCCTTGCAATTAATCTCAGATTAGTGGGTCCATGTGAATAAGTTTCTAGAAGATACAAGTGGGACCAGAT
>QPKB01000007.1:14741190-14789132 GCA_003546025.1 Camphora micrantha
TTCTTCCTAATATCTAACAATTACTGATGCAGTAAATTATTAAATACCAGTTGCTTCGCAAATTAGAGGAATCAAACAATTACGGATTTGATTTCTAATTTAGCATTAGATTGCAACGAAAAATAAACTAGTATGCATCCTAGCAATTGAACGAAACAATCATGATAACAAATTAAGCATAGAATAATAACTCATATTCAAAGCATAATTTGAACAATGAAAATACATTAGATCTCACAGTATTTATTCAAATGCTTCAGTCTCCTTCAACCAATTAAAGAAAATTAGCCACGCAGGGCCATAATTGCAAAATAAAATAAAATGGAAAAGGAAGAGAGAAAGAAGAGAGAAAAGAGAGAGATAACGTGTGATGGAGAAGGTAGTGTGTATATGTCATGTTCTGGGTATTTATAGAGGTGGGTTAGGTTAGGAAAAGAGAGAAAAAATAGGTAGTTGGGCCCATGTGATGGAGAGAAAAGGAATGAGGGAGAGATAAGAACAATGCTACTTGTCCCGGGCCAGAAACCCGGGACAAATAGACTTTTCGGAGCGATAAAGTAGGAGAGGATGAGAGAGGAAAGAGAGAATAGAAAGAAGACTTGGAGATGGAGTGCACCCGTGAGTTGTTTTGAGAGAATTTGAAGTGGCTTGGGATTGAAGATGGGAATTAATAAAATAATCAATTAAATTCTAACTTAGTAAAAATCTTCTTCTTGACCATATCTTCTCATTCGGGCCTCTGTTGGACTCGACCCAAGAATTAAAGTTGCACTATTTTTCATTCTGCACAATATGAGCCCAATATTGGATATGTTTCGACGAACTCCTGATTTCTTCAAATTTACCATAATGCCTTTCTGCTTGATTTCCTCTAAACAAGACCCGGTTCCGAATCAGCTTCATTCATTCAGCATCAAATATGATCACCTTCTTTTGACGTTCCACAGTATCTTGAATCATCTCAATTGGAGCTCGAATGAGAGAGTTATGCCCAGCTTGCGAAGCGATGCGAAAATTGTCTAAAATTGCCCAATTAGCCTTTGTTTAGCAATTAACACCTCCATTTGCATCCTAAATCAAAATATAAGAATAATGAGTACATTTAGGCACCAAATAAGTATAAAAGACTAAACATTAAGGGAGAAAAATATGACATTTTGCATTCTCATCATAAGGCATGGGCAATATCTGCCTCAGTCACAGTTATGTCATGGCCATCAATGCTAGAAGCCAAGACGTTTTCATATCGCCCCGTATTCCAAGTTTTGATAGAAAAGGCTTACCAAACGGGAGTATACCAGAGAAAAGGGCCACTGTCAATGGATGGCCACGAAGTTGTTGAACCGCCCATCGGGTGGTTTGTTCAATTTCAAGAAAGTGGAGGTCAAAGACGATTTGTTTATCCAAAGTGCGATTAGCCCAATCCGCATCCGGTTGAACTTGGTTTGATGTGGAGACTCTAGGATTGCGGGGCTGCGGATTAGAAGCCCTCATCCGCAGGGGCTTTCGATTTACTTCTCCCCCTTCTCATGTTTGATGTGTGTGAGTGTGAGTGACAATTTGACCACCAAAAAATAAATGAAATAAAAATGCTCACAAGTACACTATGACAATAGAAAAAGATGAAAAATAACAGTTGTGTGGGGGCATTTCCGAGATGAGCCCTGATCTCGGTAAAAGTACCAATCAGGCTTGTCCTAATCCTCTTCTCCTGAGCTCGGCAGCACCATCACTCCAGACTTGGGCCAACTTTGGTAGAAGTTCCAGTTGGCCTTATCTCAGCATGTGCAACTCGGTATCTTGCGCAGCTCGGCAATGATGCCGAGGTGCACCTATCTTGGGACTGGTTGGCTCCAGCATCACCATCAGCTCGGTCCACCGAGGTAAGTACTGAATGTCGATCAGCATTGATGAAATGACGGCTACATACTGACTGATAAGATGGGTGCCGGGTATAGATAAGGCGTAAGTCTCATCTAGTGATCACATCAGCAATCATGCATAGGGTCAATGTATGGTCCGATACGACGGTACCTTTACCTACCTCCACTAAGGAGAAAAAGTATGCCCCGATGGGACAGTACCTCCACCAACCCCCACTAAGGGAAGATCCAAGATGACGAGCGCCTATATATATGCACGAATTCAATCCAGCAGAGGTATGCAAAAAATAACACACCCTTAGCTCCCTCTCTTTCTCCGCTCATTCACCATTTGTTGAGTTATTGAACTAACTTAGGTGTCGGAATGCCTTCGGCTAGTCACAGCCAGGGCCTCTAACCCCTTTTCTTTCCTTTTCAAGCTTCCGGAGCCACTCTCTTTCCCAAAAGCTTTATAGCACATCCCTATTTAACTAAGTCCGTAATTTTTAGGCTCTTATAATTAGCGTCGTCTGTGGGAAAGAGATTCAAAAACACCATGCCTCCCAAAGCTAAGAAGACCGGCAAACCTTCAAAGATCTTGCCAGCACAGCAGTCACCAGTGCTGCAAGAAATAGCGCCAACTCAGACACGACCAGAGTGACGAAGAGCGATCCCAACACAATCGTCACCAATATTGCAAGAGATACCAATATCGCAGGCGCAGACGGAGCGATGAAGACTGACTCCTACTCAGTTGAAGTTACAAAAGCAGCCGCCGCCCTCCTGTCAGAGGAGAACCGGGGGCAAAACTCTTCCAATAGGGGCTTCCCGGGCAGAAACTTCAAGAAGAGCGGCAACACGCCCCAGACGGGATAGTCAGTTGACCAAGCGTCCTCAACAACGACCTTCGCCCTCTCGTCAGAAGAGAACAAGGGGCAAAACTCGTCCGAAAAAAGCTCTCCAGCGAAACAGGTCTCCAACACCTGTCATGTCTCATCTGTCCCATTACCAGACTGAAGGTAATGAAGATGATGACTTCGATCCCCTTACCGAGGACGTCAGAGCTCAAAACCCGTTATTCAAGAGAAGGATAAACTGATTCGTCAACTTCAGCAGCAGCTGCAAGAGATAACAGCGAACCAGGCTCCGCCTTCCAGACTTCGCTCAACCGGATGGGATTCGAGGCGAACCTTGGATAACAGGAAACGTCATCAAGCCTGTGATGATGGCTCGAGCAGCAGCCACTCTAGCGATGCCCAAGGGAGACCGAAGCGAAGGCCTGAAAACAAGGACAGTCTACCTAAGTGGCTTGACCAACACATCAGGCAGATTGTTTTGTGAAATATGGAGGTGGCGGGTCTCAACCGAGACCAGCTAAATACTTATGACTTGGGGGATCTTGGCACGTCTCCCTTCTCTCGGGAGATAACGGACTTTCCACTTCCTGAGAGGTTCAGTATTCCGAGGTTCACCCTTTATGATGGAGCCTCGGATCCTGCAGCCCACCTCCGACACTTCACCCAGCGGATGTCGATCTGGGGTGATGTCGGACACTTAAACTGCAGAGTATTCTCCTCCAGTCTGGGAGATCTCCCCCTCAGATGGTTCTGCGCGCTCCCGGAGGAATCGATTTCAAGCTGGCGGCTGCTCAGAACTCTTTCCTGGAGAAGTTCCACAAAGAGTGATCCCGAGGATGAACAATGATCTGATGGCCAATAGGACGAAGGAAAATGAAAACGTCACTCGATTTGCCAAGAGGTTCTGGACCATTTATAGCCAGATCGAGATCGCCAACGACGAAGTGGCCGTCATGTGCTTCAAAGAGGCCCTACTCCCAGGCAACGAGCTCCGAAAGGAACTTGTAGCGCCCCAATTCCGGATACCGATAAAGTAGTTCGAATACCCGAAGTTGGCGCGCTACTTCCCGGAAAATCCGAGAACTTCCAAGATCGTAGGCCCACAGTGAGGTCCAATTTAAAACTTTTTGGACGATATAGTAATAACAGTTAAATTGCGGAAGCATAAGAAATAAGCGGAAGCAATAGGTATCGATATATAAGTAAAGTGTGAGCAGAACTACAGTCTAGTTAAAAGTATCAGTTGTTAATCAAAGTTAATACATATTTGTTGGCTACCTGGCTCCCCTACAAAATTTTTCTCTCTAAACCCAAAATAAAGAGAACTCTCAAATCCCTGTTAAATCATCTCCGCCCTCCGGCTCGACATCCGTGTCGGCCGGGCCTCACGAGAACTCTCCAGCAATCGGCGCCTCTACAAGCGCTAGTGCATCCTCAGAGATCTCTGGGTCAAGGCCTAAGCACCAAAGATGGGTCAGATCTAAAAGATCTGGCAAGTCACAGCATACTACTAACATAGAGCATATATGTCAAATGAATAGAGACAAGTAAATAAATTAAAGAATGACAAGGTAAAGAACTAGGCAGTTGAGCAGTATAATCATAAGGAATCAGGATAATATAAAACATCTAATCTACAACGAAATGGCACATTCACACGAGCTGCAATACCGCGGGATATTATGCCGCGGCCCTCCCATACTGAACACAGTTGCGGCGGGGAATACTCACCAGTGCTGGGAATTACTAATCCCGCAAACCACTCATCATCTCATCACACTCATCACTCAAGACTGGACACGGTATCACACCGTCCGTCTTAACCACACAGCTCATCATGATAGCTTCTCAACTCTCAAATAGCTCCTACCGGGGATGATCAGTCCACAGGCTGAGCTTAAATCAACCGAGTGAATGTTCATGCCGACTCGAGAATACTTCTAAGGGTCTGTGTCTGTCTAGGCTTCGCCTTGCGTGAACAAGGTCCTAACAATGTCTCTAAGAGGTTTGTACATCAATCAGTCTATGGATTATACTCTAAGTCGAAGCCCACTCGTTGGATCCATACCAAGGCCCCTCAAATCCGTGGCCTGGTCTAAAACCGTCCAAACGAGGCATCATATCCATTTACTACTGATAAACAGTTCATCCTAATTCATTATGACTTAACAGCCCAATATAAACCACCTCTTCCAACTAAAGGTACACCTCCCACACTTAGGCCCAATATGGGCCCGCCTAGACACAGACACGGGTCAATGTTCTCCAATCATACCATCGGGTCACCTCTAAGATACCCTAAGTTCAGGTCCTCCATTTATATTTAATTAATAGATACAGCTACACTAAAGATTTAAGAGTGACAGCATATAAAAGAAGTGAAGTATGAACTCCAATAAGAGAATCAACAGGGAAAATACAACGGTCCAATCCTAGGTAATGGGCCACGTTTAGGTTCAGGTCTATCTCCGGTAATTTGATCTCTAAACGAAGTCACTGATGCCATATGATACTGTGTTTGGTGCTTAGGAGGTTACGGGCACCATTGACAACTCTTAGGGGTCAAATCATCTTAAATTAAACGATCGAAACCCTAATCGGTGGTCCCCACGAGTCAAGGTCGAGCCACGCCATTGACTCGTGCTTAGCACATTGATGGAAGTTCATTTGGATGGTCAATGGGTCCTACCCAAAATAATTACCCTCTATAAATAATCCAAGAATCTAATTAAATTAATAATATAACTAAGGTCTTTGTCATAATTTTCTAGAAACTAAAAGGAGTAATGTGTACACTACTTAGTTATTCTAAGTTATGTAGCATAAGTGATAGCCACACCCTCCCATACACCCTCAGACCACATGACCTACCAATTCCCTAAAAGTTGTGTCACATGGAGTGCCCACACTTTCTCATACTCTCACAAGCCACCGGACCACAACCCATCTCTTCTTTCTCACTTCATCACTGTAACGTCCTGCAACAGAACGTTCCCAGCAGCAGCTCCTCGTCTGGGATATGACACAGCAGACAGCAGAAATCGTGGGCCCCATTGAATCAGGCCCAGATCAGACTTTATCATCATGGTCGCCCAGGGCCCTACTACAAGATGTATGGTCCAGATTACAATCAATCACTCAATGGGCCCCGCCATGGTCTGATATTCAAAAATAAAAACCCTCTTTGTGAATGACGCCCAGTAAAGTATAGATCTAAGATGTGGGGCCAGATGGAACCCGATCCCCACGGGTCCACCACCATCAGGTTCGCCCTGGGGTCCACTATCAGATGTGGGGGCCCGATCTACAATCGGATCATCCAGTGGGTCCTGCAATCATCTGCTGCCAAAACTGATTTATTTTCCCATTAAAGACGTCATCTGCTGATCAAGATGATGGATAGTGGGCCAGGGGTGTCCACTCCCTATGGGACCAGCACCTCTAGGGTCGCCCGTGGGTCCCCCTTCGGATCCACGGATCGGATTGACCATCGGGTGGCCCACCTGGGTCCCGGCCTCAGCACAAGAGATCAAACCCTCACCGTTCCATTACAGTGACTGTAATAGTCACTCTTCTTCACCCATTTCAAATCAGATTGTTTCTAAACAAAACCATTAATCAAATTAACAATTAAAAAAAATTGTAAAAACACTACAATGCCCATCAATCCATCACCATAGAACCCATTGATCTTCCAAATGGAGGGGTGAAACCCCCATCCATCAATGTCCATTCCATCCCATACATAAGCAACTAAGCTCAATTAAAAACTAGCACAAATGAATGACTGAACTGAAACACAGAATCAAAGAATCAACCCACATACATTCTATGCTAATAGTTCAGTGCACTTGCCTTAGTAAAGGAGAGAGGAATTAGAGGAGAGAGAGTCCCAGCTAAACAGAGAAGAAGAAGAAGATACAGCAACAGTAGCAGCTCCTAAGGATTCTCCAGCTCAGAATCAGTAACTCCCAGGTGAAGAAATGAGAGGGGAAGAAGATAGAATGAAGAAGCAGCTGCTGCAGCTCCAAGAGGTAATTCTCCCAACACAAACAGTCCCGTTCCAGCACACAGTGACAGTGGCTAGAAGAGAGAAATGAGGAAGGAAAAAGAGAGGAATTGAGATGAACAGTGGCTGGAATTTCTTGGGAAAGGGGCTGGTTTATAGCTTAGGGTTCTCTTGGGAATAGTGTAGTATTTATAGCTTAGGGAGGGGTGGTTAATGGCTGTAATAGCCCTTAGGTAATCATATAATTAGGGTTAGGGTTAGGGGTAATTTGGACATGGGCTGGAAGGTTCTAGAGAAGCACCTTTATAAAAAAAAAAAAAACCCCTCTAATTAATTAAATCTCATACTAAGGACCTCCTAGCACTAATTAGCCTAGAATTAACCAAAACACTCCACTAACTAAAATACTAACTCAACTAAGCTAGTCTAACTATAACTTAGGAAAATCTAACTAATCACCCTGATTAACCCCTAATTAGCACAATTAGATAGTAATTAGCAATAATTAGTATAAATTAGCACAATTAGATAGTAATTAGCAATAATTAGTATAAATTAGCATATAATTAGCATATAAAATAGCAATTAGAGGGCCCACAAAGGGTGGGGCCTCACAAACTTGTTCGAAATCCCGTGGCCACGATGAAAGCATTAATGACCAGGGTGAACCAGTTCGTTGAGCAGGAGGAAGACGAGACCCGAGCCCGTGAGAACTTTGGATTCGGGCGCAAAAGCGCCAGGCGCGAAGAGAGAGCTCCGATCACGGATAGGAGACCATCTCGGAAGGAGGAGAAAAGCCGCGACAGAGCTTCCCTGAGCTCAGTTATGGTCTCGGCACCCACCTCGGGAGGGAAAAAGAAAAACAAGCCATCTGCAGACTCCTATAAGGCTATGAAATGTGAATACAGTCTTCAAAGAACCGATCTACAGACTTCTCAGCAAAATCAGGACAGTCGTTCTTTAAATGACCACCACCGATGAGAGGTGATCTCTCAACCCGTGACCAGAATAAGTTCTGCGCCTACCACAAACAGAACAGTCATAGAACAGAATACTGCATGTCTTTCAAATGTCATCTTGAGAGACTCGTCAAGGAGGGGCACCTGAAGGATTACATAAAGGAAGAAAACAACAATAGTATCCGAGCTCGTCAACACCAAAATAATGAAGACAGCGAAGAGCCAGAAGGAATAATAAACGTCATCCACCTAGCTCCCGCACCAAGAGGGAACAACCAAGCTCGAGCTGAGGCCAGGAGGGCCTCCCACAATAAACAGGTGATGACGACCGAGCTTGAGCCATCTGCAAAGAAAGCTCGGACGGAAAAACCACAGATCTGGATCTCGGACCAAGACCTCGAAGGGGTCCAACTGCCTCATAATGACCCACTAGTCCTCACTCTGAGGTTGAAAAACTTCATGGTCAAAAGGGTACTCGTGGACCCCGGAACCTCCTCGGAGATCCTATACTTTGATTGCTTCAAAAAGCTGGGACTCAAGGGGGAAGACTTGCAGGAATCCCGCACCCATCTCATAGGGTTCAGTTCGAAGCCAGTCTACCCCAAGGGAAGGATCTCCCTGAAAGTTCAGATCGGTGGTGCCAGCATGCAAGCCGACTTCCTGGTGGTCAATGTACCGTCGCTTTATAACGTAATAATGGGAAGGACTTGGCTACATAGCATGGAAGCTGTACCCTCCACTCATCACCAGAAGCTGAAGTTCCCGCTCGAAAACGGGGATGGCGGAGTTGAGGTGATAACGGTCAGAGGCGACTAAGAAATGGCCAAATACTGCTTAATGGCCGTGGCACCTGGCGAAGCGGAACCGTCTCAGATACACATGCCTGAACTGGAAGCAGAGCTGGAATCAGTTGGCCGAGACCCAAAGCAGAAAAGCATCGAGGATCTGACCGAAGTCACGCTCGACCCCTCCGACCCCAAGCGATACTTCCTGCTCGGGAGCCAGCTCCCCGAAGCCGAAAGAACCAAAATACTTGACTTCTTGCTACAGAACAAGGAAGTTTTCGCCTAGACTCCTGAAATGTTTGGCATCGACCCTAAGACCATGTGTCACAAGCTGAACGTGGACCCCAAGAACAAGCTCGTGGTTCAGAAAGCACACAGAACGGGGGTCCCACAAACAGAAGCCGTGATCGAAGAAGTCAGCAAGCTACTAGAGGCCCAGACCCTCAGAGAAGTGCATTACCCGGAATGGCTGGCCAACACAGTGGTGGTCAAAAAGAAAAATGGAAAGTGGAGGGTGTGCGTCGATTTTACCAACCTTAACAAGGCATGCCCAAAAGACAGTTTTCCACTCCCGAAGATTTACCAGCTGATTGACGCCACCGCAGGACATGACAGGATGAGTTTCCTCGATGCTTATCGAGGATACCACCAAATTCCGATGTATGGGCCTGATGAAGAAAAGACCGCATTAATAACACCCAGAGGCATTTATTGCTACAAGGTGATGCCGTTCGGATTAAAAAATGCGAGGGCTACTTACCAGAGGCTGGTAACAAAAATGTTTCAAGCCCAACTTGGCAGAACTATGGAGGTCTATATTGACGACATGGTTGTCAAATCTAAAAGGTCACAGGACCACTTGGCCGACCTCAATCAAACGTTCGCCATTCTCAAAGAATTCTGACTAAAACTAAACGCATCCAAATGCGCATTCGGCGTCGGCTCTGGTAAATTCCTAGGCAGCCTAGTCACCAGAAGAGGAATCGAGGCCCATCCGGAGTAGATCTCAGCAATACAGGCGATTCAACGTCCGACTACGGCGAAGCAAGTCCAGAGGCTCACAGGGATGGCTGCCGCACTCAACCGCTTATTACAGGACATCCACTAAAATCCCTTTTTAGAAAAGCGAACTTCTCTAGAAGAATCTCAAGGTGGGTCGTCAAACTGGGGCAGTATGATATCCAGTACCGACCCAGAATAGCAATCAAAGCCCAAGTTTTGACAGACTTCCTTGTGGAATTCGTTTCTCCTAGTACGACACCAAGCCAACTGGACACCAAACTGGGGGACAGTAAGAGAAAAGATACTACAAATGAGGATGAAAGAATCACCAAAACCGAGCACGAACAATCTTGGAACCAGTTCCTCGACTCAACTTGGAAGATCTTCGTTGACAGATCCTCGACATAAAAAAGGTCTAGCACTGGCATAGTCCTTCAATCTCCAGAGGGCCTTGTCATCGAACAAGCCTTAACGCTGGGCTTCAAGGCATCTAATAATGAAGCTGAGTACGAAGCACTAATCGCGGGACTCAGCAGCGCTAAGATCTTAGGGGTAAAGCAACTAGTAGTCTTCAGCGACTCTCACTTAGTGACAAGCCAGCTCAGTGGAGACTACTAAGCTCGCGATGCAAGGATGGCGGCCTACTTGTCTCATGCGAAGCAGCTCCTCTCCCAGTTCCTAAGAGCCGAGATCAAATAGATTGGTAGAGAATCTAACTCCCATGCCGACGCCCTTGCTAACCTAGCCTCAGCTGTTGAGGCCGGAAAGAAAAGAACAATCGAGGTGGGGACACTGGAAACACTAAGTATAGAGCTCCACTCATCGCGGCAAGTTTTGTGTACTGATCTTGGTCCGAGTTGGATGGATCTTATCATCGCCTACCTGAAGAATGATCAACTTCCCGAAGACAAGATTGAAGCCCACAAAATCAGGCTAAAAGCAGCTCGGTTTTGGCTCTCCCCAGAAGGCAAACTCTACAGAAAGTGTCACGACCCAGGCCCGAGACCCGGCAAACCCCGAGCCGTGATCATCATACTTACTCCTGTAAACCCCAAATTAACCGAAGTTAAAACGAGATCCACAAGGGATATCATGCTCAAAGAACCTGTTAAATATAAAACTTTTGCGGAAACAATACATAATTGACAATAACAACTTATCATTTACATGTATACAAAAGAAAGTTCTTATACATGTATCGTGTTCAATATACATTTGTCAAACGCTGCATATTCAAAAATACTATGCAGACGATAGTTAATTACAGTCTCAAAATGAATCTATAGACAATCTCTCAAAATATTTTCCCAAAACATTATCAAAAGTTCCAAATCGCACTCGGATACCCAATCAGATGGTATCCCGCCAATTCCACTCTATCAATCCTCCTGGAGGAACCGTAGCGGTCTCCTCCGCTGGCGCCGGGGGCGTTGCAATACCGGCAGGGGCAATCGGACCTGTAATGCCATCAATAACACTAATGAACACGACGGTTCAACAATGTATAAACAATTCTTGCAATAGTATATCAATACATTCATATTGCAATAATGACAATTTCAATGCTAGAGAAATCTAGACAATTCTACAATAACAATAATAGACAATGACAGTCAGTATACATGTATCAATTGGCAACTGCCATAGTATTCATTAAATTGTATTTCATTCATTTCATATCCATCTTCCCTCAAAGGAAGGATTATCATTTACCATCTCCCCTCAAAGGGAGGATTCATCTTCCAATGGAAGGCATCAATCAATATCCGAAGATACGATCGGAATTTGGTAGGATTTACTAGTGTCCGGGCCAGGGACAACTAACATCACCACGGAGCTCCGGAACACCCTAATATCCATCTGCTGCAGCAGGATTAGTCATTCATTATTCATTGAACTCATTTAGAGTTCTAATACAATAGCTAAGTAGTGCCAGAATGAGCAATACATTTAGTAATAAATCCTTTTATGGATCCAATTCAACTCAATGTTTCCTTTCACGACAAAGGAAAGGAATGACAATAATATCAATCTCATTAGATTGATCACAATGACACAATGAGAGTAACATTAACCACATATGGTTTTAGTCAAACCCATCTCAATCTTAATCAACCATTCGGGTGTAACCATTGGTTTCCAAATGCACGTGTTATTCACGATGGACATCACATTTATACATTTAATATGTGCATTTCTAGTCCCCGTAATTATCACCCATGGAGCTTTGGCAATTATCGATTTATAAGGTTCATTCAAGAAACCCTTTATAGAACACCATTAATTCTCAATAACTTGGTTTAATCTATGATTAGTCTTAAAAACTAATCGGGAATGCATTTATACTCATGAGACGTACCTCAATTCTCGTAAAAATCCGAAATCCAAAACTAACTAACATCACTGGGCCAGTATCAGGTTCGCTCGAGCGAAATACTGTTCGCTGGAGCGGACCCACCGTTCGCTCGAGCGGACCCACACAGAAACATGTTCGCTCGAGCGAACCTCCAGAACTCCATTCCGTCCCAAACAGAACCTCGTTCGCTCGAGCGGACGTATTATTCGCTCGAGCGAACGCTTCATAATTTCACTCCGAAATTCTGAAACATTCTCTCTTCTTCTACTTCTTTTCTCCATTACACTTCCACAACCTGCATAAGAGATTGGAACCTCCTGTTCCCCCTCATACACCATCCAATCACATTCATTCATAATAATACTTCTAATCATTCCTTAATCACGTCATTAAACATTCATAATAAATCCAAAATCCATTGCAAAATGCATAAAATCCATGCAAACTACCATACATCTCTATAATGGTTAACACTAATTACAAGGAAAGTTTACACTTGCCTCTTTGGAAGCTATTAACTCAAAGTCCTCTTTGCCTTAGTTTGGCTTGAGACCCAATCTTCCAATTTCAAACCCTAATCATAAAAACACCTAAATGAACTCCCATGAGTCATTTGTGCTAGAAACCATTACAAAATCACTAATATGACTAGGAAATCCTATGAAACACTTAATCACTTACTTGTGGTCCAAAGCAAAGAGGTTTAGAGCCCTCCCCCAAGCTTTATCACTTCAACAATGGTGGAAACACTTGAGGAAGAAGATGAAGGTGAAGTCCCTCACTCCAAAATCCACTTCAATCACTCCTAGCTCTCACTCTTGATGAAAAGAAATGGAAGGGAAGGAGGAAAAAATGGAGATGCTCTAGGGTTTTCTCTTGAAATACAAATGGAGAAATGACTCCTTCTCTCATTTCATTCTAATATAACCTCTTCTCACACCAAAACCCCCTTACATTTATTCTATTTACATTTAGAGTCAAATGACTCCTCACTTGGTCCATTTGAGGTCAAATGGAATTGCGCTTATTATGAAAGTTAATGTACTCTTCGAGATACACAAGTTGGTATCAAGAATTTCCATATTTGACGAAATACGTGAAAATCCTATTTACGAAAGAGTCCTCAGTCTATCTTGTTTGAGTCTAAACTCATCTTAATCAATTCAATTTCATTCAAATCCATTTCATTAGGCTTAATGTGTCATTTGAGACTGATTTATCTCTCTTGGGTCATTAATCTTGATTAACCCATTTATCCATGCTTATTTAGCATTAATCACAATTAATTAGCCTTAATCACGATTAGTTCGGGTCGGGGTGTAACATTCTCCTCATACACCGGCCCGTACCTCCAGTGCATTCATCCAAGCAAAGTTGAAGACTTCCTCTACGAAATCCACGAAGGCATTTGCGGAAGCCACATCGGAGGTTGGTCACTGGCGTGTCGAGCCATCAACCAAAGCTACTGGTGGCCATACATGCAAAAAGATGACCAACTGTATGCTAGAAAATGCGAGAAATGCCAGAAATTCTTGCATTCTCTCCATCAGCCGGCCCAGGATCTCAGCACACTTTCCAGTCCATGGCCCTTCGCCCAGTGGGGACTGGACATCGTGGGACCTCTCCACCGAGCCCCAGGAAATAAAAGGTGGCTAATAGTGGCTACCGATTAATTACTTCACTAAATGGATAGAAGCCGAGGCGTTATCTTCCATCACTGAGCAAGATACGAAGAACTTCGTATGGAAAAATATCTGTAAGTCCATGGATCCGAACCCTAGAGGGGGGGTGAATAGGGTGAGCTTCTAATAATTGACCAATTATGCCAAATTCTAACTTCTTTAAAATCAATTAGTCACAAGTGATGATATAGAACTAAAGTGCGGAAGATAACAAAAACAATCATCACAAAGCATTCACTATAACACAATGATTTATAGTGGTTTGGCCTCAATGCCTACATTCACTACCGGCTTGTGATCCAACACCCCACCGGATTTTCACTATTTATGCTTTTCAATAGGCTAAGCAATAACCTTTACAATAATAGAACTAAAGTGCGGAAGATAACAAAAACAATCATCACAAAAGCATTCACCATAACACAATGATTTATAGTGGTTCGGCCTCAATGCCTACATCCACTACTGGCTTGTGATCCAACACCCCACTGGATTTTCACTATTTATGCTTTTCAATAGGCTAAGCAATAACCTTTAAAATATACTTTCCAAGGCTAAGCAATAACCTCTTACACTATGCTTTTCTTAGGCTAAGCAATAACCTCTACAACCAAAATGTTGGTTATCTCTCTAAGTAGTGTCTAAATACACTTGATGGAGATACAATTTAAGCTTAATACAATTGCCTCTTAAATAGGCGGATATGAAAGTGAAAATCTAATTCATACACACACACTATGAATGCAAAGATGAATGCACAATGTATATGTATGATGTCCTCAATCAATTTGAAATTTAAAGCTCATAAATGTATGCCAAAGGCTTTTAAAAGTTTTAGCTCATAAAAACATTTATGATTGAGGAAAGAATGCTAATCACATGTTAAAAATAACTTGTAAAAGATTTACCTATCTAGTTCTAGCAAGTTGTGAAAGTTTAAGAACAAAACATGTAATGCATAAGGATTTCAATCAAATTAACAATAAAGCTTAATATATGTATGCTTAAAGCATTTGAAAGTGTAAAACACAAAAATAGATTTGATTGAAATCAATGGACAAATTACATGTACTTAAAATACAACTTGAAAATGATATACCTATCAAACCTAAGCAAGTTGTGAAACTTTAAAACAAAAGTACATATGATTTGTAAAGTTGTTGAATCCAAAACATAAGATAGATTTGAAAGTGATTTTCTTATGATGAAAAACAACAACCAAAGATTCAACCAAGTATAGGAATCATGTTACATATAATTTCAAAGATGTTTACAAAATATGATTTACTTAGATATACCAATTTAAGTACTACTTGGTTTGAATCAAAGTGTTGCATCCAAAACAATAAATCAATTCAAAACATATACATGTTAAGGACACAACAAATCATAGTTTATCATGCTAGAAAAGATTTACCAATATTTAAAATAAAGCATGAAAACATATGATTAAGAAAAGTAAAGCTTACTTAGAGATTTAACTTCATTAATCGAAGCTTTAGCTTTCCAAATGTCCCTTAGCCATCCTTAGCTCATTCCCCTTTGTTTGGCCTCAAAACATCTCAAGGAGGGCCTCATTGTTCCTCAAAATTTCTTTAGGAATGAGCTTCTTTTTATACACAAAATTGCCCAACGGTTAATCCCCGGTCGACCTGCCCCTGTGCCCGGTCGACCTGGCCTTCAACGGTCATAAATCTGACCATTTGAAAAAGAGCTCAACGGCTCTTTCCCGGTCGACCCGCAGTGTGTGCGGTCGACCGAGCACACTACAGGTCAATTCGGGCCCTGGGACCTTTTTCCCCACAAACTGCATATTTCAAAGATTTTTCTTGTGGGGACTTTGGGCCATGGAATCAAGCATGGAAACATGTTTTAAATCATTCTAAGAGTTTTAAAAACATGAAACCTAATATGCCTAAGATGATTTGAAAGATTTAAAACCAAAGGCTTGCTTGATTCAAAAAGATCTTTTCAAAACAAATTGCATCCAAGTTTAAAATCAAAACATGCATGAACCAAGATTTTTACAAGTCTTAAAAACAATGCATGTATAAATCAAGATATTAAGATTTTCTAAATCAATGCAAGTGTGAAAATTCAGATGATGCTGAAATGATAATCCATCCATCAAATTGCAATACACAAAATTCCTAACAATATCATCATTAGATTTGAAGTTCCCAGAACTCTGGTCTCAGATAACGTGACCCAGTTCAACCCTAATTTCTTCAGGAACTTTTGCCAGGAGCTCGGCATCAGAAATTGTTATTCGACCCCAGCCTACCCACAAAGCAATGGGCAAGCTGAGATCTCGAACAAAGTTATACTGAATTGACTCAAGAAGAGGCTAGACCGAGCTAAAGGAAGATGGGTAGAAGAGCTCCCAAGTGTCCTTTGGGTATATAGGACTACCCCAAGGCGCTCCACTTCGACGACGCCCTTTTCTCTGGCCTATGGAATGGAGGTCATGATCCCCCTCGAGATTAGCCTTCCAACCCTGAGGTCAGATCTCTTCGACCAGGGGCAAAACGAAGTAAATCTGGCCAAGCAGCTTGACTTGGCTGAAGAACGAAGGGAGGCCGTATCCATCCGCCTCGCTTCCTACCAGCAACAACTGGCCAAAGGATACAACCGAAGAGTCAAGGAAAGGAAGTTCTCTGTTGGAGAGCTGATCTTAAAGAAGGCACTTCCTGCAGATAAGAATCCCAATGAAGGCAAGCTCGCACCGAATTGGCACAGACCGTTCAAGGTGATCTCGAAGGCTGGGCAGTTTGCATATAGGCTTGAGGACATGGATGGCAGGGAGTTGCCGCGCCCATGGACTGCCACGCACCTCAAAAAATATTACTTATGAATTGTACTCAATTTTTGGAATCAATAAAAGATAATTCTTCCAGAAGAATATCTCTTGTCTCTCGCCAAGCTACAAAGAAAAAGTCCTTGAACGATCAAGGCACACCCTGTTACAGAACTCGGTGGCTCCAGCTCGATTACGGAACCACGTGCTATCAGGGCTCGGTTATGGAGCCAGTGATTATGCGAGCTCGGTTAGAGAACCAGCTCCAGCTCGGTTATGGAACCAGCCATTATTCAAGCTCGGTTAGAGAACCAGCTCCAGCTCGGTTACAGAACCAGCTGCTATCAGGGCTCAGTTATGGAGCTAACCATTATTCGAGCTCGGTTAGAGAACCAGCTCCTGCTCGTTTACGGAACTAGCTGCTATCAAGGCCCGGTTATGGAACCAGCCATTATTCGAGCTCGGTTAGTGAACCAGCTCCAGCTCGGTTACAGAACCAGCTGACATTCAGGCCAGGTTACAGAACCAGCCATCTTACCAACTCGGATACAAAACTAGCTATGTTAGAACTACAGCTCGGTTGCGAAACCAGCTGTAAAGCCATGAGACTCAATGGGAGCTCAACACATTGGTAGGCCTAGTTATAGAACCAACTATACATTTTAGTTGCCGAACTCATTTACTTGGTCCGTTTTCTTGAGTTGAAGAACTTAAAAGTTTTTTTTTCCAAGTTTTGACTATTAAACTAATGACAAGCACATGTAAATCTGGAAAAGTTACAAGAAGAACAATTGCAGACATGAAAATTCTTTCATTAATAAAAAAATTGTACAAATTTGTCATTACATTTTTCAAAAAAAGAAAGAAAAAGAAGATACATCCAGAGAAAAAGAGACTCAAACAGCACCAACGACATCACCAGAAGGAGCTTCAGGAGGAAGGGTCGGGGCGACTTCAGGTGGAATCTCGGCTAGAGTGGCTCCAGTGGGAACCTCTGGAGAAGCTTCGGAAATAATGTCGGTAAGAGGTGTAGGGGAGGTGCAGAACTCTGCTCAGTCGTCTGACCTTCGAGCTTCGGTAGGTCCCGATATATAGGGTGATCCTCAGGGATCCCCATCTTCTTCAGTACGGCCTTACACACATGCTCGAACAATCGTGGACTTAACACGTCGACCTGAGCGACATAGTCCCTTGTAGCCTCCTCCACTCCGTCTCGATAGGCGGACTCCGCTTCAGCCTGAGCTGAGGCTTCAAGGTCGGCCTTCTCTTTCTGCACACCCTCCAGCTCAACATTCTTCCTTGCCAGCTCGGCCTCGAGTTGGATCACCCTCTTAGCCTTCACCTTTGCCGCCCCCTTTAGCTCTTTGCACTCGGCCTTCGCCTTGCAAACCTCATTCACGGCGACTCGAGGTCCTTCCCGAGGGTGAAGTTTTTCTCTTCCTCCTCCTTCAGCTTCTTGCAGCTGTCCTCCAAGGCCTCTCCGAGCCTTTTCCTCTCCGCATCCAGCCGATCGATTCTGGTGTCTCTATGTTGGACCCTGTCTAGAGCCACCTTCACCTTCTGCACAATCTGATAAAAGGAGACGAGTGTCAGAAAGAAAATGACAAAAGCCTGAGTAGACCCATAAGTCTTTGACGAAAGGAGACTTACCGAGAAGGCAAACTGCAATGTTGTGACTAGCAGCTTCGCATCGTCCACCCCCTACAGCCTTTGCATATCTAGTGGGAGAGCGCAGGCGTTGGCGAATGTCGCTGCGGCAATAGGGTTGTCGTGAAGACGATCCTCTACCGTCACCGGCCTCCCCGCTCAAAGGGAGAAAGATGGCCTCCACAAAGCCGGCCCCGTGGGCTGGAGTGCCAAATCTTTAGCAGAAGCCTGCTCCTCCGCACCCTCAATCCTGGGCCGTTTCTACGGGGCTTTCTCCCTCTCCCTCACCCCTTCGGCAGGACGCTGCCGATCCACCGAGCCAGGCCTCTCGGACCCGGGCCTCTTCTCTGGCCAAGCCTTCTCTTTCCTGGTCTTGGCAGGGCGCTCCCGAATTGAAGAGCCAGCAGCGGTTGATCCCCCAGCGGCGCCCAAGGCGGCAGAAGCGGGATGTTTATCGGCGACAGGAGGATTGGATCCGGAAGCTTCCCCTCCAAAAAACTTCTCCCCAAGCTTTTGCCGTCTGCAATGGAGGTCTGCGGGGCGGCATTCTCCCTTCTTTCGAGCTCGGAGAAGTATAGGCTTCGACTATTTGTTGTAAATCACCCTCCGGCTCGGCTCGAGAAGTAGAGGTCTCGGCACCTGAAGCTTTTTCGCTGCTCGAGATCAGCAGGCGCGCCCACAAGCTCAGGTTTCCTCTTGATGTAGGTTTTATACCTCGGTTCGTACCCAAGGAGCGATCAGGCGGCACGGGTGTCGTGACCCTTGTAGTTGCGCACAACCCGCTGCCAGTCGCTGTTTGGCCGCTAACCAGATCTGCTGGCTCGCTCTTCCTCTGCCCAATCTTTGCACAATAAACACTAAGGCATCAGATCGGCAAAAGGAAATGAAAAGGTATGTAAAAACAGATGTAGAGGAGTTCGACATTTACTTGGAGGAATCTCGTAATGCCGGGGTATCCTGTACCGCCTCTCCACTGCGGTCTCATTCACCCCAAACTCCTAGTTGTCGGAGACAAACAGATGGTCGTCCCGGGCATGTCGGCTCGAGTCCTCCAGGTCGGTAACAAATTATTCCCTCCCTGGCCTCCCCCGAAGGTAGAAGCAGGTACCGTCCCCAACCGACTTGCATATGTCGTAGGTATCCTCAATGTCATGGACACCGAGGTTAATCCCCAAAATTCTATTGTGCTCTACAGCGCCCATTATTATTTTATAACCATTGGACATTAGCTGGCATGGGCTGAAATACCATGCTGACAGGCAAGCTCTAAGAAGGGGGTGAACTAGGAACCTAACCTCGCCTTCAACTACGGCAATAAAAGGAAATGACATCCAGCCATCAGAGAAAACAAAACCATCAAAGAGATCATCAGGGTCGTCTAATCTGGTCCGGACATCATTGGGAATGCCATACATCTCCCTGAAGTTGGCCATGGCCTCAGGGGTGTTCGCCCAGTGCCTATAGGCTCCCATTTTTCTAAAAAACTCTAGACAGAAAGCAAAAACCCTAGACAAAAAGCAAAAACCCTAGAAAGAAGACCAAAATGAGAAGAGGAAGAAGGAGACTCACGAAGACTAAACGAGGGACGGGATCTCGACGGTGACAGAAGGTCCTTTTTCCGCTCTCTCCTTTGCAAAAAGTAGTCATCTCTAACGAGTGCCAAAGTAAAGAAAAGGAGGAGCAACACCCCTATTTATAAAAATAAAAGGGCATCCTTTCATATTTCAAGGGCGCGCGCGCGAGGCGTCACCTCGAGCAATCCACACGCCTCTTCAAAGACTCCGGAAGCCCCATCATGCAGCAACACGTGACAATCGACGGTTCGTTTCCCACATTGATCAAAGCGCCAGATTCATTACCTTCAGTAATCATCTAGGGCAGACGAAATGGCGGTAGCGCGCTGATTGATCATCTTGGGCAGACGAAGCGGCAGCAACATTAATCGCCTCTGAAAGGTAGAGAAACATCTACATCCCATTAATTGTCTCGGGTACACTAAGCGACATTATAGAGATCGGGCGCCAATAAATGTCAGCGACTCACACCGAGATGAAGAATCTCTCCTATTTCTACTTAGCCCTTAATCTCGAAGAGTTGGATAACTTTAAGAGGTCAAGGGCTAGGGGGTAGTTGTGTGGGGGCATTTCCGAGATGAGCCCTGATCTCGGTAAAAGTATCAATCAGGCTCGTCCTAATCCTCTTCTCCTGAGCTCTGCAGCACCATCACTCCAGACTTGGGCCAACTTTGGTAGAAGTACCAGCTGGCCTCATCTCAGCATGTGCAACTCGGTATCTTACGCAGCTCGGCAACGATGCCGAGGTGCACTTATTTTGGGACTGGTTGGCTCCAGCATCACCATCAGCTCGGTCCACCGAGGTAAGTACTGAATGTCGATCAGCATTGATGAAATGGCGGCTACATGCTGACTGATAAGATGGGCACCGGATATAGATAAGGCATAAGTCTTATCTAGTGATCACATCAGCAATCATGCATAGGGTTAATGTATGGTCCGATAGGACAGTACCTTTACCTACCTCCACTAAGGAGAAAAGGTATGCCCCGATGGGACAGTACCTCCACCAACCCCCACTAAGGGAAGATCTGAGATGACCAGCGCCTATATATATATATGCACGAGTTCAAACGAGCAGAGGTATGCAAAAAATAACACACCCTTAGCTCCCTCTCTTTCTCTGCTCATTCACCCTTTGTTGAGTTATTGAACTAACTTAGGGGTCGGAGTGCCTTCAGCTGGCCACAGCCAGGGCCTCTAACCCCTTTTCTTTCCTTTTCAGGCTTCCGGAGTCACTCTCTTTCCCAAAAGCTTTATAGCACATCCCTATTTAACTAAGTCCGTAATTTTTAGGCTCTTACAGCAGTAAATAATAAAAAAATGAAAAAGAAAATTATCTAAAATTGGTCGCTTGAGCTCTGGTGAAGTGGTCGGAGAAGATGACCAGAAAATTTGACTGGCGAAAAACGCGAACCACCTTCACGTAGAGGAACCCGCTAGAGAGTGAACCCAAGTGCTTGTAAGTACTAGAGAATTGTGATCGCTGATAGATCTAATCGGAAAGCTTGTAATTCACCAAAGGTAATGGGGATGCTAGTGATGTTTGTGCGAGTGGAGAGGGAGAGAAAAAGAATGGGTGAAGGAGAGGAAGAGAATGGTGGTGGAGAATAAGAGAGGAGGGGGTGGTGATGATGTATTTGGAAGAGGAAATTGAGTGGGTTGTTTGGGAAGAAGTAAGGCAATCCCAGGTTTAAAGTATTCGAAAATGGGTCATTTCCCGGTTTGGAGAACCTATGCAGTATTCACTTGTTCTTGCACAAATTCTGAAAATTAAGGGGCTGTAGGACAATCGCTCACAAAATGAGCAGGACTGGAGCACAAAGCACAAGCATCCTGAAGAACAAGAGACAGAGAAGGTGATGATTGGAGAGACTGAGTCCCAAACAATAGCTGATCCAACTTTTGGGTCAAGGCAACCACCTGAGTGGTGAGTTCATTAGAGGGTTGGATTTCAAACACCCCTCTAGGTTTTTTAGAGTTAGAGGCTGCTGGCTTCTAAAGTCTAGCAGTGTAGGCATAGTGTTGAAAGGTCTCACTCAAATTCTCAAACAATTCCCACGCTTCATCCTCATTTTTCAACATAATAGATCCACACTGGCGGTGACTACCGTGTTGCGCCATTTAGGAGACAATCCAT
This sequence comes from Camphora micrantha, assembly GCA_003546025.1. Taxonomy (NCBI): domain Eukaryota; kingdom Viridiplantae; phylum Streptophyta; class Magnoliopsida; order Laurales; family Lauraceae; genus Camphora; species Camphora micrantha. The sequence goes on from QPKB01000007.1 coordinate 14,762,861, forward strand.
CATAAAAGAATTGCACCAATTGCCACTTGATAATTTGGCGATGAGGAAACTTCCGAATTATATCCTTAAACCTATCCCATGCCTCATGGAATTGTTCACTATCAGTATGGGGTAATGATGTGATGGATCGCTCGTACTAATTGGTTTTGCCCACATATAAATATTTATCTAAGAGTTTTTATTGTAGTTGGGCCCAAGTGGTGATGGAGTTTGCAAGTAAAGTACTTAGCCAATACTTAGCTTTATCTTTTAGTGAAGACGGGAAAAGAAACATCTTGAGGGCCTCACTCCTGAAATTATTTATTCTCATAGTGGAGCAAATAACTAGGAAATCATCAATGTGATTGTACGGATCTTCATTATTCAAGCCATAGAAGGAATAAAACAGTTGGATTGTGCTAGGCTTGATTTCATACTGAGCTGTTTACACTGTAGGTAGCTGAATGCACGATGGTGATGCGTATTCTGAAGGAGTGTAGTGCTCCTTCAAGGGCTGGAGAGGTGGTGGAGGGGGTGGAGTCTTCTCCCCATTTCTTTCGTCTGCCATTTGTGTAGTTGTGTGTGAGGAGTTAGAAGAGCGCTTAGAAGATCTAATTTCCCTAAGGGCTCGCTCTAAATTTTGGTCTAAAGATTCTAAATCAGGATGACATGAACGACGACCAGGCATGCACACACAACTCTTACTGCAAATTATGAAAAAATTCACAGAGTCTAGAACTTACAGTGCTTTGGGTAGAGGAGAGATATTTGATTGAGTAAACTTTGACCTTTTGTGAACTCTCTTGGATCCCTGCACAAACTCTAGGATTCTCTGTGTTATAATCAATATCCTGCAGTAAGGGTAACAAAAGATGTGAGTAAAAATAAAAGAATAAAACAAAAATATGAAAAAACGAAACTAAAATTGGAATTTTCAAAAGAAACAAGCAACCATGCTAAATGTCTCTGGCATCGGCACCAAAATTTGATCGCTTGAAAGTGAGGTTTGCAAATATAAATTATACCTAACTACTATCACTATTCGTGAGAATAATGATGTTAGCCAGGTGTCATATCCACTTGGACAAAAAGGCTAGGTTGCGTTGTATTCCAAATTCCTAAATTAATCCTACGGGAGAACAAAATATTGATTTGGGGTTTATTATTCCTAAATTAGCGAATTAAGAATAAAGTTCGATTCTATTGAAGAAAGGTCTTAGGGTACGAATCCACTATGGCCTCGTACAATGGCAAGTATAGATCTAGGGTTTTAATAGCAATGCTTTAAAGACTCGTTTTGGTTACAAACCTCCACGGAGTCACCAAATAGATCACGTGGGTTTGGATCTAGGCATAACCTATCTCTATGGCATAGATATTCTTAGATCTAACTTCACACACATTCAAGCACCATTACATTACTGGCATTCAAAACTACAAGGATTAAATACCCAAGCTAAATATTGCATTAATAAACAAATCCAATGCATGGATAGCATTCAATCATATAATCAAAGTATTAAAACCAAAACCCTAGAATCTATACATCATCAAAAGCACAAGACTAGGGCTTCATTGCAACTCTAAGATGGATAGTTAGTTACTCATGGAGAGAGGTTGGTGAAGAATCGTTGATGAAATCTCCATTTACGCTCCTTTCAATGCCTCCAAAACTAGCCTCTAATTGCCTCTCTCAAGTCTCGAATGCCATAAAATGAGTTCTTCTATTTCCTTTTATAGCGTTTGTCTAATTTCCCTTCAAAACACGGAGAGAAACGGAGATTCCCCATGTCTGGCGTCCGGGTGCTGACTGTCTGGCCTCCGAACGTTAGGAGGCAGAAGCTGGGGAGGTACACATAGGGGCGCACGTCCGGATGCCGGCTATCTGGCGTTCAGACGCCCGGCTGCAGAATGCTTCGACTTGTCTTTGGTTTGTGCATTCTTCCTCCAATTAGTTCATAATTATTTCACTCCCTTCATCTATAATACCTGCGAACAAGAAATAATCACAAGATAACATAATATCATCCCAAGGTGTGATAAAGTCCTCATCGAGGAGTCTTTAGGCTCTCATCAGTAACCATCTCTCAAAACTCTTTTTCTCGTAATTCTCTCTTAACTCTCTCCAAACTCTATATAGTCTCATGTCAAGGTTTTTGAGAAAATGCATACACACTATTTCTGATTTACATCTCTCTCGTATATTTGCTCCAAAAAAAAAAATATTTTATTTTTGGCAAATCCATATTTCGAATAAAATTAGATGTATCGTGGGGATAAATTTTCATTTTAAATGACCTGCATGTGGGGAAAATATTTTCACTAAGAAAGCATTATGTTATCCTCTCGTGCCTTGCCCCTCTTTGTTTTTTTTTTTTTTTTTCCAGTCTTCATTATCCAGCCAACAGGTAAAAGTTCAATAAGCATATAAAAATGGGCATGATGTCTGATCAAACAGAAATAAGATTGTAAAAAAGACTAGACCAGACCTCATAGGGCCTGGATCGCACAAAAGTTCTCCTATGATAAAATGCAGACCGGGGTTTTTCATTTTAGCAGACCCTGACCTGATGACCGTCACATAAAATGCTGGTTTCACCAATTCCAATCTCATCATCATACAAAATCGCCTGGTCCGGACCTCAGCTCAAAATGCAGCAGCTTCCCGCCCGTCTCATAAAATCCTTCTCTCTTCCCTCTTCCTCTGCTTCCACCACCCTCCAAGAAATCGCTGCTAACCGCAAAGGTATTCTTTAGCTCTCTCTCTCTTTGCTTGTGAACTGGGTTTTTCAATTGATTTGAGAATCTTCTGCTGTCTACTTTCAAAGGGTAATGGAATTGGGATTTGGTTGAAAAAATCTATCTAATCGTTTCAGGACTAAAAATTACCAAAACCCATCTCACAAACATTAACTGATTTGGTGCTGACCCATTATCCTAGTTTTTTCACGTGGTTACTCTTGGTTTAGTCATGCTTGTCATCCATCATGACCGTGGGCATCCATTTGGTGGTTATCTTTCATCTTTATAAGGCCCGACTTGAGCAGTTGGATTTGGAAGAGTCCCGCCCACACGCCTTTTTTTTATCTATGAGGTGAAAGTTGGCTTTTATGTGGTCTTGTTGAAACACTTTGCACATTGTTGTTTAGAACTGATTGTGGCACTCCCCAAGGCATTTCCATGAGTTCTTGAAATGGGATGACAGGAAAAACGCATATCGTTGGCTTGTTGAAGTAGCTTATACTCTGTTTTGCATGAAACATAGACTGATACAACCAAAGGCATTTTCTTGAGTCCTTGAAATGGAATGCAAGTGTGTCATGTGTGCTGTATTGTACCTTGAAATCAAGATATTGGGATTGTCCAACAATGTGAATTCATTGCAATGGAGATATTACTAATTCCATTAATATACAACTCATGTTGAGCCAACACCAAATTGATGGGATAAGGTTTTTGTCCCAACTATGTTGGAGTCGGCTACATGAACTCTTTTTTCCCATTCCAATCTATCCTAAGCCAATTCCTCGGATAGGTTGCACTTCTCCAGATCTATTGTTACGATTTCCATCCGCGTCCTCTTTTGCGCTACATAGAAAAACTTTTCCTCACTGGTGCCATTGCAAGCCTGCGTTCAACATGTCCAAACCATCTGAAATGTGTTTCTCTTATTTTGTCACCTATTGATGCTAGTGCTACCCCTAAATTCTCCCGATAGCACTCATTTCTTATTCTATCTTTTCTAGTTTTATCATGCATCCACCTCAACATTCTCATTTCCACTATACTAATTTTGTGCATGTGTTGTTTCTTGATTGACCAATATTCTGCTGCATAGGATATTTTTTTGTCTAATCGTTGTCGTGTAAAATTTTCTCTTCAATCTTGTTGGTATACGTTGATCACAAAGTACTCCAGAAGGAAGTCTCCACTTCAATCATCCTGCTCTTATCCTATGTTCGACATCTACCTTAGTCTCTCCATCCTCACCAATTATCGAGCCAAGGTATCATTATGAATTTCTTTGTGGTATCATTTGAGCTTCAATTCTCACAATAGTTTTACTTCTTTGCATATCCCCACTATCACTGAAGTTGCAATCCATATATTTTGACTTTGTATAACTTATTTTAAAAGCCATTGGATTTTGAAGCTTGCTATCATTCTCAAGTTTCACATTCACGCCATCTCTTGACTTTTTCACCAACACTATATCATCTGTAAACAATATACGCCAAAGTACCCCATCTTGAATATGACTAGTTAATTTGCCCATTATCAGTGTAAAAAGATAAGGGCTTAAGGTTGACCCCTGATGTAAACTTATGGTTACTAGAAACCCTCTACAAGTAGTTCTTACACTTGTTATCGCTTCCTCCACAAGTGTTTTTTTAGACCTTATTGGAAAAAACCCTAGAGTTCAACAAATCTACGATTTCAATTTGGTATCAGAGCATCCCAATAATTAGAAGGCTATCATATGAAGGGATCATGTGGATTAGATTGAAGAATAAATCAAGAAATATGTTGATCTTGCCCTAGCCAAATGTGATCCAGAATTTATCTAGATTACAGGGAGCAGATAATGATGCCTGTGAGTCTCTGAGATTAATTCTCTACAATCTTTGGTCTTTCGATGATTATTTAACAAGATTATATAAAGGATTGAAGCATCAGTAAGTGTATGAGAATTATTTGAAGAAATTTGCAATCTGAAGAAGTCTGGCAGAAGTCAACTCTTTCTATGAGTAATGACTTGGTTATTTTCTTATTCAACCCTTGTGAAACATCTCACATTGAGGCTCTAAACTATCAAAGAAGTATATAGGGCTCCTCCTGTAAATTTCAGGAAGTGTTTCTTGCAAGTCCTAGCCCTAGCTGAATGGGTCCAGTCAAATGTGCACTATTATTGTATAGTGCAGGCCACACTTTCCTTCTGTAATTATTAGATTAGATCCTTATTTACTGTAATTGCAACCTATGTATAGAAGGCACACATTATAAATAGCGAGACTCAGTATAAGGAATGATACAGTTCCTCATTCAAATGACGACGCCTCTTTCAAGTTTCTATATTTCTTACATTATGTCCTTCCTAGTTCCACTTTTTGCCGACTTCTACCTTTTTAAGTCCTCTGAACTGTGTCTTTTGCCATTTCCCAAATGGAAGTTTTTATTGTCATCCACATCATTTTGAACTTCTGTATTCCATCAATAAGTCTGATTATGTGTATAACTCTTGTTTTCCTTTAACTCTCCAAGCTTGTCTTGAGCAACCTTTTTGATACAATTGCCATTTGATCTATAGATGTCAATATCGTTTCGGACCCCATTTCGGTCCAGCCTCCAAAATGAAAAGTTGCGGCCGATTCAGAATTTCAACGAAACTTTTCGGAATTACATTTCGGAGAAATATAAAAATAATATATATATATATATATATGCAGAAAAATAAAAATAAAACAATAAATATGGATTTAATCCATTCTAGTAAAACTTCTTGGAATTCCATTTTGGTGAAATATAATAAATATAAAGTATATATGTATAAAAATTAAAAAATTAATTAATTATGTAAAATATCATTTTGGCCGACATGTGATTTTTTGTCCTAAATTAAATTTAAAATGAAAAGTTTTATGTGAAATTTCGTTTCGGCCACTTGACCAAAATAAAAAATTTCGGCCATTTTGGCCGAAGTGGTATGAATTAATAACTATGATTTCATCCCCAAATCACTGGAATTCACGGCCCAATTTCAAGCGCCTTGCTTCGAAACTCTCTCTAATTGTTGGTAATTTTCTCCCACCATCTTATTCATCAGAAATCCAGTCCTTTTTTTTTTAGCTATTCTGCTCTTAATTATAACATCCAAAATCAGTAATCTATATTGTGTTGTATGACCCTCTCCCAGAATGACTTACAACGTTTATTGAGATTTTTGGCATTGCATAAATTTTTCTTCCAAACATAATAAGCTGTCAGCTCTTAGATTGGGATATAAATCAAGCTGTAACAGTGGCTAATTGTAATTATGCCAGATAGACTGTGTAGTTTTTTTAACACATGTACCTTATTTTCGTCTTAGATTGTATGACCAGTTACAAACTGCAAACCTTAACAACCAGTATTTTTCAGATATCGGAGGAATTCTATAGTTGATGGTTCTAATATTGTTTAGTTTCCTAGGAGTTGCAAAGGTTGTCTTGAAGAAGGGAAAAACACAACTCTTCCGGGATGGGAGTGCCAATGGTCTATAGTGGTGCAGTTGATAGAATCATTGGTAGGCCTCCACCAAAGACTGGGGACGTTGTGCTCGTTGCAGATGGATCAGAAAAACCCATTGGATGGGGCTTGTACAATTCAGTATCTATGTTCTGTGTCCGACTCATGCAACTAGAAGCAGAAGCTGCGAGGTACATTTCCATCAAAACTTCCTGGTTTGGGTCTTTATTTGACATGGTAGAAATGTGAGAATGTTGTTACCTTTTGAATTATGAATACCACCCTTGCATTTTTGGTTTCAGAGATCCTTCTTGTGCGTTGGATATGAATAAGCTTCTAGAGTCAAGAATTGATGCTGCTATAGAGTTGCGTAAGAATGTGGGGCTTCCCTCGTCAGACACCAATGCGTACCGGCTTGTAAATAGTGAAGGGGACAGGCATGCATCCTGATTTGGAACTCGTGTTTTTCTAGTAATTTGTAACCATGTAAGGGTAGAACACGGCTTTAGGAAAGGCTGTTGAGGATAAGAATGTGAGAAAAGAGAGTTTCAAAAGAAAATAGGTTGGTTAGGTTTTATACTTGCCTAGTTGTAGCGGCCATCATGGGCCGATACATGCTATCGGGGATAAATAGCCTATGTCTGATATATTTTTGTTCTATTCTTCTACTGCACTTCTTTTTATATTTTCCTTTAATTGTTGTTGCTCCAAAAAAAAAACCCCTCAAATACAACACCCAAAACCCCCATCAAATCCTCCATCCCAAATCATCCTTAACTCATATCCTTAAAATACCCAATGTTTCTCTACAAATTCCCTTCAAATTGAGCTCCAAACCAACCCCGATTCTAGCTGTAACCCTAAAATTCAAGAATTCTCCAAAAAAATTTTTTCCATTAATTTCGGACCTAGTAAACCCTAAAATCTGCTCCAATTAAAAAAACTTACATCTACCTATCACAATTCACAAGCCTAACTAACCGTATCCTAACCCTATACAAACCCTTGGCTGAAATCCTCACTTACCTAATTTCTACGACAGTATACCTGCAGATCCATATCAGTACCATATCAATCCCTAAAAGGCCTCAATCTACCACAATATAAACTCTAATCGAATCTCTAACCTGTTCCCAATTCCCATCAATTCCCAACCTATTCCAATCAAACCGTAGCCCTGATTTTCCCCAAAGCAACTCTTCAACTTTCCAGAACCTTTTGCCAATTTGTAGCAGTCCCCAAATAGCGTTGGTCCATTTCAAAACCATCCCCCAAGCAACCCTTAAAACTTACCCAAATCTTTTCATACTTGGACCAAACCTTTATCAGAACATCCTACACCTATTCCAGCCCATATCCTATCCAGAGCCTCGCTGAGAATTTTTTAAAATTCCCCAACAACTTGTTGCCTTCACAGAAATTCTATGATAGCAGTACAATCAACCCTTCTCCTACCACTCCTATCTTGAAATCTTTCCCCTTTATTTGGTCCATTACTAAAACCATCATGAAACTGGATGTCCTGAAAACAATTAACGCAATATGGAAACTTTGGAGCTTCAGAGACTCGTCAGAGAATATGTTCCTTAGTTTTTGTATTGGTACAAAAATAGGGATTGGTATTATGAGAATGCGTTCTAGTGAGCTGTTCCTTAGTTTCAAGCGAGAAAAAATGACAATTAATGAATATATCGATCAATTCCAAGTGTGAGTGAGTTTTTTTTTTGGTAAAAGAGTGAGTAAGAGTTCCAATGTGGCTAAATAAAATTCCAAGTACTATATTATTTATATGCACCCGAGGAGAGCAGGAAATATAATTTAGCTTGTTTTATCAAAGGTCTCCAATCAGATGTATGGGAGAGTATGAGTTTTTGCCAAGACATTCAAGAAGCATATTATGAAGCTTTTGCGGTTGAGGACAAACTTCAACGACGCCATATGAGATAATTTCAGTCTCTAGCTAGGATGTTCTTGTAAAGACGAGCCCATAGTGTTCACATGCATCATCTATTGCATCACCGTGCAATCAAGGGAATCTTCTCCAAAGTGACTCTTCACAAGAACCACCGCAATGTCTTATTAGAGCAAGATACCAACAATATCTTCAAAATGTTAATCCCATGAAAATCATGGATCATGTGGAAGAAGAGCCAAAGGAGCAAAAGTTAAAAGAGCCTAAAGAAGTCATGATTGCAATAAAAGAGCTGAAAACCATGAAAGGAGAAATGAAGGATGGCATAGAAAAGCATGAGCATGACCATGGATGATGAAATTAGATGAAGCAACATCTAAAGCTTCTAATTTGGTCCATACTTCAGAAGAACTAGAGGAATGGCCTGAACCTCCATACTTGAAGAAATTAGATGAAGGAACATCTAAAGCTTCTACGATGGATTATACTTTAGAAGAACTTCAAGAAAGGTTGGATCAAATTTCTTTCTATGGACAATGTTGATGAGAAGATATAAGAGGGAAAGGAAGAAGAGGAAAAAGACGATATTGAAGACTTGGACGTAGTTAGCAATAAGCCTGATTATCCAACAGATCTGATAACATTGACAATTCCAGAAGAGGAATGGATCATCGGAGGAGAAATCTATTATTCCTTGGATTTCGCAAGAAGATCTTGCCGTTGAAGCCCCTCATATTGGCTTCTTCTTCAGAGATCAATGATGGATATGTGAAGATTATGATTTGATGGTATAAATTCAGCAATTAAAGCACCAAATGGTTTGTTCTCACATCCAAGCAAAATTTGACCATCAAAAGAAGCAACAAATCCAATCTACTTCTAGCTGGAGGAAGACAAGTAAAATCCATTTCCTAATTCAATTAACAAAGCCATATCATCTCACAGGATGCATGGGCCATCACGTGGTACTCAGCTTCATTATTAGAGTGTCCTACTATGGCCTGTCTCTTCCTTTTTTCACGTTACTAAGCTGCCACTGACTAATGTACGACCCTTTAATGGTGTGTTTATCTACTTTAGATCTTGTCCAATCAACGTCACAATATCCAGCGGGCCATATCAAGTTTCCCACAACTGCTACCATAACAACCCTTTCCCTGGATTTCTTTCAAATATCGTAGTATCCAGTAGACCGAATCCAGATGATAAAATTATAAAGCACCCATAAACTGAAACTGACTTCCTACACCAAATAGGTAAATCTAGATGAGCGTCTCTTTGTGTTCGACTTTAGCTGACTTCATGTTACTTCCCTCGATGAACAGTTCCCTGATAAGGTGACATGTCAACTTCCTCTTGCAGATCATCATGTAAAAGTGCATTCTAGATGTCTAATCGATGAAATGGCAACCCAAGTTTGTTTCTGTAAAAGGAAGAGATATGGTGTTCCTACCTAGAGACCACATTCTATTGCAATATTCCACAAAGTGCGGTACTTAGCAGGTGCACCGACAAAATTTTGATTTCTTTCGTACTCCATAAAAATCATTCAGCTGAGTCTTTTTTTTTTTTTTTTTAAGAAGGTAGCAGAAATATATTAATTAAGAACGATAGAACAACAATTATGTTCGAAGCCAAAAAACAGAAGGGAGCCTGTATAAAAGACATATACCACACAACCCCAACCCAACGCAAACAACTAGACTGTAATAGCACTTAATTCAGCTGAAGGGAGCTTGAGTGCAGCATCTTTTTCTAAAGTACAAATAAAAAATGGAATTTAAATTCTATATTACTTTTTGTTGTATGGAACAAAATTTATGAGAATTTCATGATCTTCCCTGTTAAAATGGTCAATAAGGTTTTTAAAAAAAAAAAAAAATGTCAGTAAGGTTTTATAGAGAAAAATGTAACTTACACGAATCCTTAGTTTTCAAACTTACCGGGAAGTAATAGAGAATGCAATGAAGCCATTTTCATTGAACTTATGTATATCCTTTCTTTTTCACTTCATCTTGGCTTATTCCTTATGTACATTTAATTTATTTGGGCAACTTTGTCTTATTTATGACTTTGGACTTGTTTTTCTATTACAGGTTATCTGGCTTAATTGTTGATGTTTTTGGGAATTTGGCTGTAATTGCATCATCTGCAGCTTGGGTTGAGAAGTATAAATCAGAAATACAGTTCTACATTAGTAGAATTGCTGAAATAAATCATGTAAAATGGAGACCATCTGTTGATATCTTGAAAGAAGAAGGGTTAGATTTATCAGATCTAGGAGACTCCAATCCAATCCCTTCTCTTGAGAAAGTGAAGGTAAGAACGTCTTGACCTTTTTTTTTTTCTTTTTTGATAGCTGACAATACTCAAACTGCGACCTTGTATGTGCGACACCGAGTGTCTGCACCCTATGCTACAGGCTCTTGTTGAGCTTCAAGGGCCTTATTTTCCTTTCTTCTTCTACCACTACTTTTTAATTCCTCTTTGGTTCTTGTGTATGGGCTGTGTGTCCTTTGGTCTCTAAGGGAGACTAACAATTAAAGTTCATCTGTGTCGTGTGCGTGATGGGGAAGTCAATTATATAGGCCATCTTCTCACTTAGGCAATTAATGGAAAAATACCGATACAAGAGGAAAAATATTTATATGGTCTTCATCGATTTAGAGGAAGCCTATGACAGGGTACCTAGAGATTTGATTTGGTGGCTTTTAGATAGGAGTATCCTAAGGGGTTATATGAGGAAGCAGTAACGGGTGTGAGAGCTACCTTCTGAAAGAGACAGGTGAGTTTCCAATGACCATAAGTTTGCATCAAGGGTCGGCTTTAAGTCCTCATCTCTTTGCATTGATTATAGATGAGTTAACTGCTCATATTCAAGAGTAGGTACCTTCGTGTATGTTGTTTGCAAATAGATTATGTTAGTGAATGAATCAAGAGATGGCGTGAATGTGATATTTGAGAGATGACGGGAGTGTTTAAAATCCAATGGCTTTAAAATAAGTCATATAGGGGTAGACTATATGAACTACAACTTTAGTAAGGTTGTGCGAAGAGATGAAATGCCTATGAGAATTGTAGCTCAAGAGATAATATAAAGGGATTCATTCCGATACACCGGCTTGATAATCAGTAAGAATGGAGATTGGAGTGATTGAGGAAGATGTCGAATATAAAATAAGCAGGATGGTTGAAGTGGAGACTTCCTTCTTAAGTGCTTTGTAATTGGCGCATGCCAGCTAGATTGACGAAAAAATTTGATAGGATAGCAATCAAACTGGCCATGACTTATGGAGCAGAATGTTGGCCAATCAAGAAGCAATATATGGCCAAAATAAGTGTAGTAGAGATGAGAATATTGCGATCGATGTGCAGTAAAATGAGGAAGACAGAGTTAGAAATGAGCACATTAGGGAGCATGTATGTGTAGCATCAATAGGTGATAAATTAAGAGAGACTGGTTTGACGTTGCTTAGACATGTCTAATGTAGCCCAACAACAGGAAAGGTGATTCAAGTTGATGGCCCACCAAGGGAATGGGGTAGGCCGAAGAGGACATGGATGAAAGTAGTAAGGTTAGATCTGAAGAAATGAAACCTATCCAAGGATTTCATTGAGAATAGATTGGAATGGAGAAATAGAATTCATGTAGCTTACCCCAACATATTGGGAAAATGCTCTGATGATGATGTGTCGTGTGTCCATTTGTGTGTGAAGATTCCTTAACATTGTTGCTTTAACCCATCTTTTCAAGATCACATTTATAAGTTTACTCCTCCAATCAACCCTATTATAAACCAGGCTCTAATTGATTCCAAATAATGATATGTCTTTCCTCGTCACTTCAACTAATGACTATTGGTATCCCCCTTCTCATAGACTCATAGTTCCTTGCACTAAGTAACAACTAGACAACAATAAAACCTGCGCTAGTTTCATGTAATGATGCATGGATACTTCAAAATGGGCAAGGTGTCTCGTATCCAATACTTCACTTTTTATGTGTAAAATCCTTGTCCCTACATGTCTAAAGGCATGTCCCTGTTGTATCCATGCCATATCTGGGCACCATAGGTTTCATGTTATATTTGGAGTTAATTATTTATAGTTAGTATTGCTTTGTATTACTACCTGTGAAAGAAGTTGTTTGTAATTGGGATTATGGTTTCTAGTTGAATGGAAGGACTAAGAAGAGCAAGGCAAAAGTACTAACAAAGAGGCTTGACGAAAGACGTTTGTTGTGTGCTCATGCGTGATCATAATCTATTTAATCATCATCATCTTTGTTACGACCTGAAATCCGCGCTTGAGTGAAGAGGTTTTGTGTGACCATGTGCGATCGTAATCTATTAATCATCATCATCATCATCTTTATCATGACGTGAAACCCGGATTTCAATATAATTCCGTCTTTGTGCTGTGAGTGTAATTTTTCTGCATTTGTGAGATTACGTCAAATCTAATTGCAACACAAATATTTTTTTTTTAACATCAAACATTGCACAACAAAGCTCAAGTATTAATAAATCCTAATTATTAATTAACTTTAAATAGTCTAACCAAATAATAAACTAAATCAAACCATATAAACTTTGACCAAATTTAGGGTCTTATTTCAATCATCCAACATGAAAAGAAACTAAATCAAACTAAACATTTATCTACGAAGCATTCTTGGAAATCTCTAGACTACGCCATCTGCGCTCCACCCTTTTGTCTCCTGAGGTTTCCTTTTGTAAACGTTATCCTCCTTAGGATTTGGGACTACTTCCTTACCTGTAAAGTGTTGTAGATTGGGTTAGGCTTACAAAAACCTAGCAAGTAAGGAAGCCTTCAAAATATCACATAGAATCATGCAAATAGGAGCATAGACAAGTAATGATTGCATGAGGTCAAAGGCATGGTTAAACAACGCGAGATTAGTGAAAGATCAGAATTACATAATACCATAACATAACATGATAAGGGCGAATCCACATGAGCTAAAGGAGATGTGTTCTAGCCCCACTTCAAGGCCATCAAAATGCCATGGATATGGTAGCCCTTGCTGTTTCTTTTATGGCAGGCTGTCAGAAGTGGTACTCGAGAATTCCTCATGGGAATGCATGGCAGTCAAAATATGTCAAATCAATTTGGTATCAAGGGATCGTAATCACTTTCAAGGCTAATTACAATTAGTTATATAATAATTGTAAAAGCTCCTACACGACAACATGTGGCCCATGCTAAGTTGGTAACAACTTTGTGACGCCAACTTGTTAGGAGTCAAAGGTTCCAGTAAAACATAGATGATAGACAAATACTCTACAAATAGAGAACCACTCCAGAGCATAAGCAAATATCCATCAAACAACTTCAGGTGGGATGTTTGTTTTTTATTTTTTATTTTATTTTTTATCGGAAACGAAAATATTCAGAAGTTTTGTCCAAAATGAAGTGTGTTTCATTGCTCTAGTCATGTTATGAACATTTGCGTTGCCTTAGACTAATAGAGAAAAATACTTCCTTTAATTTGGAGGAATTAATGTAAATACTAGGTTCTCTCTATTTGAACCAGTCCCTGCTTAAACAACATCATTAGGCGGTGTAATTTTTGATGAAAATGAGGTGGTTGTTCTTATGAGCATAGGAACTAAATCTCACTCAAAACAATAGAAGCACCAACAAAAAACTTCTCCTCATGGAACCCATTAATTGTATCTTCTTAAAATCAATAATATGTTTCTCAAATAGCCATATAACCAAAGTAACTGGAAATATAAACCAAATCTTGTACATCAAGCATATGCACACATTGAGTGGAAACTAGAAGATCTAGGGTTTCTAGGCAATATAAGCTCCTGCCATTTAAAAATCCAACAGTTCATTACCATAATTGGAGCCCACCTGAACATGATATAGCCACACTTTCGGTACCAAAGTCTCTGGTGGTTTTATTAGGAATAAGCCAACAGCTATTTATAAGAATATAATGACTCAAAATAGGAAATTTAATCACATCCATTATAAGAAACCTAATCAGGAAATAATAGGAAATCTAATCACAAGAGGAAACCCAATCACATCCATATTAGGAAACATAATCACAAGAAAAACTCGCCTAATATAACCCAAATCAGATCTAATCCTTATCTAACATGAACTTGTCCTTTCTGTATCCAACCTTCTTTACAATACTTGTAATGTGCAAAATCAGCCATGCAGTGAATGACGTCAGCCGTAGGTGTCAAGGAAGAAAATAAGGTTGTTGGGTGAGGAGGGAACAAAATGATGGAAGAAAAATGGAGAGAAAGATGGACCTACAGATAGACAGTGACCAACCAGCAAAGCATTATGGACATTTTGGCAAAAAAAAGAAAAAGAAAAACGAGGATATGTTTATTCTGAACAAATCAGAGTGGTGCAGTGGAAGATTATCCAAGGCTTTTGATCTGCAATATCTGGTGTTTCTTTTCATTAGTAAAAGTTAAGTTTATAAGAATATTCAAGTCAAAAAAGAGAAAACTTTAAGACTTCATAGTTACTTGGATATGTGAAGCCAAGTACTCATTAAGATATGGGTGAGTGTTCATCCAGAATGGTGTGTAGCATTTAGGCTCATCAGATATGCTGTCTAGCATGCTATGGGTCAGTTGATCAACAATGTTGTTGAGTATGAGTTTGTGGAGCACCTGAAGTTGTAATACCCATTATCAGTCAATCAAAAGTTATGTTTGGAGAAAATCAAGCTGACAGTCCCTCATCACATTTGTTGTACAAGAAAGCAGATATATAGTGTTCAGTTCAAGTTTATACATTAGTATCTATGTTCCAGCTTGAGGATTAGGATTTCCCATTATGATGTAATTGGGTTTTCTAGTATGATTAGGAGGGTTAGGTTTCCTAGTTTGAGTTGATGTCTTTGGTTCTAATCTATAAATAGCCATTGGTTATTGGCAGTAAAGTAAATCAGTCAATTTAGTTAATAAAAGACCAAATAATCCAGTCAAGATGTAGCCCTAACATTTAAACAGAGGGAACAAAAGGAAGGAAGAAAAGGGGAGAGAAAGAAGGAAGGAAATGGAAAAAGAAAGTGGAGAGAGAGAGAGACAGAGAGATTGGATTTAGGTTTTGGGTTTCTAGTTGAATGGAAGAAGGAAGAAGAATAAGCGAGTACAAGAAATGAAGAGGTTTTATGGAGAGATTGTACAATTGTATTTTATTAATATGAGGTTTTTGCAATATTTACTAAGATGCCACAAATCATCCTCATTACAAATCATCATCTTCATCAATTCATCACCATCAAACCCTTGTCCCAACCATGTTGGAGTCACCTACATGAATTCTGTTTTTCCATTGTGGTCTATCTGGGCCCAAAATCCTTGGATAGGTTATGCTTCTTCAGATCCATCCTTACTACTTCCTCCATGTCCTCTTCGACCGACCCTCTCCATGGAAAAACTTCTCGCCGGCATTATTGCTGGCATGTATTGAACATTTCCAAACCATCTCAAAGGAGTCTCTCTTAGCTTATCACCGATGGCTTCTACCCCTAAATGCTCCCAAATGAGGTCATTTTTTATTCTATATTTCCTGGTTTTACCACGCATCCATCTTTTGTTTGTCTATGCCATTTTACCACACATCCATCTGCCAATCACAAAGCACTCCAGAAAGCCCTCATAATTACAAATGAGGACCAAAATTAAGCAAATTACGCAGAAGCCATAATTTATCTGTCTACTGAAGTTCTACGTATGTTTATACAAGAGAGCACAATGTTTTTTTTTTTTTTAAGATTATTGTACTTGGGTATATTATAAATGCTTAAATGTTTTTAATACTTCAGGGATTCTTTCCAGGTTAAGGAAAATGGGATTTCTTACACAATCTCACTGGAGGGTCAAAAAACAGGATTTTATGCAGATCAACGTGAAAACCGTTACTTTATATCATCAATTTCAGAAGGTCGGAGAGTGCTTGATATTTGTTGCTACAGTGGCGGATTTGCTCTAAATGCAGCATATGGTGGTGCTGCGGATGTCATTGGTATAGTATTGAATATACTAAAATTGTCTTTTGTGCTGTCTTTGGCTCAGAACTTTTTGATCTAAAACCTAAATGAATGATGAGAAATCATAAGAATAAAGTATGTTCTAAAAAACTGTGATACAGTGGTAGCAAGTTTGTCTATATAAAACCAAAGAATTTCCAAAAATGAGTCAACTTGGATGTAGTCCTAAGTTCTAACTTGATTTGACTTGGTCCGGCTCAGGTAAGTCTCATTTTTGGCTGGCTTGGACAGTGTGACTTTTCTGATGCTGACCAAAACAGTTGCTTTTAACTTTTGACAGCTCGTTTTTCCATCTTTGACCTGTTATGGGGATAGATATTTAATATTAACATTTAACAACCCTATTGATGACTGCAACGATGAGAATTGATATGAAATGTTAAATTATTTGTTTTCTCCTAATATCAACTCTAAGAAATTATAGTTTCTTCAATTTTCCTTTTGAAAAGTGCTTTCTTTGCCCTTTCTATTTAATCTATTTATTATTTTTTACATTTTTAGGGATAATTAAATAGAATTGTATGACTTGGATCAGCTTAGATGGCCCTGTTTCTGTCAATGCCATGTCCCACCTTGGAACCAAAATACTTTCTTTGAATAGAAGTAATTGGAACTATAGCTAATTTCTTAAATCCATTTCTTATTTCTTATATTTTTCATAGTGTTGGTGATATTGATACCTAAACTTGGGTCTAATGGGACGAACAAGTAATTCTCATTGATTCCTACCTCTATGATTGTAGTCTTCTTTTAAAATTATATAAAATGTGTAATAATTGAAGTCTTCGTTTTCTAGGCATTGATACCTCAGTGCCTGCTTTGGAGCTTGCAAAAGAAAATATCCTTCTTAACAACTTGGATCCAAGAAAAATATCATTTTCAAGAGAAGATGCAACTGAGTTTATGAAAGATGCTTCTTCAAGGCATCAGTCGTGGGATTTAGTTATACTAGATCCGCCAAAATTAGCACCTCGAAGAAAGGTACCTACTTATTTTTGAAGTTCCTATTCAAAGAAAGTTGATTTTAGGTTTATACATGTACTTTGTCATGTTCGTAACTCCCACTTGTAGTTTCTTGTAATTCCAAATTTTAATGGTTAGCACTAAAAATGTGTTTACTTTACAACTCCCCAAATTAAGATCATCCATATGAAACTACCTTGTTTATGAGGATTATTTCTCTCGTTCTCATCATCCTAGAAAATATATTTTTAAAAAAAATATAAAAATGGCACATATTGGTATAAATTTAAGCAGTTTTCATTGTGTGAATGAGCTAAATATCATGTATTCACTATTGAAGGATCCATTTGGGTGTTTAGGGTCATGGTTCAAAGTCATGGTTGTTTGTGATGACGACCCTGAAAAACAATATGATGTAGTGTCACGTCATGGTGTGAACTTTTTTCGAAAAAAAAGAAAAAAAGAAAAAAAAGAACATATATATATCCAAAAAATTCATAATATTGAAAATGCTAGGAAATTTTTTTTTATTAGTACAAACTACAAAACCAAAATATTGGGTCCCCCTAAGTCATAAGATCTTGTACTCATGTTTTCCCAGAAATTATTCAAGGTTTGTTCAAATTTAATTATAGATTTACTTGTATATGTTAAAAGTACTAGAATGGTCATAAACTAGTAATTTTAAATTTGAGTTATAGCACTCAAGTAGATGTAAGTTTTAACTTACAAAAGTACTAGAATGGTCCCACATCCCACATCGCCCAAGTAATGGGTTTGGCAGGGTTTCATATACCTGTTTGGGCCTTCCACCTATCAGCTTAAGCTTTTGGGTTGGTACATGGTATCAGAGTTGGTTCCTATCATTCTTATGTAGCCCACGTGGCAGACCTGTCCATGAAATCTGTTGGGCCTGCATGTGAGGGGGAGTATTGGGAAAATCCCACATCCCACATCCCACATCCCACATTGCCCAAATAATGGGTTTTACAAGGCTTCATATACCTATTTGGGCCTTACACCTATAAGCTTAAGCTTTTGAGTTGGTACATGGTATCTTACAGTATGTACATAAAAACGGTGTGTTTCTTATACACATTATACAGAATTGTATTCTTATAAAAATAAATAAATAAATAAATAAGATCTTTGGTTAATTCATTGTGAAGGAGATATTGGTAGTGCTTCCTATTAACATGTGGAATGTACTTTTCAGGTTCTACAAAGTGCGTCTGGAATGTATAGAAACTTGAACGCTCTAGCAATGCAAATAACAAAGAAGGGTGGTCTTCTTATGACTTGCTCATGTTCAGGAGCCATGACTCAAAGTGGAATGTTCCTGCGTACTCTTCAGGTAAGTCATTTTTCTCACGTGCTTACCTCCAGCAACAGTTTATTGCTGTGCATAGAATCCTTATATAAATATATGAGAAATCAGCTAAACGTGATCTATATCTTGAATCTTCAGAAATTAATTGTTCGCTTGTTTGGCAACTCTACTAATAGAGTCAAGTAAAGTGAAGCCCCCATTTCTAAAAAAAAGTCACATCAAAAGCAATTTCATTCAAATTTCTTGCCATATTATATTAAAAAAACCTCCACTTTTATATTCAAAAGTCAAAAAAAAAAAGAGAGTAAACTTCACTCAACTCCATTAGTAAAAGCCCAAACAGCCCCAGCCGTTAATGTGGAAGGATTCCTATTGCGTCATTCAAGGGCAACCTGGTCATCACAGGTCCACAATTGTTTGGTGGGGTTTTGATTGCTATTGTTGAACGATGTTAGATCCTGAACCTGATAAATGTTTCTAGGGCTCTGCTTGGACCTATGTAAACCAAATGCATGTATTCAGTTTGGCACAAGTCCAGAATCCAATCATTTGGATATGCCAAGTTATGCATTACTGCAGTAAGCAAGTAACTTGGTTGCAACAAAATCCTGGTAATTTAAAAACCCTCTCAAAAGCTAGGAACCCATGGGGAAATCAGGGACTCTCCAGTTAATCAGATTTTCAGGGACCCAAATTAGAACACTCTGACCTGTAGGTTGTGGCTTGTGGGTCTTGTTGCATGTAATTGAGTTTTGAGCAATGAGATTTACTAGGCAACCACAATTACACATACCCAAATGCCCCTAAATCTTATCAAATGAAAACAAGCAAAGTGTTGTATGGGCTTCGGGATTAGATGGTGATGGTGGATCAAGAAGTGTGTTTCCTCTGCAATTTTTTCAGTGATGATCAATCGCTTCCCTAAGGAGTTTCTTTCTTGCTTTTAGAGGCAGACAAGGGGATCCCCTCTCTTCCTTTCTTTTTGTCTTTGTGGGAGAGACTCTTAGTTGCATGATAGTAGCTGTAGAATATCAAATTTCATCAAGGGTTTTCAGCCAGTGTCGGCTGCTCCAATAGTGAGTCATCTCCAATTTGCTGATGACAGTTGAAGATTGAGTGCAGGGGAGCAAATGAAAAAAATATCAAAGCTATTTTTCTTTGTTTCGAAGCAGGTTCGGGTCTGAAGGTGAGTTTTTTATAAGTTGATTGGGGTCCAAACTAATCTGGCTTGAGTTCAGGTGTTAGTGATCTTATGAGTTTCAAAGGCGGCTCTCTTCCAGCATCTTACCTAGGTTTACCTCTTTGTTAGAGTGGAGCACCAAAGCTTTCTGGAATCTGGTGATCAAGTGAGCGGAGCAGAATTGGCAACGTGGAAGGCCAAATATTTTTCCTAGGGGTGTAGAATCACCATCCAGTCTTCCTATTTTTTTCATTATTCTTTTTTTTTTTTTTTTTTTTTTGAAATGCCCTACGTCGGTCCTCAATTGTTTTGGAATGTTGCAATGTGAATTTCTTTGTCAAGGCAGAGAGGTAAAGAAGAAATGGAATTTGGTAAATTGTCCATTGGGTCCAGACATAAGAAGGGAGGGGGCTGGGTTTTAGGTCATTACGGTAGATTAATCAGGTTTTGTTGCTCAAATGGATTTGGAAGATTGGCGATGGGTCAGACGGTTTATAGTATCAGATTATTGCGAAAAAATATGGTGTCTGCAGGAATGGATGGATTGTTCTGCCTCCTAACGTCTGTAATTCTGTCGTTTGAAGAGGTTACTTGTCAATTGGAGAGTAGTTAATGAGTAATGTCAGATTCCATGTGGGTCTGGGCGACCACACTTCTGGCAGGATATGTAGGTTGGAAATAGATTCCTTGCATTCTAGTTCCCTGATCTTCTCCCTTGTGAAGGATCCTCAGGCTTCTCTGCGGAGTTATTTAGCTAGGAGCCTAGGATTGGTGATCAAGTTGGTTTAGGGGCCTATTTTCATAAGGAATCTTCCTGTAAGTGGAGGAAATCCAATTTTGGAACTTGCTTCGTGTGTTGTGTAATGATTATTTTTCTGCCGAAGGTATAGATAAGAGGGTATAAATGGGTACAATGGATGGTGAATTTTTAGTATCTTCATTTTCTCATATCCCATCGTGGAGTTCTTCCCCTAGTTGTCAATTCCGTTTCAGTTGTCATTTCGGTCTAGCCTCTAAGATGGAATATTTCTGTACTTCGGAATTTCGGCAAAACTTTTCGGAGTAACTTTTCGGAATAAAAAAATTAAAATACATATACATATATTAAAAAAATAGAAAAAAAAAAAAAAAAACAAAATATAAATTATGCATGTTTCTTGATATGGATATTGAGAGAAAAAAATAGTGAAAATTGTTCTACAAACCGAAATGGACTAAAATGGACAACCAGAATGGACTGAAATTCAAAGTGGAGTTTTTTTGACCCACATTCTGTTTCAGCTGAAAGACCAGAACGAAAAAATCCGGCCATCCTGGCCGAAATGAAACGGAATTGACCACTATGGTTCTTCCCCAGCTTTGGTGGCTCGCCTTTGGTCTTTTAGGCCCTCCTTAAAGTCTGGCATCTAGTTGGTTGGCTTGCTAAGTGGCATTCTCACTATGGACGATCTTTGGGGGTGTAGCATTTTGGGGTATCTTGCTTGCGTCGTTTTAAAGAATTCTTTATTTCTTCTATGATTAGGAATTGGCATGAGATCGTCTTTTCTTTGGTCTTCAAGCCTCATTGTGATTCCGTTTGGTGCTCCCTTATAAGCTTAATTTTGATGGGAGCGCAAATGACAACCCTGGTGTGGTTGGTTTGGGAGGGATCATTTGAGATAGCGATACAGTGAGCTCTCTCCTTTTTAGGCCTGGGCGTTGGCAAGTATATACTCACTAACGCGGAAATGGATGCTATGGTATTGACCTTCGCAAAGATCAGTGTTTGAATCTTTAGCATTTTATGGTGCTAGGTGATAATTGGCTACTGGCTTGTGTGGAGCTCCCTGGGCCATTGCAAATGTGGTGGAGTAGGCGGTTGACCTAGCTAAACTGTAGCTGCTTCCTTAGCTCATGTTAAGAGAAGTGCTAATTCTGAGGCGGAAGCTTTGGCGAAAAAGGGTGTGAATTGTTGGACTTTATTAATACTTTGGGATTGAATCATTTGCATCTTCTGGGGAGGTACTTGGTTTCATTTTTGTTTGGTGGTATTGTGGTAGCTTTTCATGATGTCTCTCGTACTGTTTACCTTCTTTTAATAAAATTGAGTTACCATTCAAAAACATTAAAAAAGTAGAAAATTAAAACGACTGGTATCTTGATATTTGCACTTGGATTTTTCTATTTCGTATGTTCTTTCCATCTGCAATCATGGACGACACATGAAGGTTTTGCTGTCAAAGTATTCCTTGAATCATTTAGGGACATAGAAATATGACAAATGGAGACTGTTGTCTAATTTGTTAGGAAGTACTAAGTACTGTGGGTTAAGTTTGTGGTCTGGGAAACTATTAGCAACACCATTTACTGCTTTGCCTTTGCTTTCTTTACCACCAACATATTACTGGTTTTAATGAAGGTTAAATTAATGAATGCTTGTGATTAGTGCTATGACCCAAGTGGAATCCACATGGGTGCACTTTCTGATCTGTTTAATTTTTCAGGAATCGCATGCATGATTGTTTCCAGGTCGCAATCCATTTAGGATGCTAATGCTGACATCTGACTATTCATTTTAAAAATAATAATAAAAGTGCATGTGGGTCAATTCAGCATCTGAATCTGTACTCAAGTTCAGATCGAATTTGATTGGGCCTAGTAGAGCCTGAATTGGAGTTCGTATCTGAACTCTAAACAGTAAACAAGCCTGTAGGAGTCCAATGGGTGAAATGCCAATATATAGATATGGCCTGTTAAGTAATTTGAGTAGAAACTGTAGGGGTGCACATGGGCGGTTCGGATCAGTTTAGAGAGGAAACCATCAACCAAACTGAACCCATCGATTTTCTATTTTCCCAAATCGAACCGAATTGCCCATGTGCTCAAACCGAATCGAACGGAAAGGAACCGGTTCGGTTCGGTTCGGTTCGGTTCGATTACGGTTGTTTTTGTTTTTATTTTATTTTCACAATAAAATGGCAGTTCAATTGGTGAGAGACGTTGAACTTCAAATAACGGAGTGAGGGTTCGAGTCTTCTTCAAGTAATTTTTCATATTCTTTTATATATTTTATAAAAAAAATATATATATTTATATAATTGGTTCGGTTTGGTTTGAGCTGTTTAACCTCACCTTTAAACCGAAAACCGAGCCGAACCGAACGATTTGAAGGAAATCCGAACCGTGACCGAACTGCTCTACTACAAAACCGATCTGTCGGTTCGGTTTAGTGGTTTAGCGGTCTTTTTGTGCACCCCTAGTTGAAAGGGCTGATTTGATCTATAGCCAGCTATAGAAAGAGATAATTGAATTTGAGAAGAATCAGGAGATGAAGAAGCAACTTTAGAGTCACGGAAGATTTCAAAAAACAAGCTGTAAAGTCTCGGTGCCTAAGATTTGGGGACCAAGGCAGTACTTTATATCAATGTATAATTTTCATATTTACAAATAACCCCCCAGTAGTAATAACTAATAAGGCCCTCAGTTCTCACTTTTTTATTTTTATTTTTATTTTTTTTCAAACAGAATCCCTATGGACCAATAACGTAAAAAACGCAGTTAATTTCAATTAGGTCCTATATGTTTATGTTGATATGAATGACTTGTTTTTATTTATTTTTAAATAATAAAAATACCCAAATATGTTTTAATTCCCTTTGACCCTAACTTTGCATTTTACCATTTCGCTTTTCTCTTCACCGTGCCTGAGAGGTACAGACATTGGTGTTTGTCTAAAATCAATGATTGGTTTGAAAATCAGGGGATTAATGGATTCCCAGCCCTAGACTGAGAATCGTCCAAAGAGTACATCCATGTCTGTGTTCTCATAACTATACCAGCTTGTTTTCCATGTATTACATCTATGCATGGTTCATTGCCGATGGCTAGAGGACATAGTGCCATCTAGCAGCAACCAACCGGTGGATGCTCACTACTGTTTGGTTAAAGGCATTTTTGACGAGGATGTTGGGAATTTCTGACATGATGTGACATCTTGTCTCTTGTGCATTTCAAATATGATGTTCGATGCAAGAGTTTAGAATTCCAGATCAAATAAAAAGGCACTTTTAGCCTATTGAATTCGAAAAATTCAAGCATTTCCAATGCTAGTAGAGGGGTTGAGCATTTGGAATTCTACTTTGGGAGACGGCATTTGGAATTCTCTTGGACAAGAATTCTCATAGTTCTTCCAAACAAACATGCTAACATGCATAACAGAATGGTACTATTCCTGTTTGTTTGGAAGAATTGTGGGAATCTGAGAATTCCAAATGCCGTGCCTCAAAGTAAAATTCCAAATGCCCAACCCCACTCTAGCATTTGGAACACTAAAATTCTGGAAATTCATAAGACTAAAAGTGCCTTTTCATGTTGTTCGAAATTCTAAACTCTTGCATCAAACATAGTATTTGGAATGCCCAGGGGACAAGATGTAACTTCATGTTAGAAATTCTCAACAAGGAAATGCCTTTAACCAAATATTATGCAAAGATTATCTTTCATTGGTTGCCAAAGAAAGATAAATGAGATATGGGATAACAGCATTCTTTGAGATATGGGATAACAGCATTCTTAGGCATGAATGTTGCGAATATCACATGTATTAACAACTGTTGGGAACATGCACTTTCATCCTGTGTTTAGAGGGTTATAAATTGATGCAATCACCAAATAGTAGCATCTCAAAGAACAGAGGAAAAATTAGTGAGGAAAGAAGGGATGGCCTGTTTGTTTACATCGAATACATAGGAATTCATGCCATATGTGATTAAAAATGAAGATCGAAGGTGAATTTACTAAAATAACCACCAAACTACTACCCCTTTAAATAAAAAGTTAATCAAGGGAAGATGAAAAATGAAAACCCAACCATTAACCCAGTAATTCAATCCTAGGAAAGTCAAGGTCCTATATACATTGCTTCCATGGAGCTCATTTGATTATTAGTTCAACCTATGAATATTAAAGAGGTGAGGAAGGACCATGTATTCATTTTACTTGAAAGGGAGTTATTTAGTGGCCATTTTTGGATCTTCACCTTTGTTTATTCAATTTTGGCCCCTTTGATAGGAATACATTATTAAGAATTCGTAGGAATTCAATTTCATGATGATACAAGACCTGAATATTTTTCTAATTTTGAAATAACTGAACAAATCTGCAAAAGGTCATTTTAATAGGCTCAATTAGCTATTGGCAGACTTGTACGACTCTAGCATGTTATCCATGATCGTTTATTGACAAATGTGTGCCAATCATACAAAATGCAGGGTGCTGCTTCTATGGCAGGCAGGAATATAACAGTTCTACGCCAAGCTGGGGCAGCCTGCGATCATCCTATTGATCCATCATATCCAGAAGGAGCATACCTTACCAATTACTTGCTTAGAGTGATGTAAGTTGGGGAGATGTATCTTCTACTGCACAGCATTGGGGACACTTTCCTCAACTATTTTTTGAATGGCTGATAATATAGATTGTCGCCTTTTCACAAAATTGTGATAACCAGAGGGAATTTGTGAGATGAGAGTTTCTAGGCAGTGAAACGGAAATTTTCTGTATACATGCATTTTAATCCTGAATGCTTTTGAAATACAATAAATTCATGTGTGATAAAAATCTTAGAATACAAGTAATAGTTGCATTCACTAAAATCCATCATAATTCACTACATCACAACATAAGGCAAGTCTCGAAAACATTCAATGGCCTGATGGGTTTCTGTTCCATGATAAATACGAAGGATCGCCACGCCGCCTGCCAAAAGAAAGGTTGATGTCAATTTCATTGTAACTAATGAAATGACAATGCAACAGTGTTTTTCATCTGCTGAAAAAAAAAAGTATCTAATAAACAACTAGTGATATCAACATTTACAGCTCCTACATAAATAAAGGAGATGTCCAGCAGCTACAAAGTAGGGGTAAGATGGAATATGGAATAAGGATATACAAACAAGAACCACTCCCAATGAAAAAGCAAGAATAACTTGGATTGGTAAGTATAGGGATGTAAATGGGTCGGTAATTGTCACCATTAATGAGGAGGTGGAACCGAAACCATTTCTAAAATGGTTTTTTTGGTTCCAGAATCAGAACTGTTAATGAGAAGATGGAACTGGAATTAGAACCTGAATCGTATATGCGACGGGTCCGGGTCCGGGTCCGGGTCCGGGTAGAGAATAATATAGGGAAACAAAACTGGTTTTTATGAGATATTCTAAAAAATTAAGGTAATATGTCGGGTCTCGGGTCCACAGTCGGACCCAAGTTGGAACCGGGCCCGGGCCTATTTAGGTCATAGGTCCAAAAAAAAAGGGACTCGGACCCATTTACATCCCTAACAGTGACCGACTGAGCTCTTACTAGATGTGATCATGAATGAGACTGACCTTGGCTTGACCCGGTATACGATGAAGAAGGTCATGGCTAGAAATAAGCACAAGCTGCCAACTGTGAGAAAAGCAATACCTAGGAAGTCATGCTTCCCTCCCAACCAGCTTGTCGTTGATAGCACCAACTTCTTCTTTCCTCCAAAGCTGTAAGTGTTGAAATTGTTCTGTAGAACCACAGTTATGACGTCGTTCTCTTTTCAAGATCCACTTCTATCTTTCCATACAACTTCCTAAAGGTTGGGAGAGCTGCAGTT
>QPKB01000007.1:14790132-14867037 GCA_003546025.1 Camphora micrantha
TCTAAAGGGACAACAGCTTCGCATCCATAGACCAAGGAGAATGGCGTGCTATGGGTCGGTCCTCGAACGGTGTTCGGTAGGCCCACAAAGCTTCGGAAGTTTGTCGCCACCAGTTCTCTTTTGTGGCTAGCAGACCATTTTCTTTGAGAATTTTTGCAGAGTGTCTTGTTGAAGGCCTCTGCCAGTCCATTCGCCGCCGGATTGTACGGAGTTGAAGGACAACTTTGGATTTTATATTTGTCGCAGAACCTGTAGAATCTGTGATCACGGAATTGTGGTCCGTTATCATGGACGAATCTTTTAGGTATGCGAAGCGACAAATGATGTTGGTGCGCAAGAACTGAAGGACTGATGAGGTCTTCATTTCATTGAGCGCAAAGCTTCTGACCACTTGGAGAAATAATCCGTAGGCGGCGAAGATGAAGCGATGACCTTGCTTGACGGAGGGGAGACAGGACCTACGATGTCCATACCCCAGGCTTCGAAAGGCCATGAAATTGCTGTAGGATGTAGCCATTCTGGAGGCAATGTGGACATAGTCTCCATGAACTTGGCATTGTTGGCAGCGTTTAGCAAATTGCATTGCGTCAGCTACCATGGTAGGCCAATAATAACCTAACCTTTTTTATCTGATCGTAGAGCTTTGGACCAGCCTGATGAGCTCCACAAAGACCAGCATGCACCTCTTTGAGAGTTTCTTTAGCTTCTTTGTTGTGATAAGCAGCGTAGAAGTACTCCATTGTAGGAATTTTCTGTAGAGCATCTTTGAAAGAATGTCCAGATGAAAGTTTGGGGTTCGTCTTTGAACACTTACCCGTTCTTTTGGATCTTCAGGCAGGATTCCGAACATAATATAATCAATGAACGGATCTCCTCCAGTCGCCGATCGGAGGTCTGAGGATGGAGAGATCCGACTTCCAACCAGTTGGTGGCACTTCAGCAACTGCTTGGTGTGTATTGAGGGAGGAGAATCCTTCTCTCACACACTGTAACTTGCATTGTTCTCCTTCTCTTAGACCGCCATAGAGGCGGCGAGTCCAGCCAGGGCATCTGCACGGAATGTTTTCGCCTCTACGAATGTGGGTGAATATAGACAGATGTCAAAGCTGTCACATATTTCGTCACCGAACTAATTTAATGAACGAATTTTCGTGCAAACTCGACTTCGCACTTCCGTTTTTGTCGCCAAAGCCTTGTCGCTAAAAGGTATTGGTGACGAAAAAAAAAAAATCATCATTGAAAAAAGATAAATTTGTGACGATTTTTTTGTCTCCAATACACTCTGTTGGGAACATACTTGTAAGTAATTAGTGACAAAATATTTTGTCATTAAAGGAAGAAATTAGAGACAAATATTTCGTCATAAAATATAAGAAATAGAGACGAAATAATTTGTCGCATTTAATATAAAGGAAGACGAAAAAAATTTATCAAAAAAACTACCAGTGAATGACGATTTTTTTTGTCTCCCAAATCGACTCTGCAGGAACATACTTGTAACTAATTAATGACAAAATATTTTGTCATTAAAGGAACAGAAATTAGAGTCAAAAATATTTTGTTATAAATATAAGAAATAGAGATGAAATATTTTTTCGGCGTTTAATATAAAGGAAGACGAAAAAAATTTGTCAAAAAAACTACCCAGTGGATGACGATTTTTTTTGTCTCCAATTGACTCTGTGGAACGTACTTGTAACTAATTAATGACAAAATATTTTGTCATTAAGGAAGAAATTAGAGTAAAAATATTTGTCATAAATATAAGAAATAGAGATGAAATAATTTTTGTCGCGTTTAATATAAAGAAGACGATAAAAATTTGTCAAGAAAGTACCAGTAGATGAAATTGAGAAATCAAGTCATATTCAAATAATTAAACATACAGGGTGTTACCTTTGCTAGACCCAAAATGGAAACTCCTTTTTTTTATTGAGCGCAGAAAGAAGAGATGCGTTGTATAATATAACTATACTATATAAGCAAGACTAAAGAGCTGTTGCATATGATAGATAGGATTAAAGGAATAGGAGAAAAGATGCAGGAAGGATTTAGAGAGTTGGGGCTTTGCATGAAAAGAAATATGTTCGACACGCCCCCCCCCCCCCCCACCCCGCCCCGCCCCCGCCGCCAAAATAAAAAAACACCCAACCCTAAAGAGCTGTTGCATATGATAGATGGAATAAAGGAAAATGGGAAAAGGATGCAGGAAGGGATTTAAGAGAAGTTGGGTTGCCCGAAAAGAAAGAAGTAAGGGCGCGCGCGCCCCCACCACCTCCCCTCCCCCCCCTCTTCCATTCATTAAGCATGGGAATCTCTTTCTTTTCTTTTTTTTTCCTTTTTTCCTTTATTGATCTGTTCACGTGGTTTCAACTGAAGCCAATAATCTTTTCTCTGCATCATTCCAGTAAGCTTGTTTTGTACCAACCCACACATTCATCATCTGCTTCCACATGGTAATCTATCCACCTAAACAACACTTTCACTTCCATCATCTTCAGGGCAATTACAGCCATCTCAGCCATTCGATCATCACCACCTTTATCCCTCCTCTCTCAAACAACACCCATCTCTCTTACATTTCCAAACCCAATTGCAAACACCTCATAGAACCCAACACAAAACAAACACACACTCTAACTCATACATATCCAACTCTCTCACTCCTTCACCCACATCAACTCAAATCCAACACCCATCACCCTTTTTCCCTTCCCCTGCATCAACGACCCATTCGCTCATCTTCACCCATCTTTCAACAACATTGGGCAAAAAAAAAAAAGCAAGAAACTAGCATTGTTTCTATTACTCAGTAGAATATCATTCTATTGAAAGACACTAACCATAAAGCTAACAGAATCTAGTACTCCATAATCATGCACTAACACAAGAACTCAAGACTAATCTCAACAAATGAAATGAATGACCATCAATCTGCCAGTATATCCAAACTCACTGTAAATCAGGAGCAAATACAAACTTACACAGATGCCAGAAAATTTTCTCATGGTATATAAATAAAATTACCAAAATGAGATATTAGAATATACCGAGAGAGAAACTCACTCATATAAACCCACAAGTGGACCGAGCCTAACTTTCAGGCCCTTGGATGGAAAATGCCAAATCCCCAACAAAAAGAAATGCACAAAATGAGCTCATCCCAACACCCCAAAACATAAATCTGGCATTTCCAAGAGATCAATAGCAAACACCAAAGAATAAAAAATGGAGAGATCTAATCAAAGAACCAAGAAACCCAATAAATCCAAACAAGCACAAAGAAATCCCAAAGATCGAGCCTTAAACAGATCAAAACACCCCAAATCTCATATTGAAACACCATTTACACAACCGATTTCCTACATTTTCCTCAAAACACATTCAAAGCTCTAGTGATAAAGAAAAAAAAAAACCCACAGAGAAAAGAGAGCAGAGTACTTACCACAGAGACAAAAGGAGAGAGATAGTGATTCAGAAGAAGAGAGACAGGAAAATGGGACTCTTTGTATTGCAACGGTGGCAGCACCCATTTTCTATTCTCTACATTCAATATCATCTATCCTTCTACAGTGAACGGTCACAAACCCTTTAGTTTCTCTTCTTCCTCTCTATCCAAAAACCAACGATGCAGAGCCCATTTCAAAAGACTAACCCCCCAATCCAACAGATCAGATCAAAGATCAGTAGTTGGGTACACCCAGACTCTATATTCATTTCCTCTTCTCGCTTCCTTTCTCCATTTATGCAATCTTATATAGCTTTAACAGGTAAAGAAGAAAGAAGAAGAAAATCCCTTTTTCTTCTCTCCATAATCAATGGTAAAGATTCAAGATGCATTTGCTTCATCAAACTGCAGCTCATCAAAAACCCATCTCCACAGTCCAAATCTATTACTGGAATCCCAAAATCCCCAAATATTAATCAGACCCCTACTCCTTCAGCCTGAGCACCAATCCCTCAAAAACAAAAAAAGTTTAAAGAAACAGCGAAGAAGAAGAAGAAAGCATAATACATGTAGAGAAGGAGAAAGGAAAGCATACCTGGTCCGATTTGTCTTTGCTAGAAGGGATCTCTCCCTCCGTCCACCTGCAAATAACCACCTTTCTGGGTTTTTTCTTCCTTCCGAGAGAGACTATGTATCTCGTTTCAGTAACTTGTTGCAGCAGAACCCATTCAAACCCTAGGAGATCAACTTGTTTCAACAAAACCCAATCAAACCCTGGGGAGACAGACGAGGAAGAGGGGGTTCCAACCACAGCGATGAATCGATTTCATTAAACCCTAAATATAAGAGAAAGAGCAAGAGAAATGCGGGAGGGAAGACATGGCGCCAACGAAAATGGGGAGGGAACGCTAATGTACCTTAGAAAATGGGGAACGAGAATGTCTTTTATGTCAACACGGGCCAAGATTTTTTTGTGTTGAAACGGCTTTTAAAGTTGGGTCGGCTTGAGACCTTATCTGGTTAGAGACGGCCATTGACCGTTCCAACTTTCCGTTTCTAATTCACGTTTTTGGTGTAGTGTCACTGCGTCGGCAAATCGTGTCGAAAAAGTTTTTCCACGGCTTTGGCCAATGCGGTCCTATTGCGTCTGTAAAAGCAGGCAATTTCTGTGACTTTTGTCAACGCAAATTTTACTCGTGTCGGAAAATTTTAATCGGAAAGGTAAGGTTTGGTCAAAATGAGGCTTTACGAAGGATACTCAACTCATCGCGTCGGAATGGTGTGAATAAAAACTCAAAACATTTCCGCAACGCCATCACCGTTGCGTCGCCAGTAGACAAGATAATGCCGACACAGTTATATTCGCGTCCACCAATTCAGAAAAAACAAGTGTTGACAAAACTTTCCCTCTCTTTTTTGTTTTTTTTGTTTTTCGATTGGCGCGCCAATTGTGGTTTTCCATAGCTTTTGCCAAACCGACGGTCTTACTTGCGTATAGGTAAGTAGCATTTTCTTTGACTTTTACCTACGCAGTCCAATATGCGTTTGGAAATAGAACGTTTACCATTACTAAATTTTTCACTGCGTCGGCCAAATTAGTATCGGAGAAAGGCTTTCAACAGCTTTTGCCAACACGGTTTACTTTGCAATCGGTAAATAGTTAGCAATTCTCTGTGACTTTGCCGAACGACAAATTTTTCACTACGTCGGAAAATAGTGTCAGTGAAAGATAAAGTTGTCAAGTTGGGGCTTTGTTGGACGTAACCATGCGTCGTCTGCCAAGTGTGCGAATAACATTCAGAGCTTTTCCCAACGCACAACGACTCTGTGTGCCGGTCGCCAGAGGTAACGATAATTGCCAACGCTTATTGGCGCTTGGCTTTAGAAAAAGACAAGTGCGTTAGCAAA
Organism: Camphora micrantha; assembly: GCA_003546025.1. NCBI lineage: Eukaryota > Viridiplantae > Streptophyta > Magnoliopsida > Laurales > Lauraceae > Camphora > Camphora micrantha. The sequence continues at coordinate 14,795,489 of QPKB01000007.1, forward strand.
ACTTTTTCCTTTCTTTTGGGGGATATTTTTGTTGGCGAAAAAAAATATCGTTACCGGACATGCTTTTTGCCATACTGTGGTTCTTACTTGCGTCGGTCAAAGTAGCAATTTTTGTGACTGTGCCGACGCAGTCCAATTATGCGTTTTGGAAATAAGACTTTTGCCGAATGCAAATTTTCACTGCGTCGGCAAATAGTGTCTGGCAAGTGCAGTTTGTTTGTAGTGGAAATATGTCGTCTCATTACATACTTATCTTATTTGGTGACGAATTACGTTCGTCGCAAAAATAAATTATATTTGTGACGAAAGTGTCGTCTCCAATGAGCTAAATAATCGCGTCAGAGCAAATGAAATTAGCAGCCTTATTTTGGTGACCGAATATGTTCGTCTTCCATAACTATCCTTATTGGTGGACGATTACGTTTGTCGCGAAAAAAAAAATGTATATTTTGTGACGAAAATGTCGTCTCCAATGAGCTAAAATAATTCGCGCCAAAGCAAATGAAATTGGCGCCTTATTTGGTGACGAAATATGTTCGGTCCTTCCATACTATCCTTATTTGTGACGGAATTACATTTGTCGGCAAAAATATATATAATTATTTTGTTGACAAAATGTTCTCTCTCAATGAGCTAAAATAGTTCGCGCCAAGAGAAATGAAATTGGCGCCTTATTTTGGTGACGAAATATGTTCGTCTTCCATAACTTATCCTTATTAGTGACGAATTACATTCATCGCGAAAAAAAATATATAGTTTTGTGACAGATAATATTCGCTCCAATGAGCAAAATAATTGGCGCCTAACCGGCAAATGAAGTTGGAAGCTTAATTTTTGCAAAACGAATTTTGTTCGTCTCCTATACTTTTGAAAAAAATGACAAACAAACGACAAATTTATATTTCGTCGCTCTTTTGGTGTTAACTTTTTAAAGACAAAAAAATTTCGTCAGCGCAATTTCGTCACAACAACCTACGATTCTTGTAGTGAAAAGTGATTGCGCCTTGCTGTAGTAAGGCAACAGACTAGGCTTCCTGATTCAAATTTCTGATTCATCTGGTTGACGATACAGCTTGAGAATCTCCTGAAGGCTTCTAGCACTCGTGATGCCGGATTCGAGGGCGAGTTCCAATCCTACAATCAGGGGCTTGGTACTCAGCTGCATTGTTTTGAACATGGTTCCAGTAGCGAGAAGGCGTGTGGAATCATGTATTTGTCGGGACTAACAAAGAGGATGCCAATCCCTGATGATTTGGATTTCCTTTTTCACTTGTCCTGGTTGCACCGTCGAAGTACATATCCCAGGAAGCACTTGATAAGGAAGCCTCCACGTTGTAGACTGACCGTCTGGGAGATCATCTCTGAGTGGAGAATCTTCAGGCAACGGATGCTCTGCAAGAAGTCTGCCAGAGCTTGACCTTTGATTGCTTTTTGTGGTACATACCTAATCGTCAAATTGTGACAGGAGGATAGACCATTTTGCCAGTCGGGCATTGAGGGAACCTGCTTTTGTGACAAGGACCTTCAGGAGATTGATCCTCGAGATCAGGTATACTGTGTTGGACAGCAGATAGTGACGTAGCTTTTGTACAGCAAAACATCACTGCAAGACATTCTTTTCGACTGGAGAGTAGCGATGCTCTGCACCTACCAGCATGCGGCTGAGATAGTATACGCAGCAGCTTCTTTTCCCTCGTGAATTTCCTTGTGCAAGTAGAGCTCCCAAAGAGTGGTCGAGGGCTCTTGTGTACAAGATAAATGGTTTTCCAGTTGTGGGGGCAGCCAGTACTGGGAGGTTTGGTCAGGTAGTGACTTGATGTCTTGGAACGCAGTTTCCGTATTCATCATCCCAGACAAAGTCCAACGCCCTTAGTTTCATTAGGCGGGAGAATGGACGGCATTTCCCTGACAGGTTGGAGATGAACCGTCGAATGTATGCCCTTGCTGAGTAATCAGCTTGGCTGACTCGACGTGCTCGTCTTCTGTCTCTGAATCCGAATCTGTGTCTTGCATAATGACACAAAGGAGATGACAAAACTTGCCCCAGGCTTTTGTTGGTCTTGCTTTTGCCTTGTAGTTGACACCAGCGCTTTTGGAGACTTGAGGAAGACAACAAAAGGAGATTTGGTTGATCTCCTTGGTTTTTGCCGATAATGTTTTGATTGTTCGTTCACGGTGATTGCCCAGAGATCAGTGCGCAGGAGCCTTGCACTTATCCTTCTCTGGATGACTTTCGGTCAAAGGATGCTATGTCTTTCTCCTTTTATTTCGTTTTCATCTTTGTACATTGTGCGAGTCTACAAAATGGACTTCTTTGCCTTTGCATTTTTGTCCGCAAAACCTCGATGTACCAAGTCCGTCGTTGCGCCAAACAAACTTGATGCACTGATGAAGAGTTGAAGGAACAACACCACTCTCGTGTATCCAAAGGGCGTCCGAGAAGGATGTGTAGCTCTGAGGGGGTCTTTATTGCATATACAGTGACTTCAGAGATAAGATCACCGATTTGCAACTTGAACCTAATCTTGCCGACTAGGCCTCTGAGCGCTTCCATCGTATCCAAAGATAGACACGGATGTGTGGACTCAGCTTTGCTAGGCGGGATGCCCAGCTCTTCGAGTGCCGAAGTAGAGATGAGGGTTGAGGGCAGAACCCGGATTCGATATGTACTCTGTTGTATTGGCATCTCTTTGATGTACCCTGTAAAGTATAAGGGGTCGGTTGTGCTTTTGTTTCGCCTAGTAGGAGGTCTTCCTTAGTGGAGGCGATAGTTGCACTTTGCTGCTTTTTTGAACTGAGAGGCAATCATTGCAAGATCCTCAGTCTTCTTCTTTTTCTCTTTTGAGAGGTTATTTGATTTTTTAACCGCTATAGTCCATTTCAATTTTCAGGACTTGTGGCATGCTTGTCGACATCACATTCAGTCTTTGCAGTTCTGAATGAGACTATCACGAGTTTGGGGGAGACATTCGAATAAGTCTAGGATGTGCAGACGTTCAGGTATGTGTCTAAAGTGCTCAATCAAGTCTACTTGAAAGCGTCTTAGGGCCTGCATTCTCATTATGTTGCCACTTGGGGCGTTTACATTCTGTCCCGAAGGATTTACATAAGAAGAAAGAATTAGATTGTAGTTTTTGTGGTAATCCCGGCCAGAGAGGGTACCTTTACTAACTTCGAGAGCTCTGGAGACGGTTCTTCTTCGGAAGTCCACCCTTGGGATTGAGGGGCTGATCCTTTTCATTGCTGAAGATGCTTCCGTGTCGTCATTACCATCCTCAGTGATTGCATTGCATGGAGCATTTCCCGGGAACAAGTCCTGAACACGCAGCAATTTGTCTTATTGTTTACAATTCATCGGTCCAACATCACCCATGAGGTTGGGCATCTGGGACCAGTTTGACTGGGTAGAACTTCATCGGTAAGACGTCTTCAAGGTAAGTCAGCCAGAAGAGGTCTGTACCCTGATGTGACAGTCTCAGAAGACGAAGGTTGAGAAGATGCATCTCCGAGGTAGTAATATCAGAGGATTACTACCTGATGTAGTATGGGAGTTTGTGGGCCTCGGCAGATGAAGCTCCAGAGGCGCTGTCGTTCGAATATCGCATTGCAAGCAATAAGGAAAGTCTCTGGAACGGATTGTTTGGAGTCAGATTCATCCTCTGATGTAAGGGGATCATCCACCAGCAGTTTTCTTCATTTTCAGGAGTTACTGGAGGGACTCATGTAGATTTTCTGGACACCGGTTCTGGATTGCGATGAAGCTTATTGATGTGATTTTGTCTTGCTCTTATGGCAAGACGCTGTAAGATCCTTGCATATTCTTCGAGATCAGGCATAGGAGCCAGATCTTTCTCTCATCTATCCTTGTAGTTCCTCCTGATCGGGTTCTACCGGAGCATTGGCAGGTGCTGTGTCAACAGCATTTTCCTGAACAACCTCTTGGTCTCCTTCATCATCAGACCAAGATCCCTTGTGGTTGTAAAGGTTATACCAGATCACCGCATGAGGTGGGATTCGGGGATCCATTCCTCGTCGGAGAGTATTCTCCTGTTCGAGGGATTCCTCCCATTCATACGGTGTCACTGGCGGTGTCACTGGACTCGTACCCATCCATGGGGGAATCCAACTACTGAAATTGAAGAGTATGATGCCCCCTGTATGTCTTCAGTCTTAGTAGTAATGGCATGAAAATCACGAAGGTGAATTTCCTTGCCGGCCTCGGAAGTCTCGGAAGGAGACTTTTCTGCTGCCCCAGTGAAGGGGTAGGGGAAGTTTCTGTCTTCTCAGGAACTTCTGTTTTGGTTGAGCTTTCTCCTGCTGTTTAAGCTTGCGGAGTTGTCTCCTGGCTTGCCTTCGCTGTCGAGCGGTTGGCTTGTTTTAACGATCTCCCAGTTTCATCTTCCAGGAGATCGGATGTACCATATGGGTTGGTCCATCTGGTGTTGGGCGGACTAACTCTTGGGATGTTTGAGCCATTTTTATCAGCCTTGAAGCGAAGGTAGTGACCTTCTTCTTTGGTGACTTTTGTGTTTGTCATATGACACTATGTTGCGGAGGCAGACCCATAGTTTTTGTCAAGGTGATAGTCCGTTTTTCACATCTCGTGATCTTTTCTCTCAAACGAAGCATTGGTTGACGAGGATGCGAGATTCATCTGGTGGTAAGGGACAGTACCGGGGATCGTTGGTTTTGCCAACATCTTCTGGTCTTTTGGGTTCAGCAGGGTGAGCTTCCCGTTTGCCAAGAGAGCCTCGAGATTTTCTTCGACATCTTCATCGAACGGGTTATTTCTTTCTTACTCGTTCTTTTGAAGGCATCAGAGAGTTCAGGTCTCTACCTGCACCTTTGTTTTCAGCTTTCTTTGGTGGCTGCGGAGCTGGACTTGGGTTGCAAATGAGAACCTCCTTTTTCTTTCTTCGAGGTTGCAATGGCGGCGCGCTCCTTCTTTGATGATTTCTGACTGGCTGAGGTCCTTGATCACCGTCTCAGCCTCCATTGATGCTTCTAGGAGTTCTCCCAGATTCTTTGATTTGTTGCCGATAATCATGGAGCGTATCTTTGCTCTCATGTTGCTACGACAGATGTCGACCAGCGACGCTTGTGGCAGTACATCTGAACATTTGTACGCCATTGCCTTCCACTTGTGAATGTAGTCGTATGTCGACTCATTCTCTCCCTGTTTTAGGCTGCAGAGTTGAGCCATAGTCACAGGATGATCCTCACCTTTGAAGTGAGTTAGGAAGCGTGTCTCCATCATGGCCCAGTTTTGGATAGAGTCCTCCTGAAGAGTGGAGTACCAATCAAAGGCCGTACCTTTTAGGGTACTTGCGAAGAGACGGATCTTGAGGGCGTCTTAATCCGCGATGGCTCCCGTCAGGATCTTGAAATGGATGACATGTTGTCTAGCCGAGCCCTTCCCCGTATATGCTTGGAGAGTGGGCTGTTTGAATTTGGTAGGAAACGGTACCGAGTCCATCCATAAGGGATATGGTGGCTTGATTCCGTGTTCCTTTAGTGAATCCTCTTCCTTTGCTTTGGCGAGGATATCGTCAACGTCCTTCTTGGTAAGGGCGCGTGACTCATTTACCTCCTCCTCGTGGTGACTTAGAGGAACTTCATTATTTGGTGGACGTTGGAGGGTAAGAAGTAAGTTCTCCATGAGAGCTTCTATCCTCTGCTGTCCCTGCTCCAGCTGCTGGATGCGTGCGGCTACGTCATCTTGCGGCGGAGGCTGCTCAGCATTTGTGACTAAGACGTTCATCCTTCGAGAGTCGAATGAGGATACCGTCTTGGTGACTGAGCTGGAGCTCATTCTTTTGGATGAAGAGCTCGAAGAGTGATTGCTCCGGTGTCCTTGACTTGAAGGAGTGGGAGAATCTTCTCTATGTTTTCGCGCCCGGGAGACGCTGCGAGTCACCGGTCGCTTGACCTGGATTTTTGTTGCTGACTTCTGGCGCCTTCTGGTTTTGCCAACCATATGGACAGTAGCAACTTGGTTGGGTGCTTCTTTTTCGACCCATTTTTGAGAGACCTGGAGCGTGGAGTGCGGAGCTCTTTGCTTCTCTAGTCTCTTTTGCCAATACGCCGCGCGGCGACGCATACGTCGAGCGATTTGAGCTTCAGTTAGCTCGGGCTGTGCTCTAGCCACGAAGGAGGTGGTCCCTCGCGCGCAGTAGCCGAGCTTGTCTTCTTTGTAATTTGGCAAGGACAGGATCCGGACGCGGTCCTTAGCCTGTCGCAGCGAAGCTTTAAATTTGGCGAGCTCGGCCCCTGTTGAGATGAAGGGCCGAGTTGTAGGAATACAGGCCTTGACAGGTTCTCGCTGAGGCCTGATGATGCACGACTTGATCCTGGGCTTATAGGAATAAGCCGGCTCGTGCTGGGTGAATTTTGTTTGGTGGAGGGCTGGTTTCTCCTCTTTCGTGTACGAGAGAGGGTAGAACCGGTTCTCCTTGAGCGGGGCCAGGTATGCTGGCCTTGCAGATCTTTGGGACCTTCTTTGTTTTGGAGAAGGTCTTGGAGACCAAGTCTTGAGGTAGACCTGGTTTCTTGCAGGCTGAGGTTTCGCGGGGTTGTCGCAGGCTTCAGTCTTCTTGGCGGTTGCCCTTGGTGTCTCGGTAGTGACGTGCCCAGGGGCGGTTCTCTGCTTCTTGGCAGGAGTTGTTTCTTCTGCGGGAAGTGGGAAAGGTCCCAGCGACCCGAAGACGATGGACCGAGGAGCGGAGGTCGACCCGGTGTCTTGTGCATTACCGAAGGAAGTGATACTTCGGCCGCTGGCGAGGCGCTTAGGAGCGCGTTTGTTTTGCTTCTCTTGAAGCATTAGCTGGTACTTGTTCTCGTCGAAGGTGATTGTCAACGAAGCTGCCATGTTAGTTTTTGAAAAACCTTTCTGAAACAAGACCGGTTCCATTAGTAATTACAAGAATGTGGTGATCATAAATGGAAATAAACTATGGTTTTTTTCTTTTCAATTTGCTCGAGGGAACAAGGCCCGGCCCAAGTAAGATGAAGAAGGCAAAAAGCCATAGAGTATACAATTGTTCTAAACGCAAGTATGAAAGGCTCAGAGTGAGCGTTCCAGTGACTGCTAGAAGCAATTGTGAACCTTAATTCAGATTACCGAGGCTCACTCGAGGTAAAGTGATATAAGGTTGGGAGTACAAATGTGTCGGTCGCGAATACAGTAGACCCAAGAGGGCGTACTAGCACCGCTAGGCACAGATGTTGTAAATCGCATCCTTGAAATGGACACGAGATGGGATTTTTTGAAAGGTCAAGGTTGGGTTCATAAAAGAGAGCAAATGGCACTCCGATCCGAACACGTGCTCAACATTTCTGCGAGCACAGAGTCCGAAAAGGAAATAACCAGAATTTCTCGAATTTGGACCCAACAATGACGGAAGTTTTTTTTTTTTTTAGAAAAGTCAGGATCAGATTCATCAAAGAGAGCAAATGACATTCCAACCCAAACACGTGCTCAACATTTCTGCGAGCACAGTAATCCGAGGAGGAAGAGGTCAAGATTTCTCGACTTTGAACCCAGACGTGACATAAGTTTTTTTTTTGAAGATTTTTTTTTTAAAGTCAGTATTGGATTCATCAAAGAGAGCAAATGATGTTCCAATTCAAACACGTGCTCAACAATTTCTGCGAGCACAGAGTCTGAAAAGGAAGAGATCAAGATTTCTCAAATTTGAACCAAAAATCGACGAAATTTTTTTTTTTTAGGGTTTGAGAATACATCGAGTTCTCACAATTCTTTCTTATGAAACCAACGTTGATAGACCAGCCCCCAGGTAAGGGTAGGATTACTTAATGAACCCGTTTGGAGGACCCTTACCTAGAACAGCCTAGCTGTCTCCAAACTCTGGACAAGGCTTTTTTTAGATCAACCTTGATTAAAGAACGCAATCGGTAAAACTTTCGTGTTCTCAAATGCTCCCCCCCCCCTTTTTTTTTTTTTGAACTCATCAGAGAGAGCGAATGGTCCGTTCCCAATCTGAACAGGGGCTCAAACAATTTCTGCGAGCCCTAAGTCAGAAAGGAAAAGAAAACCAAAATTTCTCAAATTTGGATCCAAAAAGAGAGAAGATTTTTTTTTTTTGAAAATCTGACAAGTTTGAAATTAGATTTTTTTTCGAACTCGTTAAAGAGAGCAAACGGTCCCTTTCCCAATCGGAAAACGTGCTCAAACATTTCTGTGGGCACTGAGTCCAAAAGGGAGGAGATCGAGATTTCTCAGATCTGAATTCAAAGAACAAGAGAAGATTTTTTTTTCGAGAAGGAGAAAGATTGGAAATGGACTTAAAGAAAGAAATTTCCAAAAAAAATCCCATCCCATGTTTTTTTTATGCAAGATTCAACATTGGCCACCAACTAGAAAGGTGCCAAAGAATCTAAGTTCATGTTCTCAAATGAACGTGTCCCACCGGGTATGCCAGCTTGATGGACCCGATTCTTCCCTCTCTCCCGCTGCCTCCGCTCCGGGTCTTTCGGGGTACGGCGGAGGGGAGGAGAGAAAAGTAAAGGGTATCAACATCTTTCTTTTTTTTTTACGGGTATGCCAATTTCACGTTTCTACTTAGAATTTAGAAACGGTGATCCGAAGATCCACCTTCATAAGTAGAAAGGGGAAATGAAACTTTTTCTAGTTTCCCATTGCACACATATTTTAAGAAAAGAGACAAAAGGGTTTTTTTTTTATATGCCGTGAAAGGCGATTTCATTTGTTTGCCGTAAAAGGCGATTTACAAATCTTATCCATTATGAAAGACAAGAGTTGTGATTTTTGTCTCTAAAAGAAAAATAAAGTACAATAGAAATCAAGAAAAGGAATCTGACTTCTCATTCGATTGTGGGGACACGTTCAGATCGACGGTCGCGAGTCATGTATGGGCTCCTCCGTCGTCCATGCAGATGAGAACACGATGCTTGGATTCTTGGCTTGGCTTTTTAACCTCAGATTTTTAAAGGACAAAGACCAAGAGAAGGTCTTATATCCGATAAAAAGCTAAGTAAACGGGCTGAAAAAAGCCACGTTTTAGCCATGTTGGTAGAAGAAGGGAGGTCCTTGGGGGGGTGGCCCCCCAAGGGTGCTTCAATCACCTTTTGGTGGTCTTGCAGCAGAGTTGCAGGAGTTCTGGATTTTCTGGGCAATTCTCCGGACTTCGGGTGAATTTCTCTAGCGATTTCTCTGGATTTTTTTCCGTCTTTTTTTTCCTTTGGAATGCCCTCCTATTTATAGGCCTTTGGTAGCCATTTAGGAGGGTTTATGAGCATTGAATGCATTAATGCTCATAATGGGAGGAGTTACAAGTTTTAAATTATTTGTTTCGTAACTCCTTTTTCCTTGAATCTGATTGGCCAATGGAGAATAATGAGCTTTTAATTGTCTTTAATCCCCATCATGGGAGGAGTTTCATGGCTTTAATGCCATAAATCCTTTGACTTGTAACTCCTATTTGCTTGCTTTTGATTGGGCCGTCCAAAATAATGAGTTAATGACCGCATTAACTTGTCATAAAATGGGTTATTTAACCTCATTAATTGGTCGCCAAGTCGCTTGAAGAGTCGCGGGCCGCGCCGCGTCTTTTGGAATTCTTCTTGCGATGATCGCCGGTGGACCCACATGTTGTTTGATGTCGGATGGCGATGCAATTTCAGACATTGATTAATGTCAATGTGCCGGCAACATCTGTCCTGTCGATTTCACGATCGGGCGGGCAGAAAGTGTGCTTTCTTTGTCGGCCGGTTGACGATTTCGAGGCATCTAATGATCATCCAATGATTTCGGCGGCGAATCCGTGATGTTGACGAAGATCGACGGATTTCATGCACGAAAAATCAGATTTTGGAAAAATCACAGGGGCCAATCAACTCGAAACGCGAAAAGGACCCGAAAAAAGGGGCTTCCGGCGACTTTTGGGCCGCCGGAATTCCATGGTCGCCGGCGACCATGCACCCATGGTTGCCGGCGACCATGGGGCTGGCGACCTTGGGCCTTGGGCCCATTTTTCGGCCGCCGTTCGGTCGCATTTTCTTCTCCGTTTTTCGATCTTTTTTCATTCTTTTTTCTTCTGTATTTTTCCTGACATTTCCCCTCATTTATTGGCCTGATTCTCTTGAAGAAAACCCGACGAGAAGCCACGCAAATCGGAGCACAAAGTTTCCTATTTTTCTGGAAAGCCGAAGACTTTGTTGTGCGGTATTGCCGATTTTTTTGTCAAGCATTGAAACTAGGCCAAACGATGTCGGAATGACCTGAAATTTGACGTGGAGCTTCTTGAACAGTAGATAGGACCAACCATAGGCTTTGGTTTGAGTTTTGAAGCCGTTCGGGGTCCTGCAAATGCTTGCCTTAATTTCGCCATGAGAGAAATGCCGAGCTTTGACTTGTGGTCAACCGATGTCCGATTGACCTGAAATTTGACAGGGAGCCTCCTGAGTAGTAAGTAAGACCAACCACGGGCTTTGGTTTGAGTTTTGAAGCCTTTTGGGGTCCCGCAAATGCTCGCCTTGATTTCACCTCGAGGAAAATGCCGAGCTTTGAAACTAGGCCAAACGATGTCCGTTTGACCTAAAACTTGACAGGGGACCTATTGGAGTCATTTTGAGATGATCCATTAGCTCCAATTTGGATGCCATGATTCCGGGGTGCTCCACTGCCGGTAGGCCTGTTTTTACTTCCCGAGAGTTGATGAAGGGTCAAACGTTGTCCGTTTGACTTGAAATTTGGCAGGGGGCCTTTTGGAGGTATTCTGAGGCCATCCGTAGGCTCTGATCGAAGTTTTGAAGTCTTCGACACTGTCGCTGCCGGGAGCTCCTGTCTGGCTGTCGGAGGAGTGAAGTTAGGCCAAATGATGTCGAAATGGCCCGAAACTTCATGTGTACCCTTCTTCTGGCTGCTTTAAAGGATCTTGCAGTTTTTGTTTGATTCTGGCAAGATCTGGTGCTTGAAGTGGCGCCTTCCTATTTAGGGCAGGATGTGGCTCCATGTAGCTTTTGGTGTTGAAGGGACATAGTGACATTTTTGGTGTCAACAGTATCCTCTGGCTAGCTGCTGCTGATAAGAGGCCAAGCGGATGGCTGCGTTGAATGGTCCATGCCAATTTGGTGCCAGTTTGCCTTCGTTGGGATTCTTGTCCGTAGGGAGTCTTTTTTAGAACCAGTTCCCCAACAGAAAATTTTCTTTCTTTGACTTTCTGATTGTATCCTCTGGCTAACTGTTGCTGATAAGAGGCCAAGCGGATGGCTACGGCCTCCCTTCGTTCTTTGGCCAAGTCAAGTTCTTTGGCCAGGTTCGCCTTATGTTGTTCTTGGTCAAAGAGATCTGACCTCAGGGTCGGGAGGCCGATTTCGAGAGGGATCACGGCTTCCATCCCATAGGCTAGGGAAAAAGGGTGTTGTAGAAGTTGAGCGCCTGGGTGTAGTCCTGTATGCCCAGAGGACGCTTGGAAGCTCTTCTACTCATTTTCCTTTGGCCCGGTCGAGTCTTTTCTTCAGCCCATCGAGTACTACTTTATTTGAGATCTCGGCTTGGTCGTTACTTTGTGGGTATGCTGGGGTTGAATAGTGATTTTGAATACCGAGCTCCTGACAGAAGTTCCTGAAGAGGTTTGAGTCGAACTGGATCCCGTTGTCCGATATCAATGTCCACAGGATACCAAATCTCGTGACGATGTTCTTCCAGACGAAGTTCTTCGAGTCCAGTTCGGTAATGGAAGACAATGGCTCTGCTTCTATCCATTTGGTGAAATAGTCAGTAGCTACTATTAGCCACCTCTTATTCCCTGGAGTTCGGTGTAGAGGCCCCACAATATCCAGACCCCATTGAGAGAAAGGCCGTGGGCTTGAGAGCGGACTCAAATCCTGGGCTGGCTGATGGAGCGAGTGTGAGAATTTATGACATTTCTCACATTTTCTGGCATAGAGCTGCGCATCCTTTTGCGTGTATGGCCAACAGTAGCCCTGACTGATGGCTCAGTAAGCCAGTGACCGGCCTCCAATGTGACTTCCGCAAATGCCCTCGTGGATTTCGTAAAGGAAATCCTCGACCTGGCTCGGGTGAACGCACTGTAGGTAGGGTCCTGAGAAGGACTTTCTGTACAGCTTGTCCTCCGAAGATAGCCAAAACCAAGCTGCCTTCATTCGGATTTTGTAAGCCTCGTTCTTATCTTCGGGAAGTTGGTCGTCTTTTAGGAAGGCAGTTATTGGATCCATCCAACTTGGACCGAGACTAGAATACAGGACCTGCCGAGGTGGGGTGAGCTCTATGCTCGGATTGTCCAGTGTTCCTACCTCGACCTCTCTCTTCTTTCCGGCTTCAACAGCTGAGGCCAGACTTGCGAGGGCGTCGGCATGGGCGTTGGATTCTCTACCAATGTGTTTGATCTCAGCTCGTTGGAAATGCGAAAGGAGGTGTTTTGAGTGGGACAAATAGGCCATCATCCTTTCATCACGCGCTTTGTAGTCCCCGTTGAGCTGGCTTGTCACCAATTGAGAGTTGCTAAAGACCACTATCTTCTGTGCCCCCAGGGTCTTGGCGCTGCTGATTCCTGCGATTAGCACTTCGTATTCTGCTTCATTATTAGACGCCTTGAAACCAAGCGTCAGGGCTTGTTCGATGACAAGGCCTTCTGGAGACTGAAGGATGCCGGCTCTTTTGTTTGTTAAAAATCCGTCGACGAAGATTTTCCAGGCTGAATCGAGGAACTGCCTCCAAGATCAATCATCCTTGGCTCTGGTATCGCTGTCGTCCTTGTTTGCAGCATCTTTCCCCTGACTGCCCCCCAGTTCGGCATCGGTCTGGCTTGATGCCGAACTTGGAGAAACAAATTTCACGATGAAATCGGCTAAAATTTGGGCCTTGATCGCCGTCCTAGGTTGGTACTGGATGTCATATTGTCCCAACTCGACGGCCCACTTCGAGACCCTCCCAGAGAAGTCCGCCTTTCTGAATAGGGACTTAAGTGGGTGTCCCGTAACGACCACTATAGTGTATGTTTGGAAGTAATGGGAGAGTTTTCGAGAGGCACTGACGAGTGCCAATGCGAGCTTCTCAAGTGGCAGATATCTTGTTTCGGCATCAAGCAGGATCTTGCTCGTATAGTAGATGGGCTTCTGTTGCCTGTCTTCTTCTCTGATTACTACCGAGCTCACAGCGTGTTATGAGACAGCCAGGTACAGGTAAAGCGCCTCGCCTTGTTTTGGGGTAGACGGCAGGGGAGGCGAGGAGAAATAGTTCTTGAGCTCTTGGAGAGCTTGGTCGCATTATGAAGTCCACTGGAATTTTGAACTCTTCTTCAGGAGTTGAAAGAAAGGGCGACATTTATCAAAAGCGCGGCTAATAAAGCGGTTGAACGCGGCTGCCATCCTGGTGAGTCTCTGGACCTGCTTTACTGTGGTCGGGCTTTGAATTGCTTGTATTGCAAAGATTTGCTCTAGATTAGCCTCAATTCCTCGTCTGGTGACTAGGCTCCCCAAGAATTCGCTGGAGCCGACTCCAAATGCGCACTTTGATGCATTCAATTTCAGTTGGAATTTCTTTAGAATGTCAAAAGTTTGGCGGAGGTCGATCAAGTGGTCCAGTGATTTCTTGGATTTGACGACCATATCATCAATGTAGACTTCCATTGACTTGCCGAAGCTGAGCTTGGAACATTTTCGTTACCAACTTCTGGTAGCTCGCCCCCTCATTTTTCAACCCGAAGGGCATTACTTTCTAGCAATAGATGCCCCTGGGCGTTACAAATGCGGTCTTTTCCTCATCGGGTCCATACATCGGAATCTAGTGATATCCCCGATATGCATCAAGGAAGCTCATCCTGTCATGCCCTGCCGTGGTGTCGATCAACTAATCGATCTTTGGGAGCTGGAAGCTGTCCTTGGGACAAGATTTGTTGAGGCCGGTAAAGTTGACGCATACTCTCCATTTCCCGCTCTTCTTTTTGACCACCACGGTGTTGGCGAGCCATTCAGGGTAATGGACCTCTATGATTGCCCCTGCTTCCATTAATTTGTCGACTTCCTCCAGCACAGCTTCGGGCTCCTTTGTATGACAGGTTTGTGCTTAGGGTCCATATTCAGCTTGTGACTCATAATTTCTAGGTCAATGCCTGGCATCTCGTAGGGGGTCCAGGCGAAAACCTCTTTGTTCTGCAACAGGAAGTCGAGAAGCTCGGTCTTCTCTGGCTCGATAAGCTGGCTGCAGAGCAGGAAGAACCTTTCGGGGTCGTGGGGGTCAATTCTGACTTTGGCTAAATTCTCGATGCTTTTCTGCTCAGGCGTTCGGCCGAAATCCTCCATTTCCGCTTTAAGCTCGGCCATGTGTACTTGTGACGGCTCCTTTTCACCAGATGCTACGGCCATTGAAGCACTGTTTGGCCATCTCTTTGTCACCTCTGACCGTCACTACCTCAATTCTGCCATTCTCGTTTTCTAATGGGAATTTTAATTTTTGGTGATGAGTGGAGGGCACAGCTTCCATGCTATGCAGCCAAAATCTCCCTAGTATTGCGTTGTACGGAGATGGTGCATCTACTACTAAGAAGTCGGCCTGCATGCTGGCTCCTCCGTCCTGAACCTTCAAAGAGACCCTTCCTTTGGGGTAAACTGGCTTCGAACTGAACCCCACAAGGGGGGTGCGCGATTCCTGCAAGTCTTCTGCTTTGAGGCCCAGTTTTTTTAAGCAGTCGAAGTACAGGATCTCCGATGAGCTACTAAGATCTACAAGTACCCTCTTGACCACAAAATTTTTGAGCTTCAAAGTGAGCACCAGTGGGTCTTTGTGAGGCAAGTGGACCCCTTGAAGATCTTGGTCCGAGAACCAGATTCGGGGCTTTTCGGACCGAGCCTTCTTTGCAGCTGGTTCCAGCTCGGTCGTCAGCACTTGTTTATGGTGGGAAGCCTTCCTGGCTTCGGCACGTGCCTGATTGTCTCCCGCTGACATGAGTGCCAAGTGGATGACGTTTATGACCCCTTCCGGCTCGTTGTTGTCTTCGTCATCCTAGCGATGACGAGCGCGGATGTTATTGCTACTTTCTTCCTTCACATAATCTTTGAGGTGTCCTTCTTTGACGAGCTTCTCAAGGTGAGACTTAAGGGACATGCAATCCTCTGTTTTATATCCGTTCTGCTTGTGATAGGAACAAAACTTACTTTGATCTCGGGTAGAAGGATCACCCCTCATTGGCTGAGGCCATGTAAAGAATGGCTGCGTTCTGGTCTTGGTGAGGATCTTGTAGATTGGCTCTTTGAAAATGGTATTCACTTCCTTGTACGAATCTGATAACGGTTTGAACTTCTTTTTTCCTCCTGAGGTGGAGGACGAGATCATCACCGAGCTTGCTGAGGCCCTCTGGCGACTCGTTTCCTCCTTCCGAAACGGCTTCTTGTCCTTCTTGGGAAGTCTGTCTCCGCGGTGGCCATCTCCGCTCTCGAGACCAAAGCTCTCCCGAGCTCTGGTCTTGTCTTCTTCTTGTTCAACGAATTGGTTTACTCGAGTCATCAATGTTTTCATTGTGGCCACGGGGTATCGAACGAGCTCTCTTCGGAGATCGATGCCTGGCAACAGGGCCTCTTTAAAGCACATGACGGCTAGTTCTTCATTAGCATCTTCTATCTGGCTATAAATGGTCCAGAACCTTTTGGCGAATCGAGTCACGTTCTCATCTCGTCTCATCCTCATGGCCATCAGGTCCTGGTTGGTTTTTGGGATGATCTTGTGTGCCTGGAATTTTTCCAGGAAGGAGCCCGTGAGTTGTCGCCAGCTTAAGATCGACCCTCCTGGGAGAGCGCAGAACCATCTGAGAGGGAGATCGCCTAGGCAGGAGGAGAATACTCTGCAGTTTAGGTGCCTGATGTCGCCCCACACTGACATTCGTTGGGTGAAATGCTTTAGGTGGGCTGCAGGATCCGAGGTCCCATCATAAAGGGTAAACCTCGGGATGCTGAATTTCTCGGGAAGAGGGAAATCCCTTATCTCCCGCGAGAAAGGAGATATGCCAAGTTCCCCGGGGCTGTAAACATTCAACCGATCTCGGGCGAAACCGGCCACCTCAATATTTCATTGGACAGTCTGCTTGATATGCTGGTCGAGCCATTCTGGCATATCGCTTTCATTTTGTGACTTCTGCTTCTTTTCTCCTCGGGTGTCGCCAGAGGCTGCTACTTGAGCCTTCTTCATAGGCTTGGTGGTGTCTTTTGTTGTCTAAGAATCGCCTCAGGTCCTCCTCGGTTGAATGAAGCCCGGAAGGCGGAGCCTGGTTCGCCGCTCGTAGCTGCTGCTGAAGTTGACGAATCAGTTCGTCCTTCTCCTGGATGACGGCGTTCTGGGCTCTGATTTCCTCAGCACGAAGATCATTCCCAACGCCACCTCCTTCAGTCCATCGGGACACGACGGTTGTCGGAGATTCGTCCCTTCTTGGCTCTCTTTCAAGACGAGATTTGCCTGCTATTCTTTTTTGACGAGTGGGGGGCAGTCGTCGCTGAGGACGTTTGGCAAGCTGACTGTCTCGTCGGGGGAGAGCCATTTTCGCCTGGGGGGCTCCTGCCGAATGAGATTCCTTCTCGGCCTCCTCTGGCGAGGGGGTCGCTCCTGCAGCGTCAGTAGTGGCTGTGTTGGCATCGCTGCTCGCTGCTCCATGCGCGCCTGTGAGATTGGTATCTCTTGTAATCTTGGTGAATACGGCCCCGAGAGCCTTTCTTACTGTGCACCGGACGGCGTTACTTCTTGCAACACCGGTGATTGTGGCACTGGCACGGCTCGCGACGTTTCGCCAATCTTTTTTGCTTTTGGTGGCACGTTGTTTTGACGGTCCCCACAGACGGCGCCAATTGTAAGTGCCTAAAATAATACGGACTTGTTTAGAAGATGAAGACACGCTCTGAGCTGTCGTCGCGTTCTTCTTTGGGAACAGTCGGATGCCTAAAAGCTGAAAGAGAAGGAAGAAGCAAAGGTGAGGGGCCCCTGGCTGCTATCAGCCGAAGGCACTCCGACGCCTAAGTTAGTACAGTTACTGAACAAAGGGTGAGTGAATGGGGGAGAATAGGGGACTCCGGAGTTTCTTACTTCTTGCTTGCTTTACTTCGTGCAAATATATAGGTGCTGGCCTTCTCAGGCCCTTCCTGAGTGGGAGTTGGTGGACGCATAGTCATGTCAAACCATACTTTTTCCCGTTAGTGGAGGTAGGTAGAGGCTTTGTCCGGTCAGACCATACCCTGATCTTCTATATGATTGCTGATGTGATGGCTGAGTGAGATCCACGTCTTTTCTATATCCGGCGCCCATCTCGTCTGTCAGAGCGCAGCCATGTCCTCATTAATTATTGATTGACATGATGCTCACCTCGGCTGACCGAGCTGCTGATGCCCAGTTCACCTTGGCGCCACTGCCGAACTGCGCGTTCTATTGCTTTTACCGAGCTGCACAAATAGGCGGACAGCATTTTCTCCGAGGTGGGCCTATCTCCAGGAGCTGGGATCGGGATTTTCTCCGAGGTGGACCTATCTCCAGGAGTTGGGATCGGGACAGGCCTAGGCGGGTAATTTCCTGGGTTCTGTGCTTGTGAAGTGTCCCCACACACACACTAACTACTCATTTGTATGATTTGCGAAAGAACATCACTAAGCAAGATTTTGATTGTTATTTGGTTTTTAAACAGTTGAACAAGCAAGAGGACCTTATTGTCTTGATGCGAACTGCAGCTCTCCCAACCTTTAGGAAGTTGTATGGAAAGATAGAAGTGGATCTTGAAAAGAGAACGATGTCATAACTGTGGTTCTACAGAGAACGATGTCATAACTGTGGTTCTACAGAACAATTTCAACACTTACAGCTTTGGAGGAAAGAAGAAGTTGGTGCTATCAACGACAAGCTGGTTGGGAGGGAAGCATGACTTCCTCGGTATTGCTTTTCTCACAGTTGGCAGCTTGTGCTTATTTCTCGCCATGACCTTCTTCATCGTATACCGGGTCAAGCCAAGGTCAGTCTCATTCATGATCACATCTAGTAAGAGCTCAGTCGGTCACTGTTAGGGATGTAAATGTGTCCGGGTCCCCTTTTTTTTTTTAACCCGTGACCTAAACAGGCCCGGGCCCAGTTCCAACTTGGGTCCGACCGTGGACCCGAGACCTGACATATTACCTTAATTTTTTAGAATATCTCATAAAAACTAGTTTTGTTTCCTATATTATTCTCTACCTGAACCCGGACCCATCGCATATACGATTCAGGTTCTAATTCCGGTTCCATCTTCTCATTAACAGTTCTGATTCCAGAACCAAAAAAACCATTTTCGAAATGGTTTCAATTCCACCTCCTCATTAATGGTGACAATTACCGACCCATTTACATCCCTATACTTACCGATCCAAGTTATTCTTGCTTTTTCATTGGGAGTGGTTCTTGTTTGTATATCCTTATTCTATATTCCATCTTACCCCTACTTTGTAGCTGCTGGACATCTCCTTTATTTATGTAGGAGCTGTAAATGTTGATATCACTAGTTGTTTATTAGATACTTTTTTTTTTTTTTTTTTTTTCAGCAGATGAAAAACACTGTTGCATTGTCATTTCATTAGTTACAATGAAATTGATATCAACCTTTCTTTTGGCAGGCGGCTTGGCGATCCTTCGTATTTATCATGGAACAGAAACCCATCAGGCCATTGAATGTTTTCGAGACTAGCCTTATGTTGTGATGTTGTGAATTATGATGGATTTTAGTGAATGCAACTATTGCTTGTATTCTAAGATTTTTATCACACATGAATTTATTGTATTTCAAAAGCATTCAGGATTAAAATGCATGTATACAGAAAATTTTCGTTTCACTGCCTAGAAACTCTCATCTCACAAATTCCCTCTGGTTATCACAATTTTGTGAAAAGGCGACAATCTAAAAATAGTTGAGGAAAGTGTCCCCAATGCTGTGCAGTAGAAGATACATCTCTCTCTTTTTTCCCCCAACCTACATCACTCTAAGCAAGTAATTGGTAAGGTATGCTCCTTCTGGATATGATGGATCAATAGGATGATCGCAGGCTGCCCCAGCTTGGCGTAGAACTGTTATATTCCTGCCTGCCATAGAAGCAGCACCCTGCATTTTGTATGATTGGCACACATTTGTCAATAAACGATCATGGATAACATGCTAGAGTCGTACAAGTCTGCCAATAGCTAATTGAGCCTATTAAAATGACCTTTTGCAGATTTGTTCTCAGTTATTTCAAAATTGGAAAAATATTCAGGTCTTGTATCATTATGAAATTGAATTCCTACGAATTCTTAATAATGTATTCCTATCAAAGGGGCCAAAATTTAATAAACAAAGGTGAAGATCCAAAAATGGCCATTAAATAACCTCTCTTTCAAGTAAATTGAATACATGGTCCTTCCTCACCTCTTTAATATTCGTATTATCATGAAATTGAATTCCTACGAATTCTTAATAATGTATTCCTATCAAAGGGGCCAAAATTGAAGAAACAATGGTGAAGATCCAAAAATGGCCATTAAATAACCTCCCTTTCAAGTAAAATGAATTCACGGTCCTTCCTCACCTCTTTAATATTCGTAGGTTGAACCCATAATCAAATGAGCTCCATGGAAGCAATGTATATGGGACCTTGACTTTCCTAGGATTGAATTACTGGGTTAATGGTTGGGTGTTCATTTTTTCATCTTCCCTCGATTAACTTTCCATTAAAGAGGGTGGTAGTTTGATGGTTATTTTAGTAAATTCACCTTGGATCTTCATTTTAACCACATATGGCATGAATTCCTATGTATTCTATTTAACAAACAGGCCATCCCTTCTTTCTTCACTAATTTTTCCTCTTTTCTTTGAGATGCTACTATTTGGTGATTGCATCAATTTATAAGCCTCTAAACAGAGGATGAAAGTGCATGTTCCCAACAGTTGTTGATACATGTGATATTCCCTACATTCATGCCTAAGAATGTTGTTATCCCGTATCTCATTTATCTTTCTTTGGCAACCAATGAAAGATAATCTTTGCATAATGTTTGGTTAAAGGCATTTCCTTGTTGAGAATTTCTAATATAAAATTACATCTTGTCCCCTGGGCATTCCAAATACCATGTTTGATGCAAGAGTTCAGAATTTTAGACCACATGAAAAGGCACTTTTAGCCTTACGAATTTTCAGAATTCCAGCATCCCAAATGCTAGAGGGGGTTGGGCATTCGGAATTCTACTTTAGGGCACGGCATTTGGAATTCTCAGATTCTCACAATTCTTCCAAACAAACAAGATTAGTACTATTTTGTTATGCATGTTAGCATGTTTGTTTGGAAGAACTGTGAGAATTCTTGTCCAAGAGAATTCCAAATGCCATCTCCCAAAGTAGAATTCCAAATGCTCAACCCTCTCTACTAGCATTTGGAATGCTTGAATTTTTCAAATTCAATAGGCTAAAAGTGACTTTTTATTTGATCTGGAATTCTAAACTTTTACATCAAACATCGTATTTGAAATGCACAAGAGACATGATGTGACATCATGTCAGAAATTCCCAACATCCTCGTCAAAAATGCCTTTAACCAAACAGTAGTGAGCACCCACCGGGGTTGCTGCTAAATGGCTCTATGCCCTCTAGCCATCGGCAATGAACCATGCATAGATGTAATACATGGAAAACAGGCGGGTATACTTATGAGAACACAGACATGGAGGTACTCTTTGGACGATTCTCAGCATAGGGCTGGGAATCCATTAATCCCTTGACTTTCAAACCAATCATTGATTTTAGACAAACACCAACGTATGTACCTCTCAAGCACGGTGAAGAGAAAAGCTAAATGGTAAAATGCAAAGTTAGGGTCAAAGGGAATAAAATATATTTGGGTATTTTTATTATTTAAAAATAAATAAAAACAAGGAAAATTCTATATGCACCCAATTTTTTGCTGAGCACACCCACCTTTAAAAAAAAATCACTGTTCATAAAGGAATGTGGGTGTGCTTAGCAAAATGTGTGGGTGCCTATAGAATTTCCCTAAAAACAAGTCATTCATGCCAACATAAACATATAGGACCTAATTGAAATTTTAAGAAAAAACACAGTTGCGTTTTTTTATGTTATTGGTCCATAGGGATTCTGTTTGAGAAAAAATAAAAATAAAAATAAAAATAAAAAAGTGAGAACTAAGGGCCTTATTAGTTATTACTACTGGGGGTTATTTGTAAATATGAAAAATTATACATTGATATAAAGTACTGCCTTGGTCCCCCAATCTTAGGCGCCGAGACTTTACAGCTTTTTTTTTTAAATCTTCTGTGACTCTAAAGCTGCTTCTTCGTCTCCTAATTCTTCTCAAATTCAATTATCTCTTTTTATTGCTAACTATAGATTAAATCGGCCCCTTCAACTAGGGGTGCACAAAAATATTGCTAAACCGATCTAGACCGGGCGGTTTTGATCGGTTTTGTAGTAGATCGGTTTGGATTTCCTTCAAACTGTTTGGTTCGGTTCGGTTTTCAGTTTAAAGGTGCAGTTAAACCGCTCAAACCGAACTGAACCAATTATATAAAGGGATTTTTGACTGTATACTTGCTTTTAGATTTAGATATGCCCTCCAGTTTGTCAAGTTTTAAATAATTCCCCATATGTGTGCTATACTTGTTGTCTATAGGAAAAATGATTGAAATGCCCCTCACTATGGGATGTTGCACAGTATATACGATCTCTAAAATAGAAACCTCTTATAAAGAGACTTTTGATGGTTTTAAGGGGGGCCGACTGGGATTTGATTCATGGTGTTTATAAGACTTACAAAGGAAATGGTACATTGGTAGTTATATATCAAGAACCCGTCCGAAGTGATCGTGTGGATCACCAATCAAAGATGATTCCTAAGCAAATGTGCAAAAGGAAATAGTTTGCTCCCATCAAGGGACTAAAAGGTTTGGTGTAAACATCAGTCCATGGCGTGATCAGATCTTACCGGACATGTATTAAAGGTAATAAACGTACAATATTTTGACCCTTGTCCAATTGAGGACCTGGGCAAAGAACATAAATCAATTAACTCTTGGAGTAAATTTTGCATTTTTATTTGATTTTTAAGCATGTTTTATTTGTGTTCATATTAGTGGATGATGACGTTAAAAATGGGTCCAGCTCTATTATATCCAATTCTTCAGTAGAGTCATTTTTCCTTCCCTATATTATTTTTAATTATGATACTTTTGTAGTCATCGACTTGAGCCTCCAATCTAGTGGATAGAATCTCTCTATGTTGATTTCCCTTTTTATCGAACTTTTGTTCAATCAAGCTAGAAATCATAATTTTAAAAAAATATATTCAATAAAAAAACATAGATTTGTGATTCTGTAAAGTCAATTTCAACCAACTACCCAATGCCACAACCATCTTCCATCATCAAATTAACGATCAAGATCACACCCTACATGGTCTACCACATCCACCTTTCATCATGGACACATTAAAATGTGTAGAAAATAGAGCCCTCAAACCTGAATTGTGCGAAAAAAATAAGCCCTCAAACTTGAACTTCAAAAAGAAAAAAGAGAAAAAAAGAAAAGAAATCCAAACAACAATGTATACTTTTTAGAAAATCCTACATCAAAAGACACTACCATTTAAGTTATCTTATTCCAAAAATAGGACGAGAAAAAAAATACATCAAGTCATGTTTCATAGTTTTAACTTTTCATTCCTAGGAAAAAAAAAAACAGAGAGAGAGAAAAGAAAGAAGGATCCATCACCTTGAGAGATTATAAAAGGGAAAATATAGTTGGCCAAGAGGAATTGAGAAATATGAATAGGCACTATATAGAAAAGGAAAGACAAAAGGCTGATCCAACAAATTGCAAACATCATACAATGAGGGGTATTCCAGTCATTTTTCCTACATACAACAAATACAATACACCTCTAGGGAATTATTTAAAATTGAACAAGGTAGAGGGCATATCTAATTCTAAAGGCAGGTGTATGGTCAAAATCCCTTATATAAATATATATTTTTTATAAAATATATAAAGGAAAAATTAGTTAAATATAAATATATATTTTTTATAAAATATATAAAGGAATATGAAAAATTACTTGAAGAAGACTCGAACCCTCACTCCGTTACTTGAAGTCCAACATCTCTCACCAATTGAACTATCATTTTTTTGTGAAAATAAAATAAAATAAACCGCAACCGAACTGAACCAGTTCCTTTCAGTTCGGTTCGATTTGAGCATATGGGCGGTTCGGTTTGGTTTGAGAAAATAGAAAACTGATGGGTTTGGATTGGTTGATGGTTTCCCCTCTAAACCGATCCGAACCCCCCACGTGCACCCCTACAATTTCAACTCAAATTACTTAACAGGCCATATCTATATAATGGCACTTTGCCCATTGGGCTCCTACAGGCTTGTTTACTGTTTAGAGTTCAGATATAGAGTTCAGATATGAACTCCAATTCACGCTCTAGTAGGCCCAATCAAATTCGATCTGAACTTGAGTACAGATTCAGATGCTGAATTGACCCACATGGACTTTTATTATTATTTTTAAAATGCATGGTCAGATGTCAGCATTAGCATCCTAATTGGATTGCAACCTGGATACAATCATGCATGCGATTCCTAAAAAATTAAACAGATCAGAAAGTGCACCCATGTGAATTCCACTTGGGTCATAGCACTAATCACAAGCACTAATTAATTTAACCTTCATGAAAAACCAGTAATATGTTGGTGGTAAAGAAAGCAAAGGCAAAGCAGTAAATGGTGTTGCTAACAGTTTCCCAGGCCAAGAACTTAACCCACAGTACTTAGTACTTCCTAACAAATTAGACAACAGTCTCCATTTGTCATCTTTCTATGTCCCTAAATGATTCATGGAATACTTTGACAGCAAAACATTCATGTGTCGTCCATGATTGCAGATGGAAAGAACATACGAAAAAGAAAAATCTAAGTGCAATTACCAAGATACCAGTCATTTTAATTTTCTACTTTTTTATTGTTTTTGAATGGTAACTCAATTTTATTAAAACTAGGTAAACAGTACGAGAGACATCATGAAAAGCTACCACAAAACCACCAAACAAGAAGGAAACCAAGTACCTCCCCAGAAGATACAAAGGATTCAATCCCAAAGTATTAATAAAGTCCAACAATTCACACCCTTTTTCCCCCAAAGCATCCACCTCAGAGTTAGCACTTCTCTTAACATGAGCTAAGGAAGCAGCCACAGCTTTAGCAAGGTCAACCGCCTACTCCACCACATTTGCAATGGCCCAGGGAGCTCCACACAAGCCAGTAGCCAATTATCGCCTTCCACCATAGAATGCCGAAGATTCAAACACTGATCTTTGCAAAGGTCAATGCCATAGCATCCATTTCCACATTACTGAGTATATACTTGCCAACGCCCAGGCCTAAAAATGAGAGAGATCACTTTATCGCTATCTCAAATGATCCCTCCCAAACCAACCACACCAGGGTTGTCATTTGCGCTCCCATCAAAATTAAGCTTATAAGGGAGCACCAAACAGAATCACAATGAAGCTTGAAGACCAAAGAAAAGACGATCTCATGCATACTCCTAATCATAGAAGAAGAATTCTTTAAAACGATGCAAGCAAAATGCCCCGAATGCTACACCCCCAAAGATCGTCCATAGTGAGAATGCCACTTAGCAAACCAACCGACTAGAGGCCAGACTCTAAGGAGAGCTTAAAAGACCAAAGGCGAGCCACCGAAGCTGGGGAAGAACCATAGTAGTCAATTCCGCTTCATTTCGGCCAGGATGGCCGGAATTTTTCGTTCCGGTCTTTCGGCCGAAACGGAATGTGGGTCAAAAAAATTCTAGTTTGAATTTTGGTCCATTCCAGTCCATTTCAGTTTGTAGAACAATTTCCAGTATTTTTTTCTCTCAATATCCATATCAAGAAACATGCATAATTTATATTTTGTTTTTTTTTTTTCTATTTTTTACATATATGTATATATATTTTAATTTTTATTATTCCAAAAAGTTACTCCAAAAAGTTTGGCCGAAATTCCGAAATACCGAAATATTCGATTTTGGAGGCTAGACCGAAATGACAACCGAAACGACAACCGAAACGGAATTGACAACTACGGGAAGCACTCCACGATGGCATATGGGAAAAAGAAGATACTAAAATTTCACCATCCATTGTACCCATTTATACCCTCTTATCTAAACCTTCAGCAGAAAAATAATCATTACACAACATATGAAGCAAGTTCCAAAATTGGATTTCCTCCACTTTCAGGAAGATTCCTTCTGAAAATAGGCCCTAAACCAACTTGATCACCAATCCTAGCCATATAACTCCGCAGAGAAGCCTGAGGATCCCTCACAAGGGAGAAGATCAGGGAACTAGAATGCAAGGAATCTATTTCCAACCTACATATCCAGCCAGAAGTGTGGTCGCCCAGACCCACATGGAATCTGACATTACTCATTAACTACTCTCCAATTGACAAGCAACCTCTCCAAACGACAGAATTACAAACATTAGGAGGCAGAACAATCCATCCATTCCTGCAGACACCATTTTTTTTCGCAATAATCTGATACTATAAACCGTCTGACCCATCACCAATCTTCAAAATCCATTTGAGCAACAAAGCCTGATTCATCTGCCGTAATGACCTAAAACCCAGCCCCCTCCCTTCTTATGTCCGGACCCAATGGACAATTCATTATTCACCAAATGTTATTTCTTCTTTACCTCTCTGCCTTGCCAAAGAAATTCACATTGCAACATTCCAAAACGATTGATGACCGACATTGGGCATTTCAGAAAAAAAAAAAAAAAAGAACAGAAAACAAGAGGAAGACTGGATGGTGATTCTACACCCCTCGGAAAAATATTTGGCCTTCCACGTTGCCAATTCTGCTCCACCCCCTTGATCACCAGATTCCACAAAGCTTTGATGCTCCACAAAGAGGTAAACCTAGGTAAGATGCTGGAAGAGAGCCGCCTTTGAAACTCATGAGATCACTAACACCTGAACTCAAGCCAGATTAGTTTGGACCCCAATCAACTTATAAAAAATTCACCTTCAGACCCGAAGCTGCTTCGAAACAAAGCAAAATATCTTTGATATTTTTTTTATTTGCTCCTCTGCACTCAAAATCTTTAATTGTCATCAGCAAATTGGAGATGACTCACTATTGGAGTAGCTGACACTGGCTGAAAACCCTCGATGAAATTTGATATTCTACAGCTGCTATCATGCAACTAAGAGTCTCTCCCACAAAGACAAAAAGAAAGGGGATCCCCTTGTCCGCCTCTAAAAGCAAGAAAGAAACTCCTTATAGGGAAGCGATTGATCATCACCGAAAAAATTTCAGAGGAAACACACTCCTTGATCCACCGTCGCCATCTAATCCCGAAGCCCTTACAACACTTTGCTTGTTTTCATTTGATAAGATTTAGGGGCATTTGGGTATGTGTAATTGTGGTTGCCTAGTAAATCTTGTTGCTCAAAACTCAATTACATGCAAAAAGACCCACAAGCCACAACCTACAGGTCAGAGTGTTTTAATTTGGATCCATGAAAATCTGATTAACTGGAGAGTCCCTGATTTCCCCATGAGTTCCTAGCTTTTGAGAGGGTTTTTATATTACCAGGATTTTGTTGCAACCAAGTTACTTGCTTACTGCAGTAATGCATAACTTGGCATATCCAAATGATTGGACTCTGGACTTGTGCCAAACTGAATACATGCATTTGGTTTACATAGGTACAAGCAGAGCCCTAGAAACATTTATCAGGTTCAGGATCTAACATCATTCAGCAATAGCAATCAAAACCCCACCAAACAATTGTGGACCTGTGATGACTTTCATAAGCTAGACCCTTTAGGGGCTGTTTGAGGGCTTTTTTTTTTCTTGAAAATGGTGCCTGAAATTCATTGCTAGAAAGAAACTGTACAGTATAAGAGTGGTATACTGTATACAAAGCCCAAAAGCTGGGAGAGCAAACAGAAAACAAAAGGGCAAGTTCCCCCAAATAAAAACAGGCAACAAGCCCCAAAAAAGAAAGTACAAAAGCCATTAAGAGTCAATGGTTAGAGAAGTTTTCTGGACTCCCTCCTTGGCAAGCCTATCAGTTTCCTCGTTGGCCGACCGCTTGATATGATGGAATGATACGTTCAAAACTCCAGAAAGTTGGACAACCTCTTCAATGATATCTAGAAAGTACCACGGTGGATTAGAGGACCAGGTTGCCCATTGAATGACGCAATAGGAATCCCCTTCCACAATTAACCGCTGGGGCTGTTTGGGGGCTTTTACTAATGGAGTTGAGTGAAGTAAAGATTATTTTGAAGAAATAATAAAATATAAGTAAGTTATGATGGTATTTTGTTTTAAGTTGTTTGTTATGGAATTTTTTTGACTTTTTGTATAGAAAAGTGGAGTTTTTTTGTCTTTTAGTGAAGAAAGGAGGTTGCTTTTTTACTTTTTTTTTTTTTAATATGGCGGGAAATTTGAATTAAAGTGCTTTTGATGTGACTTTTTTTTTTGAGAAATGGGGGCTTCACTTTACTTGATTCTGTTAGCAGAGTTGCCAAACAAGCCTTAAGAACAATTAATTTCTGAAGATTCAGGACATAGATCACGTTTAGCTAATTTCTCGTATATTTATATAAGGATTCTATGCATAGCAATAAGTTGTTGCTGGAAGTAAGCACGTGAGAAAAATGACTTTACCTGAAGAGTACGCAGGAACATTCCACTTTGAGTCATGGCTCCTGAACATGAGCAATATGGCGGGAAATTTGAATTAAAGTGCTTTTGATGTGACTTTTTTTTGAGAAATGGGGGCTTCACTTTACTTGATTCTGTTAGTAGAGTTACCAAACAAGCCTTAAGAACAATTAATTTCTGAAGATTCAGGATATAGATCACGTTTAGCTGATTTCTCGTATATTTATATAAGGATTCTATGCATAGCAATAAGTTGTTGCTAGAAGTAAGCACGTGAGAAAAATGACTTACCTGAAGAGTACGCAGGAACATTCCACTTTGAGTCATGGCTCCTGAACATGAGCAAGTCATAAGAAGACCACCCTTCTCTGTTATTTGCATTGCTAGAGCGTTCAAGTTTCTATACATTCCAGACGCACTTTGTAGAACCTGAAAAGCACACTCCACATGTTAATAGGAAGTGCTACCAATATCTCCTTCACCATGAATTAACCAAAGATTTTATTTATTTATTTTTATAAGAATACAATTTTAGATTGATGGAAAGAAATTGGATTGAAAGGTTCTTCAACAATTCAACGTCAAACTCTGTGTGCCTGTTAGCTATGATGCACGGATACTTCAAAATGGAAAACGTATCGTGTCGTATCGTATCCGATACTTCACTTTTTATATGTAAAATTCGTGTCCCTGCCATGTCCATGGCGTGTCCCTACCGTATCCATCCCATATTTGGGCATCATAGCCTGTTAGTACTGTATAATGTGTATAATAAACACACTGTTTTTATGTACATACTATAAGATACCATGTACCCACCCAAAAGCTTAAGCTCATAGGTGGAAGGCCCAAATAGGTATATGAAGCCTTGTCAAACCCATTATTTGGGCGATGTGGGATGTGGGATTTTCCCAATACTCCCTCTCACATGCAGGCCCAACAGATTTCATGGACGGGTCTGCCATGTGGGCTACATAAGAATGACAGGAACCAACTCTAATACCATGTACCAACTAAAAGCTTAAGCTAATAGGAGGAACTGTGGATGGCCCAAACAGGTATATGAAGCATTGTCAAACCCATTACTTGGGCGATGTGGGATGTAGGACCATTCTAGTACTTTTGTAAGTTATAACTTACATCTACTTGAGTGCTATAACTCAAGTTTACTAGTTTATGACCATTCTAGTACTTTTAACATATACAAGTAAGTCTATAATTAAATTTTAACAAACCTTGAATAATTTCTGGGAAAACAACAATACAAGATCTTATGACTTAGGGGGACCCAATATTTTGGTTTTGTAGTTTGTAATAATAAAAAAAAAATTCCTAGCATTTTTCAATATTATTAATTTTTTGGATATTTTTTTATTTTTTTGGGTCGAAAAAAGTTCACACCACGACGTGATGCTACATCATATTGTTTTTTAGGGTCGTCTGCGACTTTGAACCATGACCCTAAACACCCAAATGGATCCTTCAATAATGAATACATGATTTTTAGCTCATTCACACAATGAAAACTACTTAAATTTATGCCAATATGTGCCGTTTTTATATATTTTAAAACAATATATTTTCTAGGATGATGAGAATTAGAGAAATAATCCTCATAAACAAGGTAGTTTCATATGGATGATCTTAATTTGGGGAGTTGTAAAGTAAACACATTTTTAGTGCTAACCATTAAAATTTGAAACTACAAGAAACTACGACAAGTGGGAGTTACAAACATGACAAAGTACATGTATAAACCTAAAATCAATTTTCTTTGAATAGGAACTTCAAAAATAAGTAGGTACCTTTCTTCGAGGTGCTAATTTTGGTGGATCTAGTATAACTAAATCCCATGACTCATGCCTTGAAGAAGCATCTTTCATAAACTCAGTTGCATCTTCTCTTGAAAACAATATTTTTCTTGGATCCAAGTTGTTAAGAAGGATATTTTCTTTTGCAAGCTCCAAAGCAGGCACTGAGGTATCAATGCCTAGAAAACGAGGAGTTCAATTATTACACATACTATATAAATTTTAAAAAAAGACTACAATAATAGAGGTAGGAACCAATGAGAATTACTTGTTCATCCCATTAGACCCAAGTTTAGGTATCAATATCACCAAACACTATGAAAAATAGAAGAAATAAGAAATTAAGTTAAGAAATTAGCTATAGTTCCAATTATTTCTATCAAGGAAAGTATTTTGGTTCCAAGGTGGGACATGGCATTGACAGAAACAGGGCCATTTAAGCTGATCCAAGTCACACAATTCTATTTAATTAGCCCTAAAAATGTAAAAAATAATAAATAGACTAAATAGAAAGGGCAAAGAAAACACATTTCAAAAGGAAAATTGAAGAAAATATAATTTCTTAGAGGTGATATTAGGAGAAAACAAATAATTAAACATTTCATATCAATTCTCATCGTTGCAGTCATCAATAGGGCTGTTAAATGTTAATATTAAATATCTATCCCCATAACAGGTCAAAGATGGAAAAACGAGCTGTCAAAAGTTAAAAGCAACTTTTTTGGTCGGCATCAGAAAAGTCACAATGTCCAAGCCAGCCAAAAATGAGACTTACCTGAGTTGGACCAAGTCAAATCAAGTTGGAACTTAGGACTTCATCCAAGCTGACTCATTTTCGGACATTCTTTGGTTTTATATGGACAAACTTGCTACCACTGTATCACAGTTTTTCAGAACATACTTTATTCTTATGATTTCTCATCATTCATTTAGGTTAAGATCAAAAAGTTCTGAGCCAAAGACAGCACAAAAGACAATTTTAGTATATTCAATACTATACCAATGACATCTGCAGCACCACCATTTGCTGCATTTAGAGCAAATCCGCCACTGTAGCAACAAATATCAAGCACTCTCCGACCTTCTGAAATTGATGATATAAAGTGACGGTTTTCACGTTGATCTGCATAAAATCCTGTTTTCTGGCCCTCCAGTGAGATTGTGTAAGAAATCCCATTTCCTTAACCTGGAAAGAATCCCTGATGTATTAAAAACATTTAAACATTTATAATATACACAAGTACAATAATCTTAAAAAAAAAAAAAAAAACATTGTGCTCTCTATATAAACATACATAGAACTTCAGTTGACAGATAAATGGCTTCTGCGTAATTTGCTTAATTTTGGTCTTCATTTGTAATTATGAGGGTTTTCTGGAGTGCTTTGTCATTAGCACGTACAAACAAGAGATGGATGTGTGGTAAAACCAGGAAATATAGAAAAAAAAAAAAAATGACCTCATTTGGGAGCATTTAGGGGTAGAAGCCATCGGTGATAAGCTAAGAGAGACTCCTTTGAGATGGTTTGGAAATGTTCGATACTGGCCAGCAATAATGCTGGCGAGAAGTTTTTCTATGGAGAGAGTCGGTCGAAGAGGACATGGACGGAAGTAGTAAGGATAGATCTGAAGAAGCGTAACCTATCCAAGGATTTGGCCCCAGATAGATTACAATGGAAAAACAGAATTCATGTAGGTGACCCCAACATGGCTGGGACAAGGGTTCGATGGTGATGAATTGATGACGATGATGATTTGTAATGACGATAATTTGTGGCATCTTAGTAAATATTGAAAAACCTCATATTAATAAAGTACAATTGTACAAGCTTTTCCTAAAACCTCTTCATTTCTTGTACTCGCTTATTCTTCTTCCTTCTTCCATTCAACTAGAAACCCAAAACCTAAATCGAATCTCTCTCTCTCTCCACTTTCTTTTTCCATTTCCTTCCTTCTTTCTCTCCCCTTTTCTTCCTTCCTTTTGGTCCCTCTGTTTAAATGTTAGGGCTACATCTTGACTGAATTATTTGGTCTTTTATTAACTAAATTGATTGATTTACTTTACTGCAAATAACCAATGGCTATTTATAGATTAGAACCAAAGACATCAACTCAAACTAGGAAACCTAACCCTAATCATACTAGAAAACCTAATTACATCGTAATGGGAAATCCTAATCCTCAAGCTGGAACATAGATATGTATCAACTTGAACTGAACACTACATATCTGCTTTCTTGTGCAACGAATGTGATGAGAGACTCCCAGCTTGATTTTCCCCAAACATAACTTTTGATTGACTGGTGATGGGTATTACAACTTCATGTGCT
Source organism: Camphora micrantha (assembly GCA_003546025.1). Taxonomy (NCBI): domain Eukaryota; kingdom Viridiplantae; phylum Streptophyta; class Magnoliopsida; order Laurales; family Lauraceae; genus Camphora; species Camphora micrantha. The sequence continues at coordinate 14,827,362 of QPKB01000007.1, forward strand.
CCACAAACTCATACTCAACAACATTGTTGATTAAACTGACCCATACTATGCCAGACAGCGTATCTGATGAGCCTAAATGCTACACTACATTCTGGATGAACACTCACCCATATCTTAATGAGTACTCGGCTTCACATTTCCAAGTAACTTTGAAGTCTTAAAGTTTTCTCTTCTTTGACTAGAACATTCTTATAAACTTAACTTTTACTAATGAAAAGAAACACCAGATATTGCAGATCTAAAGCCTTAAATAATCTTCCACTGCACAACTCTGATTTGTTCAGAATAAACATAACCTCCTTTTATTTTGCCCAAACGTCCATCATGCTTTGCTGGTTGGTCACTGTCTATCTGTAGGTCCATCTTTCCCTCCATTTTTCTTCTATCATTTCGTTCCCTCCTCGCCCAACAACCTTATTTTCTTCGTTGACACCTACGGCTGACGTCATTCACTGCATGGCTGATTTTTCACATTACAAGTATAGTAAAGAAGGTTGGATACAGAAAGGACGAGTTCATGTTAGATAAGGATTAGATCTGATTTGGGTTATATCAGGCTAGTGTTTCTTGTGATTATGTTTCCTATTATGGATGTGATTGGGTTTCCTCTTGTGATTAGATTTCCTATTATTTCCTGATTAGGTTTCTTATAATGGATGTGATTAAATTTCCTATTTTGAGTCATTATATTCTTATAAATAGCCGTTGGCTTATTCCTAATAAAACCACCAGAGACTTTGGTACCAAAAAGCGTGGCTATATCATGTTCCTGTGGGCTCCAATTATGGTAACAGACTGCTAGATTTGTAAATGACAGGAGCTTATATTGCCTAGAAACCCTAGATCTTTTAGTTTCCACTCAATGTGTGCATGCTTGATGTACAATATTTGGTTTATATTTCCAGTTACTTTGGTTAAATGGCTATTTGGGAAACATATTGTTGATTTTAAGAAGATACAATTAATGGGTTCCATGAGAAGTTTTTTGTTGGTGCTTCTATTGTTTTGAGTGAGATTTAGTTACTATGCTCATAAGAACAACCACCTCATTTTCATCAAAAATTACACCGCCTAATGATGTTGTTCAAGCAGTGGCTGGTTCAAACAGAGAGAACTTAGTATTTACATTAATTCCACCAAATTAAAGGAAGTATTTTCTTTATTAATCTAAGGCAACGCAAATGTTCATAACATGACTAGAGCAATGAAACACAATTCATTTTGGACAAAACTTCCGAATATTTTCGTTTCGGATAAAAAAAAAAAAACGAACATCCCACCTGAAGTTGTTTGATGGATATTTGCTTATGCCCTAGACTGGTTCCTTATTTGTTGAGTATTTGTCTATCATCTATGTTTTACTGGAAACCTTTGACTCCTAACAAGTTGGCGTCACTAAGTTGTTACCAACTTAGCATGGACCACATGTTGTCGTGTAGGATCTTTTGCAATTATTATATAACTAATTGCAATTAGCCTTGAAAGCGATTACGATCACTTGATACCAAATTGATTTGACATATTTTGATGGCCATGCATTCCCATGAGGAATTCCCAGGTACCACTTCTGACAGCCTGCCATAAAAGAAACAGCAAGGGCTACCATATCCATGGTATTTTGACAGCCTTGAAGTGGGGCTAGAACACATCTCCTTTAGCTCATGCGGATTCGCCCATTTGTTTAGTAGTTTGTTATTTGTTTTATCATGTTATGTTATGGTATTATGTAATTCTGATCTTTCACTAATCTCGCGTTGTTAACCATGCCTTTGACCTCATGCAATCATTACTTGTCTATGCTCCTATTTGCATGATTCTATGTGATATTTTGAAGGCTTGCTTACTTGCTAGGTTTTTGTAAACCTAACCCAATCTACGACACTTTACAGGTAAGGAAGTAGTCCCAAATCCTAAGGGGAGGATAACGTTTACAAAAGGAAACCTCAAGAAACAAAAGGGCGGAGCGCAGATGACGTAGTCTAGAGATTTCCAAGAATGCTTCGTAGATAAACATTTAGTTTGATTTAGTTTCTTTTCATGTTGGATGATTGAAATAAGACCCTAAAATTGGTCAAAGTTTATATAGTTTGATTTAGTTTATTATTTGGTTAGACTATTTGAAGTTAATTAATAATTAGGATTTATTAATACTTGCGCTTTGTTGTGCAATGTTTGATGTTTAAAAAAAATATTTTTGTTGCAATTTGATTTGACCTAATCTCACAAATGCAGAAAAATTACACTCGCAGCACAAAGACGGAATTATATTGAAATCTGGGTTTCGGGTCATGACAAAGATGATGATGATGATGATGATGATGATTAGTAGATTACAATCACACATGGTTACACAAGACCTCTTCAGTCAAGCACGGATGGCAGGTTGTGACAAAGACGACGATGATTAAATAGATTATGATCACGCATGAGCACAAAACAAACATCTTCCCTCAAGCCTCTTTGTTTGTACTTTTGCCTTGCTCTTCTTAGTCCTTCCATTCAACTAGAAACCATAATCCCAATTACAATCATCTTCTTTCACAGGTAGTAATACAAAGCAATACTAACTATATATAATTAACTTCAAATATAACATGAAACCTATGGTGCCCAGATATGGCATGGATATAACAGGGACATGCTTTTAGACATGTAGGGACAAGGATTTTACACATAAAAAGTAAAGTATTGGATACGAGATACCTTGCCCATTTTGAAGTATCCATGCATCATAACATGAAACTAGCGCAGGTTTTATTGTTGTCTAGCTGTTACTTAGTGCAAGGAACTATGAGTCTATGAGAAGGGGGATACCAATAGTCATTAGTTGAAGTGACGAGGAAAGACATATCATTATTTGGAATAATCAATTAGAACCTGGTTTATAATAGGGTTGATTGGAGTAAACTCATAAATGTGATCTTGAAAAGATGGCTTAAAGCAACAATGTTCAGGAATCTTCACACACAAATGGACACACAAGACATCATCAGAGCATTTTCCCAACTATGTTGGGGGTATGCTACATGAATGCTATTTCTCCATTCCAATCTATTCTCAATGAAATCCTTGGATAGGTTTCATTTCTTCAGATCTAACCTTACTACTTTCATCTATGTCCTCTTCAGCCAACCCCATTCCCTTGGTGGGCCATCAACTTGAATCAAAAGACTTTCTTCACCTTTCCCATTGTTGGGCTACGTTAGACTTGTCTAAGCCACGTCAAACCAGTCTCTCTTAATTTATCACCTATTGATGCTACACTTACATGCTCCCTAATGTGCTCATTTCTAATTATGTCTTCCTCATTTTACTGCACAACGATCTCAATATTCTCATCTCTACTGCACTTATTTTGGGCATGTATTGCTTCTTGATTGGCCAACAGTCTGCTCCGTAAGTCATGGCCAATTTGATTGCTATCCTATCAAATTTTTTCTTCAATCTAGCTAGCATGCGCCAAATATAAAGAACTTAAGAAGGAAGTCTCCACTTCAACCATCCTGCCCTTATTTTATACTCGACATCTTCCTCAATCTCTCCAATCTCCATTCTTACTGATTATCAAGCCGATGTGTCGGAATGAATCCCATTATATTATCTCTTGAGCTACAATTCTCATAGGCGTTTCATCTCTTCGCACATCCTTACTAAAGTTGTAGTTCATATAGTCCACCCCTATATGACATATTTTAAAGCCATTGGATTTTAAACGCTCCCGTCATCTCTCAAGTTTTACATTCACGCCATCTCTTGATTCATTCACTAACACAATCTATTTGCAAACAACATACATGAAGGTACCTCCTCTTGAATATGAGCAGTTAACTCATCTATAATCAATGCTAAGAGATGAGGACTTAAAGCCAACCCTTGATGCAAACTTATAGTCACTGGAAACTCACCTGTCTCTTTCAGAAGGTAGCTCTCACACCCATTACTGCTTCCTCGTATAACCTCTTAGGACACTCCTATCTAAAACCCACAAAATCAAATCTCTAGGTACCCTGTCACAGGCTTCCTCTAAATCGGTGAAGACCATATAAATATTTTTCCTCTTCTATTGGTATTTTTCCATTAATTGTTTAAGTGAGAAGATAGCCTATATAATTGACTTCCCCATCACGCACACAACACAGATGAACTTTAATTGTTAGTTTCCTTTGAGACCAAAGGACACACAGCCCATACACAAGAACCAAAGAGGAATAAAAAAGTAGTGGTAGAAAAAGAAAGGAAAATAAGGCCCTTGAAGCCCAACAAGAGCCTGTATGTAGCATAGGGTGCAGATGCTCGGTGTCTCAAATACAAGGTCGCAATTTGAGTATTGCCAGCTATCAAAAAAGAAAAAAAAAGGTCAAGACATTCTTACCTTCACTTTCTCAAGAGAAGGGATTGGATTGGACTAGTCTCTAGGATCTGATAAATCTAACCCTTCTTCTTTCAACATATCAACAGATGGTCTCCATTTTATATGATTTATTTCAGAAATTCTACTAATGTAGAACTGTATTTCTGATTTATACTTCTCAACCCAAGCTGCAGATGATGCTATTACAGCCAAATTCCCAAAAACATCAACAATTAAGCCGGATAACCTGTTATAGAAAAACAAGTCCAAAGTTATAAATAAGACAAAGTTGCCCAAATAAATTAAAATATTAAATGTACATAAGGAAAAAGCCAAGATGAAGCGAAAAAGAAAGGATATACATAAGTTCAATGAAAATGGCTTCATTGCATTCTCTATTACTTCTTGGTACGTTTGAAAACTAGGGATTCGTGTAAGTTACATTTTTCTCTATAAAACCTTATTGACTTTTTTTTTTAAACCTTATTGACCATTTTAACAGGGAAGATCATGAAATTCTCATAAATTTTGTTCCATAAAACAAAAACTAATATAATATTTAAATGCCATTTTTTATTTGTACTTAGAAAAAGATGCTGCACTCAAGCTCACTTCAACTGAATTAAGTCCCATTACAGTCTAGTTGTTGTTTGGACTGGGCTCGGGTTGTGTGGTATGTCTCTTATAGAGGCTCCCTTCTGTTTTTTTGGCTTCGAACATAATTGTCGTTCTATCTTTCTTAATTAATATATTTCCGCTACCTTCTTTAAAAAAAAAAAGATGCTGCACTCAGCTGAATGATTTTTATGGAGTACGAAAGAATTCAAAATTTTGTCGGTGCACCTGCTAAGTACCGCACTTTGTGGTATATTGCAATAGAATGTGGTCTCTAGGTAGGAACGCCATATCTCTTCCTTTTACAGAAACAAAATTGGGTTGCCCATTTCATCGATTAGACATCTAGAATGCACTTATACATCATGATCTGCAAGAGGAAGTTGACATGTCACCTTATCAGGGAACTGTTCATCGAGGGAAGTAACATAAAGTCTGTTAAAGTCGAACACAAACTCATACTGAAGAGAGACTCATCTAGATTTACCTATTTGGTGTAGGAAGTCAGTTCATTTATAATGTTATCATCTGGATGCAGTCTACTGGATACTGCGATATTTGAAAGAAATCCAGGGAAAGGGTTGTTATGGTAGCAGTTGTGGGAAACTTGATATGGCCGCTGGATATTGTGACGTTGATTGGACAAGATCTAAAGTAGATAAACACACCGTTAAAGGGTAGTACATTAATCAGTGGCAGCTTAGTAACGTGAAAAAAGGAAGAGACAAGCCATAGTAGCACACTCTAATAATGAAGCTGAGTACCACGTGATGGCCCATGCATCCTGTGAGATGATATGGCTTTGTTAATTGATTTAGGAAATGGATTTTACTGTTCCAACCCCACTGAATCTACACTCTGACATTCAAGTTATTATGATTATCACTTCCAATTTAGTTTTCCAGGAACAGACAATGCATATTAAAATTGATTGCCATTCTGCTCAGTAAGGTGCTTCTAAAGTCAAAACTCCTGGCCATACTTCTGTTCAATCTGACAGTCAGCAAACATCCACAAAAGCCTCATGATGTCTTGCCTTGAGGACACATTGGTCAAGCCAGGATGTGTGATGTCTATACTCCAGTTTGAGGGAGGGGGGCAACTGTCATACCGCATTTGACGTAGCCAGATTGAAGGATCTACCCAAGCATAGACACCTTCAAGCACACAAAGTAATTCCAGGTTCTACCCAAAGGGGAGAGGATGTCTGAATTTTATTGATGAATGATTTTTAGAATACATGTAAGGTCCACATAGGCCTCTTGGGAATCCAAAAAAAGTAATTTCCTTATTAAAAAATTAACTGGATCTAGAATCTAATAAAATAAGAAAACTAAATCAAAGGGAGATAGTTATCCTAATAGATATATTAAACGACACATTGGTTTATTACCTTATTGGGCCCTGCTGACTGCTGCATATACCTGGACTAGGCCTATTAGGCCAGACATGGGCTTGGACTTGGATCCAATGGATCGGTTCCTGACACAAGTGTTGTGTTAAATCTAGTCCATTATACGAGCCTATTTTGTGGTAGCTCCTTTTGGGTTGCATCAATTCTCCCCGGCTTGGAGAAAACTCGTCCTCGAGTTCATAGATCTCCTCTTGGGCAGAAGATCTACCGAACAATCTTCTAATTGTCTTCCTCCAGCCAGAAGTAAGTTGGATTTGTTGCTTCTTCTGATGGTCAAATTTTGCTTGGATGTGAGATCAAACCATTTGGTGCTTTAATTGTTGAATTTATACCATCAAATCATGATCTTCACATATCCATCATTGATCTCCGAAGAAGAAGCCAGTATGAGGGGCTTCAACGGCAAGATCTTCTTGTGAAATCAATGGAATAAGAGATTTCTCCTCCGATGATCCATACCTCTTCTGGAATTGTCAATATTATCAGACCTGTTGGATAATCAGGCTTATTGCTAACTAGGTCCAAGTCTTCAATATCGTCTTTTTCCTCTTCTTCCTTTCCCTCTTATATCTTCTCATCAACATTGTCCATAGAAAGAAATTTGATCCGACCTTTCTTTAAGTTCTTCTAAAGTATAATCCATCATAAAAGCTTTAGATGTTCCTTCATCTAATTTCATCAAGTATGGAGGTTCAAGCCATTCCTTTAGTTCTTCTGAAGTATGAACCATCTTAGAAGCTTTAGATGTTGCTTCGTCTATTTTCATCATCCATGGTCATGCTCATGCTTTTCTATGCCATCCTTGATTTCTCCTGTCATGGTTTTCAGCTCTTTTGGTGCAATCATGACTTCTTTTGGCTCTTTTACCTTTTGCTCCTTTGTCTCTTCTTCCACGTGATCCATGATTTTCACGGGATTAACATTTTGAAGATATTGTTGGTATCTTGCTCTAATAAGACATTGCAGTGGTTCTCGTGAAGAGTCAATTTGAAAAAGATTCCCTTGATTGCACGGTAATGCAATAGATGATACATGTGAACAATATGGGCTCTTCTGTACAAGAACGTCCTAGCTAGAGACTGAAATTATCTCATATGGCATCGTTTAAGTTTGTCCTCAACCACAAAAGCTTCATATGCTTCTTGAATGTCTTGGCAAAAACTCATATTCTCCCATACATCCGATTGGAGACCTTTAATAAAACGAGCTAAATTATATTTCCCGCTCTCCTCGGTTGCATATAAATAATATAGTACTTGGGATTTTATTTTGCTACATTGGAATTCTAACTCACTCACTCTTTTACCCAAAAAAAAAAATTCACTCACACTTGGAATTGATCGATATATTCATTAATTGTCATCTTTTCTCGCTTGAAACTAAGGAACAGCTCACTAGAACGCATTCTCATAATACCAATCCCCTTTTTTGTACCCATACAAAAACTAAGGAACATATTCTCTTACGAGTCTCTAAAGCTCCAAAGTTTTTGTGTGGGACATTTTCAAAAATACCGAGATAATCCCTAGTTTCAGTAAGAAAGAGTACCAACTAGGTTTGATTTGATCTCGGCTTCGGGCAGCTCAGTAACAGTACCAGCTTAACCGAGCTCGAACTAGCTTCAGTAACAGTACCATCTAAGCTCGTCTTGGTCTCGGTCTAACGCAGCTCGGCAATAGTGCCAGATGTTCGCACCTCGGCAGCGGTGCCAGGACGCATCTACATCTGACCTCGGCACTGTAATATCTTGAGTACCTGGGCCCAGGATTAGTTTGGCCCAAGAAGGACCCGTAGTTGTTAACTGGTTTTTGAAATTAGAAGTGTTTCCCTTTTATGAAATTAGAATTGTTATTGGAAAGTGTCTCACGTTTGGGACTGGAAGTCGTATAACAACTCTAACAGTGGAAATAAGAGAAGGATTAGAATTAGGAAGTATAAGAGGGCTAGGACTTTAAATTCCACTTAGTAAATATATATATAGGTAACCATCGTCCATCCCTTCTATGGAATTATCTTTTAGCTTTTGAGAGAAACCATCTGAGAGGAAGTTGTTGTTGGAACCTAGGGGAAGAAGAGGAAGAAGGTGACTGATTGATGTCCTATTCGCGCCCACACATCGCAAAAGCAACTATCACATATTAGAGGTGAGTGGATCTTCCTAGTTATTTTCAATCAATGTATGAGATGATTGGTAGGGCTGAATTTTTCTCAAATATGTTGTATTGCTGCTGTGTTGACAACCTGAATCATTGATCAGATGCAATTTTGATGTTTGATCAAAGAAACCATGTTAATCTTGATGGTGAGATTTATACAACTAATAAGGTGATTGTTCATTAGAAATTCCTCAAAGTTTGGTTGATGTACAGAGAGATCATGATATTTCAAAACCTGGGCGTGAATGTGCAGAATTGTCGATTAGGGATTATGGGACTCCATGGCCCACTGGATGATAGATCTGGTCCATAGATCCTATAGTAGACTCATGGTCGACCATAGAGAACAAGAGCATCTTGGGTTTGGGCTAGTAGTTTCCATTGTTCAATAAACCCAAAGAGCCCAGGCGTGACTGTTATAGGAATATGGCTGAATGTCGACATGCACTGTGGAACCCATCAGAAGATCTGATCAAAGATCAGAACCCCATGTCTGGGAGTATGACCATGGGCGACTCAGACAATTTGGGTCCCATAGGGATTGGGCCCCGTTGGGCCCACTATCCATAACAAGTGTCTCAGGCGTGGTTGAAGGAGAAATAGGGCTGTGGGTCGACACCTGCCCTGGGACCCACTATCTGATTTTATCATAGGTTAGAACCCCACATATTGAAGGGTGCCCAGAGACGATCTGAATGGTGGTGGTCCCATGTGACCTGGGCTCCATCTGACCAGTTATCCATAAACTTCAATTTTGTTAACCATAAGGGTTACTGTTTGTGTTTTTGAGACTGCGGGGCCCAATAAAGATGTCTGATGGTCAATCCAATCCATTAAGAGTAAAGCCTATCCGTGGACGACCTTAGACATTAGGTCTGATTTTGGTTTGGTCCAGCGGGACCCACTGGATTTTACATCAAGAGTTCCAGTCATAAACTGATTGCTTATTTTATGTTCTGGATATCAAAAATTAGTTCTGAAATGGGTTTAGTAATTGAGAAAGACTTGGATTTTGGTCTAGAAATATTAAATAACTTTCTTTGAAGAGAGTTTTGTGGATTATGATTAACTATGATTAGTTATGATTAACTGTGATTAATTCTTTAAATTGTGAGTAATTAATGTTATGTTTATAATATAGTGTGGGCCACCCCTATACTACTCAATACTGATTATAATAAGAAGTAGGGCAGAAATCAGTGAGATGTGCATAAGTTGGGCCCACACTGCTTACATGTGTGATCAATTATGTTATTTAAAGTTCATGTTCTGGTTGTTATGTGTTTGTGAGATATTGTGCACTAGATCCCATACGTGTGATGTTGGACTTTGTGTCCGGGCCGTTTTAGCGGCTGGTCCTTAGTGGACGTAAGTGGCCATTATGATTGCTGGTCCTTTGTGGACGTGTCTGATGAGACAAGGTCATAGTGACCGGTATACATGTATACAATGGGCCTTTGAGGCGTGGTAATGTGCAAGGGCACGGATTTGCATATGGTTGTATTTTTAATGATATTTGATTATTGATTCAGATTTGTTGATTATGTGATGTTATGTTATATATGATTTGTGTAATTAGGAAAATTCATTCACCAGTAATACTGATGTTGTGTTGCCCCTTTAGGTAATCAAATTGCGGATGGGCCAGAGCGGATTGATGATCAGCACGTAGATTTCGGCATACATGGCTGAAAAGAGAGAACGAGAAAAACTTAAATAGATGATGGAATCATTAGAACTTGTTTAGGAAAATTATCTAATGTTTCAAGCATATTATGGATTGAGTTATACATAAAGTTTGAATTCTCAGAAATTTAATGATATTTATAATTGAAATTATTTTTGAATTAAATGCCTAATACCTTGTGAATATTAGTTGATGTATGCATGATGAATATTGCTATATGATCACGATTCGGATATCCAACAGGGCCCCGGAATTCGGGTCGTGACAGGCACCTTCTTTGGTTCGGTCCATTTGGCCGAGATCAACACCAAGGGTCAGAGTCATAATTATACTACTATGAAAGTACAGCGGCGTTAAAAAACGAGCTAACAGATAGAATGGGCACCAGACGTAGATAAGTAGTTGACCTTATCTGACAGCCGCAACCGCAGCCATATAAAAGATTGAGGTATGGTCTGATGGGACAGTACCTCTACCTACCCCCACTAAGGGTACAAGGTATGATCCGATGGGACAGTGCCTCCACCTACCTCCACTAAAGGTACGGTCTGATAGGACCTCCACCTATATATATATATGCATGAGGTAAAACCACCAAAAGTATGCAAACGCAAATACACGCTGATACATACTTCCATAGCTTTCCTTCTTCTCCACTCACTCATCCTTTGTTCAGTGATTGCACTAACTTAGGCATCGGAGTGCCTTCGGCTGACTGCAGCCAAGGTCTCTGATCTTCCTTCCCTTTCAAGTTTCAGGAGCTACTGTCTTTCCCAAAAGCTTTACAGCAATCCCATTTAATTAAGTTCGTAATATTTAGGCACTTACAATTGGCGTCGTCTGTGGGCAAGACATCAAAGTAAATCCATAATCATCATGCCTCCAAAAACCAAAAACGACGAAGGTTCATCAAAGGCCTTACCACCACCACTGGCATTGACAACATCACCTGTGTTGTCACAGCTAGCACCAGTATTGCAAGGGCAATTGCAAGAGCAATTGCCACCGCCCACTTGCCAGAGGAGATCTGGGGGAAAGTATGTTGCTACAAGCGTGTCGGGTTCAACGTTGAAGGGGGTGACAGCACCTCCCCGACAAGGTAACCCTCGGGCGGCACCTCCACAGCAAAATGTTCCTCCACCAGTGGTTCCCCGGCGAAACAAATCTCCAGCGCCAGCTAGATCTCCCCAGGCTCCTCACCGGATTGAAGATGACGACGATAATGACGACCCACTGCAAGCAGATATCGAGGCCCAAAATCTCATTATCCAAGAGCAAGAGGAGTTGATTCGTCAACTTAAACAACAGCTCAAGGAGAAGGAGAGGGCCCCACGATCAGCGCCCAGACGCAGTCGGGCCCATTCGGTCGAACAAGACTTAAGGCAAGTCCTGAACAATAAAAGGCGCGACCAAACTCACGATGAAGGCTCGAGCAGCAGTCATTTGAATGATGACTCCAAGAGGTCGCGCCAGAGACCAGGAAACAACGACAATCTAAGAGAATGGCTTGACCTTGACCGTCCAGTGGAATATGGAGGTAGTTGGTTTCACCCGGGAATGACTAGACGCCTATGACACCGAGGACCATGGCACATCTCCTTTCTCTCAGGAGATAAGGGACTTCTCCCTCCCGGAAAAGTTCAGTGTCCCAAGGTTCGTCCATTACGACGGGGCTTCGGACCCTGTTGCACACCTCCGACACTTCACCTAGCGGATGTCGGTTTTTTGGAGATGTCGGACACCTGAACTGTAGAGTGTTCTCCTCCAGTTTAGGAGACTTCCCCCTCAAATGGTTTTGCACACTCCTAAAGGGGTCAGTTTCAAGCTGGCGGCAGCTTAGAAACTCCTTCGTGGAGAAGTTCCAGGCGCACAGGGTCATCCCGAAGATAGACGATGACCTGATGGCGATCAGAATGAGGCGGACTGAAAACATTACTCAGTTCGCTAAAAGATTCTGGACCGTCTACAGCCAGATCGAAGACACCACTGATGGAGTCATTAAGTGCTTCAAGCAGGCTCTGCTACCAGGCAATGAGCTTTGGAAGGACCTTGTCCAGTTCCCTGTGGTTACAATGAAAGCACCGATGGCCCGGGTGAACTAGTTTATCGAGCAAGAAAAAGACGAGGTCCGAGCTCGGGAAAGCTTTGGCCTCTGGCACGAAGACAGACCCTCCAAGAAGGACAAGAAGGCATCTCGGAGGGACAAATATGACCGTAGCAAGGCTTCGACGAAATCGGCAGCGATCTCGACTCCCACCTCTGGGGACAGCAAGAAGCCTAGCCAGCCATCGCCTCCTACAAAGCTGTGAATACGATCTTCAAGGAGCCGATTTACAAGCTCCTCGGCAGGATCAAATCACAGCCCTACTTCAAATGGCCGCAACCGATGAAGGGTGATCCCTCCACCCGCGACCAGAGTAAGTTCTGTGCCTATCACAAACAAAATGGGCACAGAACCGAGGACTGCATGGCCCTTAAGTCCCACCTCGAAAAGCTCGTCAAGGACGGGCACTTGAAAGATTTCATCAAGGAGGAGGGTAGAGTCAACCGAGCTCACCAACGCCGACCTGATGATGATCAGGACAGCGACGAGCCGGAAGGCATCATCAACGTCATCCACCTAGCTCCCACGCTAAAGGGGAGTAACCAGGCTCGTGCCGAGGCCAGGAGGGCTTCACACAGTAGGCAGGTGATGACAACCGAGTTAGGACCTGCGTCCAAAAAAGCTCGAAAGGAGAAACCTAAAATCTAGTTCTCAAATAGGGACCTAGATGGGGTCCAGCTCCCCCACAACGACCCACTAATCCTAACCCTGAGGTTAAAGAACTTCAAGGTAAAGTGAATTCTTGTGGATCCTGGGAGCTCATCAGAAATCCTCTACTTCGACTGCTTCAAGAAGCTGGGTCTTAAAGAGGACCTGCAAGAAGCCCGCACCCCCCCTGGTGGGCTTCAACTCAAAACCAGTGTACCCCAAGGGAAAAGTCTCCCTAGAAGTCCAAGTTAGAGGTGCCTCCATGATAGCCGACTTCCTTGTGGTGGATGCACCATCCCCATACAACGTGATTATGGGGCGGACTTGGCTGCACAATATGGAAGCGATGCCATCCACCCATCACCAGAAACTCAAGTTCCCGTTAGAGAACGCGAACAGCCGAGTTGAGGTGGTCACGGTCAGGGGCGACTAGCAAATGGCCAAGCAGTGCCTGATGGCTGTGGTGCCTGATGAAACAGAACCGCGGCAGGTGCATTGGCCGAACTAGAAGCCGAGCTCGAGGACGTTGGCCGATCTCCAGAGTAGAAAAGCATCGAAGATCTGACCGAGGTCAGAATCAATCTCGACGATCCCCAGAGATATTTCATACTTGGAAGCCAGCTCCCCGAAGCTGAGAAGTCCGAGCTGTTGAACTTCTTGTTCCAGAACAAGGAAGTCTTCGCTTGGACACCTTATGAGATGCCTGGCATCGATCTGAGATCATATACCACAAGCTGAACGTGGACCCCAAGCATAAACTTGCAGTGCAAAAGGCTCGCAGAACGGGGATTCCACAGACAGAAGCTATAATCGAGGAGGTCGAAAAGCTGCTGGAAGCCAAGGCTATCAGAGAAGTTCACTACCCGGAGTGGCTGGCCAACACAATCGTAGTCAGAAAGAAACATGGGAAATGGAGGGTCTGCGTGGACTTCACCGACCTCAACAAAGCCTGTCCCAAGGACAGCTTTCCGCTCCCAAATGATTGACGCCACTGCCGGGCATGACAGGATGAGTTTCATCGACGCTTATCGGGGTTACCATCAGATTCCGATGCATGGGCCTGACGAAGAAAAGACCAAGTTCATAACACCTAGAGGCATCTACTGCTACAAAGTGATGCCCTTTAGGTTAAAAAATGTGTGGGCAACTTACCAGAGGCTGGTAACGAGGATGTTCCAGGCCCAGCTCGGCAAAACTATGGAGGTCTACATTGACGACATAGTTGTCAAGTCTAAAAGGTCATAGAACCACTTGGCCGACTTGAGTCAGACGTTTGACATCCTCAAGAGGTTCCAGCTCAAACTAAATGCATCCAAGTGTGCGTTTGGTGTCGGCCCCGGCAAATTCCTGAGAAGCCTAGTCACCAGAAGAGGAATCGAAGCCAATCCAGAACAGATCTCGGCAATCCAGGCGATTCAAAGTCCAACCACGGCGAAACATGTCCAGAGGCTCACAGGGATGGCTGCCGCGCTCAACCGCTTCATCAGCCGAGCTTAGGACAAGTGCCGCCCTTTCTTTCAGCTTTTGAAGAAAAGTTTGAAATTCCAGTGGACTCCAGAGTGCAACCGAGCCCTTCAGGAACTCAAAAACCATTTGTCCACACCACCCCTGTTGTCTACACCAAAACAGGGTGAAGTGCTTTATCTATACCTGGCAGTCTCAGATCATGCCATGAGCTCGGTACTCGTCAGAGAAGAAGACAAGTAGTAAAAGCCTATATACTACACGAGCAAGATCCTACTTGACGCCGAGACCAGGTATCTACCGCTGGAGAACTTGCATTAGCACTTGGCTTCTCGCAAACTCTCTCACTACTTCCAGACGTACACCATAGTGGTTGTTACAGAACATCCACTTAAGCCCCTTTTCAAAAAGGTCGACTTCTCTGGAAGGATCTCAAGATGGGCTGTCAAGCTGGGCCAGTACGATATCCAGTATCAACCCAGAACGGCAATCAAGGCCTAGGTTTTGGCGGACTTTATTGTAGAGTTCACTTCTCCTAGTTCGGCACCGAGACAGCTCGATACCGAACTGGGGGACAATGAGGAAGAGATCAACGAAACAGAGCAAGAACGATCTTGGAAGCAGTTCCTCGATTCGGCATGGAAAGTCTTCGTCGATCAACCTCCAAGAGGGCTGGCACTGGCATAGTCCTCCAATCTCCGGAGGGCCTTGTCATCGAGCAAGCCTTAACACTTGGCTTCAAGGCATCCAATAACGAAGCTAAGTATGAAGCACTGATCACGGGGCTCGGCAGCGCTAAAATCCTAGGGGCACGGCAATTGGTGGTCTTCAGCGACTCCCAGCTGGTGACGAGCCAGCTGAGCAGGGACTACCAAGCCCTCGACGAAAGGATGGCAGCCTACTTAGCTCGCGCAAAATAGCTCCTTTCTTAATTCGAGATAGCCGAAGTCAAATAGATCAGCAGAGATTCCAACTCCCATGCCGATGCTCTCGCCAACCTGGCCTCTGCTGTCGAGGCTAGGAAGAAAAGAACTGTTGAGGTGGAGACGTTGGAAAAACCAAGTATAGAGCTCCAGCCGCCTCGGCAAGTGTTGTGTGCTGATCTCGGTTCAAGCTAGATGGACCCAATCATCGCCTACCTGAAGGATGACCAACTTCCCGAAGACAAGAATGAGGCTCACAAAATCAAGCTGAAAGCAGCTCGGTTTTGGTTGTTTTCGAATGGACAGACAGAATGGGCACCAGACGTAGATAAGGGGTTGACCTTATCTGACAGCCACAACCGCAACCATATAAAAGATTGAGGTATGGTCTGATGCGACAGTACCTCTACCTACCCCCACTAAGGTACAAGGTATGATACAATGGGACAGTGCCTCCACCTACCTCCACTAAAGGTACAGTCTGATGGGACCTCCACCTATATACATGCATGAGGTAAAACCACCAAAGGTATGCAAACGCAAATACATGCTGATACATACTTTCATAGCTTTCCTTATTCTCCACTCACTCATCCTTTGTTCAGTGATTGCACTAATTTATGCATCGGAGTGCCTTCGGCTGACTGCAGCCAGGGTCTCTGATCTTCCTTCTTCCTTCCCTTTCAGGTTCCAGGAGCTACTGTCTTTCCCAGAAACTTTAGAACAATCTCATTTAATTAAGTCCGTAATATTTAGGCACTTACAGTTTCCATATTCCGTTAATTGTTTTCAGGACATCTAGTTTCATCATGGTTTTAGGAATGGACCAAATAAAGGGGAAAGATTTTGAGATAGGAGTGGTAGGAGAAGGGATGATTTTACTGCTATCATAGAATTTCTGTGAGGACAACAAGTTGTGGAATTTCAAAAAATTCTCAACGAGGCTCTAGAAAGGATATGGGCTGGAATAGGTGTAGGATGCTCTGATAAAGGTTTGGTCCAAGTATGAAAAGATTTGGGTTAGTTTTAAGGGTTGCTTGGGGGATGGTTTTGAAATGGACCAACGTTATTTGGGGACTGCCACAAATTGGCAACAGGTTCTGGAAAGTTGAAGAGTTACTTGGGGGGAAATCAGGGCTACGGTTTGATCGGAATAGGTTGGGCATTGATGGGAATTGGGAACAGGTTAGGGTTTCAATAAGAGTCTATATTGGGGTAGATTGAGGCCTTCTAGGGATTGATATGGGACTGATATGGATCTGCAGGTATACTGTTGTAGAAATTAGGCAAGTGAGGATTTCAGCCAAGGGTTTGTATAGGGTTAGGATACGGTTAGTTAGGCTTGTGATAGGTAGATGTTAGGATTTTGGATTGGAGCAGATTTTAGGGTTTACTGGGACTGAAATTAATGGAAAACACATTTTGGAGAATTCTTGGATTTTAGAGTTACAGCTAGAATTGGGGTTGGTTTGGAGCTCAATTTGAAGGGAATTTGTAGAGAAACATAGGGTATTTTAAGGATATGAGTTATGGATGATTTGGGATGGAGGATTTGATGGGGGTTTTGGGGGTTGTATTTGAGGTCTTTTTTTTTTTTTTTTTTTTTTTTGGAGCGACAACAATTAAAGGAAAATATAAAAAGAAGTGAAGAAAAAGAATAGAACAACAAAACTGCATAGTGGCCGATATATCAGACAGGCTATTTATCGCCAATAGCATGTGTATCGGCCCATGGCGGCCGCTACAACTCGGCAAGTATAAAACATTAAAACCTAACCAACCTATTTTCTTTTGAAACTCTCTTTTCTCACCTTATCCTCAACAGCCTTTCCTAAAGCCGTGTTCTACCCTTATATGGTTACAAATTACTAGAAAAACACAAGTTACAAATCAGGATGCATGCCTGTCCCCTTCACTATTTACAAGCCAGTATGCATTGGTGTCTGATGAGGGAAGCCCCACATTCTTACGCAACTCTATAGCAGCATCAATTCTTGACTCTAGAAGCTTATTCATATCCAACACACAAGAAGGATCTCTGCAACCAAAAATGCAAGGGTGGTATTCATAATTCAAAAGGTAACAACATTCTCACATTTCTTTAATGTCAAACAAAGACCCAAACCAGGAGGTTTTGATGGAAATGTACCTTGCAGCTTCTGCTTCTAGTTACTGAATTGTACACAGTCGGACACAGAACATAGATACTGAATTGTACAAGCCCCATCCAATGGGTTTTTCTGATCCATCTGCAACAAGCACAACGTCCCCAGTTTTTGGTGGAGGCCTACCAATAATTCTATCAACTGCACCACTATAGACCATTGGACTCCCATCCCGGAAGAGTTGTGTTTTTCCCTTCTTCAAGACAACCTTTGCAACTCCTAGGAAACTAAACAATATTAGAACCATCAACTATAGAATTCCTCTGATATCTGAAAAATACTGGTTGTTAAGGTTCGCAGTTTGTAACTGGTCATACAATCTAAGACGAAACTAAGGTACATGTGTTAAAAACCTACACAGTCTATCTGGCATAAATTACAATTAGCCATTGTTACAGCTTGATTTATATGCCAATCTAAGAGCTGACAGCTTATTGTGTTTGGAAGAAAAAATTATGCAATGCCAAAAATCTCAATAAACGTTGTAAGTCATTCTGGGAGAGGGTCATACAACACAACATAGATTACTGAATTTGGATGTTATAACTAAGAGCAGAATAGCTAATAAAAAAGGTGTGGATTTCTGATGAATAAGATGGTGGGAGAAAATTACCAACAATTAGAGAGAGTTTCGAGGCAAGGCACTTGAAATTGGGCCATGAATTCCAGTGATTTGGGGATCAAATCATAGTTATTAATTCATACCATTACGGCTAGCCGAAACGAAATTTCACATAAAACTTTTCGTTTTAAATTTAATTTTGGACAAAAAAACCACATTTCGGCCAAAATGATATTTTACATAATTATTTTTTTTATTTTTATACATACCTATATTTCACCAAAATGTAATTCCAAGAAGTTTTACTAGAATGGATTAAATCCATATTTATTGTTTTATTTTTATTTTTATTTTTCTACATATATATATTATTTTTATATTTCTCCAAAATGTAATTTCGAAAAGTTTCGCCGAAATTCTGTATCAGGTGAAAGTTTTCATTTTTGAGGCCAGACCGAAATGGGGTCCGAAACGATATTCACATCTATGGATCAAATGGAAATTCTATCAAAAAGGTTGCTCAAGACAAGCTTGGAGAGTTAAAGGAAAACAAGAGTTATGCACATAATGAGACTTATTGATGGAATACAGAAGTTCAAAATGATGTGGATGACAATAAAAACTTTCATTAAGGAAATGGCAAAAGACACAGTTCAGAGGACTTAAAAAGGTAGAAGTCAGCAAAAAGTGGCACTAGGAAGGACATAATGTAAGAAATATAGAAACTTGAAAGAGGTGTCGTCGTTTGAATGAGGAACTGTATCATTCCTTATACTTTGTCTCGCTATTTATAATGCGTGCCTTCTATACATAGGTTGCAATTACAGTAAATGAGGATCTAATCTAATAATTACAGAAGGAAAGTGTGGCCTGCACTATACAATATTAGTGCACATTTGACTGGACCCATTCAGCTAGGGCTAGGGCTAGGGCTTGCAAGAAACACTTCCTGAAATTTACAGGAGGAGCCCTATATACTTCTTTGATAGTTTAGAGCCTCAATGTGAGATGTTTCACAAGGGTTGAATAAGAAAATAACCAAGTCATTACTTATAGAAAGAGTTGACTTCTGCCAGACTTCTTCAGATTGCAAATTTCTTCAAATAAGCCTCATACACTTACTGATGCTTCAATCCTTTATATTCTCTTGTTAAATAATCATCGAAAGACCAAAGATTGTAGAGAATTAATCTCAGAGACTCACAGAGATCACTATCTGCTCCCCGTAATCTAGATAAATTCTGGATTACATTTGGCTAGGGCAAGATCAACATATTTCTTGATTTATTCTTCAATCTATTATTGGGATGCTCTGATACCAAATTGAAATCGTAGATTTGTTTAACTCTAGGGTTTTTTCCAAGACGGTCTAAAAAAACACCTGTGGAGGAAGCGATAACAAGTGTAAGAACTACTTATGGAGGGTTTCTAGTAACCATAAGTTTGCACTAGGGGTCAACCTTAAGCCCTTATGATTTTACACTGATAATGGGCAAGTTAACTAGTCATATTCAAGACTGGGTACTTTGGCGTATATTGTTTATAGATGATATAGTGTTGGTGAAAAAGTCAAGAGATGGTGTGAATGTGAAACTTGAGAATGACAGCAAGCTTCAAAATCTAATGGCTTTTCAAATAAGTTATACAAAGTCAAAATATATGAATTGCAACTTCAGTGACAGTGGGGATATGCAAAGAGGTAAAACTATTGTGAGAATTGAAGCTCAAATGATACCACAAAGAAATTCATTATGAAACCTTGGCTCGATAATTGGTGAGGATGGAGAGATTAAGGTAGATGTCGAACATAGGATAAGAGCAGGATGATTGAAGTGGAGACTTCTTTCTGGAGTGCTTTGTGATCAACGTATACCACCAAGATTGAAGTGAAAATTTTACAAGACAACGATTAGACAAAAAAATGGCCTATGGAGCATAATATTGGCCAATCAAGAAGCAACACATGCATAAAATTAGTGTAGCGGAAATGAGAATCTTGAGGTGGATGCGTGATAAAACTAGAAAAGATAGAATAAGAAATGAGTGCTATCGGGAGAATTTAGGGGTAGCACTAGCATCAATAAGTGACAAAATAAGATAAACACGTTTGAGATGGTTTGGACATGTTGAACGCAGGCTTGCAATGGCACCGGTGAGGAAAAGTTCTTCTATGCAACGCAAAAGAGGACGTGGATGGAAGTTGTAACAATAGATCTGGAGAAGTGCAACATATCCGAGGATTTGCCTTAGGATAGATTGGAATGGGAAAAAAAGAGTTCATGTAGCCGACTCCAACATAGTTGGGACAAAAACCTTATCCCATCAATTTGGTGTTGGCTCAACATGAGTTGTATATTAATGGAATTAGTAATATCTCCATTGGAATGAATTCATATTGTTGGACAATCCCAATATATTGATTTCAAGGTACAATACAGCACACATGACACACTTGCATTCCATTTCAAGGACTCAAGAAAATGCCTCTGGTTGTATCAGTCTATGTTCCATGCAAAACAGAGTATGAACTACTTCAACAAGCCAACGATATGCGTTTTTCCTGTCATCCCATTTCAGGAACTCATGGAAATGCCTTGGGGAGTGCCACAATCAGTTCTAAACAACAATGTGCAAAGTGTTTCAACAAGACCACATAAAAGCCAACTTTCACCTCATAGATAAAAAAAGGCGTGTGGGCGGGACTCTTCCAAATCCAACTGGTCAAGTCGGGCCTTATAAAGATGAAAGATAACCACCAAATGGATGCCCACGGTCATGATGGATGACAAGCATGACTAAACCAAGAGTAACCACGTGAAAAAAACTGCAAGCAAAACTAGGATAATGGGTCAGCACCAAATCAGTTAATGTTTGTGAGATGGATTTTGGTAATTTTTAGCCCTGAAACGATTAGATAGATTTTGTCAACCAAATCCCAATTCCATTACCCTTTGAAAGTAGACAGCAGAAGATTCTCAAATCAATTGAAAAACCCAGCTCACAAGCAGACAGAAAGAGAGAGAGAGAGAGAGAGAGAGAGAGAGAGAGTACCTTTGCGGTCAGCAGCGATTTCTTGGAGGGTGGTGGAAGCAGAGGAAGAGGGAAGAGAGAAGGATTTTATGAGACGGGCGGGAAGCTGCTGCATTTTGAGCTGAGGTCCGGACCAGGCGATTTTGTATGATGAATTGATGATGAGATTGGAATTGGTGAAACCGGCATTTTATGTGACGGTCAGGTCAGGGCCTGCTAAAATGAAAAACCCCGGGTCTGCATTTTATCATAGGAGAACTTTTGTGTCGTCCAGGCCCTATGAGGTCTAGTCTAGTCTCTTTTACACTCTTATTTCTGTGTGATCTGACATCATGCCCATTTTTATATGCTTATTAAACCTTTACCTGTTGGCTAGATAACGAAGCCTGAAAAAAAAAAAAAAAAAAAGGGCAAGGCAGGAGGATAACATAATGCTTTCTTAGGGCATGTTTGGTAAACGTCCTCAGAGAGGATTTCTGTTATTTTTCTGCTATTCCGTGGAAAACTCATGTTTAGATTAGCGTGGAAAAGTGTATAAAGAAAGAGAGAAATCTTGGTTTACAAATATTTTGGAAGTCAGACCACCCCCCAGGATCCGTGGAATCCACACAAGCACAGAATTACGGAGCTACAGTGTTCTGGACGTTAATATAGGGGGATCGGTTTTTGCGTTTTTTTTTATTTTTATGGGCCCCACAATCAAGATCTGAACCAGTAAGAGTGTTCACAAGGTCCAAAACGGCTACCATACCAAAAATCAGCCGTTGATTCCATCTATAGCTTGAGATATTTACAAAACCATTCTGACCGTTGATATGCCCCACAGTAAAAACAAAAAAAGGGTGGGGGGGATTATTTGGCAGTCTGTTTTTTTTCATTTTTTTTATTTTTATGGGCCTCGAAATCATCATCTGAACTCTAAATAATTTAGAGGAGACCAAATACAACAAGGGGCCCAACTTTCAACCGTAGATCTATCATCTATTTTGAGATATTTACAAAAACATCCATACTCTAAAATATTAATTTTTTAATTTATGTGGCCCCCTTTGCACGATCTGAATGGTTCAAAATATCTGAAGAGCCAAAACTGCTTGTGGGGTGAAAGATCAGCCCTTGATATTTCATGGATTTATGAGAAATTGACTAAAAACTTATGATTGTTGGACCACACAATGCATAGACTCCATGATTCCTCTCTACTGCCAAACGTGCAACTATTTTTAGGAAATCCTCTCTGAGGATGGCTTGATTCCAATAGATCAAAGAAAACCTCTAACCAAGGGATTCTTCTCAATTTGCCAAACATGCCCTTAGTGAAAATATTTTCCCCACATACACGTCATTTAAAATGAAAATTTATCGCCACGATATATCTAATTTTATTCCAAATATGGATTTGCCCAAAATAAAATAATTTTTTTTGGAGCAAATATACAAGAGAGATGTAAATCAGAAATAGTATGTGTGCATTGTCTCAAAAACCTTGACATGAGACTATATAGAGTTTGGAGAGAGTTAAGAGAGAATTATGAGAAAAAGAGTTTGGAGAGATGGTTACTGATGAGAGCCTAAAGACTCCTCGATGAGGACTTTGTTACACCTTGGGATGATATTATGTTACCTTGTGATAATTTCTTATTTGCGGGTATTATAGATGAAGGGAGTGAAATTTTGAACTAATTGGAGGAAGAAGGCACAAACCAAAGACAAGTCGAAGCATTCTGTAGCCGGGCGTCTGAACGCCAGATAGCCGGCATTCAGACGCGCGCCCCTATGCGTACCTCCCCGGCCAGCTTCTACCTCCTAGCGTTTGGAGGCTAGACTGTCAGCGCCCGGATGCCAGACATGGGGAATCTCCGTTTCTCTCCTTGTTTTGAAGGGAAATTAGACAAACGCTATGAAAGGAAATAGAAGAACTCGTTTTATGGCATTCGAGACTTGAGAGAGGCAATCAGAGGCTAGTTTTGGAGGCATTGAAAGGAGTGTTAATGGAGATTTCATCAAGGATTCTTCACCAACCTCTCTCCATGAGTAACTAACTATCCATCTTAGAGTTGCGATGAAGCCCTAGTCTTGTGCTTTGGTGATGTATAGATTCTAGGGTTTTGGTTTTAATACTTTGATTATATGATTGAACTCTATCCATGCATTGGATTTGTTTATTAATGCAATATTTAGCTTAGGTTTTTAATCCTTGTAGTTTTGCATACCAGTTTTGTAATGGTGCTTGAATGTGTGTGAAGTTAGATCTAAGAATATCTATGCCGTAGAGATAGGTTATGTCTAAATTCAAACCCACGTGATCTATTTGGTGACTCCGTGGAGGTTTGTAACCAAAACGGGTTTTTAAAGCATTGCTATTAAAACCCTAGATCTATACTTGCCATTGTACGAGGTTATAGTGGATTCGTACCCTAAGACCTTTCTTCATTTGAATCGAACTTTATTCTTAATTTCGCTAATTTAGGAATAATAAACCCCAAATCAATATTTTGTTCTCCCGTAGGATTAATTTAGGAATTTGGAATACAACGCAGCTTAGCCTTTTTGTCCAAGTGGATACGACACCTGGCTAACATCACTATTCTCATGAGTAGCGATAGTAGCTAGGTATAATTTATATTTGGAAACCTCGCTTTCAAGCGATCAAATTTTGGCGCCGTTGC
Source organism: Camphora micrantha (assembly GCA_003546025.1). Classification (NCBI taxonomy): domain Eukaryota; kingdom Viridiplantae; phylum Streptophyta; class Magnoliopsida; order Laurales; family Lauraceae; genus Camphora; species Camphora micrantha. The sequence goes on from QPKB01000007.1 coordinate 14,851,150, forward strand.
CGGAAACATTTAGCACAGTCGCTTGTTTCTTTTGAAAATTCAAATTTTAGTTTCGTTTTTTCATATTTTTGTTTTATTCTTTTATTTTTACTCACATCTTTTGTTACCCTTACTACGGGATATTGATTCTAACACAGAGAATCCTAGAGTTTGTGCAGGGATCCAAGAGAGTTCACAAAAGGTCAAAGTTTACTCAATCAAATCTCTCTCCTCTACCCAAAGCACTATAAGTTCTAGACTTCGTGAGTTTTTTCATAATTTACAGTAAGAGTTGTGTGTGTGTGCATGTCTGGTCGTCGTTCTTGTCATCCTGATTTAGAATCTCTAGACCAAAATTTAGGGCGAGACCTTAGGGAAATTAGATCTTCTAAGCGCTCTTCTAACTCCTCACACACAACCTCACAAATGGCAGAGGAGAGAAATGGGGAGAAGACTCCACCCCCTCCACCACCTCTCCAGCCCTTGAAGAAGCACTACACTCCTTCAGAATACGCATCACCATCGTGCATTCAGCTACCTACAGTGTAGACAGCTCAGTATGAAGTCAAGCCTAGCACAATCCAACTACTTCATTCCTTCTATGGGTTGAATAATGAAGATCTGTACAATCACATCGATGATTTCCTAGTTATTTGCTCCACTATGAGAATAAATAATTTCAGTAGTGAGGCCCTCAAGATGTTTCTTCTCCTGTCTTCACTAAAAGATAAAGGTAAGTATTGGCTAAGTACTTTACCTGCGAACTCCATCACCACTTGGGCCCAACTACAATAAAAATTCTTAGATAAATATTTATGTGTGGGCAAAACCAATTAGTACAAGCGATCCATCACATCATTCCCCCATATTGATAGTGAACAATTCCACGAGGCATGGGATAGGTTTAAGGATATCATTCGGAAGTGTCATCATCGCCAAATTGCCAAGTGGTAATTGGTGCAATTCTTTTATGATGTATTGTCTCTTGAGTGGCGCAACACAGTAGTCACCGCCAATGTGGATCTATTATGTTGAAAAATGAGGATGAAGCGTGGGAATTGTTTGAGAATTTGAGTGAGACCTTTCAACACTATGCCTACATTGCTAGACTTTAGAAGCCAGCAGCCTCTAACTCTAAAAAACCTAGAGGGGTGTTTGAAATCCAACCCTCTAATGAACTCAACACTCAGGTGGCTGCCTTGACCCAAAAGTTGGATCAGCTATTGTTTGGGGGTCAATCTCTCCAATCATCACCCTCTCGGTCTCTTGTTCATCAGGATGCTTGTGCTTTGTGCTCCAGTCATGCTCATTTTTTGAGTGATTGTCCTACAGCCCCTTAATTTTCAGAATTTGTGCAAGAGCAGGTGAATACTGCACGGGTTCTCCAAACCGGGAAATGATCCATTTTCGAATACTTTAAACCTGGGATTGCCTTACTTCTTCCCAAACAACCCACTCAATTCCCTCTTCCAAATACATCATCACCACCCCTCTCCTCTCTTATTCTCCACCACCATTCTCTTCCTCTCCTTCACCCTTTCCTTTTCTCTCCCTCTCCACTCGCACAAACATCACCGACATCCCCATTATCTTTGGTGAATTCCAAGCTTTCCGATTAGATCTATCAGCGATCACAATTCTCTAGTACTTTCAAGCACTTGGGTTCACTCTCCAGTAGGTTCCTCTATGTGAAGGTGGTTCGCGTTTTTCACCAGTCAAATTTTCTGGTCATCTTCTCCGACCACTTCACCGGAGCTCCGGCGACCAATTTTAGGTAATTTTCTTTTTCATTTTTTTTATTATTTACTGTTATGTTTCATCTTTTTCTATTGTCATAGTGTACTTGTGAGCATTTTTATTTCATTAATTTTTTGGTGGTCAAATCGTCACTCACACCCACACACATCAAACATGAGAAGGAGGAGAAGTAAATCGAAAGCCCCTGCGGATGAGGGCTCTTCTAATCCGCAGCCCCGCAACCCTAGAGTCTCCACATCAAACCAAGTTCAACCGGATGCGGATTGGGCTAATTGCACTTTGGATAAACAAATCTCTTTGACCTCCACTTTTTTGAAACTGAACAAACCACCCGATGGGCAGTTCAACAACTTCGTGGCCATCAATTGACAGTGGCCCTTTTCTCCGGCTTACCCCCATTTAGTAAGCATTTTCTATCAAAATTTGGAACTTACAGGGCGATATGAAAACGTCTTGGCTTCTAGCATTGATGGCCATGACATAACTGTGACTGAGGCAGATACTGCTCATGTCTTAGGATGTCACCCCAATGCGGGTGACTTTTCCCATTTTTCTGCCATCCCCACTGTGGCCAATATCACCAATGAGATGTGTGGGGGTCGCTTCAGTAAGGAAAACTATACGAGTACCCGCCATAGTTACATGCCTCGACGACTATGGTTAATTGATCAGGTGTTGCGTGCCAATGCCTTTCCTACACACCACAAGGATGAGAGGCGGGATGATTTCCTCGAAACTTTATACGCTATCCACTCCGAATACGGAGTATCTCTTCCAAGTATGATTTTCAAATAGATGTGCAAAGTTTATACGTTGACTAAGCAGTCGAAGAAAGACCCGGAGAAGATTAGGCATTTGCCTTTTCCTCATTTGCTCACTATGTTATTTCAAAATCTGTCGGGGATTATAGTCGTACCCCTTCCCATTCCTAGTGGTGAGGAGTCATTCCCACGTTCTGACATGTATTGTGGGCAAGGACGGACGCAAAGTGTCCCATCTATACTTCGCAATATGCAAAATGCTCACCATGCTATGATGCCTAGAGTGGATGCGACAATCGTTGAGCCCCTTGTGCCACCTCAAGCCCTCTAGTTGCCCCCCTCCCGCGGGGCATGCTGACCCGTTTTACATGTCGTATGCCCAATATGAAGCAATCATCCATGGTCAGCAGGCCCTTCATGTCCGTCAGGTGGCTTTTGAGTCCTACTTTAATGAGTTTGCCACTTGTACGCCCGACTCTCTCTTTGACATGCGATCTCTAATAAGAGGTCTATGTCGACGTTCCCCTCCTTGTGCAGGCGATCCCATGGACGATGACGATGAGTGGCTGGCGGTGATGGGGGTATGGATGAGGATTGAAGCCATGTTCCTTGGGTGGCAATTTGATATTAGTATACATATCATGTCTTTGATTTATTTCCTTTCTTTTTATTATATATTGTTTCGTAGTTTTTCTATGTTTTGTATTTCTGGCTTGCCGCTAACATTTTGCAGGTTCTTTAGTGCAAGTTGGGGGTCTCCCCCACTTTTCCTTTTTCCACTCTATGTTAAGCGGTACCCAAGTGATATCCCTCCTTTTACTTTACTTTTCATATCCATTATATCTCACTTTAATGCTTTACATTGTGGACAATATTAGGTTTAAGTTGGGGGTAGGGTATTTTTTTATTGAGTTGGTATTAGTAGTTTTAGTTCTTTTTCTTGAGACAAAAAAGTATTATAAAATATATATATATAGAGAGTTTATTGTTTTTTGTTAGTTTTTAGGTTTCTAAAAGAAAAAGGGAATTTCTACAGGATTTTTACGAAACGAGGAAACCTTGCATTTTTTAACTTTTATTCTGAGGGCAAAAGGACAAAAATAGTTCACTATCTTGTTTTAGGAAAGCGTTTTTGAGAAATTATTGAATTATTGATCCCTCACTTAATACAGTATTATATAGAAAATTTAAATTGTCAAGCTATGATTTTCGTGCGTTTGATGAGTTCAGTAAAAAAATATGATGGAAAACCGACCCTCATTCATACAGTGTCCTGGTTCAACTGAGTATATTGATAAGCCCTTAAAAATGCATAATTTCCACATCATTTTAGATTAATTAAGGACTTAATCATCAAATTATGGACCATTTTAGTAGAAAAATCATGATATTATGTTTATGGGCATAAAAGTTTAAATTCGAGTCAAAATTCATCCAAAAATTGTATTTTCACATAAAATCATGAGTTTCTCTATTTTTGGCATTGAAAGTCACAAATTTCTTGTTACTTTTTATTCACAAATGAAATGATGAATTTTATTTGCACCATTGTTGAAGATTTGATAAAATGGTGACATTTTATTGGGCCCGCATCTTGCATAATTCTTTCCCTATATGAATAGATTATTCTTTGACATTTATTTTTATTTTTGTAGGGAATTTCAGAAATTGGGGCCCATGGAAGAGAATTGATGAAGCAAATGCACTATGGGACCCATCTACGTTTGGTATAAATTCCAAGGAGAGAAAGTGGGCCCATCTAAGGATATTTTTCCAGCCATGAAGAGTTCTAAAAAAAATGGAAAGATCTTTCTAAGCAATCAAGTTGGAAACCAAATCTAAGAGTCCAAGATTCCAGCACTAAGTTGTTAAAAGATATCTCGAAAAAGATAGGCCTCAAAGATTTGAACGTTGCAACCCAAGATTCTCCCAAAGATGGAGTCACACGTCTAACACCCATTCCAAAATGCTATCACACGTCCAAAAAGGGGGCTGGCCATATTGTTTCAAATTTTGAATTAAATCTAAAGTGAGCCCAAGTGGGAAAGTTGCATGAGACATAAAGAATCCTACCTTTAGTAGGATGGTGTGCTAAGAAATCCAAGAAAATAAGGAGCTGGAAAATCCCTTGAAACTCTCCCAAAAACCCTCCTAATCCTAATCCAACTTGGACCCCACACTACTTATCATTCCCAAACCAAAAACCTTGCAACCCAAGATACCAAAAAAATATAAAAAGACCACAAAAGGGGCTGTAGGTGAAATCCATCTCCTCCCCTCTCCCTTGGACGACCAGCAACTTCTTCCCCCCTTTTCCATTAATTTTTCTTCATCTCTCATCCTTCCATCACAATTTCATCCAAGGCCTTCCCTAAGGCATACCACCACTTGGATTTCTACGCCACCACGCCGCCGCCATTGCTACTGTCGTTCCATCATCAACCAGCCATCTACTTCTCCATTGGTGAAGGATTGAAGACTTGAATATGGGATTATGCGCAAGTCCGATTTTCTTCATGTGTTCGATCTAGGGTAAGGAAATATTTTTTTTTAGTTTTGATTACTATTGGGAAATTTCTAGTTTATTGGTTTCCTTTAATTTAAAAGACGCAATTAGTGAGGTCAAGGTGTCCCGCCTTGGATCGGCATCGTGTGTTTGTGGGTAGTGACAGTACCACTTGGTGCGGTGTTTTTGCAGTCTTTTATTAATCTTGTCAATATAACGTTGTGATTTCCATAATAAGAATATTTAGAATTCTTTTTTTTTATTCTTATTTATGAGTGATACCACCACTTGAATTTCTACGCCACCACGCCGCCGCCGTTGCTACAGTCGTTCCATCATCGACCATCCATCTACTTCTCCATTGGTGAATGATTGAAGACTTGAATATGGGATTATGCGCAAGTCCTATTTTCTTCATGTGTTCGATCTAGGGTAAGGAAATATTTTTTTTTAGTTTTGATTACTATTGGGAAATTTCTAGTTTATTGGTTTCCTTTAATTTAAAAGACGCAATTAGTGAGGTCAATGTGTCCTGCCTTGAATCGGCATCGTGTGTTTGTGGGTAGTGACAGTACCACATGATGCGGTGTTTTTGCAGTCTTTTATTAATCTTGCCAATATAACGTTGTGATTTCCATAATAAGAATATTTAGAATTCTTTTTTTTTTTATTCTTATTTCTGAGTGATATTATTAATGGATTTTTATTTTAATGCATGATTTATTTATTTTTATGCAATTGATGGTTTGATGTCTTTTATGTTTTTGCAGTTTTTAGATTAGGATTTTTTTTTATTTGAGATTATAATTTTTAATTTGGATTTGTAATTAAATTTTAATTTTAATTTTGTAGAGATTTATTTATAGAGATTTTTGATAGGCCAGATTAATTTATCAATAGGACAGGTTTTGCGAATAATTATTCCATGTGGATCGACCTCGGACTTCACCGAGTTACTACTACAATCACGGCCTTGCACTTAGGGCTGACGATCAAGTTTTTGTTAGATTTATCCACAAATCGGTGAATTAATTCGAGCACATGGAAATGGCTACTTATTATTGGGGACCGTATTGAGAAAAATAAATAAATAAAATAGTGTTGTTACGGCCTTGGAAAAAACACTAGTGTGAAAGCCGTCATAGTTGCCTTGAGACGAAGGTTGTTCTTCTATACTGGCTATGGAAAGGGCTGATGGGACCGTATTGAAAAAAAAAATAATAATAATACTAACAATAGTGTTGTTATGGCCTTGGAAAAAACAGTAGTGCAAAAGCCATCATAGTTGCCTTGAGAGGAAGACTGTTCTTTACTGAGGTTAGGTGGCCTATAATTTTGAAACAAAAAAAGGAGATTTATTTTTACGAGAATTCTTAGTGGATCATGTGATGCTAACATGTTTCTATGTAAGCACATTTTTCACAATGTATGATCAATTCAACATGATTTCTAGGAATTCTGACCAACAAATAGGCTTTGTAAACCGAATTTGAGATGCATCTATGAAAATTCCAATAATCAAGAATATCTGGTGTTTGTAAATATTATTTTGAAAATGTCTCCTTTGATTTTGTGTGTTTTCTTGAGTTAAAAAAAGAAAAGAAAAAAGAGAAGTAGTTTGTGGGTAAATTCACTGAAAACCCTCACGAGACCATAACTCGTCCTTTAAGAAGAACATGAGGGTTTAAAAGCTTGCTGCACATGCCAAGTGCAGCCGTGCTCCCTACGGAAGTGGCCTTATTCGTTTTGTTTTAGCTTTGCTTGAAGACTAGCAAAGTGTGAGTTAGAGGGTGCGATGAGAGCCTAAATGTACCATTTAGACCCCTTGATGAGGACTTTGTTACACCTTGGGATGATATTATGTCACTTTATTTGTGATAATTTCTTGTTTGCAGGTATTATAGATGAAGGGAGTGAAATTTTGAACTAGTTGGAGGAAGAAGGCACAAACCACAGACAAGTCGGAGCATTCTGCCACTGCGTGTCTAAACGCAGGACGCTAGCCCCTGCACGTACCTCCCTAGCTGCCTCCTAGTGTCCGGAGGCTAGATAGTCGGCTCCTGGATGCCAGAGATGGGGAATCTCCATTTCTCTTCATGTTTTGAAGGGAAATTAGACAAAAGCTATAAAAGGAAATAGAATAACTTGTTTTCTGGCATTCAAGACTTGAGAGAGGCAATCAGAGGCTAGTTTTGGAGGCATTGAAAGGAGTATTGATGGAGATTTCGTCAAGGATTCTTCACCAACCTCTCTCCATGAGTAACTAGCTCTCTATCTTAGAGTTGCGATGAAGCCCTAGTCTTGTGCTTTTGGTGATGTATAGGTTCTAGGATATGGTTTTAATACTTTGATTATATGATTGACCGCTAATCCATGTATTGGATTTGTTTATTAATGCAATATTTAGATTGGGTATATAATCCTTGTAGTTTTGAATACTAGTAACGTACGTAATGGTGCTTGAATGTGCGTGAAGTTAGATCAAAGAATATCTATGCACCGTAGAGATAGGTTATGCCTAGATCCAATCCCACGTGATCTATTTGGTGACTTCATGGAGGTTTGTAACCAAAACGGGTCTTTGAAGCATTGCTATTAAAACCCTAGATCTATACTTGCCATTGTACGAGGCTATAGTGGATTTGTACCCTAAGACCTTTCTTCAATTGAATCAAACTTTATTCTTAATTCTCTAATTTAGGAATAATAAACCCCAAATCAATATTTCGTTCTCCCGTAGGATTAATTTAGGAATTTGGAATACAACGCAATTAGCTTTTTTGTCCAAGCGGATACGACACCCGGCTAACATCACTATTCTCACGAGTAGAGATAGTAGCTAGGTATAATTTATATTTTCAAACCTCGCTTTCAAGCAATCAGTTACTCATCATCAAAATTTTCATTACTTCTCTCACCCATCATCATTCGCTCATGGTTTCCTTGTCTCCCATTTATTCTCCTTCATCATTTTTTAAGAAAATATACAACAATACTGATTGTTGGTCAATTTCTCAAAAACAAATCTCTTGTTAAAAGATCATACAATTTTGAGATTGTTAAATCAAGGCTTAGGATAATTTGACAAGACTGGTTTTTTATTGATCCTTATTTGAAAGAGACCTTTCCATTCATCCTACACTTTATGGTGGGTCACATGAATTGGAATAAAGTGCACATTTATAGCAAATGCAAAATGCTCACAAGAGCCAAACCCCAAACCAACCCACCCCACCCCCCCACCCCTCGGGCCTATTTTTTTGGTAGAACACACTCATGATTGAGTGGTGTCAACTTACTATCACATACATGCCGAGGTATCGATCCCAGTAGTAGTCCAACCTAGCAAAAAAAAAAATTCTCCTAAGAGAGTATTTTCCAACACTTGAAGCCTATGATTTTGGTTACAAAATTAGGAAGGTGAACCCACTTGTGGCCATATAAGAAACTTAGTGCAGAGGTCTACCACATGAGATTTAGACTCAACTTCAATTGTATGCAAGATGTATAGGTGATCTCTAACCGAAGATCATTGAGAGGGGTAATCAACACTGCTTGGCACGTTTTTTGTTGTGAACTATAGGTTTCTGAATTCTTAACCCATGGGACTCTTATATCATATCCTAATGGAGATGACAGGGCCCAGTGGCAGAACCAAGAAATTTACCTAGGCCCCCTTAGTTTTGCCCGTGCCAGGCCCACCACAATCCATTTGTGCATTAATATAGATTTTGGTTTTATCAATTTCTTTCAAGAAAAGCGTCACACAGTCATGGTTGAGTGGTGTTTGCACCTTAAAACAATACACATGTCGAGGGATCAATCGTTGTGTCCTCAAGTTAAATTACCACTATAGGACCAGTAGCCCAACTTTAAATATAACAAATTCTCTTGAGAAAAAAAGGCAAATTTTTAATCTTTTGAAGTTTTAAATGAATATATAAGTATAAAATTATATAAACTAGAAAATTCCTCCAAATATATACACACATTTTTATTTTTTTTTGGAAAGCAGGAAAGTGTATTCCAAGAAAGATTAAATACAAACAAAGAATGAGAATGATAGATCCAAATCACTTTCTTCCCCCAATAAGGTGAACAACTGTGCAAGGCATATGGTGGCCTGTAACTAAAAGGAAACTGCTAAGAGGCAACTAAATAGAGCTAACCTAAAAGAAAAAAAAAAATGGCCAATGTCTAGTGTTGACATACAAAAAAAGAAAACAAAATCACAAGTAGCTCTCCAAATAAAAACTCCTTTGTAAAACAAGAAGCACCGGTATTTGACTTTCAAGGCAATATGACATTATAGATATCAAATCTCAAGGCAATAAGATGTCATTCAAGCAAAAGACAAGAGTTGTGAGCCTACTGGAGGACTCATGAATTTTGTTTGGGCGGGGCTAAATCTTTCTGGACTTTGCTAGATTTTTTTTCCATGTCAACAAATAGTGAAAGAGAAAATGTATTGCATTTAAAAAAACAAAGGGAAAATATAAGTAGTTAAAGAATTCTATAATTTCTATTTTATACGTGAAAGGCCTTTTGATTTGACAAATAAGATTAAATAACTAATATTATTTAATGGAGCTTCCTCTAAAGCATCCAAAACACACTCTTCATTCTTATATGGTTTGTAAAACAATTCTAAAAAAATAAAGCCTCCTCCACTCTAGGACCAAAACCTCTCCTAATTATAACTACCGTCTTCAAGATGTGAGATTTTACCCAAAACTCTACAAGACTTTTCCAAAGCCTCTGAAATAGATGCTTAATCTTTGTAGTATTACTCTGAATGGTCAAAGCTAGCATCTATGGTCCTTTACTAACCACTTCACACTCAAAATCCAAGTATTTTTAAGATTTTTTTTTTCTCACTAAAGGAATATGAGTATCCTTGTAATCCAAAGTATGGTCATGTGTGCCCCCTTAGGCCTCTTTCTGGATTGTCACTTTGGCCTTAGAATGACAAAACCTTGGGCATTCATTGGCACAAACACCAACAACTCCCTCAAATTTGCACAAATGCAATTCTTGGTAAAACAAGTGATGGATCTCAAAGATAACTCATAATGAAAACCAAACATATCCTTCAAACCACTTTGTACAACCATTCCAATTTAGTGGTAGAGAAGATTAGGAGTCATTAATTGGTAGCCATTTTAGGGAGAGACATGAAGAAAAGGAGAAAACAAGCTATATGCAGTAGGCACTACTCGATCACAGTTTAGTGATCAGACAGTGGCCCTAAAATACAATTATATTGTAATTTTTTATTAGTCTTTATAACCTCTATGTAACTCATTCATTTTTTTAGTCATCTAAGGCTAGATGGGGGAGTTATAAGTGAGAGTCCGAGATCCGAACCCTAGAGGAAGGCCGGGGGGGGGGGGGGGGGGGGGGGGTGTGTGAATAGGATGAGCTTGAATTGGTGACCAATTATGCTAAATTTTAACTTCTTTAAATCAATTAGTCACAAATAATGATTATGAAACTAAGTGCAGAAGCTATAAAGATCAATCACCACATGGCATCCACCATAACACAACGATGTATAGTGTTCGGCCTCAATGCCTACATCCATTTCTCACTTGTAATCCAACACCCCATCAAATTTTTACTATCTATGCGTTTTCAAATAGGCTAATCAATAACCTTTACAAAGTAGTTTTCAAGGCTTAATAATAACCTCTACAATATGCTTTTCACTAGGCTTAGTAATAACCTCTACATATGCTTTTCTAAACTAAGCAATAACATTACAATATGCTTTTCTAGGGTCAACCACTAACCAATGCAGCTCTAGATTGTGTTTAGAATACACTTAGAGATATTACAATGTAAGCTCGATCACAATGCATCTTAATTAGGCGGATATGAAAGTGAAATTACAACTCACACATACACTATATGAATGCAAAGATGAATGTTCAATGTGTTTGCGTGATGACTTTAATCAAGTTTAAAAATGATAGCTCAAAGAATGTAAGCTTTAAGCTTTTGAAAGTTTAAAACACAAATGTTTTGCTTGAAGTGAAAATGCTAATCACATATTGTATGAAAAAAAAAAAAAAACTTGATAATGATATGCCTATCAAAATGCTTACAAGTTGTATGAAAGTTTCTAAAACTAAAACACGTGATGCATAAACTTGTTGCTTCCAAAATAAAAAAATTTTAACTATATGTTTCAAGGTATGAAAAACAATAAGAGATTCAACCAAATATTAGAATCATGCTATGAGAGAAATCAAAGTTTTAAACAAAACATGAAACCATTATGATGTGAAAGTTAAAACTAACTTGGTTTGAATTTAAATAAAGAATCCAAAACAATAAGGCAATTCAAAGTGACATACATGTAATGGATTCAACAAATCATAGTTAGCATGCTGAAATTGATTTACTAATAAATTAAAGGGGATTTAACGGGAAAAACCCTCATAAATAACTTATTATTGAATTTGATCACTATAGAAAACACTACACAGAATGGGCCCTTAATTGACGTTTCTCCTTTTTTTTTTTGTCGTTTAGTGCTATAGTCGATATCGACTATCCTCTGTAACTACAATTAAAACCCAACTTCGCATCTACCATTTCCCGTTTACATCTCTCGCCTCGTCTGGTGCGAACAACCCTTCTTTGGGGACGAAAATCCACTGCATCTCTTAAGCACTCTATTAATGGTGGTGGTTGCACTCCTTTAAAAGGTAGGTGCACACATGAATCTTTATTATTAGTTTGATAGTTTCCCCAAAACTTGGCAGTCACCCAACTTGTTGATTAATGCTCTTCCTTTTATATCTTACCAGCCCTAGACAAGCAATCTACGACCTTGATCTGTCTTAGAAAATGGCATCCAAGTGCGTGTAGAGTTGTGAACATTTGATATTTGCTCATAAAAAACAACTCTCATCTTTTTAATCTTCACATACGTTTTTGGGTTTAGAGTTTTATATGTGCGTTTTTTTACTGTCCCAGAGAATGGCACCCAAGTGCATCTAGAGTTCTGAAAGGTGGATATATTCTCCTAAAGTGACACTGCCATCTTCAATTTTAGCAAAGTATTTTTTGGGTTTAGGGTTTTAAATGTGGTTGCATTTGACAATACAGACATCACTCATCTTCTTCTATTTAGCCTAAACTAAAACAGAACATTCATGCCCCATGTTAATTTTTTTCGACTATTTCATTTGACAAGATCTAGAAAATTTAAGGGCACATTGACATAAAAGGTGGATATGCTCCTACAGTGTCTTATTTATTTTTCATTTCGCTCTATGGTTCAAAATGTATATAGTCTGTGCACGGCATTGTTTAACTATACAATTAGTACAACCTTTAGAATATCATAATGCATCTACTTTAAACATACCTTCTGCTTTTACCACTATATAAACTGAATAATTTTTATTAATAAACAGCATGTCAGATTGCGATATCCTAATCATATTCCACTATGATGGAAACTTTGAGTTTGACATGATGCGGCCTATCTATAATGGAGGAAAGCAGAAGATGAGGTATTTATCAACCGACATAACATATAGGTCATTGGTTGCCGAAGCAATTGAAGCATCTAATTGGGATTCATCGACTAAAAGTTTAAGCATACAATACCTTCATCACAATGGACGTGCATTTTCACTGGCTAGCATTGAAGATGATAATGATGTAAACAGAATGATGAAAGCATCGGGTCGAGATACAAATGGGATATACTTATATGTTTCCAACAAATCGAACAATGAACAATGCGTAGGAGGAGAACAGTTAAGGTATGTTAGTTTGTTGTATTGTAAATTAAACATTTATCATATACTAATCTCAATCCCTCACACAGATTTTGTCATATTGTTGTTGCAATTGTAGGTTTCAGAGGATTGACAAGCATCAATATTATCTTGGGAAATCGAGGGATATATTGTTAAATTGCAGGGGAAAAGAAGTGAACGACGGACAGCCGTTCCAGAGCTTCCTACCGTTAATCTCCAAGAAGATAATGACATGCATTTTTCAACTCTACGGGACATGACAAGTCCATTGCATACCTCATGTCAAGAAATTGATGTTGATATTATACAGGATGTGGCAGATTATGGTGATGAGAATGATTTTGATGAAATTAATTTGGCCAGAGAAATTCCAGTGGTTGGGATGAGCGCGAACAGAAGGAACGTTGCAGGGACTAATCCAGTCAACAATGCATGTGTTGATAATATAGAGGAAGGGACAGAGTATGGTGATGAGAATCATTTTGATGAAATTAATTTTATTGGACATATTCCAGTGGTTGTGATGGGCGCGGATAGAAGCAATGTTGCCGAGACTAATCCAGCAGACAATGCATGTCCTTCGAGTGAACATTCAGGTGTTAATTTTGTCGATGACATGGTACCTGAAAAATTGAATGTAGACGTTGGAAACAATTCAGCACGGGAAATGTGGATTGGCCGTGAATTCCCTGATCGTGACACGTTTCGAAAGACTCTGGCCAAGTTTGCAATTTATGGAAACTTTACTCTGAAGCACTTGAGGACCAACAAGTACAAAGTGACAGCATGTTGTAAAGATCATAATTGCCCTTGGCGCATTCATGCCTCCATTGTGGAATCAGGACCACAATTCAAAGTGCGTACATATAATCCAGTCCATAAATGCTCGAAACCAATGATGGGGATGGCACATAAACAGGCGTCAGCATTGCTAATTGCGGAGTTCATCATGGATAGAGTCCGACAAAATGCCTATCTGAAACCAAAAGAGATCATGAACGACTACCAAATTGAATTTGGGACAACTATTACATACAGGAAGGCACATATAGCAAAGGAGATAGCCCTGCGTGCAGTGCGAGGATCTTATGAGGAGTCCTTTCTAATGCTGCCTAGTTACTGTATTGAACTTCAGAGGACCAATCCAGGCACAGTAACAAACATAGACACCACATCTGAAGACCGTTTTAGAAGATTTTTTTGGGCATTCGGAGTTTGTCTGAGGTCTTTCATTAATACTTGTAGACCAATGATTGCTATAGATGGGACACATCTCCGAGGGAAGTATCCCGGTGTTTTGCTCGTTGCTGTTACACACGATGCCAATCATAAGCTCCTCCCAATCGCTTTTGCCTTTGCGGAATCCGAGCGACGTGATAGTTGGGAGTGGTTCCTTGCAAATCTGCATATAGCGCTGGGTGAGCCCTAACAATTTGACTATTGTGTCTGATCGCCAAAAAGGTCTTATTCCAGCGCTCTTGAACACCATACCCTCCGCCAAGCATTGTTATTGCTGTCGTCACATTGCTGAGAATATCAGGGTTGCTTTCGGCGATGCGGCAATTGTTATGAAATTTTGGCATGCAGCCAAAGCGAACAGGCCATTTTGAATATGATGCATATATGAACTGATATACGGATGGTCAGCCAAGAGGCATTCACTTACATTGATACAATTGGAAGGCAACGTTGGGCTAATGCATATGTAGATGGACGGCGGTATGACATGCTAACTAGCAATGCAGCAGAATGCACAAATGGCCTCTTAAAGGACACTAGAGTCCTTCCTATTACAAAACAGGTTGAGGAAATACGAGCCAAACTAATGGAATTCTACCAGAAGCGCCATCTTGAATCGCAAGCAGTTACAAGTCGTCTCACACCGTATGCGGAGAAAGTGTTGGAAAAAGAAACGGAAGAAGCCAGGCGACTGCATGTTCGTGTGGCTGGCCTAGTTGAGTTTCAGGTCCAATCAGCGGAGTACGTGGACGTCGTCGATCTTGAACACAAGACTTGCACATGTCGAAAATGAGATATCTTGGGGATCCCGTGTGCTCATGCATTGGCTTCAATGAGAGTTAGAAACTATGATCCATATGAATTCTGTGAACATTGGTACCTCTCAAATGTATATCGCACGACATACAGTGAAGTATTGCATGCTACTCGTGACAGTAAACAATGGGAGTACACATCCGATGAACGAGTTCTGCCACCACGAGCCACTAAACAGCCAGGGCGACCAAAGAAGAATCAGATTCGGACAGAAGATCGTGGCCGCCAGCGAAGGGTAGTCACTTGTGGTAATTGTAAGGAGAGGGGGCATAACCGACAAAGTTGCCGCAATCCACCGGCGCAAACTTGATATATTGCTGAAGAATTTTTTGGAAGGAATTTTGGTTGGTTGTTGTTGTTAATATTTTTGGGAAGGCGGATGCAAATAGTTAATGTGCAAAACTTTTTGGTGGATTGTTAATATATGGTGTGAATATACTGGAAGATGCAACCGTCTTGACAGTGTACAGTCTACTGATCAACATTTTTTGGAAGTGGGTGGTGAATATTTGTGTGAATGTGCTGGAAGATGCGGCCGTCTTGACAGTGTACGACTCATCAACATTTTCTGGAAGTGGCGTGGTGAATATTTGGTGTGAATGTGCTGGAAGCTGCGGCCGTCTTGACAGTGTACGACTCATCAACATTTTCTGGAAGTGGGTGGTGAATATTTGGTGTGAATGTGCTGGAAGCTGCGGCCGTCTTGACAGTGTACGACTCATCAACATTTTCTGGAAGTGGGTGGTGAATATTTGGTGTTAATGTGCTGGAAGCTGCGGCCGTCTTGACAGTATACGACTCATCAGCATTTTCTGGAATGGGTGGTGAATATTTGGTGTGAATGTGCTGGAAGCTGCGGCCGTCTTGACAGTGTATAGTCAGTAGATTAACATTTTTTGGAAGTGGGTGGTGAATATTTGGTGTGAATGTGCTGGAAGATGCGGCCGTCTTGACAGTGTACAGTCTACTCATCAACATTTTCTGGAAGTGGGTGGTGAATATTTGGGTGTGAATGTGCTGGAAGATGCGTCCGTCTTGACAGTGTACAGTC
>QPKB01000007.1:14868037-14922130 GCA_003546025.1 Camphora micrantha
TACAACCGAAACGGAATTGACAACTACGGGAAAACTCCATGATGGCATATGGGAAAAAGAAGATACTAAAATTTTCACCATCCATTGTACCCTTTATACCCTCTTATCTTAAACCTCAGCAGAAAAATAATCATTACACACAACATATGAAGCAAGTTCCCAAAATTGGATTTCCTCCACTTTCAGGAAGATTCCTTCTGAAAATAGGCCCTAAACCAAACTTGTCACCAATCCTAGCCATATAACTCCGCAGAGAAGCCTGAGGATCCCTCACAAGGAGAAGATCAGGGAACTAGAATGCAAGGAATCTATTTCCAACCTACATATCCAGCCAGAAGTGTGGTCGCCCAGACCCACATGGAATCTGACATTACTCATTAACTACTCTCCAATTGACAAGCAACCTCTCCAAACGACAGAATTACAAACATTAGGAGGCAGAACAATCCATCCATTCCTGCAGACACCATTTTTTTTCGCAATAATCTGATACTATAAACCGTCTGACCCATCACCAATCTTCAAAATCCATTTGAGCAACAAAGCCTGATTCATCTGCCGTAATGACCTAAAACCCAGCCCCTCCCTTCTTATGTCCGGACCCAATGGACAATTCATTATTCACCAAATGTTATTTCTTCTTTACCTCTCTGCCTTGCCCAAAGAAATTCACATTGCAACATTCCAAAAACGATTGATGACCGTGGGCATTTCAGAAAAAAAAAAAAAAAAGAACAGAAAACAAGAGGAAGACTGGATGGTGATTCTACACCCCTAGGAAAAAATATTTGGCCTTCCACGTTGCCAATTCTGCTCCACCCCCTTGATCACCAGATTCCACAAAGCTTTGATGCTCCACTCAAACAAAGAGGTAAACCTAGGTAAGATGCTGGAAGAGAGCCGCCTTTGAAACTCATGAGATCACTAACACCTGAACTCAAGCCAGATTAGTTTGGACCCCAATCAACTTATAAAAAATTCACCTTCAGACCCGAAGCTGCTTCGAAACAAAGCAAAATATCTTTGATATTTTTTTCATTTGCTCCTCTGCACTCAAAATCTTTAAATTGTCATCAGCAAATTGGAGATGACTCACTATTGGAGTAGCTGACACTGCTGAAAACCCTCGATGAAATTTGATATTCTACAGCTGCTATCATGCAACTAAGAGTCTCTCCCACAAAGACAAAAAGAAAGGGATCCCCTTGTCCGCCTCTAAAAGCAAGAAAGAAACTCCTTATAGGGAAGCGATTGATCATCACCGAAAAAAATTTCAGAGGAAACACACTCCTTGATCCACCGTCGCCATCTAATCCCGAAGCCCTTACAACACTTTTGCTTGTTTTCATTTGATAAGATTTAGGGGCATTTGGGTATGTGTGTAATTGTGGTTGCCTAGTAAATCTTGTTGCTCAAAAACTCAATTACATGCAAAAAGACCCACAAGCCACAACCTACAGGTCAGAGTGTTTTAATTTGGATCCGTGAAAATCTGATTAACTGGAGAGTCCCTGATTTCCCCATGAGTTCCTAGCTTTTGAGAGGGTTTTTATATTACCAGGATTTTGTTGCAACCAAGTTACTTGCTTACTGCAGTAATGCATAACTTGGCATATCCAAATGACTGGACTCTGGACTTGTGCCAAACTGAATACATGCATTTGGTTTACATAGGTACAAGCAGAGCCCTAGAACATTTATTCAGGTTCAGGATCTAACATCATCAGCAATAGCAATCAAAACCCCACCAAACAATTGTGGACCCTGTGATGGACTTTCATAAGCGAGACCCTTTTAGGGCTGTTTGGGGCTTTTTTTTTTTTTTTTTTTTTTTTTTTTTTTTTTTTTTTGAAAATGGTGACTGAAATTCATTGCTAGAAAGAAACTGTACAGTATAAGAGGGGTACACTGTATACAAAGCCCAAAAGATGGGAGAGCAAACAGAAAACAAAAGGAAAAGTCCCCCCAAATAAAAACAGGCAACAAGCCCCAAAAAAGAAAGTACAAAAGCCATTAAGAGTCAATGGTCAGAGAAGTTTTCTGGACTCCCTCTTTGGCAAGCCTAACAGCTTCCTCGCTGGCCGACCGCTTGATATGATGGAATGATACGAACAAAACTCCAGAAAGTTGGACCACCTCTTCAAAAATATCTAGAAGGTACCACGGTGAATTAGAGGAACGGGTTGCCCATTGAATGACGCAATAGGAATCCCCTTCCACAATTAACCGCTGGGGCTGTTTGGGGGCTTTTACTAATGGAGTTGAGTGAAGTAAAGATTATTTTGAAGAAATAATAAAATATAAGTAAGTTATGATGGTATTTTGTTTTAAGTTGTTTGTTATGGAATTTTTTTGACTTTTTGTATAGAAAAGTGGAGTTTTTTTGTCTTTTAGTGAAGAAAGGAGGTTGCTTTTTTACTTCTTTTTTTTTAATATGGCGGGAAATTTGAATTAAAGTGCTTTTGATGTGACTTTTTTTTTTGAGAAATGGGGGCTTCACTTTACTTGATTCTGTTAGCAGAGTTGCCAAACAAGCCTTAAGAAACAATTAATTTCTGAAGATTCAGGACATAGATCACGTTTAGCTAATTCTCGTATATTTATATAAGGATTCTATGCATAGCAATAAGTTGTTGCTGGAAAGTAAGCACGTGAGAAAAATGACTTTACCTGAAGAGTACGCAGGAACATTCCACTTTGAGTCATGGCTCCTGAACATGAGCAATATGGCGGGAAATTTGAATTAAAGTGCTTTTGATGTGACTTTTTTTTGAGAAATGGGGGGCTTCACTTTACTTGATTCTGTTAGTAGAGTTACCAAACAAGCCTTAAGAACAATTAATTTCTGAAGATTCAGGATATAGATCACGTTTAGCTGATTTTCTCGTATATTTATATAAGGATTCTATGCATAGCAATAAGTTGTTGCTAGAAGTAAGCACGTGAGAAAAAATGACTTACCTGAAGAGTACGCAGGAACATTCCACTTTGAGTCATGGCTCCTGAACATGAGCAAGTCATAAGAAGACCACCCTTCTCTGTTATTTGCATTGCTAGAGCGTTCAAGTTTCTATACATTCCAGACGCACTTTGTAGAACCTGAAAAGCACACTCCACATGTTAATAGGAAGTGCTACCAATATCTCCTTCACCATGAATTAACCAAAGATTTTATTTATTTATTTTTATAAGAATACAATTTTAGATTGATGGAAAGAAATTGGATTGAAAGGTTCTTCAACAATTCAACGTCAAACTCTGTGTGCCTGTTAGCTATGATGCACGGATGCTTCAAAATGGAAAACGTATCGTGTCGTATCGTATCCGATACTTCACTTTTTATATGTAAAATTCGTGTCCCTGCCATGTCCATGGCGTGTCCCTACTGTATCCATCCCATATTTGGGCATCATAGCCTGTTAGTACTGTATAATGTGTATAATAAACACACTGTTTTTATGTACATACTATAAGATACCATGTACCCACCCAAAAGCTTAAGCTCATAGGTGGAAGGCCCAAATAGGTATATGAAGCCTTGTCAAACCCATTATTTGGGCGATGTGGGATGTCGGATTTTCCCAATACTCCCTCTCACATGCAGGCCCAACAGATTTCATGGACGGGTCTGCCATGTGGGCTACATAAGAATGACAGGAACCAACTCTAATACCATGTACCAACTAAAAGCTTAAGCTAATAGGAGGAACTGTAGATGGCCCAAACAGGTATATGAAGCATTGTCAAACCCATTACTTGGGCGATGTGGGATGTGGGACCATTCTAGTACTTTTGTAAGTTATAACTTACATCTACTTGAGTGCTATAACTCAAGTTTTCTAGTTTATGACCATTCTAGTACTTTTAACATATACAAGTAAGTCTATAATTAAATTTTAACAAACCTTGAATAATTTCTGGGAAAACAACAATACAAGATCTTATGAACTTAGGGGGACCCAATATTTTGGTTTTGTAGTTTGTACTAATAAAAAAAAAATTCCTAGCATTTTTCAATATTATTAATTTTTTGGATATTTTTTTATTTTTTTGGGTCAAAGAAAGTTCACACCACGACGTGATGCTACATCATATTGTTTTTTAGGGTCGTCTGCGACTTTGAACCATGACCCTAAACACCCAAATGGATCCTTCAATAATGAATACATGATTTTTAGCTCATTCACACAATGAAAACTACTTAAATTTATGCCAATATGTGCCGTTTTTATATATTTTAAAACAATATATTTTCTAGGATGATGAGAATTAGAGAAATAATCCTCATAAACAAGGTAGTTTCATATGGATGATCTTAATTTGGGGAGTTGTAAAGTAAACACATTTTTAGTGCTAACCATTAAAATTTGAAACTACAAGAAACTACGACAAGTGGGAGTTACAAACATGACAAAGTACATGTATAAACCTAAAATCAATTTTCTTTGAATAGGAACTTCAAAAATAAGTAGGTACCTTTCTTCGAGGTGCTAATTTTGGTGGATCTAGTAGAACTAAATCCCATGACTCATGGCTTGAAGAAGCATCTTTCATAAACTCAGTTGCATCTTCTCTTGAAAACAATATTTTTCTTGGATCCAAGTTGTTAAGAAGGATATTTTCTTTTGCAAGCTCCAAAGCAGGCACTGAGGTATCAATGCCTAGAAAACAAGAAGTTCAATTATTACACATACTATATAAATTTAAAAAAAGACTACAATAATAGAGGTAGGAACCAATGAGAATTACTTGTTCATCCCATTAGACCCAAGTTTAGGTATCAATATCACCAAACACTATGAAAAATAGAAGAAATAAGAAATGAAGTTAAGAAATTAGCTATAGTTCCAATTATTTCTATCAAGGAAAGTATTTTGGTTCCAAGGTGGGACATGGCATTGACAGAAACAGGGCCATTTAAGCTGATCCAAGTCACACAATTCTATTTAATTAGCCCTAAAAATGTAAAAAATAATAAATAGACTAAATAGAAAGGGCAAAGAAAACACATTTCAAAAGGAAAATTGAAGAAAATATAATTTCTTAGAGGTGATATTAGGAGAAAACAAATAATTAAACATTTCATATCAATTCTCATCGTTGCAGTCATCAATAGGGCTGTTAAATGTTAATATTAAATATCTATCCCCATAACAGGTCAAAGATGGAAAAACGAGCTGTCAAAAGTTAAAAGCAACTTTTTTGGTCGGCATCAGAAAAGTCACACTGTCCAAGCCAGCCAAAAATGAGACTTACCTGAGTTGGACCAAGTCAAATCAAGTTGGAACTTAGGACTTCATCCAAGTTGACTCATTTTCGGACATTCTTTGGTTTTATATAGACAAACTTGCTACCACTGTATCACAGTTTTTTAGAACATACTTTATTCTTATGATTTCTCATCATTCATTTAGGTTAAGATCAAAAAGTTCTGCGCCAAAGACAGCACAAAAGACAATTTTAGTATATTCAATACTATACCAATGACATCTGCAGCACCACCATTTGCTGCATTTAGAGCAAATCCGCCACTGTAGCAACAAATATCAAGCACTCTCCGACCTTCTGAAAATGATGATATAAAGTGACGGTTTTCACGTTGATCTGCATAAAATCCTGTTTTCTGGCCCTCCAATGAGATTGTGTAAGAAATCCCATTTTCCTTAACCTGGAAAGAATCCCTGATGTATTAAAAACATTTAAACATTTATAATATACACAAGTACAATAATCTTAAAAAAAAAAAAACATTGTGCTCTCTATATAAACATACATAGAACTTCAGTTGACAGATAAATGGCTTCTGCGTAATTTGCTTAATTTTGGTCTTCATTTGTAATTATGAGGGTTTTCTGGAGTGCTTTGTCATTAGCACGTACAAACAAGAGATGGATGTGTGGTAAAACCAGGAAATATAGAAAAAAAAAATGATCTCATTTGGGAGCATTTAGGGGTAGAAGCCATCGGTGATAAGCTAAGAGAGACTCCTTTGAGATGGTTTGGAAATGTTCGATACTGGCCAGCAATAATGCTGGCGAGAAGATTTTCTATGGAGAGAGTCGGTCGAAGAGGATATGGATGGAAGTAGTAAGGATAGATCTGAAGAAGCGTAACCTATCCAAGGATTTGGCCCCAGATAGATTACAATGGAAAAACAGAATTCATGTAGGTGACCCCAACATGGCTGGGACAACGGTTTGATGGTGATGAATTGATGACGATGATGATTTGTAATGACGATAATTTGTGGCATCTTAGTAAATATTGAAAAACCTCATATTAATAAAGTACAATTGTACAAGCTTTTCCTAAAACCTCTTCATTTCTTGTACTCGCTTATTCTTCTTCCTTCTTCCATTCAACTAGAAACCCAAAACCTAAATCGAATCTCTCTCTCTCTCCACTTTCTTTTTCCATTTCCTTCCTTCTTTCTCTCCCCTTTTCTTCCTTCCTTTTGGTCCCTCTGTTTAAATGTTAGGGCTACATCTTGACTGAATTATTTTGTCTTTTATTAACTAAATTGATTGATTTACTTTACTGCAAATAACCAATGGCTATTTATAGATTAGAACCAAAGACATCAACTCAAACTAGGAAACCTAACCCTAATCATACTAGAAAACCTAATTACATCGTAATGGGAAATCCTAATCCTCAAGCTGGAACATAGATATGTATCAACTTGAACTGAACACTACATATCTGCTTTCTTGTGCAACGAATGTGATGAGAGACTCCCAGCTTGATTTTCTCCAAACATAACTTTTGATTGACTGGTGATGGGTATTACAACTTCATGTGCTCCACAAACTCATACTCAACAACATTGTTGATTAAACTGACCCATACTATGCCAGACAGCGTATCTGATGAGCCTAAATGCTACACTACATTCTGGATGAACACTCACCCATATCTTAATGAGTACTCGGCTTCACATTTCCAAGTAACTTTGAAGTCTTAAAGTTTTCTCTTCTTTGACTGGAACATTCTTATAAACTTAACTTTTACTAATGAAAAGAAACACCAGATATTGCAGATCTAAAGCCTTAAATAATCTTCCACTGCACAACTCTGATTTGTTCAGAATAAACATAACCTCCTTTTATTTTGCCCAAATGTCCATCATGCTTTGCTGGTTGGTCACTGTCTATCTGTAGGTCCATCTTTCCCTCCATTTTTCTTCTATCATTCCGTTCCCTCCTCGCCCAACAACCTTATTTTCTTCGTTGACACCTACAGCTGACGTCATTCACTGCATGGCTGACTTTTCACATTACAAGTATAGTAAAGAAGGTTGGATACAGAAAGGACGAGTTCATGTTAGATAAGGATTAGATCTGATTTGGGTTATATCAGGCTAGTGTTTCTTGTGATTATGTTTCCTATTATGGATGTGATTGGGTTTCCTCTTGTGATTAGATTTCCTATTATTTCCTGATTAGGTTTCTTATAATGGATGTGATTAAATTTCCTATTTTGAGTCATTATATTCTTATAAATAGCCGTTGGCTTATTCCTAATAAAACCACCAGAGACTTTGGTACCAAAAGCGTGGCTATATCATGTTCCTGTGGGCTCCAATTATGGTAACAGACTGCTAGATTTGTAAATGACAGGAGCTTATATTGCCTAGAAACCCTAGATCTTTTAGTTTCCACTCAATGTGTGCATGCTTGATGTACAATATTTGGTTTATATTTCCAGTTACTTTGGTTAAATGGCTATTTGGGAAACATATTGTTGATTTTAAGAAGATACAATTAATGGGTTCCATGAGAAGTTTTTTGTTGGTGCTTCTATTGTTTTGAGTGAGATTTAGTTACTATGCTCATAAGAACAACCACGTCATTTTCATCAAAAATTACACCGCCTAATGATGTTATTCAAGCAGTGGCTGGTTCAAACAGAGAGAACTTAGTATTTACATTAATTCCACCAAATTAAAGGAAGTATTTTCTTTATTAATCTAAGGCAACGCAAATGTTCATAACATGACTAGAGCAATGAAACACAATTCATTTTGGACAAAACTTCCGAATATTTTCGTTTTGGATAAAAAAAAAAAAAAACGAACATCCCACCTGAAGTTGTTTGATGGATATTTGCTTATGCCCTAGACTGGTTCCTTATTTGTTTAGTATTTGTCTATCATCTATGTTTTACTGGAAACCTTTGACTCCTAACAAGTTGGCATCACTAAGTTGTTACCAACTTAGCATGGACCACATGTTGTCGTGTAGGATCTTTTGCAATTATTATATAACTAATTGCAATTAGCCTTGAAAGCGATTACGATCACTCGATACCAAATTGATTTGACATATTTTGATGGCCATGCATTCCCATGAGGAATTCCCAGGTACCACTTCTGACAGCCTGCCATAAAAGAAACGGCAAGGGCTACCATATCCATGGTATTTTGACAGCCTTGAAGTGGGGCTAGAACACATCTCCTTTAGCTCATGCGGATTCGCCCATTTGTTTAGTAGTTTGTTATTTGTTTTATCATGTTATGTTATGGTATTATGTAATTCTGATCTTTCACTAATCTCGCGTTGTTAACCATGCCTTTGACCTCATGCAATCATTACTTGTCTATGCTCCTATTTGCATGATTCTATGTGATATTTTGAAGGTTTGCTTACTTGCTAGGTTTTTGTAAACCTAACCCAATCTACGACACTTTACAGGTAAGGAAGTAGTCCCAAATCCTAAGGGGAGGATAACGTTTACAAAAGGAAACCTCAAGAAACAAAAGGGTGGAGCGCAGATGACGTAGTCTAGAGATTTCCAAGAATGCTTCGTAGATAAACATTTAGTTTGATTTAGTTTCTTTTCATGTTGGATGATTGAAATAAGACCCTAAAATTGGTCAAAGTTTATATAGTTTGATTTAGTTTATTAGACTATTTGAAGTTAATTAATAATTAGGATTTATTAATACTTGCGCTTTGTTGTGCAATGTTTGATGTTTAAAAAAAATATTTTTGTTGCAATTCGATTTGACCTAATCTCACAAATGCAGAAAAATTACACTCGCAGCACAAAGACGGAATTATATTGAAATCCGGGTTTCGGGTCATGACAAAGATGATGATGATGATGATGATGATGATGATGATGATGATGATTAATAGATTACAATCACACATGGTTACACAAGACCTCTTCAGTCAAGCACGGATGGCAGGTTGTGACAAAGACGACGATGATTAAATAGATTATGATCACGCATGAGCACACAACAAACATCTTCCCTCAAGCCACTTTGTTTGTACTTTTGCCTTGCTCTTCTTAGTCCTTCCATTCAACTAGAAACCATAATCCCAATTACAATCATCTTCTTTCACAGGTAGTAATACAAAGCAATACTAACTATATATAATTAACTTCAAATATAACATGAAACCTATGGTGCCCAGATATGGCATGGATACAACAGGGACATGCTTTTAGACATGTAGGGACAAGGATTTTACACATAAAAAGTAAAGTATTGGATACGAGATACCTTGCCCATTTTGAAGTATCCATGCATCATAACATGAAACTAGCGAAGGTTTTATTGTTGTCTAGCTGTTACTTAGTGCAAGGAACTATGAGTCTATGAGAAGGGGGATACCAATAGTCATTAGTTGAAGTGACGAGGAAAGACATATCATTATTTGGAATAATCAATTAGAAACTGGTTTATAATAGGGTTGATTGGAGTAAACTCATAAATGTGATCTTGAAAAGATGGCTTAAAGCAACAATGTTAAGGAATCTTCACACACAAATGGACACACAAGACATCATCAGAGCATTTTCCAAACTATGTTGGGGGTATGCTACATGAATGCTATTTCTCCATTCCAATCTATTCTCAATGAAATCCTTGGATAGGTTTCATTTCTTCAGATCTAACCTTACTACTTTCATCTATGTCCTTTTCGGCCAACCCCATTCCCTTGGTGGGCCATCAACTTGAATCAAAAGACTTTCTTCACCTTTCCCATTGTTGGGCTACGTTAGACTTGTCTAAGCCACGTCAAACCAGTCTCTCTTAATTTATCACCTATTGATGCTACACTTACATGCTCCCTAATGTGCTCATTTCTAATTATGTCTTCCTCATTTTACTGCACAACGATCTCAATATTCTCATCTCTACTGCACTTATTTTGGGCATGTATTGCTTCTTGATTGGCCAACATTCTGCTCCATAAGTCATGGCCAATTTGATTGCTATCCTATCAAATTTTTTCTTCAATCTAGCTAGCATGCGCCAAATATAAAGAACTTAAGAAGGAAGTCTCCACTTCAACCATCCTGCCCTTATTTTATACTCGACATCTTCCTCAATCTCTCCAATCTCCATTCTTACTGATTATCAAGCCGATGTGTCGGAATGAATCCCATTATATTATCTCTTGAGCTACAATTCTCATAGGCGTTTCATCTCTTCACACATCCTTACTAAAGTTGTAGTTCATATAGTCCACCCCTATATGACATATTTTAAAGCCATTGGATTTTAAACGCTCCCGTCATCTCTCAAGTTTTACATTCACGCCATCTCTTGATTCATTCACTAACACAATCTATTTGCAAACAACATACATGAAGGTACCTCCTCTTGAATATGAGCAGTTAACTCATCTATAATCAATGCTAAGAGATGAGGACTTAAAGCCAACCCTTGATGCAAACTTATAGTCAATGGAAACTCACCTGTCTCTTTCAGAAGGTAGCTCTCACACCCATTACTGCTTCCCCGTATAACCTCTTAGGACACTCCTATCTAAAACCCACAAAATCAAATCTCTAGGTACCCTGTCACAGGCTTCCTCTAAATCGGTGAAGACCATATAAATATTTTTCCTCTTCTATCGGTATTTTTCCATTAATTGTTTAAGTGAGAAGAGAGCCTATATAATTGACTTCCCCATCACGCACACAACACAGATGAACTTTAATTGTTAGTCTCCTTTGAGACCAAAGGACACACAGCCCATACACAAGAACCAAAGAGGAATAAAAAAAGTAGTGGTAGAAAAAGAAAGGAAAATAAGGCCCTTGAAGCCCAACAAGAGCCTGTATGTAGCATAGAGTGCAGATGCTCGGTGTCTCAAATACAAGGTCGCAATTTGAGTATTGCCAGCTATCAAAAAAGCAAAAAAAGGTCAAGACATTCTTACCTTCACTTTCTCAAGAGAAGGGATTGGATTGAACTAGTCTCCAGGATCTGATAAATCTAACCCTTCTTCTTTCAACATATCAACAGATGGTCTCCATTTTATATGATTTATTTCAGAAATTCTACTAATGTAGAACTGTATTTCTGATTTATACTTCTCAACCCAAGCTGCAGATGATGCTATTACAGCCAAATTCCCAAAAACATCAACAATTAAGCCGGATAACCTGTTATAGAAAAACAAGTCCAAAGTTATAAATAAGACAAAGTTGCCCAAATAAATTAAAATATTAAATGTACATAAGGAAAAAGCCAAGATGAAGCGAAAAAGAAAGGATATACATAAGTTCAATGAAAATGGCTTCATTGCATTCTCTATTACTTCTCGGTACGTTTGAAAACTAAGGATTCGTGTAAGTTACATTTTTCTCTATAAAACCTTATTGACTTTTTTTTTTTTAAACCTTATTGACCATTTTAACAGGGAAGATCATGAAATTCTCATAAATTTTGTTCCATAAACAAAAACTAATATAATATTTAAATGCCATTTTTTATTTGTACTTAGAAAAAGATGCTGCACTCAAGTTCACTTCAACTGAATTAAGTCCCATTACAGTCTAGTTGTTGTTTGGACTGGGCTCGGGTTGTGTGGTATGTCTCTTATAGAGGCTCCCTTCTGTTTTTTTGGCTTCGAACATAATTGTCGTTCTATCTTTCTTAATTAATATATTTCCGCTACCTTTTTAAAAAAAAAAAAGATGCTGCACTCAGCTGAATGATTTTTATGGAGTACGAAAGAATTCAAAATTTTGTCGGTGCACCTGCTAAGTACCGCACTTTGTGGTATATTGCAATAGAATGTGGTCTCTAGGTAGGAACGCCATATCTCTTCCCTTTACAGAAACAAAATTGGGTTGCCCATTTCATCGATTAGACATCTAGAATGCACTTATACATCATGATCTGCAAGAGGAAGTTGACATGTCACCTTATCAGGGAACTGTTCATCGAGGGAAGTAACATAAAGTCTGTTAAAGTCGAACACAAACTCATACTGAAGAGAGACTCATCTAGATTTACCTATTTGGTGTAGGAAGTCAGTTCATTTATAATGTTATCATCTGGATGCAGTCTACTGGATACTGCGATATTTGAAAGAAATCCAGGGAAAGGGTTGTTATGGTAGCAGTTGTGGGAAACTTGATATGGCCGCTGGATATTGTGACGTTGATTGGACAAGATCTAAAGTAGATAAACACACCGTTAAAGGGTAGTACATTAATCAGTGGCAGCTTAGTAACGTGAAAAAAGGAAGAGACAAGCCATAGTAGCACACTCTAATAATGAAGCTGAGTACCACGTGATGGCCCATGCATCCTGTGAGATGATATGGCTTAGTTAATTGATTTAGGAAATGGATTTTACTGTTCCAACCCCACTGAATCTACACTCTGACTTTCAAGTTATTATGATTATCACTTCCAATTTAGTTTTCCAGGAACAGACAATGCATATTAAAATTGATTGCCATTCTGCTCAGTAAGGTGCTTCTGAAGTCAAAACTCCTTGCCATACTTCTGTTCAATCTGACAGTCAGCAAACATCCACAAAAGCCTCATGATGTCTTGCCTTGAGGACACATTGGTCAAGCCAGGATGTGATGTCTATACTCCAGTTTGAGGGAGGGGGGCAACTATCATACCGCATTTGACGTAGCCAGATTGAAGGATCTACCCAAGCATAGACACCTTCAAGCACACAAAGTAATTCCAGGTTCTACCCAAAGGGGAGAGGATGTCTGAATTTTATTGATGAATGATTTTTAGAATACATGTAAGGTCCACATAGGCCTCCTGGGAATCCAAAAAAAGTAATTTCCTTATTAAAAAATTAACTGGATCTAGAATCTAATAAAATAAGAAAACTAAATCAAAGGGAGATAGTTATCCTAATAGATATATTAAACGACACATTGGTTTATTAACTTATTGGGCCCTGCTGACTGCTGCATATACCTGGACTAGGCCTATTAGGCCAGACATGTGCTTGGACTTGGATCCAATGGATCGGTTCCTGACACAAGTGTTGTGTTAAATCTAGTCCATTATACGAGCCTATTTTGTGGTAGCTCCTTTTGGGTTGCATCAATTCTCCCCGGCTTGGAGAAAACTTGTCCTCGAGTTCATAGATCTCCTCTTGGGCAGAAGATCTACCGAACAATCTTCTAATTGTCTTCCTCCAGCCAGAAGTAAGTTGGATTTGTTGCTTCTTCTGATGGTCAAATTTTGCTTGGATGTGAGATCAAACCATTTGGTGCTTTAATTGTTGAATTTATACCATCAAATCATGATCTTCACATATCCATCATTGATCTCCGAAGAAGAAGCCAGTATGAGGGGCTTCAACGGCAAGATCTTCTTGTGAAATCAATGGAATAAGAGATTTCTCCTCCGATGATCCATACCTCTTCTGGAATTGTCAATATTATCAGACCTGTTGGATAATCAGGCTTATTGCTAACTAGGTCCAAGTCTTCAATATCGTCTTTTTCCTCTTCTTCCTTTCCCTCTTATATCTTCTCATCAACATTGTCCATAGAAAGAAATTTGATCCGACCTTTCTTTAAGTTCTTCTAAAGTATAATCCATCATAGAAGCTTTAGATGTTCCTTCATCTAATTTCATCAAGTATGGAGGTTCAAGCCATTCCTTTAGTTCTTCTGAAGTATGAACCATCTTAGAAGCTTTAGATGTTGCTTCGTCTATTTTCATCATCCATGGTCATGCTCATGCTTTTCTATGCCATCCTTGATTTCTCCTGTCATGGTTTTCAGCTCTTTTGGTGCAATCATGACTTCTTTTGGCTCTTTTACCTTTTGCTCCTTTGTCTCTTCTTCCACATGATCCATGATTTTCACGGGATTAACATTTTGAAGATATTGTTGGTATCTTGCTCTAATAAGACATTGCAGTGGTTCTCGTGAAGAGTCAATTTGAAGAAGATTCCCTTGATTGCACGGTAATGCAATAGATGATACGTGTGAACAATATGGGCTCTTCTGTACAAGAACGTCCTAGCTAGAGACTGAAATTATCTCATATGGCATCGTTTAAGTTTGTCCTCAACCACAAAAGCTTCATATGCTTCTTGAATGTCTTGGCAAAAACTCATATTCTCCCATACATCCGATTGGAGACCTTTGATAAAACGAGCTAAATTATATTTCCCGCTCTCCTCGGGTGCATATAAATAATATAGTACTTGGGATTTTATTTTGCTACATTGGAATTCTAACTCACTCACTCTTTTACCCAAAAAAAAATTCACTCACACTTGGAATTGATCGATATATTCATTAATTGTCATTTTTTCTCGCTTGAAACTAAGGAACAGCTCACTAGAACGCATTCTCATAATACCAATCCCTTTTTTGTACCAATACAAAAACTAAGGAACATATTCTCTTACGAGTCTCTAAAGCTCTGAAGTTTTTGTGTGGGACATTTTCAAAAATACCGAGATAATCCCTAGTTTCGGTAAGAGTACCAACTAGGTTTGATTTGATCTCGGCTTCGGGCAGCTCAGTAACAGTACCAGCTTAACCGAGCTCGAACTAGCTTCGGTAACAGTACCATCTAAATTCGTCTTGGTCTCGGTCTAACGCAGCTCGGCAATAGTGCCAGATGTTCACACCTCTGCAGCGGTGCCAGGACGCATCTACATCTGACCTCGGCACTGTAATATCTTGAGTACCTAGGCCCAGGATTAGTTTGGCCCAAGAAGGACCCTTAGTTGTTAACTGGTTTTTGAAATTAGAAGGGTTTCCCTTTTATGAAATTAGAATTGTTATTGGAAAGTGTCTCACGTTTGGGACTGGAAGTTGTATAACAACTCTAACAGTGGAAATAAGAGAAGGATTAGAATTAGGAAGTATAAGAGGGATAGGACTTTAAATTCCACTTAGTAAATATATATATAGGTAACCATTGTCCATCCCTTCCATGGAATTATCTTTTAGCTTTTGAGAGAAACCATCTGAGAGGAAGTTGTTGTTGGAACCTAGGGGAAGAAGAGGAAGAAGGTGACTGATTGATGTCCTATTCGCGCCCACACATCGCAAAAGCAACTATCACATATTAGAGGTGAGTGGATCTTCCTAGTTATTTTCAATCAATGTATGAGATGATTGGTAGGGCTGAATTTTTCTCAAATATGTTGTATTGCTGCTGTTGACAACCTGAATCATTGATCAGATGCAATTTTGATGTTTGATCAAAGAAACCATGTTAATCTTGATGGTGAGATTTATACAACTAATAAGGTGATTGTTCATTAGAAATTCCTCAAAGTTTGGTTGATGTACAGAGAGATCATGATATATCAGAACCTGGGCGTGAATGTGCAGAATTGTCGATTGGGGATTATGGGACTCCATGGCCCACTGGATGATAGATCTGGTCCATAGATCCTATAGTAGACTCATGGTCGACCATAGAGAACAAGAGCATCTTGGGTTTGGGCTAGTAGTTTCCATTGTTCAATAAACCCAAAGAGCCCAGGCGTGACTGTTATAGGAATATGGCTGAATGTTGACATGCACTGTGGAACCCATCAGGAGATCTGATCAAAGATCAGAACCCCATGTCTGGGAGTATGACCATGGGCGACTCAGACAATTTGGGTCCCATAGGGATTGGGCCCCGTTGGGCCCACTATCCATAACAAGTGTCTCAGGCGTGGTTAAAGGAGAAATAGGGCTGTGGGTCGACACCTGCCCTGGGACCCACTATCTGATTTTGTCATAGGTTAGAACCCCACATATTGAAGGGTGCCCAGAGACGATCTGAATGGTGGTGGTCCCATGTGGCCTGGGCTCCATCTGACCAGTTATCCATAAACTTCAATTTTGTTAACCATAAGGGTTACTGTTTGTGTTTTTGAGACTGCGGGGCCCAATAAAGATGTCTGATGGTCAATCCAATCCATTAAGAGTAAAGCCTATCCGTGGACGACCTTAGACATTAGGTCTGATCTTGGTTTGGTCCAGCAGGACCCACTGGATTTTACATCAAGAGTTCCAGTCAAAAACTGATTGCTTATTTTATGTTCTGGATATCAAAAATTAGTTCTGAAATGGGTTTAGTAATTGAGAAAGACTTGGATTTTGGTCTAGAAATATTAAATAACTTTCTTTGAAGAGAGTTTTGTGGATTATGATTAACTATGATTAGTTATGATTAACTGTGATTAATTCTTTAAATTGTGAGTAATTAATGTTATGTTTATAATATAGTGTGGGCCACCCCTATACTACTCAATACTAATTATGATAAGAAGTGGGGCAGAAATCAGTGAGATGTGCATAAGTTGGGCCCACACTGCTTACATGTGTGATCAATTATGTTATTTAAAGTTCATGTTCATGTTGTTATGTGTTTGTGAGATATTGTGCACTAGATCCCATACGTGTGATGTTGGACTTTGTGTCCGGGCCGTTTTAGCGGCTGGTCCTTAGTGGACGTAAGTGGCCATTATGATGGCTGGTCCTTTGTGGACGTGTCTGATGAGACAGGGTCATAGTGACCGGTATACATGTATACAATGGGCCTTTGAGGCATGGTAATGTGCAAGGGCACGGATTTGCATATGGTTGTATTTTTAATGATATTTGATTATTGATTCAGATTTGTTGATTATGTGATGTTATGTTATATATGATTTGCATAATTAGGAAAATTCATTCACCAGTAATACTGATGTTGTGTTGCCCCTTCAGGTAATCAAATTGCGGGTGGGCCAGAGCGGATTGACGATCAGCACGTAGATTTCGGCATACATGGCTGAAAAGAGAGAACGAGAAAAACTTAAATAGATGATGGAATCATTAGAACTTGTTTAGGAAAATTATCTAATGTTTCAAGCATATCATGGATTGAGTTATACATAAAGTTTGAATTCTCAGAAATTTAATGATATTTATAATTGAAATTATTTTTGAATTAAATGCCTAATACCTTGTGAATATTAGTTGATGTATGCATGATGAATATTGCTATATGATCACGATTCGGATATCCGACAGGGCCCCGAAATTCGGGTCGTGACAGGCACCTTCTTCGGTTCGGTCCATTTGGCCGAGATCAACACCGAGGGTCAAAGTCATAATTATACTACTATGAAAGTACAGCGGCGTTAAAAAACGAGCTAACAGACAGAATGGGCACCAGACGTAGATAAGTAGTTGACCTTATCTGACAGCTGCAACCGCAGCCATATAAAAGATTTGAGGTATGGTCTAATGGGACAGTACCTCTACCTACCCTCACTAAGGGTACAAGGTATGATCCGATGGGACAGTGCCCCCACCTACCTCCACTAAAGGTACGGTCTGATGGGACCTCCATCTCTATATATATATGCATGAGGTAAAACCACCAAAAGTATGCAAACGCAAATACACGCTGATACATACTTCCATAACTTTCCTTCTTCTCCACTCACTCATCCTTTGTTCAGTGATTGCACTAACTTAGGCATCGGAGTGCCTTCGGCTGACTGCAGCCAAGGTCTCTGATCTTCTTTCCCTTTCAAGTTCCAGGAGCTACTGTCTTTCCCAAAAGCTTTACAACAATCCCATTTAATTAAGTTCGTAATATTTAGGCACTTACAATTGGCGCCGTCTGTGGGCAAGACATCAAAGTAAATCCATAATCATCATGCCTCCAAAAACCAGAAACGGCGAAGGTTCATCAAAGGCCTTACCGCCACCACTGGCATTAACAACATCACCTGTGTTGTCATAGCTACCACCAATATTGCAAGGGCAATTGCAAGAGCAATTGCCACCGCCCACTTGCAAGCGTGTCGGGTTCAACGTTGAAGGGGGTGACAGCACCTCCCCGACAAGGTAACCCTCGGGCGGCACCTCCACAGCAAAATGTTCCTCCACCAGTGGTTCCCCGGCGAAACAAATCTCCAGCGCCAGCCAGATCTCCCCAGGCTCCTCACTGGATTGAAGATGACGACGATAATGACGACCCACTGCAGGCAGATATCGAGGCCCAAAATCTCATTATCCAAGAGCAAGAGGAGTTGATTCGTCAACTCAAACAACAGCTCAAGGAGAAGGAAAGGGCCCCACGATCAGCGCCCAGACGCAATCGGGCCCATTCGGTCGAACAAGACTTAAGGCAAGTCCTGAACAATAGAAGGCGCGACCGAACTCACGATGAAGGCTCGAGCAGCAGTCATTTGAATGATGACTCCAAGAGGTCACGCCAGAGACCAGGAAACAACGACAATCTGAGAGAATGGCTTGACCTTGACCGTCCAGTGGAATATGGAGGTAGTTGGTTTCACCCGGGACCGACTAAACCCCTATGACACCGAGGACCACGGCACATCTCCTTTCTCTCAGGAGATAAGGGACTTCTCCCTCCCGGAAAAGTTCAGTGTCCCAAGGTTCGTCCATTACGACGGGGCTTCGGACCCTGCTGCACACCTCCGACACTTCACCTAGCGGATGTCGGTTTTTTGGAGACGTTGGACACCTGAACTGTAGAGTGTTCTCCTCCAGTTTAGGAGACCTCCCCCTCAAATGGTTTTGCACACTCCTAAAGGGGTCAGTTTCAAGCTTGCGGCAGCTTAGAAACTCCTCCGTGAAGAAGTTCCAGGCGCACAGGGTCATCCCGAAGATAGACGATGACCTGATGGCGATCAAAATGAGACGGACTGAAAACATTACTTAGTTCGCTAAAAGATTCTGGACCGTCTACAGCCAGATCGAAGACACCACTGATGGAGTCATTAAGTGCTTCAAGCAGGCTCTGCTACCAGGCAATGAGCTTCGGAAGGACCTTGTCCGGTTCCCTGTGGTTACAATGAAAGCACTGATGGCCCGGGTGAACTAGTTTATCGAGTAAGAAAAAGACGAGGTCCGAGCTCGGGAAAGCTTTGGCCTCTAGCACGAAGACAGACCCTCCAAGAAGGACAAGAAGGCATCTCAGAGGGACAAATATGACCGTAGCAAGGCTTCGACGAAATCGGCAGCGATCTCGACTCCCACCTCTGGGGACAGCAAGAAGCCTAGCTAGCCATCGCCTCCTACAAAGCTGTGAATACGATCTTCAAGGAGCCGATTTACAAGCTCCTCGGCAGGATCAAATCACAGCCCTACTTCAAATGGCCGCAACCGATGAAGGGTGATCCCTCCACCCGCGACCAGAGTAAGTTATGTGCCTATCACAAATAAAATGGGCACAGAACCGAGGACTGCATGGCCCTTAAGTCCCACCTCGAAAAGCTCGTCAAGGACGGGCACTTGAAAGATTTCATCAAGGAGGAGGGTAGAGTCAACCGAGCTCACCAACGCCGACCTAATGATGATCAGGACAGCGACGAGCCGGAAGGCATCATCAATGTCATCCACCTAGCTCCCATGCTAAAGGGGAGTAACCAGGCTCGTGCCGAGGCCAGGAGGGCTTCACACAGTAGGCAGGTGATGACAACCGAGTTAGGACCTGCGTCCAAAAAAGCTCGAAAGGAGAAACCTAAAATCTAGTTCTCAAATAGGGACCTAGATGGGGTCCAGCTACCCAACAACGACCCACTAATCCTAACCCTGAGGTTAAAGAACTTCAAGGTAAAGTGAATTCTTGTGGATCCTGGGAGCTCATCAGAAATCCTCTACTTCGACTGCTTCAAGAAGCTGGGTCTTAAAGAGGACCTGCAAGAAGCCCGCACCCCCCTGGTGGGCTTCAACTCAAAACCAGTGTACCCCAAGGGAAAAGTCTCCCTAGAAGTCCAAGTTGGAGGCGCCTCCATGATAGCCGACTTCCTTGTGGTGGATGCACCATCCCCATACAACGTGATTATGGGGCGGACTTGGCTGCACAATATGGAAGCGGTGCCATCCACCCATCACCAGAAACTCAAGTTCCCATTAGAGAACGCGAACGGCCGAGTTGAGGTGGTCACGGTCAGGGGCGACTAGCAAATGGCCAAGCAGTGCTTGATGGCTGTGGTGCCTGATGAAACAGAACCGCGGCAGGTGCATTGGCCGAACTAGAAGCCGAGCTCGAGGACGTTGGCCGATCTCCAGAGCAGAAAAGCATCGAAGATCTGACCGGGGTCAGAATCGATCTCGACGATCCCCAGAGATATTTCATACTTGGAAGCCAGCTCCCCGAAGCTGAGAAGTCCGAGCTGTTGAACTTCTTGTTCCAGAACAAGGAAGTCTTCGCTTGGACACCTTATGAGATGCCTGGCATCGATCCGAGATCATATACCACAAGCTGAACGTGGACCCCAAGCACAAACTTGCAGTGCAAAAGGCTCGCAGAACGGGAATTCCACAGACAGAAGCTGTAATCGAGGAGGTTGAAAAGCTGCTGGAAGCCAAGGCTATCAGAGAAGTTCACTACCCGGAGTGGCTGGCCAACACAATCGTAGTCAGAAAGAAAAATGGGAAATGGAGGGTCTGCGTGGACTTCACCGACCTCAACAAAGCTTGTCCCAAGGACAGCTTTCCGCTCCCAAATGATTGACGCCACTGTCGGGCATGACAGGATGAGTTTCATCGACGCTTATCGGGGTTACCATCAGATTCCGATGCATGGGCCTGACGAAGAAAAGACCGAGTTCATAACACCAAGAGGCATCTACTGCTACAAAGTGATGCCCTTTGGGTTAAAAAATGCGTGGGCGACTTACCAGAGGCTGGTAACAAGGATGTTCCAGGCCCAGCTCGGCAAAACTGTGGAGGTCTACATTGACGACATAGTTGTCAAGTCTAAAAGGTCATAGAACCACTTGGTTGACTTGAGTCAGACGTTTGACATCCTCAAGAGGTTCCAGCTCAAACTAAATGCATCCAAGTGTGCGTTTGGTGTCGGCCCCGGCAAATTCCTGAGAAGCCTGGTCACCAGAAGAGGAATCGAAGCCAATCCAGAACAGATCTCGGCAATCCAGGCGATTCAAAGTCCAACCACGGCGAAACATGTCCAGAGGCTCACAGGGATGGCTACCGCGCTCAACCTCTTCATCAGCCGAGCTTAGGACAAGTGCCGCCCTTTCTTTCAGCTTTTGAAGAAAAGTTCGAAATTCCAGTGGACTCCAGAGTGCAACCGAGCCCTTCAGGAACTCAAAAACCATTTGTCCACACCACCCCTGTTGTCTACACCAAAACAGGGTGAAGTGCTTTATCTATACCTGGCAGTCTCAAAACATGCCATGAGCTCGGTACTCGTCAGAGAAGAAGACAAGTAGCAAAAGCCTATATACTACACGAGCAAGATCCTACTTGACGCCGAGACCAGGTATCTACCGCTAGAGAACTTGCATTAGCACTCGGCTTCTCGCAAACTCTCTCACTACTTCCAGACGTACACCATAGTGGTTGTTACAGAACATCCACTAAGTCCCTTTTCAAAAAGGCCGACTTCTCTGGAAGGATCTCAAGATGGGCCGTCAAGCTGGGCCAGTACGATATCCAGTATCAACCCAGAACGGCAATCAAGGCCTAGGTTTTGGTGGACTTTATTGTAGAGTTCACTTCTCCTAGTTCGGCACCGAGACAGCTCGATACCGAACTGGGGGACAATGAGGAAGAGATCAACGAAACAGAGCAAGAACGATCTTGGAAGCAGTTCCTCGATTCGGCATGGAAAGTGTTCGTCGATCAACCTCCAAGAGGGCTGGCGCTGGCATAGTCCTCCAATCTCCGGAGGGCCTTGTCATCGAGCAAGCCTTAACACTTGGCTTCAAGGCATCCAATAACGAAGCTAAGTATGAAGCACTGATCACGGGGCTCGGCAACGCTAAAATCCTGGGGGCACGGCAATTGGTGGTCTTCAGCGACTCCCAGCTGGTGACGAGCCAACTGAGCAGGGACTACCAAGCCCTCGACGAAAGGATGGCAGCCTACTTAGCTCGCGCAAAACAGCTCCTTTCTTAATTCGAGATAGCCGAAGTCAAATAGATCGGCAGAGATTCCAACTCCCATGCCGATGCTCTCGCCAACCTGGCCTCTGCTGTCGAGGCTAGGAAGAAAAGAACTGTTGAGGTGGAGACGTTGGAAAAACCAAGTATAGAGCTCTAGCCGCCTCGGCAAGTTTTGTGTGCTGATCTCGGTTCAAGCTAGATGGACCCAATCATCGCCTACCTGAAGGATGACCAACTTCCCAAAGACAAGAATGAGGCTCACAAAATCAAGCTGAAAGCAACTCGGATTTGGTTGTCTTCGAATGGACAGACAGAATGGGCACCAGATGTAGATAAGGGGTTGACCTTATCTGACAGCCACAACCGCAACCATATAAAAGATTGAGGTATAGTCTGATGGGACAGTACCTCTACCTACCCCCACTAAGGTACAAGGTATGATACAATGGGACAGTGCCTCCACCTACCTCCACTAAAGGTACAGTCTGATGGGAGCTCCACCTATATATATGCATGAGGTAAAACCACCAAAGGTATGCAAACGCAAATACATGCTGATACATACTTTCATAGCTTTCCTTCTTCTCCACTCACTCATCCTTTGTTCAGTGATTGCACTAATTTATGCATCGGAGTGCCTTCAGCTGACTGCAGCCAGGGTCTCTGATCTTCCTTCTTCCTTCCCTTTCAGGTTCCAGGAGCCACTGTCTTTCCCAGAAACTTTACAACAATCTCATTTAATTAAGTCCGTAATATTTAGGCACTTACAGTTTCCATATTCCGTTAATTGTTTTCAGGACATCTAGTTTCATCATGGTTTTAGGAATGGACCAAATAAAGGGGAAAGATTTTGAGATAGGAGTGGTCGGAGAAGGGATGATTTTACTGCTATCATAGAATTTCTGTGAGGACAACAAGTTGTGGAATTTCAAAAAATTCTCAACGAGGCTCTAGAAAGGATATGGGCTGGAATAGGTGTAGGATGCTCTGATAAAGGTTTGGTCCAAGTATGAAAAGATTTGGGTTAGTTTTAAGGGTTGCTTGGGGGATGGTTTTGAAATGGACCAACATTATTTGGGGACTGCTACAAATTGGCAACAGGTTCTGGAAAGTTGAAGAGTTACTTAGGGGAAAATCAGGGCTACGGTTTGATCGGAATAGGTTGGGCATTGATGGGAATTGGGAACAGGTTAGGGTTTCAATAAGAGTCTATATTGGGGTAGATTGAGGCCTTTTAGGGATTGATATGGGACTGATATGGATCTGCAGGTATACTGTTGTAGAAATTAGGCAAGTGAGGATTTCAGCCAAGGGTTTGTATAGGGTTAGGATACGATTAGTTAGGCTTGTGATAGGTAGATGTTAGGATTTTGGATTGGAGCAGATTTTAGGGTTTACTGGGACTGAAATTAATGGAAAACAAATTTTGGAGAATTCTTGGATTTTAGAGTTACAGCTAGAATTGGGGTTGGTTTGGAGCTCAATTTGAAGGGAATTTGTAGAGAAACATAGGGTATTTTAAGGATATGAGTTATGGATGATTTGGGATGGAGGATTTGATGGGGGTTTTGGGGGTTGTATTTGAGGTCTTCTTTTTTTTTTTTTTTTTTTTTTTTTTTTTGGATCGACAACAATTAAAGGAAAATATAAAAAGAAGTGAAGAAAAAGAATAGAACAACAAAACTGCATAGTGGCCGATATATCAGACATAGGCTATTTATCGCCAATAGCATGTGTATCGGCCCATGGCGGCCGCTACAACTCGGCAAGTATAAATCATTAAAACCTAACCAACCTATTTTCTTTTGAAACTCTCTTTTCTCACCTTATCCTCAACAGCCTTTCCTAAAGCCGTGTTCTACCCTTATATGGTTACAAATTACTAGAAAAACACAAGTTACAAATCAGGATGCATGCCTGTCCCCTTCACTATTTACAAGCCGGTACGCATTGGTGTCTGATGAGGGAAGCCCCACATTCTTACGCAACTCTATAGCAGCATCAATTCTTGACTCTAGAAGCTTATTCATATCCAACACACAAGAAGGATCTCTGCAACCAAAAATGCAAGGGTGGTATTCATAATTCAAAAGGTAACAACATTCTCACATTTCTTTAATGTCAAATAAAGAACCAAACCAGGAGGTTTTGATGGAAATGTACCTTGCAGCTTCTGCTTCTAGTTACTGAATTGTACACAGTCGGACACAGAACATAGATACTGAATTGTACAAGCCCCATCCAATGGGTTTTTCTGATCCATCTGCAACAAGCACAACGTCCCCAGTTTTTGGTGGAGGCCTACCAATAATTCTATCAACTGCACCACTATAGACCATTGGACTCCCATCCCGGAAGAGTTGTGTTTTTCCCTTCTTCAAGACAACCTTTGCAACTCCTAGGAAACTAAACAATATTAGAACCATCAACTATAGAATTCCTCTGATATCTGAAAAATACTAGTTGTTAAGGTTTGCAGTTTGTAACTGGTCATACAATCTAAGACGAAACTAAGGTACATGTGTTAAAAACCTACACAGTCTATCTGGCATAAATTACAATTAGCCATTGTTACAGCTTGATTTATATGCCAATCTAAGAGCTGACAGCTTATTGTGTTTGGAAGAAAAAATTATGCAATGCCAAAAATCTCAATAAACGTTGTAAGTCATTCTGGGAGAGGGTCATACAACACAACATAGATTACTGAATTTGGATGTTATAACTAAGAGCAGAATAGCTAATAAAAAAGGAGTGGATTTCTGATGAATAAGATGGTGGGAGAAAATTACCAACAATTAGAGAGAGTTTCGAGGCAAGGCACTTGAAATTGGGCCATGAATTCCAGTGATTTGGGGATCAAATCATAGTTATTAATTCATACCATTACGGCTAGCCGAAACGAAATTTCACATAAAACTTTTCGTTTTAAATTTAATTTCGGACAAAAAAAACCACATTTTGGCCAAAATGATATTTTAAATATTTTTTTTTTTTTTTTTTTTATACATACTTATATTTCACCAAAATGTAATTCCAAGAAGTTTTACTAGAATGGATTAAATCCATATTTATTGTTTTATTTTTATTTTTATTTTTCTACATATATATATATTATTTTTATATTTCTCC
This sequence comes from Camphora micrantha, assembly GCA_003546025.1. Taxonomy (NCBI): domain Eukaryota; kingdom Viridiplantae; phylum Streptophyta; class Magnoliopsida; order Laurales; family Lauraceae; genus Camphora; species Camphora micrantha. Next base: position 14,893,296 of record QPKB01000007.1, read on the forward strand.
AAAATGTAATTTCGAAAAGTTTCGCTGAAATTTTGTATCAGGTGAAAGTTTTCATTTTTGAGGCCGGACCGAAATGGGGTCCGAAACGATATTCACATCTATGGATCAAATGGCAATTCTATCAAAAAGGTTGCTCAAGACAAGCTTGGAGAGTTAAAGGAAAACAAGAGTTATACACATAATGAGACTTATTGATGGAATACAGAAGTTCAAAATGATGTGGATGACAATAAAAACTTTCATTAGGGAAATGGCAAAAGACACAGTTCAGAGGACTTAAAAAGGTAGAAGTCAGCAAAAAGTGGCACTAGGAAGGACATAATGTAAGAAATATAGAAACTTGAAAGAGGTGTCGTCGTTTGAATGAGGAACTGTATCATTCCTTATACTTTGTCTCGCTATTTATAATGCGTGCCTTCTATACATAGGTTGCAATTACAGTAAATGAGGATCTAATCTAATAATTACAGAAGGAAAGTGTGGCCTGCACTATACAATATTAGTGCACATTTGACTGGACCCATTCAGCTAGGGCTAGGGCTAGGGCTTGCAAGAAACACTTCCTGAAATTTACAGGAGGAGCCCTATATACTTCTTTGATAGTTTAGAGCCTCAATGTGAGATGTTTCACAAGGGTTGAATAAGAAAATAACCAAGTCATTACTTATAGAAAGAGTTGACTTCTGCCAGACTTCAGATTGCAAATTTCTTCAAATAAGCCTCATACACTTACTGATGCTTCAATCCTTTATATTCTCTTGTTAAATAATCATCGAAAGACCAAAGATTGTAGAGAATTAATCTCAGAGACTCACAGAGATCACAATCTGCTCCCCGTAATCTAGATAAATTCTGGATTACATTTGGCTAGGGCAAGATCAACATATTTCTTGATTTATTCTTCAATCTATTATTGGGATGCTCTGATACCAAATTGAAATCGTAGATTTGTTTAACTCTAGGGTTTTTTCCAAGACGGTCTAAAAAAACACCTGTGGAGGAAGCGATAACAAGTGTAAGAACTACTTATGGAGGGTTTCTAGTAACCATAAGTTTGCACTAGGGGTCAACCTTAAGCCCTTATGATTTTACACTGATAATGGGCAAGTTAACTACTCATATTCAAGACTGGGTACTTTGGCGTATATTGTTTATAGATGATATAGTGTTGGTGAAAAAGTCAAGAGATGGTGTGAATGTGAAACTTGAGAATGACAGCAAGCTTCAAAATCTGATGGCTTTTCAAATAAGTTATACAAAGTCAAAATATATGGATTGCAACTTCAGTGACAATGGGGATATGCAAAGAGGTAAAACTATTGTGAGAATTGAAGCTCAAATGATACCACAAAGAAATTCATTATGAAACCTTGGCTCGATAATTGGTGAGGATGGAGAGATTAAGGTAGATGTCGAACATAGGATAAGAGCAGGATGATTGAAGTGGAGACTTCTTTCTGGAGTGCTTTGTGATCAACGTATACCACCAAGATTGAAGTGAAAATTTTACAAGACAACGATTAGACAAAAAAATGGCCTATGGAGCATAATATTGGCCAATCAAGAAGCAACACATGCATAAAATTAGTGTAGCGGAAATGAGAATCTTGAGGTGGATGCGTGATAAAACTAGAAAAGATAGAATAAGAAATGAGTGCTATCAGGAGAATTTAGGGGTAGCACTAGCATCAATAGGTGACAAAATAAGAGAAACACGTTTGAGATGGTTTGGACATGTTGAACGCAGGCTTGCAATGGCACCGGTGAGGAAAAGTTCTTCTATGCAACGCAAAAGAGGACGTGGATGGAAGTTGTAACAATAGATCTGGAGAAGTGCAACCTATCCGAGAATTTGCCTTAGGATAGATTGGAATGGAAAAAAAAGAGTTCATGTAGCCGACTCCAACATAGTTGGGACAAAAACCTTATCCCATCAATTTGGTGTTGGCCCAACATGAGTTGTATATTAATGGAATTAGTAATATCTCCATTGGAATGAATTCATATTGTTGGACAATCCCAATATATTGATTTCAAGGTACAATACAGCACACATGACACACTTGCATTCCATTTCAAGGACTCAAGAAAATGCCTCTGGTTGTATCAGTCTATGTTCCATGCAAAACAGAGTATGAACTACTTCAACAAGCCAACGATATGCGTTTTTCCTGTCATCCCATTTCAAGAACTCATGGAAATGCCTTGGGGAGTGCCACAATCAGTTCTAAACAACAATGTGCAAAGTGTTTCAACAAGACCACATAAAAGCCAACTTTCACCTCATAGATAAAAAAAGGCGTGTGGGCGGGACTCTTCCAAATCCAACTGCTCAAGTCGGGCCTTATAAAGATGAAAGATAACCACCAAATGGATGCCCACGGTCATGATGGATGACAAGCATGACTAAACCAGGAGTAACCACGTGAAAAAAACTGCAAGCAAAACTAGGATAATGGGTCAGCACCAAATCAGTTAAATTTTGTGAGATGGATTTTGGTAATTTTTAGCCCTGAAACGATTAGATAGATTTTGTCAACCAAATCCCAATTCCATTACCCTTTGAAAGTAGACAGCAGAAGATTCTCAAATCAATTGAAAAACCCAGCTCACAAGCAGACAGAAAGAGAGAGAGAGAGAGAGAGAGAGAGTACCTTTGCGGTCAGCAGCGATTTCTTGGAGGGTGGTGGAAGCAGAGGAAGAGGGAAGAGTGAAGGATTTTATGAGACGGGCGGGAAGCTGCTGCATTTTGAGCTGAGGTCCGGACCAGGCGATTTTGTATGATGAATTGATGATGAGATTGGAATTGGTGAAACCGGCATTTTATGTGACGGTCAGGTCAGGGTCTGCTAAAATGAAAAACCCGGGTCTGCATTTTATCATAGGAGAACTTTTGTGTTATCCAGGCCCTATGAGGTCTAGTCTAGTCTCTTTTACACTATTATTTCTGTATGATCTGACATCATGCCCATTTTTATATGCTTATTAAACCTTTACCTGTTGGCTAGATGATGAAGCCTGAAAAGAAAAAGGGCAAGGCAGGAGGATAACATAATGCTTTCTTAGGGCATGTTTGGTAAACGTCCTTAGGGAGGATTTCTGTCATTTTTCTGCTATTCCGTGGAAAACTCACGTTTAGATTAGCGTGGAAAAGTGTATAAAGAAAGAGAGAAATCTAGGTTTGCAAATATTTTGGAAGTCAGACCACCCCCCCGGATCCGTGGAATCCACACAAGTACAGAATTACGGAGCTACAGTGTTCTGGACGTTAATATAGGGGAGACCGGTTTTTGCGTTTTTTTTATTTTATGGGCCCCGCAATCAAGATCTGAATCGGTAAGAGTGTTCACAAGGTCCAAAACGGCTACCATACCAAAGATCAGCCGTTGATTCCATCTATAGCTTGAGATATTTACAAAACCATTCTGACCGTTAATATGCCCCACAGTAAAAACAAAAAAAAGGAAGGGGGGGGGGGGGGGGGGGGGGGGGGGATGGATATTTGGCGTCTGTTTTTTTTCATTTTTATTTATTTTTGTGGGCCTCGAATCCATCATCTGAACTCTATAATAATTTAGAGGAGACCAAATACAACAAGGGGCCCAACTTTCAACCGTAGATCTATCATCTATTTTGAGATATTTACAAAAACGTCCATACTCTAAAATATTAATTTTTTAATTTTATGTGGCCCAATCTTGCACGATCTCAACTGGTTCAAAATATCTGAAGAGCCAAAACTGCTTGTGGGGTGAAAGATCAGCCCTTGATATTTCATGGATTATGAGAAATTGACTAAAAACTTATGATTGTTGGACCACACAATGCATAGACTCCATGATTCCTCTCTACTGCCAAACGTGGAACTATTTTTAGGAAATCCTCTCTGAGGATGGCTTGATTCCAATAGATCAAAGAAAACCTCTAACCAAGGGATTCTTGTCAATTTGCCAAACATGCCCTTAGTGAAAATATTTTCCCCACATGCAGGTCATTTAAAATGAAAATTTATCCCCACGATATATCTAATTTTATTCCAAATATGGATTTGCCCAAAATAAATTTTTTTTTTTTTTGGAGCAAATATACAAGAGAGATGTAAATCAGAAATAGTATGTGTGCATTGTCTCAAAAACCATGACATGAGACTATATAGAGTTTGGAGAGAGTTAAGAGAGAATTACGAGAAAAAGAGTTTGGAGAGATGGTTACTGATGAGAGCCTAAAGACTCCTCGATGAGGACTTTGTTACACCTTGGGATGATATTATGTTACCTTGTGATAATTTCTTATTTGCAGGTATAGATGAAGGGAGTGAAATTTTGAACTAATTGGAGGAAGAAGGCACAAATCAAAGACAAGTCGAAGCATTCTGTAGCCGGGTGTCTGAACGCCAGATAACCGGCATTCAGACGCACGCCCCTGTGCGTACCTCCCCGGCCAGCTTCTACCTCCTAGCGTTTGGAGGCTAGACTGTCAGCGCCCGGATGCCAGACATGGGGAATCTCCGTTTCTCTCCTTGTTTTGAAGGGAAATTAGACAAACGCTATGAAAGGAAATAGAAGAACTCGTTTTATGGCATTCGAGACTTGAGAGAGGCAATCAGAGGCTAGTTTTGGAGGCATTGAAAGGAGCGTTAATAGAGATTTCATCAAGGATTCTTCACCAACCTCTCTCCATGAGTAACTAACTATCCATCTTAGAGTTGCGATGAAGCCCTAGTCTTGTGCTTTGGTGATGTATAGATTCTAGGGTTTTGGTTTTAATACTTTGATTATATGATTGAATACTATCCATGCATTGGACTTGTTTATTAATGCAATATTTAGCTTGGGTTTTTAATCCTTGTAGTTTTGAATACCAGTAATGTAATGGTGCTTGAATGTGTGTGAAGTTAGATCTAAGAATATCTATGCCGTAGAGATAGGTTATCTCTAAATTCAAACCCACGTGATTTATTTGGTGACTCCGTGGAGGTTTGTAACCAAAACGGGTTTTTAAAGCATTGCTATTAAAACCCTAGATCTATACTTGCCATTGTACGAGGTTATAGTGGATTCGTACCCTAAGACCTTTCTTCATTTGAATCAAACTTTATTCTTAATTTCGCTAATTTAGGAATAATAAACCCCAAATCAATATTTTGTTCTCCCGTAGGATTAATTTAGGAATTTGGAATACAACGCAGCTTAGCCTTTTTGTCCTAGTGGATACGACACCTAGGCCTGTCAATGGGACGGGATGAAACGGGTAAAAAGCCCGGCCCGGCCCATCCCAAGCCCGAAAATACAGGGCTTTTCAAAAAAATTGAGCCCAGTGGGTTGGGTTTGGACAATACATTTTAAAGCCCAGCCAAAATGGGACTGGGACTAGGCAGAACCAATCCAGCCCGTTCAGGCCCGGCCCGGCCCGCTTTCAATGTCCTTTAATAAAAAATATTTATATTACTGAACTGCCCCTCACCAACAGCCAAAAAGGGCTAATTGAGAGGGGCAATTTTGTAACTTAAGCCCTCCCTCAGTCCCTCTCTAATAAGACTTGTCTCAGTCTCAGCCCAGCGCCCGAAAAACCCTAATCGTTCCTCATCTCTACCTCTTCTCTGCATCTTCTTGTTCTCAGCTCCTCTGCTCGTTCTCATCTGCTCATAGCTCTCACTCTCCCAAGCTCTCAGCGCTCATCTCAAGATCCAAGCTCTCGCTCTGTTCTCGCCGTCAGGGTGAGCCATCGCACCGGCGCACGACGCACAGTCGCACGACACACCATCGCACCAAGGCACGCACACAATACAGGGACGCAGCGGACGCTGCCCTTCTCCCTCTTTTTCCTAGCCCTCCCTCTCTACCTCTCTCGCCCCGCCCAGTCTCCCTCTCTCACACACTTTCTCTCTTGCCCTAGCCCTCTCTCACTCTTCCTCCCTCGCCCTCTGCCCTCTCACTCTCGCCTTCCCTCCATCTCACATCTTCTCTATCCCTCTCTATTTCTAACCCATTTCTTCATCTCCCGCTTCCTCTCTCTATCTCTCAGTCTATGCTCAGAGATATTGCTCAGTGCTCACGGCTCAAATTTACTGCTCGACAGCTCAAGGTAAATCAAGTTATTATCTACTTCTGTTGCTTTGTTAATTTGTGATTTGTTGAGCAGTGAATTTATTTTTTTTATTTATATGACTTATATGTTATATTTTTTCTGATTGCATTATTTGTGATTTATTGAGCTCTGTTTTGTGTGAACTGCTGTATCCTATGCTAGATGGAGATGATTCTTAAATCAAATTTTCCATCTTGTAAGGAATGAGCAAAGTGAGGGTTTTTCTGATGGCCTTGTCATAGAGCACTGATTTTTGAAGTGTTTCCAAGGCTTCTCTATTTGATTTCAGAGTAGTGTGTTTGAAGGTTTGAAGTTTTAAGAGAATTAAATTTTGGGTATAAAGGAACAAGAAATAGGCACTGCTGGTCTGGGGAAGAACATCTCTGACTGGTTGGAGCATTTTTTTTTAGGAGTGTCAATTCAATTTGTTACATGTATTCCATTCAATAAAAAGAATAATACAATATCTGTATGATTGTTTTGTGAGTCAGTTTGTAATTATTTTTTTTTTGTAATGGTCTGTGCTTTTCTGCAACATTTGAATTGTTCCACAGCATAACCAGCTTCCTCTCCCACCCATTTCCATGCAAATAAAAAAAATGTTATATAAAAAATTTGTACTCTCCTTGTGTTGATGCATATCAATGCTCTTTGTAGTTGTAGTGATGTGATTTTTTGAGACATTGGAATTGTGGTACAGTATAAGCAATTTCTTAATTATATATGTTATTTTGTTAGGTTTTTTATTCTTAAGGAAATCTTAGAGTCAATCGAGCGGCAGGCATCCATAAGTTCGGGATTGCGGGATACTAAGATACGTCTCTTGACTCTTCCTCTTTTAAATTTGTTTGCTTGTTTAGTTGTGGATAGTAGAAACTTGTTTAGTTGTGGATAGTAGACATTGCTTTACTTGTTTAGTTGTGGATTGTAGCTGATTGATAACTGCTTAGTTGTGGATAGTAGACACTGCTTTACTTGTTTAGTTGTGGTTGCTTTCTTTGTTTAGTAGCTTATTTTTTGTTTGAATAGTTAAATATGTCTGCTGGTACGCCTTCTAGTAGTGTTGGTAGCATTCTCATTCCTTCACATGTCCCCATCCCCATTGATGATGAGATGGGTGGTGGTGGTAATGAGCAAGTGCCTCCCATCCTCTCTCCCAATGATGAAGTAATTTCAAATGAGACTAATGCAAGAAGGCTCAAATCAGTGGTTTGGGGACACTTTCAAAAAACAGAAGTGTCTGTGAAAGTTAATGGCAAGGATGTCCCTAAAGTTAAAGCAGTGTGCAAATATTGCAAGAAACTTCTAGTGACTAGACCCGAGGATGGAACTTCACACTTGCATAGACACTTGAAATCGTGTCTTATGAAACCAAGCACTGATAAGTCAAAAAAACAACAAACTTTAAGGACTGATGCTCAAACAAAAACTAGTGTTGGTGTTTTTAAATTTGAACAAAAAAAGAGTCGAGAAGCCCTTGCAAAAATGTTGTTGTTACATGATCTTCCTTTTAATGTTGTTCAACTACGAGGTTTTAAAGAGTTCTGTGCAACTCTACGACCCGAATTCAAGATTGTATCACGTAACACTGTAAAGGGAGATTGTATGGAAATGTACAATGTAAAAAAGAATGAGATCTTTAAAGAATTCAAGGATCCTCACTAGCAGGATTGCTCACAGCAGATATGTTGACATCCAACCAGCATTTAGGTTACATGGCTATTACAACACATTATATTGACTCTGATTGGGTTCTTAGATCGCGTATAATTAACTTTCATAATGTTGATCCTCCCCACACTGGCCAAATGCTAGCTGACAATATGACTCTAAGTATACTTAATTGGAATATTGAGAATAAATTATCATGTTTGACATTAGATAATTGTTCTACAAATGATTGTATTGTAAGGACACTTAGAAATCAACTTATGAAAACCAATGCTCTCATCTTAAATGGTAAATTTTTTCATATGCGTTGTGCTGCACATATTCTTAACCTTATAGTGAAAGATGGACTTAAAGATATTGGCCCAATTATTGAGAACATCAGGGAGGTAGTTAAATACATTAAGAATAACTCGAATCGTATACATCAGTTTTGTGATATTGTAAGTGCGAAAGGGCTAAGTTCTACAAGGGGATTGCCTCTTGATGTTCAAACTAGATGGAACTCCACATATCTTATGGTATCTTCAGCACTGTATTTTCGAGATGTTTTTTCTTATCTATCTCTAATAGATGACTTACATTATAAGACTTTGATTCCTTCGGATGAGGAATGGGACAAGGTTGCTACTCTTAATGATTTTTTGGAAAGGTTCTATGAAGCTACAAATAGATTCTCTGCTAGAAAGTATCCAACTATACATACCTTTTTACCTGAAGTTTGTACAATACATAATGAGTTGGTTCAAAAATTAGGTGATTTTGATTTTGTTTCTACAAGAATGGCTAAAGTGATGATGGAAAAATTTGATAAATATTGGAAGAATTATAATCAAATGTTTGAAATAGCCATATTGCTTGATCCCTCCTCTAAGATAGTGTGTTTGGAATGGGTTTTTAAGATATTATATGAAACAACAGAATATAGAAATAATCGTATGATTGAAGCTCGTAATCTATTTAAAAAGATTTATGAGGAGTATCGTGCGAGATTTGGTGTTAAAGAAAGTGATCAGATAGTAGATAAAAATGATGCAACTAGTAGGCCATTTAAAAGAAAGGCTAGTGATGATGAACATGGAAAGGCTCGTTCTCTTTTTTTGAAATATCGAAATGAAATCACCAATAAGGCAATTATGGAAGAAAAAACAGAATTAGATCGTTATTTTGATGACAAGTCTGCAGAAGAAGATGACACAATAGATATATTACAATGGTGGAAATTAAATTCAAATAAGTATCCTATTTTATCTCGAATGGCTCGTGATATTTTAGCTATTCCAGTTTCTACCGTTGCTTCAGAGTCAGCATTTAGCACAGGAGGGAGGGTACTTGACCCACATAGGACTTCTTTGAAACCAGATACAGTAGAAGCATTAGTTTGTGCCCAAGATTGGTTTAGTCATGAACCAACTAGTGATGATGATTTAGATAATGATGGGAATGCACTAACTGATGTTTTAGACATATTAAAAGAAAATTAATTTCTGTTGATTTCTTTTTTATATTACTTTACCCATTTAGGATACTCATTCTCATTCATTTTATTGATTTTATTGATTTTTTGAGTTTCTACTTTCTAAAAAAAATAAAGTTTTTAATCGATCCTACATTACTTTAACTTGACTCATATATGATACTCTTTCTCATTCATTTCTATTGATTTTCTGATTTTCTACTTTTACTTGAAAAAAAAAAAAGGTTTTAATCGTTCTTACATTACTTGACCCATATAGCTTATAGGATACTCATTCATTTCTATTGATTTTCTGATTTTCTACTGTCACTAGCAAAAAAAAAGTTTTTAACTCCGCCACGTTGCTTGTTGCATTGCCGGTCCCAAGCCCGGAAAAAGGAGGAGGATTTAAAGTCCGGCTCATACCGGGTGTCTAGTGACAATAGGATTAATTAAAGATTTTTTTGCTTATCTCCAGGATCGGGCTAAGCCCAGGCCCGGCCCTGTCCTAGCTCGGGCACGTACGGGACGGGATTAGATGTAGGCCCGTTCAATTTAGGGCCGGGATTGGACAACGCTTGGCAGGCCCGTCCTATTTTCGGGACGGGATTGGACAACCTAAACCCAGGCCTAACGACACCTGGCTAACATCACTATTCTCACGAGTAGCGATAGTAGCTAGGTATAATTTATATTTGGAAACCTCGCTTTCAAGCGATCAAATTTTGGCGCCGTTGCCGAAAACATTTAGCACGGTTGCTTGTTTCTTTTGAAAATTCAAATTTTAGTTTCGTTTTTTTTCATATTTTTGTTTTATTCTTTTATTTTTACTCACATCTTTTGTTACCCTTACTACGGGATATTGATTCTAACACAGAGAATCCTAGAGTTTGTGCAGGGATCCAAGAGAGTTCACAAAAGGTCAAAGTTTACTCAATCAAATCTCTCTCCTCTACCCAAAGCACTATAAGTTCTAGACTTTGTGAGTTTTTTCATAATTTGCAGTAAGAGTTGTGTGTGTGTGCATGTCTGGTCGTCGTTCGTGTCATCCTGATTTAGAATCTCTAGACCAAAATTTAGGGCGAGCCCTTAGGGAAATTAGATCTTCTAAGCGCTCTTCTAACTCCTCACACACAACCTCACAAATGGCGGAGGAGAGAAATGGGGAGAAGACTCCACCCCCTCCACCACCTCTCCAGCCCTTGAAGAAGCACTACACTCCTTCAGAATATGCATCACCATCGTGCATTCAGCTACCTACAGTGTAGACAGCTCAGTATGAAGTCAAGCCTAGCAGAATCCAACTACTTCATTCCTTCTATGGGTTGAATAATGAAGATCCGTACAATCACATCGATGATTTCCTAGTTATTTGCTCCACTATGAGAATAAATAATTTCAGTAGTGAGGCCCTCAAGATGTTTCTTCTCTCGTCTTCACTAAAAGATAAAGGTAAGTATTGACTAAGTACTTTACCTGCAAACTCCATCACCAGTTGGGCCCAACTACAATAAAAATTCTTAGATAAATATTTATGTGTGGGCAAAACCAATTAGTACAAGCGATCCATCACATCATTCCCCCATACTGATAGTGAACAATCCCACGAGGCATGGGATAGGTTTAAGGATATCATTCAGAAGTGTCCTCATCGCCAAATTGCCAAGTGGTAATTGGTGCAATTCTTTTATGATGTATTGTCTCTTGAGTGGCGCAACACAGTAGTCACCGCTAATGTGGATCTATTATGTTGAAAAATGAGGATGAAGCGTGGGAATTGTTTGAGAATTTGAGTGAGACCTTTCAACACTATGCCTACACTGCTAGACTTTAGAAGCCAGCAGCCTCTAACTCTAAAAAACCTAGAGGGGTGTTTGAAATCCAACCCTCTAATGAAGTCAACACTCAGGTGGCTGCCTTGACCCAAAAGTTGGATCAGCTATTGTTTGGGGGTCAATCTCTCCAATCATCACCCTCTCGGTCTCTTGTTCATCAGGATGCTTGTGCTTTGTGCTCCAGTCATGCTCATTTTGTGAGTGATTGTCCTACAGCCCCTTAATTTTCAGAATTTGTGCAAAAGCAGGTGAATACTGCACGGGTTCTCCAAACCGGGAAATGATCCATTTTCGAATACTTTAAACCTGGGATTGCCTTACTTCTTCCCAAACAACCCACTCAATTCCCTCTTCCAAATACATCATCACCACCCCTCTCCTCTCTTATTCTCCACCACCATTCTCTTCCTCTCCTTCACCCTTTCCTTTTCTCTCCCTCTCCACTCGCACAAACATCACCGACATCCCCATTATCTTTGGTGAATTCCAAGCTTTCCAATTAGATCTATCAGCGATCACAATTCTCTAGTACTTTCAAGCACTTGGGTTCACTCTCCAGTAGGTTCCTCTATGTGAAGGTGGTTCGCGTTTTTCACCAGTCAAATTTTCTGGTCATCTTCTCCGACCACTTCACCGGAGCTCCGGCGACCAATTTTAGGTAATTTTCTTTTTCATTTTTTTTATTATTTACTATTATTTTTCATCTTTTTCTATTGTCATAGTGTACTTGTGAGCATTTTTATTTCATTAATTTTTTGGTGGTCAAATCGTCACTCACACCCACACACATCAAACATGAGAAGGAGGAGAAGTAAATCGAAAGCCCCTGCGGATGAGGGCTCTTCTAATCCGCAGCCCCGCAATCCTAGAGTCTCCACATCAAACCAAGTTCAACCGGATGCGGATTGGGCTAATTGCACTTTGGATAAACAAATCTCTTTGACCTCCACTTTTTTGAAACTGAACAAACCACCCGATGGGCGGTTCAACAACTTCGTGGCCATCAATTGACAGTGGCCCTTTTCTCTGGCTTACCCCCGTTTGGTAAGCCTTTTCTATCAAAATTTGGAACTTACAGGGCGACATGAAAACGTCATTGCTTCTAGCATTGATGGCCATGACATAACTATGACTGAGGCAGATACTGCTCATGTCTTAGGATGTCCCCCCAATGCGGGTGACTTTTCCCATTTTTCTGCCATCCCCACTGTGGCCAATATCACCAATGAGATGTGTGGGGGTCGCTTCAGTAAGGAAAACTATACGAGTACCCGCCATAGTTACATGCCTCGAAGACTATGGTTAATTGATCAGGTGTTGCGTGCCAATGCCTTTCCTACACACCACAAGGATGAGAGGCGGGATGATTTCCTCGAAACTTTATACGCTATCCACTCCGAATACGGAGTATCTCTTCCAAGTATGATTTTCAAATAGATGTGCAAAGTTTATACGTTGACTAAGCAGTCGAAGAAAGACCCGGAGAAGAAAAGGCATTTGCCTTTTCCTCATTTGCTCACTATGTTATTTCAAAATCTGTCGGGGATTACAGTCGTACCCCTTCCCATTCCTAGTGGTGAGGAGTCATTCCCACGTTCTGACATGTATTGTGGGCAAGGATGGATGCAAAGTGTCCCATCTATACTTCGCAATATGCAAAATGCTCACCATGCTATGATGCCTACAGTGGATGCGACAATCGTTGAGCCCCTTGTGCCACCTCAAGCCCCTCCAGTTGCCCCCCTCCCGCGGGGCATGCTGACCCGTTTTACATGTCGTATGCCCAATATGAAGCAATCATCCATGGTAAGCAGGTCCTCCATGTCCGTCAGGTGGCTTTTGAGTCCTACTTTAATGAGTTTGCCACTTGTACCACCGACTCTCTCTTTGACATGCGATCTCTAATAAGAGGTCTATCTCGACATTCCCCTCCTTGTGCAGGCGATCCCATGGACGATGACGATGAGTGGCTGGCGGTGATGGGGGTATGGATGAGGATTGAAGCCATGTTCCTTGGGTGGCAATTTGATATTAGTATACATATCATGTCTTTGATTTATTTCCTTTCTTTTTATTATATATTGTTTCGTAGTTTTTCTATGTTTTGTATTTCTGGCTTGCCGCTAACATTTTGCAGGTTCTTTAGTGCAAGTTGGGGGTCTCCCCCACTTTTCCTTTTTCCCCTCTATGTTAAGCGGTACCCAAGTGATATCCCTCCTTTTACTTTACTTTTCATGTCCATTATATCTCACTTTAATGCTTCACATTGTGGACAATATTAGGTTTAAGTTGGGGGTAGGGTATTTTTTTATTGAGTTGGTATTAGTAGTTTTAGTTCTTTTTCTTGAGAAAAAAAAGTATTATAAAATATATATATAGAGAGAGTTTATTGTTTTTTGTTAGTTTTTAGGTTTCTAAAAGAAAAAGGGAATTTCTACAGGATTTTTACGAAACAAGGAAACCTTGCATTTTTGAACTTTTATTCTGAGGGCTAAAGGACAAAAATAGTTCATTGTCTTGTTTTAGGAAAGCGTTTTTGAGAAATTATTGAATTATTGATCCCTCACTTAATACAGTATTATATAGAAATTTTAAATTGTCAAGCTATGATTTTCGTGCGTTTGATGAGTTCAGTAAAAAAATATGATGGAAAACCGACCCTCATTCATACAGTGTCCTGGTTCAACTGAGTATATTGATAAGCCCTTAAAAATGCATAATTTCCACATCATTTTAGATTAATTAAGGACTTAATCATCAAATTATGGACCATTTTAGTAGAAAAATCATGATATTATGTTTATGGGCATAAAAGTTTAAATTCGAGTCAAAATTCATCCAAAAATTGTATTTTCACATAAAATCATGAGTTTCTCTATTTTTGGCATTGAAAGTCACAAATTTCTTGTTACTTTTTATTCACAAATGAAATGATGAATTTTATTTGCACCATTATTGAAGATTTGATAAAATGGTGACATTTTATTAGGCTCGCATCTTGCATAATTCTTTCCCTAAGATTATTCTTTGACATTTATTTTTATTTTTGTAGGGAATTTCAGAAATTGGGGCCCGCGAAAGAGAATTGATGAAGCAAATGCACTATGGGACCCATCTACGTTTGGTATAAATTCCAAGGAGAGAAAGTGGGCCCATCTAAGGATATTTTTCCAGCCATGAAGAGTTCTAAAAAAATGGAAAGATCTTTCTAAGCAATCAAGTTGGAAACCAAATCTAAGAGTCCAAGATTCCAGCATTAAGTTGTTAAAAGATATCTCAAAAAAGATAGGCCTCAAAGATTTGAACGTTGCAACCCAAGATTCTCCCAAAGATGGAGTCACACGTCTAACACCCATTCCAAAATGCTATCACACGACCAAAAAGGGGGCCGACCATATTGTTTCAAATTTTGAATTAAATCTAAAGTGAGCCCAAGTGAGAAAGTTGCATGAGACATAAAGAATCCTACCTTTAGTAGGATGGTGTGCTAAGAAATCCAAGAAAATAAGGAGTTGGAAAATCCCTTGAAACTCTCCCAAAAACCCTCCTAATCCTAATATAACTTGGACCCCACACTACTTATCATTCCCAAACCAAAAACCTTGCAACCCAAGATATCAAAAAAATATAAAAAGACCACAAAAGGGGTTGTAGGTGAAATCCATCTCCTCCCCTCTCCCTTGGACGACCAGCAACTTCTTCCCCCCTTTTCCATTAATTTTTCTTCATCTCTCATCCTTCCATCACAATTTCATCCAAGGCCTTCCCTAAGGCATACCACCACTTAGATTTCTACGCCACCACGCCGCTGCCGTTGCTACTGTCGTTTCATCATCAACCAGCCATCTACTTCTCCATTGGTGAAGGATTGAAGACTTGAATATGAGATTATGCGCAAGTCCTATTTTCTTCATGTGTTCGATCTAGGGTAAGGAAATATTTTTTTTAGTTTTGATTACTATTGGGAAATTTCTAGTTTATTGGTTTCCTTTAATTTAAAAGACGCAATTAGTGAGGTCAAGGTGTCCCGCCTTGGATCGACATCGTGTGTTTGTGGGTAGTGATAGTACCACTTGGTGCGGTGTTTTTGCAGTCTTTTATTAATCTTGTCAATATAACGTTGTGATTTCCATAATAAGAATATTTAGAATTCTTTTTTTTTATTCTTATTTATGAGTGATACCACCACTTGGATTTCTACGCCACCACGCCGCCGCCGTTGCTACTGTCGTTCCATCATCAACCAGCCATCTACTTCTCCATTGGTGAAGGATTGAAGACTTGAATATGAGATTATGCGCAAGTCCTATTTTCTTCATGTGTTCGATCTAGGGTAAGGAAATATTTTTTTTTAGTTTTGATTACTATTGGGAAATTTCTAGTTTATTGGTTTCCTTTAATTTAAAAGACGCAATTAGTGAGGTTAATGTGTCCTGCCTTGGATCGGCATCGTGTGTTTGTGGGTAGTGACAGTACCACTTGATGCGGTGTTTTTGCAGTCTTTTATTAATCTTGCCAATATAACGTTGTGATTTCCATAATAAGAATATTTAGAATTCTTTTTTTTTTATTCTTATTTCTAAGTGATATTATTAATGGATTTTTTTATTTTAATGCATGATTTATTTATTTTTATGCAATTGATGGTTTGATGTCTTTTATGTTTTTGCAGTTTTTAGATTAGGATTTTTTTTTTATTTGAGATTATAATTTTTAATTTGGATTTGTAATTAAATTTTAATTTTAATTTTGTAGAGATTTATTTATATAGATTTTTGATAGGCCAGATTAATTTATCAATAGGACAGGTTTTGCGATTAATTATTCCATGTGGATCGACCTCGGACTTCACCGAGTTATTACTACAATCACGGCCTTGCACTTAGGGCTGACGATCAACTTTTTGTTGGATTTATGCACAAATCGGTGAATTAATTCGAGCACATGGAAATGGCTACTTATTATTGGGGACCGTATTGAGAAAAATAAATAAATAAAATAGTGTTGTTACGGCCTTGGAAAAAACACTAGTGTGAAAGCCGTCATAGTTGCCTTGAGACGAAGGTTGTTCTTCTATACTGGCTATGGAAAGGGCTGATGGGACCGTATTGAAAAAAATAATAATAATAATACTAACAATAGTGTTGTTATGGCCTTGGAAAAAACAATAGTGCAAAAGCCATCATAGTTGCCTTGAGAGGAAGACTGTTCTTTACTGAGGTTAGGTGACCCATAATTTTGAAACAAAAAAAAGGAGATTTATTTTTACGAGAATTCTTAGTGGATCATGTGATGCTAACATGTTTCTATGTAAGCACATTTTTCACCATGTATGATCAATTCAACATGATTTCTAGGATTTCTGACCAACAAATAGGCTTTGTAAACCGAATTTGAGATGCATCTATGAAAATTCCAATAATCAAGAATATCTGGTGTTTGTAAATATTATTTTGAAAATGTCTCCTTTGATTTTGTGTGTTTTCTTGAGTTAAAACAAGAAAAGAAAAAAGAGAAGTAGTTTGTGGTAAATTCACTGAAAACCCTCACGAGACCATAACTCGTCCTCTAAGAAGAACATGAGGGTTTAAAAGCTTGCTGCACATGCCAAGTGCAGTCGTGCTCCCTACGAAAGTGGCCTTATTCGTTTTGTTTTAGCTTTGCTTGAAGACTAGCAAAGTGTGAGTTAGAGGGTGCGATGAGAGCCTAAATGTACCATTTAGACCCCTTGATGAGGACTTTATTACACCTTGGGATGATATTATGTCACTTTATTTGTGATAATTTCTTGTTTGCAGGTATTATAGATGAAGGGAGTGAAATTTTGAACTAGTTGGAGGAAGAAGGCACAAACCACAGACAAGTCGGAGCATTCTGCCACTGGGTGTCTGAACGCAGGACGCCAGCCCCTGCGCGTACCTCCCTAGCTGCCTCCTAGTGTCCGGAGGCTAGATAGTCGGCTCCCGAATGCCAGAGATGGGGAATCTCCATTTCTCTTCATGTTTTGTAGGGAAATTAGACAAAAGCTATAAAAGGAAATAGAATAACTTGTTTTCTGGCATTCGAGACTTGAGAGAGGCAATCAGAGGCTAGTTTTGGAGGCATTGAAAGGAGTGTTGATGGAGATTTCGTCAAGGATTCTTCACCAACCTCTCTCCATGAGTAACTAGCTCTCTATCTTAGAGTTGCGATGAAGCCCTAGTCTTGTGCTTTTGGTGATGTATAGGTTCTAGGATTTGGTTTTAATACTTTGATTATATGATTGACCGCTAATCCATGTATTGGATTTGTTTATTAATGCAATATTTAGATTGGGAATATAATCCTTGTAGTTTTGAATACTAGTAACGTAATGGTGCTTGAATGTGCGTGAAGTTAGATCAAAGAATATCTATGCACCGTAGAGATAGGTTATGCCTAGATCCAATCCCACGTGATCTATTTGGTGACTTCATGGAGGTTTGTAACTAAAACGGGTCTTTGAAGCATTGCTATTAAAACCTTAGATCTATACTTGCCATTGTACGAGGCTATAGTGGATTTGTACCCTAAGACCTTTCTTCAATTGAATCAAACTTTATTCTTAATTCGCTAATTTAGGAATAATAAACTCCAAATCAATATTTCGTTCTCCCGTAGGATTAATTTAGGAATTTGGAATACAACGCAATTAGCCTTTTTGTCCAAGCGGATACGACACCCGGCTAACATCACTATTCTCACGAGTAGAGATAGTAGCTAGGTATAATTTATATTTTCAAACCTCACTTTCAAGCAATCAGTTACTCATCATCAAAATTTTCATTACTTCTCTCACCCATCATCATTCGCTCATAGTTTCCTTGTCTCCCATTTATTCTCCTTCATCATTTTTTAAGAAAATATACAACAATACTGACTGTTGGATCAATTTCTCAAAAAACAAATCTCTTGTTAAAAGATCATACGATTTTGAGATTGTTAAATCAAGGCTTAGGATAATTTGACAAGACTGGTTTTTTATTGATCCTTATCTGAAAGAGACCTTTCCATTCATCCTACACTTTATGGTGGGTCACATGAATTGGAATGAAGTGCACATTTATAACAAATGCAAAGTGCACATTTTTGGTAGAACACACTCATGATTGAGTGGTGTCAACTTACTATCACATACATGCCGAGGTATCGATCCCAGTAGTAGTCTAACCTAGCAAAAAAAAAAAAAAAAAAAAAATTCTCCTTTGAGAGTATTTTCCAACACTTGAAGCCTATGATTTTGGTTACAAAATTATGAAGGTGAACCCACTTGTGGCCATATAAGAAACTTAGTGCAGAGGTCTACCACATGAGATTTAGACTCAACTTCAATTGTATGCAAGATGTACAGGTGATCTCTAACCGAAGATCATTGAGAGGGGTAATCAACACTGCTTGGCACGTTTTTTGTTGTGAACTATAGGTTTCTGAATTCTTAACCCATGGGACTCTTATATCATATCCTAATGGAGATGACAGGGCCCAGTGGCAGAACCAAGAAATTTACCTAGGCCCCCTTAGTTTTGCCCGTGCCAGGCCCACCACAATCCATTTGTGCATTAATATAGATTTTGGTTTTATCAATTTCTTTCAAGAAAAGGGTCATACAGTCATGGTTGAGTGGTGTTTGCACCTTAAAACAATACACATGTTGAGGGATCAATCGTTGTGTCCTCAAGTTAAATTACCACTATAGGACCAGTAGCTCAACTTTAAATATAACAAATTCTCTTGAGAAAAAAAGGCAAATTTTTAATCTTTTGAAGTTTTAAATGAATATATAAGTATAAAATTATATAAACTAGAAAATTCCTCCAAATATATACACACATTTTTATTTTTTTTTGGAAAGCAGGAAAGTGTATTCCAAGAAAGATTAAATACAAACAAAGAATGAGAATGATAGATCCAAATCACTTTCTTCCCCCAATAAGGTGAAAAACTGTGCAAGGCATATGGTGGCCTGTAACTAAAAGGAAACTGCTAAGAAGCAACTAAATAGAGCTAACCTAAAAGAAAAAAAAAATGGCCAATGTCTAGTGTTGACATACAAAAAAAGAAAACAAAATCACAAGTAGCTCTCCAAATAAAAACTCCTTTGTAAAACAAGCAGCACCGGTATTTGACTTTCAAGGCAATATGACATCATAGATATCCAATCTCAAGGCAATAAGATGTCATTCAAGCAAAAGACAAGAGTTGTGAGCCTAGTGGAGGACTCATGAATTTTGTTTGGGTGGGGCTAAATCTTTCTGGACTTTGCTAGATTTTTTTTCCATGTCAACAAATAGTGAAAGAGAAAATGTATTGCATTTAAAAAAACAAAGGGAAAATATAAGTAGTTAAAGAATTCTATAATTTCTATTTTATACGTGAAAGGCCTTTTGATTTGACAAATAAGATTAAATAACTAATATTATTTAATGGAGCTTCCTTTAAAGCATCCAAAACACCCTCTTCATTCTTATATGGTTTGTAAAACAATTCTAAAAAAATAAAGCCTCCTCCACTCTACCAAAACCTCTCCTAATTATAACTACCGTCTTCAAGATGTGAGATTTTACCCAAAACTCTACAAGACTTGCCCAAAGCCTCTGAAATAGATGCTTAATCTCTGTAGTATTACTCTGAATGGTCAAAGCTAGCATCTATGGTCCTTTACTAACGACTTCACACTCAAAATCCAAGTCTTTTTAAGATTTTTTTTTTCTCACTAAAGGAATATGAGTATCCTTGTAATCCAACGTATGGTCATGTGTGCCCCCTCAGGCCTCTTTCTGAATTGTCACTTTGGCCTTAGAATGACAAAACCTTGGGCATTCATTGGCACAAACACCAACAACTCCCTCAAATTTGCACAAATGCAATTCTTGATAAAACAAGTGATGGATCTCAAAGATAACTCATAATGAAAACCAAACATATCCTTCAAACCACTTTGTAAAATCATTCCAATTTAGTGGTAGAGAAGATTAGGAGTCATTAATTGGTAGCCATTTTAGGGAGAGACATGAAGAAAAGGAGAAAACAAGCTATATGCAATAGGCACTACTCGATCACAGTTTAGTGATCAGACAGTGGCCCTAAAATACAATTATATTGTAATTTTTTATTAGTCTTTATAACCTTTATGTAACTCATTCATTTTTTTAGTCATCTAAGGCTAGATGGGGGAGTTATAAGTGAAAGTCCGAGATCCGAACCCTAGAGGGGGGGGGGGGGGTGAATAGGATGAGCTTGAATTGGTGACCAATTATGCTAAATTTTAACTTCTTTAAATCAATTAGTCACAAGTAATGATTATGAAACTAAGTGCAGAAGCTATAAAGATCAATCACCACATGGCATCCACCATAACACAACGATGTATAGTGTTCGGCCTCAATGCCTACATCCATTACTCACTTGTAATCCAACACCCCATCGAATTTTTACTATCTATGCCTTTTCAAATAGGCTAATCAATAACCTTTACAAAGTAGTTTTCAAGGCTTAATAATAACCTCTACAATATGCTTTTCACTAGATTTAGTAATAACCTCTACATATGCTTTTCTAAACTAAGCAATAACATTACAATATGCTTTTCTAGGGTCAACCACTAACCAATGCAGCTCTAGATTGTGTTTAGAATACACTTAGAGATATTACAATGTAAGCTCGATTACAATGCTTCTTAATTAGGCGGATATGAAAGTGAAATTACAACTCACACATACACTATATGAATGCAAAGATGAATGTTCAATGTGTTTGCGTGATGACTTTAATCAAGTTTAAAAATGATAGCTTAAAGAATGTAAGCTTAAAGCTTTTGAAAGTTTAAAACACAAATGTTTTGCTTGAAGTGAAAATGCTAATCACATATTGTATGAAAAAAAAAAAAAACTTGATAATGATATGCCTATCAAAATGCTTACAAGTTGTATGAAAGTTTCTAAAACTAAAACACGTGATGCATATACTTGTTGCTTCCAAAATAAAAAAAAATTTAACTATATGTTTCAAGGTATGAAAAACAATAAGAGATTCAACCAAATATTAGAATCATGTTATGAGAGAAATCAAAGTTTTAAACAAAACATGAAACCGTTATGATATGAGAGTTAAAACTAACTTGGTTTGAATTTAAATAAAGAATCCAAAACAATAAGGCAATTCAAAGAGAAATACATGTAATGGATTCAACAAATCATAGTTAGCATGTTGAAATTGATTTACTAATAAATTAAACAGAGCATGTAACATATGATGTGGAAAACAAAGCTTATACATGTGATTTAACTTAATGAATTCAACCTTTAGCTTTCCAAATAACTCACTAGCCTTATTAGCTCATCCCTTTTCTTTGGCCTTAATTCACCTCAAAGAATGCCTCAAAGTTGGTTGCATATGGCCTTGAAATGAGCTTGTATTTATAGCAAAAAATGGTCAACGGCTAGTACCCGGTCTACCTCCTACAAGCTTGGTCGACCGCTTGCACAGCGGTAAAAAAATATAGCCGTTTGTGACCCAACGGTCATGTAACCGGCTAAGAAGGGGGTCGACCGACCACTCTGGGCCAGTCATGGCCACTTTCCCAATATTTCTTATTTTGAAAGTTTTCTAGTGTGGGAACTCCCGAGCCATGGAATCATGCTTAAATTCATGTTTAAATCAATTTAAAAGTGTTTTCAAAACATGACCTAAAATGCCTATGATGATTTGAAAATCTATGACCATAGGCTTGCATGATTCGAAAATCTTCTTTTCAAAGATTAATGCATCCAAGTTTAAAAACCAAAACAAGTTCTAAAGGTTTTAAAATAATGCATGTGAAAATCAAGATTTCAAGTTTTTTAAAATCAATGGTAATGTGAAAATTTGAATGATATTTAAATGATAATACATCCATCAAACTGCAACAAACAAAACCCCTATCAGTAAGATGTATTTTTTAAATAACGTACACCCACAAACTCAGACCTTGAACTCTATTTTTTTATTTTTTTTAGAAATGAATGAAAAACTATTTTTTTTTTGTAAGTTATTTTTTCTGTTGTTTTTTGTTATTAATTATTGTGAAATCCACATCAGATTTCTAAAACTTCGTTCAACACCAAGAATAAAGAAACCTATAGGTCGTGTCAACCATGTCACCAATAAAAAGGGAACCACAACCTGAGACAAGCAAAGATAGACAATATCAGATGAAAAATGGGCAAAAAATAAAACAACATGGATTACAAAGACATAAGTATGTTTGTTGAACTGATAGTCCGCATGAATTCGAACACCCAAGATAAGAAAGATTCTCTTGGGACAGTGGCTATATACAAATGTCTTTGTTACATTAGAAATTATATTATCAATGATTAGAAAACTATTGGTTTCAGGTAAAATCTTATAAATCTTGTAGACACCTAACTAGATTCTTCTTTAAAAAAAAAATTGGTGACAACAGATTTATGAAAAGAAAACGAGAATAATACATACAACAAAGGTATAACAACATTATATCTAGATGAAAACACAATTATAGAGGAGAAACAACAAAAAGAGAAGATATATCAACCTCGTGCTTATCCAAAGAATTTGCAAAGGCATTATTCGACCTATCAACATATCGAACTCCATATGAATGAGAGAAGATAAAGACTTAATCTCATTCATATGGAACTAGAACCTTTGAAGGTCTAATGCCAAAGAAGAATCACTCTCTATGATTACCTTAGTATTGTAACGCACCACGAAGAGGTGAAGAGCTTCTAGAATAGGCAAGACCCCCACCTCATTAGACTCTAAAATGCCAACATTCTTGGAACAAATTACTAGCACCAAACCATCACTATTACCGAACACCTTTTCTATACATGTATGCCCTAGTTTTCTTTTAATAGCTTCATCTACATTAAACTTCATAGAACCGCTCGGAGAGGTACACCCAAACAATACTATTATTTCATATTCTCATTTTTAGATATTTTTAAATTTTAAAAACAATATTGAAATTATAATTTTTTTTCTCGAAAAACCAAAGGATGTCATTGGAGATGATTTTAAACATTTTTAAAGGGAACAAAATCATCTATGCAAAGACAAGTTAAAAAGCTATAAGTCCAAAGAACATAAAAAGGCAGACTAGTTGATTACGAGGAAAGTCATGTTGGATTTTCTGAAATTAGTGAATTCCTTTATATATATATATATAGTAAAAGGATTTCCAAGGTGCTCCGAGCTCTTGTTTGGTAAATAGAGAGCTTCAGAGGCATCTACATCATCACCCATGTGTCATCTAATAATAGTTCCATTTGATGGGACCCATAGAAACCCTCTTAGAACATGATGGTCTCACCAAATCTTTAACAACTTTTAAAATCCAAATCATCCTTTCACATTACCATAAATCTCTATAATTTTTAAAAATCTTTCTTTAGCCTCAAAATTCTTTTAACGTTGACATTCATATCATAGGATGAAAAACTGTTTTCTTTTCACCAAATCTTTAACAACTTTCCAAATCCAAATCATCCTTTGACATTACCATAAATCTCTATAACTATTAAAATCTTTCCTAAGCCCCAAAAATCTTTTAACGTTGACATTCATATGATAGGATGAAAGACAGTTTTTTTATTTCGTTGTAGGTGTAGAATGGTTGAAAGAGAGAGATATATATATGTGATGCCCCCGAACCCGGGCCCTTGCAGCGATCTGACCACAGGAGGCATGATTTGGGGTTAAGTGATAAATAATGTTTCTCCCAGGATCCACGTGTGTAAGGATAGGAAATTTTCATCACAAGTAAGAATATTTCGGGGAAGCTTACGTGGCGTTGCAACTTGGAGCCCGTGGCTATCGGATTCCGTGTCACATTCAATTGGTTTAGCATAAAGCTGTCATATCAAAGTCCATTCTCAGACTGGAATAAACCATGATAATAAAATATACAGAGTTGACAGTAACATGATATCATGACCCAAGCATGTTCAAGCTGCAAGCTAAACAAGTTCATTAATTACAACCCCAAGATAAAAGGCTAACAAAAGCGTACCAAACATAACAAGCTAAGAACAAATACTATCCAGATGTGTAATGTAACTCATTATATTTAAAATCAAGCTACTAATAAGCATGGTGTCACAGCTTATAAAAAAAATTGTAAGACATGCGTCATGTAAAACGTATGAGCAAGAAATCACGAGCAAGAAAATCATGACTTGAAAACTAGCAAGATGACAAAATCACATTGAGCCCATCCTTCTCCATCATACGAAATGATAGGAGCAACCAAGACAAGACAAGATCCCATGCCACGCTAGGTTGTCGGGGCAAACATGATATTTTCTGCCATACAGGGTGGACGAAGCAAAGCAAACCTGAATATTTTCGATGCGGGCTAGTGGAGACTCACCATTTGAAGCCTGTGGTTGACACGCTACGCCCCGTGATTAAGGGTGCTGTCCAGACCAATTTCTCACATTCTCCCCCATCGGCCACACGAGGTGGATGATGCAAGCAAGATATACATAAATAACCCAATATAAATGGGCATCAAGCAAGAGGTCTGGCCGCTGTACCGGATAACATGAACAAGCAAGAAACCAATATGTAGATGATACATGCAATTTAAGAACCCCAAGCCGGTTGATCAGACTGACAAGGTGGCCCAAGATGTAAATAATCAAGTGCAAGCATGAGGAGTAGTTCGCCCATATGTTTACTGGTTGAGAAATATAAGAAATCATGACCCCAAGTGGTTCTTATAGTAAAACAAGTAAAAATCGAGTATTTGGAACTAAAATAGTTTCATGTCAAGCAATATGAGAATTATCCATTGGGTTTCAAACAAGCGTCCCAAAGACATGTTAAAACCATATATCGAAATAACAAAACTGATCATTTGCAGCAAAATGTGTAAAACAAGACAAAGCAAGAAAAAACCTGTAAAACTATTAAGTCAAGAGTCAATCAGGCACGAGGATGAAGTTTTAAACAAGCAAAACTGAAACATCATAGAAAATCGGGTTTTTTCAAGGAAATACTAGTCTTAACAATTGGTTTTCAAATTAACATTCCGTTAACATGTTGAGACCACACCATTTGGCCAATCATGCACTTAGAGCCCTAATGTCGAATTTCACAATGCTTGGTGCTCTCGAAGTTAGCGACATTCCAAGTTTCCAAGTGCACAACATCAAATTGATGCGTCCTAGAACATTCTCGACCAAGGACCCCTCAAGATTACATTCAAACCACACTCCCCGGGGTCCGGTCACCTGTCGGCTAACCGAGTGTGGTTAATTGATAACTGACCGAAGGTCAGACTGTACGAAAATCAACGCCCTGGTATCTTGACCGACAAGTTCGGTTGGCTGTCGGTTAGGTCTCGGTTAACTGAACTCCCAATTTCGGTTAACCAACACCTATTTTCTAAGATTTTCAAGACTCTTGGAAATAAGGATCGAATTCCATGTTGGTGAACCGACAAATGACCGAATTTCACAAAAAATTGAGTTCTGAAACTTTGTTTCAAGTGGTTTCCTTCCCAATCATTATCGTCCCTTCCAACCACAATCCACTTACAAGAAAAGGAGCCTACATGCTTACCAAAAACACCATCCTCCAACCATTCTCCACAAAACAAAACATCTACTGAATTCCCTTATCAAAACATATGTCAATGCTGAAATCATGCTTTGAACCAAAATTAAAGAACACAAATACATGAATTATGGGATAATCAAAGAGCAAGACATGCATGATATATAAAACTCATATTTGCAAACCAATTACAATCCCATTAATTATAAACATGCAATTTAGATAAAATCATGAAATAGAAGGTAGAAATCTTGAAATAGTTGACTACACAATATTAATCCAAGTCAATCACTTGCCTCGGCCTCTAAAACTACAAGATTACTCACTGATTTTTCCAATTAGACCTTAGCACTCCTATTAAGCAAAACCCCCAAATATATAAAAAAAAATGGCTCAAAATTGGAAAACTAATAAAGACAAGGAATTTGATCATGCATGTTGGAATTAGTTGCTCATTTATGACCTAGATCAACATAATAAAAAATGGGAGCAAGATTATTCTAGGGCATTATAGCAACTGTATTGGCTGTAAGAGAGCTTGTTGAGGTCAACGTCCACCCTCGCTCTTGAGCGGTCATAATTGTGGTCGAGGCCCCTCATAAAACGCATTGTTGTGCCGTTTCCCCCATACCAATTGGTTTTGGGATAAGTTGGTTCAATGGGGTGTAAGATTCTACAAATGGTATCAGAGGTGTTCGAGTCACGGGATACGCAGCAAGAGTCGCGGCGGGTGTGCCGTTTGAGGGAGGGATTGTTTGAGGTCAACGTCTACCCTCGCTCTTGAGCGGTCATAGTGGTCGAGCCCTCGCCCTCACCATAAAACCATTGTTGTGCCGTTTCCCATCACCAATTGGTTTTGGGATAAGTGACGTCGAAACGACAGGAAAATGACGTCAGTAGAAAGCTCTCAATGCAAGGAGTAGAATGGTGATGATGGATCTTCAATTGGGCGAGGATTTCCTTGAGTTCTAGAGGAAGAAAGGAAGAAGAAAAAGGAAGGAAACAACTTAGCTGGTTTCAGACATCCTTGGCTAGAATAAAATGAGGAGGAAGACAATGAGCTTGTCTTATAAAATGTGGAAAGTGGGGCCCATTATTAAACAAACTTCATGGGCTCAAAGATGGGTTTTCTGGGCCTTGGATGAATTCGACAAAGAAGGAAGAAATGATCCTCAAAATATCTAGTTTTCAAAAAGTATATTTTTGACATGGTTAATTTGGAATTTCAAAATTTGGGCTCAAATTTCAATGTGAAAAGATTGTTTTGCCCTTATGGCTGAAAAACTGGTTTTCTAGGCTTCGAATGGAAATGGAGTGAACACAAAAGTTGTTAAGGATAATTTGACCTATCCAAATAAACTAAAATTGAAAATCCTCAAAATCAAGAACAATCCCCCCACACTTACACAAGCAACCCAAGGCATCATTGAGCGCTCAAAACTTTCCAAAACTATGGAGTACTATTCTAATCCACAAACCAACTCGATTGGATTCAAATCTCACTTAGAGCGTTCATCCACAACTAAAACTGCACTAATAAAAAAAAAATAGGGGTCGGGGTCTTATTGATACGATGGCATGATTGAATCATTGATAGACGTTCCTGTGGACATATTTCAATAGGGACTCAAGTTCCTGTAGGTTGCCCATACATGGATGGAGTACACCCTTTAGAACCCAATGCCAAGTCAAAGCTACAATGATGCATATCACACTGATTGGATTGGATTGGATTGGATAGTTGGGGTTTTTTAATCTCATTAGTGGTTATGTTATTTTTGTGGGTCCTAACTAATAGAGTAGAGTATTTAAATTCATATTCACTGTATGGGAGTTTTGGACGATCAACACTCTTGCTTCTTAACAGGTATATCTTCAAATACATATCCTCATTCATCATTCTCTTACCTTGAGATAACATCTTGACGAGGGGGCCGAACATGAAACTCTTTTGAATTACTGATATCATCCTATACAACTTTATTCCGTCCCCATATGCCAAATGTCTTTTTTTTTTTTTTTTTTTTTTTTTAAATCCATTTTTGTTAGTCTTGCTCATATCACTATCTTGTCTTCCATCATTTCAAAGTTTCAACTGACTTTTTTAATTTTCTTTCTTTTAATGGGGTCCACTTTGAAGCATATAAGGCCTTACTAGAATGTCACGTAGTGGGTCTTATCTTTTTCGTTCCTTTAAGCATTCTAAAAACTTGAGGATTTTACTGTAAAATTCCCATTACGTGGGGGGTTGCACGAAATAGTGCCTCTTAACTCACGCGGCACGAAAGTATTCCTCCCATAGTTATGGGGAGTGACGCTAGCGTCGCTTAATTAAAGACGAGCGACGCTAGCGTCACTCCTCCCAAGTATTTGTTTGTGTTGCCTGAGTTAAGAGGTATTATTTCGTGCAACACTGATATAATGAGAATTTTCTAGTAAAATCCTCTAAAAACTTTCACATAAATTTTTCATTTTTATTTAGATTTTTTTTATTGAAGTCTGATTATTTATAAATACCATGAACTTTGATTTGAAAATAAGAAATATAATGTAAAATTCTTATTTTTTATAATAATATATTTTAAACTTTAACTCAAGCCTTTTGGGTAACTTCACTATTAAAATGAAGTGAGGTGAAGCCTCCATTTAAGACACATGAAAAGATGATGACTTTATATCAAAAGTATAAAAATCCAAAATCTCCTCTTTTTTACTTTTATTTTTTCAAAAAGCAACATTCTCAAACCACTGACCAAAATCTATCAACTTTTTATAAAAAAAAAGTTAAAAAGATTCATTATCCAACCACTAAAGACCAAAGGCCTTTACAATATGATTAGACACCCTCATATTTTATCCTCTCTTGAATTGAGGCTTCACTCCCGCTTCACTCTACAAGTAAAGTTACCAAACAGACGGTTCAAGAGAAACCTTTTTTTATAATTGGACTACACTACCTCCCTATACTATATCATGAGAAACCCTTTTTATAACAGGATGTATCTTATATAGGACACTTGCTGTTGCAGTCTAAAATTTCTCTTATGTCTTTACATGACCTCCACTCCCCCTAACAAATAGGATTTGCATGCCTTTAAAAACAGGGAGAAGTCATTTTCTGTCTCGCCATATCAGAAATTTTTAATCAGCAATCTGTCTCTCCATGGTAAGTGTCGAATGAAAATCCT
>QPKB01000007.1:14923130-14951839 GCA_003546025.1 Camphora micrantha
TGAGATTTTCAAGACTCTGGGAATAAGGATCGAATTCCATGTTGGTGAACGACAAATGACCGGAATTTCACAAAAAACTGAGTTCTGAAACTTTGTTTCAAGTGGTTTCCTTCCCAATCATTATCCTCCCTTCCAACCACAATCCACTTACAAGAAAAGGAGCCTACATGCTCACCAAAAACACCATCCTCCAACCATTCTCCATAAAACAAAACATCTACTGACTTCCCTTATCAAAACATATGTCAATGCTAAAATCATGCTTTGAACCAAAATTAAAGAACACAAATACATGAATTATGGGATAATCAAAGAGCAAGACATGCATGATATATAAAACTCATATTTGCAAACCAATTACAATCCCATTAATTATAAACATGCAATTTAGATAAAATCATGAAATAGAAGATAGAAATCTTGAAATAGTTGACTACACAATATTAATCCAAGTCAATCACTTGCCTTGGCCTCTAAAACTACAAGATTACTCACTGATTTTTCCAATTAGACCTTAGCACTCCTATTAAGCAAAACCCCCAAAATATACTAAAAAAAATGGCTCAAAATTGGAAAACTAATAAAGACAAGGAATTTGATCATGCATGTTGGAATTAGTTGCTCATTTATGACCTAGATCAACATAATAAAAAATGGGAGCAAGAGGCTTATTCTAGGATAGCATTATAGCAACTGTATTGGCTGTAAGAGAGGTTGTTGAGGTCAACGTCCACCCTCGCTCTTGAGCGGTCATAATTGTGGTCGAGCCCTCGCCCTCACCATAAAACCATTGTTGTGCCGTTTCCCATCACCAATTGGTTTTGGGATAAGTGGTAGCTCAATGGGGTGTAAGATTCTACAAATGGTATCAGAGCCTGGTAGGTCGGGTGTTCGAGTCACGGGATACGCGTTTTTCGAGTTGCGCAGCAAGAGTCGCGGCGGGTGTGCCGTTGAGGGAGGGATTGTTGAGGTCAACGTCTACCCTCGCTCTTGAGCGGTCATAATTGTGGTCGAGCCCTCGCCCTCACCATAAAACCATTGTTGTGCCGTTTCCCATCACCAATTGGTTTTGGGATAAGTGGTAGCTCAATGGGGTGTAAGATTCTACAGAGGTTGTTGGTGACGAAACGACAGGAAAATGACGTCAATAGAAAGCTCTCAATGCAAGGCGTAGAATGGTGATGATGGATCTTCAATTGGGCGAGGATTTCCTTGAGTTCTAGAGGAAGAAAGGAAGAAGAAAAAGGAAGGAAACACCTTAGCTGGTTTCAGACATCCTTGGCTAGAATAAAATGAGGAGAAAGAAAATGAGCTTGTCTTATAAAATGTGGAAAGTGGGGCCCATTATTAAACAAACTTCATGGGCTCAAAGATGGGTTTTCTGGGCCTCGGATGAATTCGACGAAGAAGGAAGAAATGATCCTCAAAATATCTAGTTTTCAAAAAGTATATTTTTGACATGGTTAATTTGGAATTTCAAAATTTGGGCTCAAATTTCAATGTGAAAAGATTGTTTTGCCCTTATGGCTGAAAAACTGGTTTTCTAGGCTTCGAATGGAAATGGAGTGAACACAAATGTTGTTGAGGATAATTTGACCTATCCAAATAAACTAAAATTGAAATTCCTCAAAATCAAGAACAATCCCCCCACACTTACACAAGCAACCCAAGGCATCATTGAGCGCTCAAAACTTTCCAAAACTATGGAGTACTATTCTAATCCACAAACCAACTCGATTGGATTCAAATCTCACTGAGAGCATTAATCCACAACTAAAACTGCACTAACAAAAAAAAAAAAAAGGGGTCAAGGACTTATTGATACGATGGCATGATTGAATCATTGATAGACGTTCCTGTGGACATATTTCAATAGGGACTCAAGTTCCTGTAGGCTGCCCATACATGGATGGAGTACACCCTTTAGAACCCAATGCCAAGTCAAAGCTACAATGATGCATATCACACTGATTGGATTGGATTGGATTGGATAGTTGGGGTTTTTTAATCTCATTAGTGGTTATGTTATTTTTGTGGGTCCTAACTAATAGAGTAGAGTATTTAAATTCATATTCACTGTATAGGAGTTTTGGACGATCGACACTCTTGCTTCTTAACAGGTATATCTTCAAATACATATCCTCATTCATCATTCTCTTACCTTGAGATAACACCTTGACGAGGGGGCCGAACATGAAACTCTTTTGAATTATTGATATCATCCTATACAACTTTATTCCGTCCCCATATGCCAAATGTCTTTTTTTTTTTTTTTTTTTAAATCCATTTTTGTTAGTCTTGCTCCTATCACTATCTTGTCTTCCATCATTTCAAAGTTTCAACTAACTTTTTTAATTTTCTTTCTTTTAATGGGGTCCACTTTGAAGCATATAAGGTCTTACTAGAATGTCAGGTAGTGGGTCTTATCTTTTTCGTTCCTTTAAGCATTCTACAAACTTGAGGATTTTACTGAAAAATTCCCATTACGTGGGGGGTTGCACGAAATAGTGTCTCTTAACTCACGTGGCACGAAAGTATTCCTCTTGTAGTTATGGGGAGTGACGCTAGCGTCGCTTAATTAAAGACGAGCGACGCTAGCGTCACTCCTCCCAAGTATTTGTTTGTGTTGCCTGAGTTAAGAGGCATTATTTCGTGCAACACTGATATAATGAGAATTTTCTAGTAAAATCCTCTAAAAACTTTCACATAAAATTTTCATTTTTATTTAGATTTTTTTTATTGAAGTCTGATTATTTATAAATACCATGAACTTTGATTTGAAAATAAGAAATATAATGTAAAATTCTTATTTTTTATAATAATATATTTTAAACTTTAACTCAAGCCTTTTGGGTAACTTCACTATTAAAATGAAGTGAGGTGAAGCCTCCATTTAAGACACATGAAAAGATGATGACTTTATATCAAAAGTATAAAAATCCAAAATCTCCTCTTTTTTATTTTTATTTTTTCAAAAAGCAACATTCTCAAACCACTGACCAAAATCTATCAACTTT
This sequence comes from Camphora micrantha, assembly GCA_003546025.1. NCBI lineage: Eukaryota > Viridiplantae > Streptophyta > Magnoliopsida > Laurales > Lauraceae > Camphora > Camphora micrantha. The sequence goes on from QPKB01000007.1 coordinate 14,926,148, forward strand.
TTATAAAAAAAAAAGTTAAAAAGATTCATTATCCAACCACTAAAGACCAAAGGCCTTTACAACATGACAAGACACCCTCATATTTTATCCTCTCTTGAATTGAGGCTTCACTCCCGCTTCACTCTACGAGTAAAGTTACCATACAGACGGTTCAAGAGAAACCTTTTTTATAATTGGACTACACTACCTCCCTATACTATATCATGAGAAACCCTTTTTATAACAGGATGTATCTTATATAGGACACTTGCTGTTGCAGTCTAAAATTTCTCTTGTCTCTTTACATGACCTCCACTCCCCCTAACAAATAGGATTTGCATGCCTTTAAAAACAGGGAGAAGTCATTTTCTGTCTCGCCATATCAGAAATTTTTAATCAGCAATCTGTCTCTCCATGGTAAGTGTCGAATGAAAATCCTAACGTTCATGGGTCATTAAGGTTCTTACATTTTTGTCTCTCCATGGGCATACCAGCAAAGGAAATCATGCCCAGGATCTTTCTTATATTAGGCAACAAAGTGGCTGTGTCATATCATCTTTAAATCACCCTTGGATTGCCATTTTATTGTGTCATTAACTCTCATTACGCCACAACAAAGATATAAAAAGAAATATAAAATCTAGATACTGGTCCCACTAAATAACACTGTCAAACATAGAGTCCAAAACCATTTTCACAAAAATTGTTCTTCGAAAATTATCATATGAGACTATAACAAATTGTGTAATGACTGTAAAAACTAATATATCATAAATTGGAATTAATTAAATTTATTATTTTAGTTAGTTTAATTTATTTGTAAAATTTTATAAATAATATAGTTTGCTTTAATTTTTATTTTTTTAATAATTCCTTTTAAGGGCTTCCATTTTAAAAAGTAATCACTTTCATTATTAAGACATAGGTTGGGCACGCGCCTGCTAGGCTAGCAGTGTAAATGATGTGATTCTGCTACTCTAACCAAGCATTGAAATTTGATGATTCTTCTTTGAAAAAAAAAAAAAATTCCTCATCAAAGATAACCTCTTACAGGGGAACCAAGGAATCATCTAATTTAGACTATAGGGATCCTCTCCCATTACAAAACCGTGCTTTGAACAGAAGTTTTTGAAAAAATTCAAAAAACTTTTATATTAATTAAAAAAAGCCAATTTTATTAAATTTTTTTTTTTTAAATGGCCAAGAGTTTAATAATGCTTACAAAATTTCACCCATTTAAATTGTTCATGACCAGGCCTGGTGTGGCAGGCAAAATCCAAATCCCAAATGGTTGAAATTGAAAATAATAAAAAGAAAAAAAAAGCCACTAACATATTGGACCGTAGCAAGTAGCAAGAGAGGACTCTCCCTCACCTCATCCCTATAACCGGACAGACCACTCCCACCGTATCTGCATGCATTAAAAGTTAATCCAATCTTAGCAAGAAAGGCTGTGTTCATCCAATCTTAGACAGGGATGCCTCCTTCAAATTTCGATTTTCCTTGGCGTGAAGCTCGTGAGAACGTTAGCAGAAAACAGAGCTCGCTCTTTCAAGATTTGGCAAGGAAGTTTCAGAAGAAAATTCGGATATGGCGTTCTCTTTTTTTAGCTCAATCTTCGGCGGCGGCAATCCAACCGAACCCACTGCCACAGTCTCCTCAATCTTCATCTACCCCATCAAATCATGCCGCGGAATCTCTGTTTCTCAAGCTTGTATCACTTCTACTGGTAAAAACAGAAAAAAGCTCAATTAAAAACTTCTCAGATTCTAATGCTAAGCTTAGTTTGGTCCTTTCTTTAATCGTTTTGGCATCCATTTGTGTTTGTATCAGTGACCAATTAGTTGTTGTTCATGGGTTCAGTAGCTGCTTGTTTGTTTGTTTGTTTTTTTTTTTTTTTTTTTTTTTTTTTTTTTTTTTTTTTTTTTCTTGTTGTTGTTGTCGTCGTCGTCGTCGTCGTCTTGGACTTGGATCAGGTGTTGCAGTTAAAATGTTGGTTTTTGGAATATGTGTTGGTTTTGTGGGCTTTTGTTTTTGTATCTAAATAGTATTGTATTGGGTTTCCCTATTGGGGTTAAGTTGATATAGTTGTACTGATCATATGACATGGTTTGAGAATTTCTTTAGAAAAATGTATTATTTGTTTATAGATTTTGCTATTCTAATGTTAACCCATAATCCATTTTGTGATTGTGACCAATACTTGGTTATTTTGTTTTTGTCTTGAATCTCAATCCTGTTTACTGTGTTCAATCCTTTGATGCTTGTAAGTAAAATTTGGTTCTTGACTTTTGTTTTGTCTACACAGTCATTGAATTGAGTGTTCTCCTTTCTGTCTTCCATAAATATACCTAAGACTGAAACTCAAAACCAATGTTGTCAATGTGATTTGTTTTTTTAGAGGACTTTGATCCCATAATACTCCAATTGTATTGTTGTGTTGTAGCTGGGCATGCTTGTGCTTATATGGATTACCGGATTTGGTGCATTTGATTTCAAACTTTATTGGATGAGTCCAATCTCAATGATCCAATAGGCTTGTATGTATGCTTTGCAATGGATATTTGTGGTTTCAAATGAAGAAAAGTAATGAGTACTTGGTCTTCCACTTGTAAATTAGTAGATAATCATCTTGTAAAAATCACACTTCGACTATGGGTTTATAGCTAGATAATCTGGAGTTGCCGTAGGATTCTTAACCCTGTTTTGATGAAAAATATGTTGCTGCTAATGGACTTTGTGGAGTCTGGGTGCCCTTTCCATGATGACCAATTTTATTACAGTTTTGTTACAAAAATGATAGGGTTAGGCTGTTATAACTACTTGGAGAGATTTATCCTAATCTATTATTGCTAAAACCCCTTCACAACAATCAAGGGTCATTTGACCCAATAGTTTCTCAAGTCCATTTTGCCCATGATGTCCTGGGTGACTTAAGTATTGATGCTGGGAATCAACTAGTAGCAATTTGTACTTGGAAAAATTGATGCCGGTCTTGAGTTAGGGCTGTTGTGAAAATATCAGCTAGCTGGAGATTTGATGGCACATTAGGAAGAATGATGACTTTGGATGTACACACGTCCAATAATTTGAGGAAATACCTTTTGGATGATCACACATGCATCCATTACAAGTAGTACTGAATACTGATTTCCCTTGAAAAACCCTAATATTCCTTGGAAAAACAGTTATAGTTGCTATTGTCCACCAAAACCTACTTTGTTCCTTACAGGACAAGTTCTGGAAATCTTCCTGAAAGGTTTCTGCTGCCACCAACACCAATCACAGCAAGAACATAGAAATTCCTATTTAGCTGTAACACAGGTATTGGACAGTGGACACACAACTTGGAAAACCAAGCTTTGATAGCAAGTTAAAATTTTAGGGGTACATCTTGATTGAACTCCCTTGATCTATATTACTGGTGAAAAATAATTAGCTATTTATATAATACAATCAAACAAGTGAACCCCAATTTGGAAACCTAATCAACCATACTTTGAATACTAGCCTAATATCGTAGAAGTGATAAAGCCCACAAGGCCCATCAGGCCCAATAATACATTCTAAAATGTGGTCATTAGATAATGTGTAGTCAATAGACACTGTGTAAATATCATATGAGGAGATTTTTTTTTTTTTTTAATTCTTTGTAATCCTTGATTATAGCCAGTAACTGGGCGAGTTTGTATTATTAATACACAATCGATCCCTCAATAGAGGGTACATCAATTCTCTCCAAACACTCTCTTCCTTTGCTCTTCGAATGCATTATCAAATATAACTTAAATTTAATCTAATCTTAATTTAGTATTCTCTTGTAATTACAAATTAACCCATTAGCCAAAAATTACAAGTAAACCCCAAATGTTTCTCAGCAAAACTGAAATCTGATATTGCACTTGTAGCTAAGAATAAGATGACTACTGTCCGTACTCTTATTGCTGTTGCAACCACTTCGACATGGCCCATTCTTCCAAAGGATGTCAAAATCCTAGCACTGGTAATCTTGAGGAGACTGTTTATATGCATCCACCTGGCCTTGATATCTTGAAATTCCTCTGTCTGTCAACTTCACTGATCTCTTTATGTACTCAAACAAGCCCCTCTTATTTGTTTTGAGAAATTTTGCATTACTTCCATCAATTCTAAGTTCAAACACAATCATTTCTCCTTCTTTGGAAGACATCTAAAGGTAATACCATTCTTTTAGCGTATGTGGGTGACATCCTGATCGTTGGTAATTAGCTGCAACAAATACTATGGTCATATTTTCATATGAAGGATCTTAGTCCAGTGGCCTATTTCCTTGGGCTTGAGGTCACACATTCCAACTGTGGGATTTTGCTCATTCCCCAAATACAGCAACAGATTGATTGATCTTGCTCATCTCATTGATTCTAAGACAATGGACATTCCTATGGAAGGGATTGTAATTATTTTTTTTTACAATGACTCAGGGATTGTAATAAAAGGGAAATCCTGAGTTTAAAAAGGCCCACTCCAATTTTCTTATCTTCTACTGTTTCATGAAATTGTCATATGCGACGAGAATGATGAGCATATACTTTATGTTAGTTGCCAACATAGAATATCTTGAATCTTTTGAAACTGTTACTATGTGTGTTATACATGCTAAAAGATTTGTTCATAGAATAATTGTTTGAAATTTTTGTCTTTGGTGATGGAAAGATGTTGAGCTGAGAAATGTATCGTCCAACAGTTGGGCTAACTCTTGTTACTCTGCTCTATGTGTAGGATTCCGGTGGGACAGGCAGTGGTTGGTTGTTAACTCCAAGGGAAGAGCATATACCCAAAGAGTGGAACCAAAACTTGCTCTAGTTGAGGTAGAGTTGCCAAATGAGGCATTTTTTGATGGTTGGGAACCTACAAACGATTCATATCTAGGTATGGGATTCTTTCTATGGAATACTACACTTTAGGAAGCTTTTCTTTCATTGAGATTATTTGATATAATACTGTTTTCCTTTCTCCTTATGCAATGCATTCCAACACCGGATTAAGTGATTTAAAAACAATAAGGATGCAGTTTGATTACTGTAGAGACCTTTTCATGCTCTGTACTTGGTGTTCATGTTGCACTTTAATTACTTAAGATAAATGACGTTTTGTGTCTCAGTTGAATATTTCTCACATAAAATTATTTTCTATTATAATTGTGTAGCTTTTACTTCCTGTATTTTTCCTTCTGGTGCTCTAGGCCTCTGCGGTAGCTGGCAAAAAACTGCACAAAAGGGAGAATACGTCTAACTAGTGCACGTACCTGTTTACTGTTGTCAGCTCCTTCTTGTTGAAGACAATCTATTTGCCCTGCATAGAAATTGCCCTTGAATTGAGCGATTTTGAACCATAAAGTGACTTAAATTTAAAATCTATGTTGCTTTGGTTTGTAAGTTAAGGGTATCTTTAAAACAGTTCCCCATTGTGGGCTTCACTCCCGGGTTTGTCAAGGTGGAGCTCCTTCCCTGGACTTGTTCATTATTACTTCTCTCGTAACATGTTTGGCCAACTTTGGCAATATGACTATCTTCCTTCCAAGCACGATCAGCCCATCAAGAGTTTGTAAGTTTGTATGGGTATTGAAGCACCCTTTTTCTTCCACCATCTAAACTAATCGGAAACCCTTATACCTCCTATCTTTCTTTGCTTTTAAGATGTAAATGTCAGTCAATCTCCCATACATACCCTAGACCGAGGAGCTTAGGTATACCAAACAAGGTTGTGCTAGCATTGAACATTGTCCTAACCCTAGGGCTGTCAAAGGGGCTGGCCCGGGCAGGTCTAGGATAAGCCCTTACCCAACCCTCACATATGCGGGCCATACCTGGGTCGAGCAAAAGCCCTTGGCGGCCCTACAAAACCTTGGCCCTTATCCAACCCTCGAGGGCCAGGGTTAGGCTAGGCCAGGCTAAGGCCGAAAGAAAAGAAAATTTGTTTCTTGAGTTAATAAAAAAACACCATTGGTTAGATATTAGAACTCGGTCCAAAAAGAAGGAGAAAGAGATTATTTAGTAGAATGTAAAGGGAACGGGATTGTTAAATGCCAAAAATTTAAAATCAACAATCAACATTTTTATCCCCATTTTTCCTTTTTCCTTTGTAACCTGTTGAAAAAAGATACACAATTTGTAAAACTATAATGCCCAAAGGAAAATTTTCTAGTTTCATCCAGTAAATGTTGTCTATTGACATGTTTTTTTTTTTTTTTTTGAAACTTTTTCAATAAAAGATATGCTTTTGTTACGGCACACGGTGAGTCCGTTAGAATCGTAATTTAATTAAAACTGGTTTATAGCTGTCTGGTCATCAATGTTGTTAATGGAGAACAATACGAACGACATCACCATTCATCGGTAAAGGTGTATATATATAGTAATGCCCTTGTACAAGCTTCCCTTACCGTCTTACATTACAAGCCAACTTGGATCTTTTGATCCCCCTTTGTTCCATGATTTGTGGGGTCCCAAGTGGGCTCCACAGGTGGCTTGTACCGTAAGACAGTAAATGAAGCTTGTAAAGGAGCATTACTCATATATATATATATATATATTAATAACCAACAGGCCGGGCAGAACTAGGCAAAGCCTCAAGGTTGTGGGATTTTCAAAATTGGGCCCTACCCCACCCCCGGGGCTTTATGAAAAGAAGTAAAGCCCTCACTTTTGTGGGCTTTAGTAGGCTGGGCCGGGCTGGGCCTCCTCATGAAAGGGATGGATTGATAGTCTTACCTAACCCTATTATGTTAGTTCTCTCCTATAGGGTGATCCCTAGGTGTGGGGTAGCTTCTTGAAGCAATTTGGTCTAGAAGGATCTGTTAGCTTAAGATCCCTCAATCCATAGGAGGATCTCCTCGGGTCTAATCCAAATGACACGATGAAGTAAACATAAATAATCTGAGAATGGGGAGGAGCTTACCTGACTCCATAGCTCTTTCTTGAAGGTAACAGAAGCTCCTTGAAATGACAGTCTTGAAACTCACGTGGGGTTTACAACTCCTTTGCCTTTGCTATTCTTTCTTGATTAGTGATGGAGGCCAAGAAACTATTAACCAAAGGAGTTACCTAAGGGGTCCTTTTATAGGAGATTCCTACCCATCAAGGAACCATTAACCCCCAACTATCACCTAACCCTTTAATCTCAACCTATTATTAGTTTGTTGGCAAGTGAGCTCAAAATAACTAGGTCTTTTAAATGTGCAGACAAGTGGGTATGATTAAAGATCATTAATGGGCTTGTGGTCATGTGGGCCACACCCATTTAATCCAACATTCTCCCACTTGGCCCATGTGACCATGGAAACAAAATCCAAAATTTTAATTTAAGGAAATTCATTTTCAAATAGTACTTTGAAAAACGATAAAACGACCTTGACCGATGCGCATCGAGTTTAAAATAATTGCCAACGTGTCTCTTATGCTGAGCCTTAATACTGTGACTACATTGGTTTACCAATGTGAACCATAGCGGTTACATGTCTTTAATGACATGTTCCCTTCCATAATTACTCCACTTGCACCCCAACCTAACCAAGTCCTTGATAAGGGTAAAATAGGACATTTTCAATGGCCGTCCTATTTAATTGGGTACGATAATGCCATTCTCTTTAATATTCTTATTTTATTCACCTTAATACATGTAAATATTTGACAAAATAAGAATTACAAAATCATTACTGTAATGATATCCTCAATAATAGGGGCAAATCAATAAGGCCCATATTTCTAACATGCTCTCTATAAGCCTTTGGTGCCAATGCCTTTGTTAACGGATACGCTATCATTTGGCTCGTTGGAGCCCCAACAATAAACACCAATCGATCTTGTGCCTTTTCCTTTAATACAAAGTACTTAACTTTCAAAAACTTTGATTTACTGGAAACTTTTGTCATTTTGAGCAAATCTTCTTACTGCATCATTATCGTAAAAGATTTCAAGAGGTTTAGAAATTGTATCCATAATTCATAAACTTGTGATAAAATCTCGCATCCATAAATGCATGACTTGTTACTTCAAAACATGCCACATATTCGGCATCAAATGTGGATGGAGTCACTAGGGTCTATTTCGCACTTCTCCATGATATTGCCCCACCAGCTAAAAGGAAAATATATCCTGAAGTCGACTTTCTTGTATCGAGGCATCTAGCAAAATCTGAGTTTGAATAACCGATCTCTTCTAATTGATCCGACTTTCTCTATGAGAGCCTGTAATTCCTAGTGCTACTAAGATATCGCAAGACTTTCTTAACTCCTACCCAATGTGCCATTCTTGGGTTCCTTTGATATCTACTAAACATGCCAACTGCAAAACTGATATTAGGTCTAGTGCATGTTTGTGCATACATCAGACTCCCTACTGCAGCAGCATAAGGACATCGGTCCATTTGATGTCTTTCGATTTCGTTTCTTGGACTTTGCTCTTTAGTTAATTTATCACCCTTAATTATTGGTGAATCTTGGGGCCGACATCCTTCCATACAGAATCTTTTAAGAATATTTTTGATATAGGATTACTGTGATAACCCAAGTAATCCTCGAGATCTATCTCGATATATCTCGATTCCTATTACAAAGGTTGCTTCTCCCATGTCTTTCATATCAAAATTATTCTTAAGATATTCCTTGGTTTCATGAATTATACCAAGGTCATTACTATCTAGCAAAATATCATTGACGTATAGTATCAATATTATAAACTTGCTCCCACTAACCTTGAGATAGATGCAATGGTCTATTGGATTTTCGGAAAAACCGAATGATGTGATTATGCGGTTAAATATAAGATACCATTGTCTGGAAGCTTGTTTTAAACCATATATTGATTTCTTTAATTTGCAAACTAATTCATTGGTATTCCCTTTTATGAATCCTTCTGGTTGTTCCATGTATATCTCTTCTTCTAAATTTCCATTTAGGAACACTGTCTTAACATCCATTTGATGTAGCTCCAAATTAAAATGAGCTACAAAATCCATAATTATCCTAAATGAATCCTTTTTAGACACCGGAGAGTAAGTCTCATTGTAATAAACTCCATTCTTTTTAGTAAAACCTTTGGCCACGAGCCAAGCCTTAAATCGTTCTACCTTTCCTTTCAAGCCCCTTTTGGTCTTAAAGACCTATTTACAGCCTACGGCCTTAGAACCCTTGGGTAGTTCGATAATATCCGAAACCTCATTAGTGGCCATTGATTCCAACTCTTCTTTCATAGCATCCATCCATTTATCAGAATTCACACTTTTTTTGGCTTCTTTGAACGTTCTAGGATCATCTTTGATCCTAATATTGGCTTCCTCTAAATATACAACATAATCGTCCGAAATGGCAGGTCTTTTTATTCGAGTTGACCTCCTTAATTCCGGATAATTAGGAAGTGGATTATCATGATGTTCTGGGAGTGGATCATTATTATGTTCAACTTGATCATTTTGTGGTTGTTGTATCTCTTGATGACCATTAATGATATCAAGTGGAACAAATCCATTTTGTGTGTCAGGTAACTCAATATTTTCCCTGATTTCTTTATAAACTATATCTCTTTCTTGAACGCTCCCACTATTCTCATGATTTTCCAAAAATTTTGCATTTTCCGATTCTACAATCCTAGTGGTATGATGAGGACATTAAAACCTATACCCTTTAGACTTCTCAGGAAAACCAATAAAATATCCACTAACAGTTTTAGGGTTTAACTTTCTTTTATATGGGTTATAAATTCTCACTTCAGATTGGCAACCCCAGACTCGAAAATGGTTTGGCCTGGGTTTCCTTCTGGTCCACAACTCAAATGGTGTTTTTGGTACCGCTTTACTAAGGACACGATTTAATATGTATATCGCCATCTTAACTGCTTCACCCCACATTGATTTGGGTAAAGTGGTATTACTTAACATGCTCCTAACCATATCCATAAGTGTCTTATTTCTTCTCTCAACAACACCATTCCGTTAAGGTGTTCCAGGCATTGTGTATTGGGCCACAATACCCTCATTTTCTAGAAATTTAGCAAATGGGCCCGGGTTACGACCCGATTCGGTGTACCTTCCATAGTACTCACCACCTCTATCAGATCTCACTAGTTTGATTTTTTTTCTAATTGGTTTTCTACTTTTGTTTTAAATATCTTAAAGACATCTGAAGCATCGGATTTCTCTTTGATGAAATAAACATAACCAAATTGCGAAAAATCATCGATAAAGGTGATAAAGTATTGTTCACCTGTAAAACATGGTACATCCATTTTTCCACGTATATATCTGTATGGATTATTTCCAGGAGTTCAGAATTCTTGTGGCACCTTTCTTGTTTGTGTTTGACTATTTTCCCTTGATACAGTCTATACAAACACCATAATCATTGAAATCAAGATTAGGTAATAATCCATCTTTCATTAATCTAAGCATTCTCTCCTTTGAGATATGCCCTAGCCTTTTATGCCACAACATAGAGGAGTTCTCTTTACTTGCCCCTCTCTTAGTGTCAATGCTTAGTTCACAACTAATGTGTGCTGTGTGCAATGATTGTTCATCCATAGAATTTAACAGTAATCTATATAATCCACCACATAAATAACCATTCCCAATTAAATATTCATTTCTAAAAATTCTCATAAAGTTTTGTCCAAAAATAATTCAAACCCTTCATGAACCAACTTTGAAACAAAAATTAAATTTCTAGAAATCTCAGGAGCAAGGAAAACATCATGAAGGTCCAAAATAAATCCGGTGTCCAGCACTAGTCTGTAAGTGCCTATTGCTTCGACTCTTGATTCCTTCCAATTCCCCATGGCAACAGTCTTTTCTCCATTATTTGGTTTCTGGCTTGAAAGGAATCCCTGCACACAACCAGTTACATGAATGGTTGCACCAGAGTCATCCCACTAAGAACTTGGTGGAATATCGGTTAAATTGGTTTCATGACATACTAGAGATAAATTTGTACCTCTCTTTTCAAACCAATTTTTCTGTTTTGGGCATTCCTTTTTGAAGTGTCTGTTCTTTCCACAGAAGAAGCATTTCTTTTGTCCTAGTTTTTCCCTCTCTTCCGGTTTTGCAATTTGAACACTTGGCATTTTCTTGTTCTTTTCCTTTCCCTTGGACTTATTATGAGAGACGAAGTTTACCATCAGTTGCCCCTCAGCCTCCTCTCTTCTTGATCACATCTAGCAATTAATTCTGTTTTGGTCCAAGGTGTTGGGCTTTGATTGTAGGTAACCTTAAACGGGCCAAAAGAGGAAGGGAGAGAGTCCAAAATGAATTGTATCAAGTACTTTTCTGATACACTCATATCTACTTGTTCCAATATTGAAACAATATTTTGCATTGATAAAATATGTTCTCTCACTCCCAAAGTCCTCCCAAAGTCCCATCATATTTCATGCTTGATAGGCAGCTTATTAGTGATGCCCCTACAGCCTTTTCTGTTACCTTAAACTGCTCCTTTACTGTATCTAAGAGATCTTTTACATTTTCTATTGTTCCAAGGGATCCCCTAATACCTCTTGAAATAGAGTTCAAGATAATCTTGGTTGCTACCTTGTTAGCCTTGGTCCATTTCTCAAATTTTACCTTTTCATCACTAGATGTTTCATTTGTAGGAGTTAGAGGTTTAGCCTCGTCAAAGACTATATCCAAGTCCAAGAAGGTTATGGCTATCATTAGCATGTCCATCCATTCTAGAAAATTTGACCCATCTAAGGTAGGAATGGTCCCTAATGTAGAAAGTGCTGCCATTGACTTAGTTACTGAAAATAAACAATAATATCCACAAGTTACAATCTATTCTTGATCATGCAATAACAATAAAAGTAAAAGTAATTGTACATCATTGTAGATCCACCTTTGGGTATGAAAACAACATGCATAATAATCACTTTTCTTTAATTAATAAGATTACATTAATAATATGATGCGATTAGGAGGACTATTCCTTTGGGCATAAATCATTCTTAATTACATCACATTACCAATAATATCTTATTCTGATTTCTATTTCATGAAGATTGAACCTTTGGGCCTCTCCTCATATCTTTTATGAAATCGCAATTTAGTGTTATTATAATCACACAAATAATGGTGTCGTACGCTTAGTTCAATCTAGAAATCGAACAATTCTTCATGACTTGGTTGCTTTGGCAACTATCAAATCAATCCAAATCATTCATTTCTAATTGAAATTATAATAACACTTTCATCATGACACATCCTTAATTGGAATCTTTGTTTTTCTCTAATGACCCAAGGTGACATAAATTTGACATAACAACACATAATTAGCTAAGTTACAAGCTATTGTACACTTTGATTGCATAAAATAAATCATCCATGATGCGGAAATAAACTTTAATGACTTCTTTTAACATTTAAAAGAATATGCCAAAATACTAGAGACGCTCCATAATTGATCCAAACTATTCAGATTAAAGATCTTATTAATAGAAATTCAAAGGAGAAAACGGATCGAAATTCCGAGTTCCCGTGAGTCCGATATGATCAAAACAAATTCTGGATCACCCATTTTGACCAATATGATCAATACTAATAAGTGGGTCAGCTTTGGAACTCATTTGGGCTAATTAACGATACCAATAAACACCATTTAATAAGTAGAACATTTTTGAAATTTTCTTCCAAAACTATACTGGGCTCAGGGGGGGTCCTTAATGTGTCAGGTCTAGCCTAACCTGTTTGGCCTGGCCCAGCCACCATTTCATTTGGCGGAGGCAGGGTTGCCTCTACCAACACACCCAACAATCTCTTTAAGATGACGGAGACAGGGCTGCCTCCATTATCTATATAAGTTGACGAAGGCAGCGCTGCCTCCATTCTTCGTCATTCATTTTCTTATTTTATTTAAACCCTTTAAAATATATCCATAAAATAAAATAAAATACCATTATATTAAAATACAACTTTCATCATCATTTTCTCCTTTCATGCCCATCATCAAAATTACATTAAACCAAAATAAAGAAATAATAGTGATAAACCAATGGAGGTTCCAACTCTATGTAATTTCTTAAACCAAGAAAATACAAATAAACAGAATATGCTCTTTTATTCCCTTCTCTTCCAGATTGGGTTGGGCACCATAATACTTGATTTGTGAATCTCTTCTTTCCAATAAAATAGAATCCCTTTTATCAAATACCCAAAACTTCATTCATTTGGGCACTTGGTTTGATTTTCGTGGAGAACTGGGAAAGCCCCAAAATCTTAGAATATGTAAACATAACTTGAAGCGATCATTTGGCTATACCCAAAGGTGGCTCCGATACCACATGTTAGCTTAAGATCCCTCAATCCATAGGAGGATCTCCTTGGGTCTAATCCAAATGACACGATGAAGTACACATAAATAATCTGAGAATGGGGAGGAGCTTACCTGACTCCATCGAGCTTACTTGACTCCATAGCTCTTTCTTGAAGGTAACAGAAACTCCTTGAAATAACAGAGTCTTGAAACTCACGTGAGGTTTACAACTCTTTTGCCTTTGCTATTCTTTCTTCCTTAGTGATAGAGGCCAAGAAACTATTAACCAAAGGAGTTACACAAGGGGTCCTTATATAGGAGATTCCTACCCATCAAGGAACCATTAACCCCCAACTATCACCTAATCCTTTAATCTCAGCCCATTATTAGTTTGTTGGCAAGTGAGCTCAAAATAACTAGGTCTCTTAAATGTGCAGACAAGTGGGTATGAATAAAGATCCTTAATGGGCTTGTGGTCATGTGAGCCACACCCATTTAAGTCAACAGGATCTGCCTGATTGTAAGCACCTTCCACCCAAGCGGTTTTTTTTTTTGGTAATCAGAATTTCATTCAATAAGACAACAAAACAACAACTAAGCTTGGGGAAGACAAAGCTTCACCCAATCAGGATCAACAACATCCCAACAAAAGCTTTTACCAAGCCGATTACAGTGCTTGGCCAATACATGGGCAGCCACATTAGAAGTCCTAGTAATAAAAAGGAACTCAACCATGGAAAGACAACTACATTGATATTTAATGTCCAAAATAATGGGATTGATGGTCCAATCCATTTGCCCATTGATGGTATCCACCATTTCCTTTGCATCTGAAAAAAGCACCACCTTGAGAAAACTCCTACTTGAAGCTTCCTTTAGTGCAAAAAGAATGAAATAATTTTTTGATGTTCAATGAACACTCCTTTAAAAATGAACCTGTTTCTGGCTTTCCATAAAGCCCACCAGATAGTAAGAGCCATTGAAGAGACAATCACCCAAGTTTGGCACAATCACTTCTAGGTTCTATCTTAAAGAGAGGAGACAATCTGAATATTATTTTGAAGATTATTTAAGAATACACATAGAGGGCCTTAAATAAGCCTCTTGCACACTCAAAGATCATCTTTCTACACATGGATTTCATTTCTTAAATGCATTCATTGAACTTAGACAAAGAAAAAATAGATGGTCTAAAATAAGAAAGATAGTAAAGGGAAAAGACTAAAATAAGAATATTACTAAAGAAAATAAAAATCGATAAGGTTGTTGGATTATATTGCTATATGGGGCTTGGGCCTCCTGCTTTATACCGACGTGCCTGTTAGGCTAGCCATGGGACCTTGGCTTGGGGCCCATGGGTCTTGGGCTGGACCTGACCCATTATCCGAAAGCCTATTCTGGGATGCATCACTTTTTGTAATAACATACATTATCTGTACACACTTGAATCTTTGCTTTCAAGTGAATTGTGATAAGTCCAAATACGTCCAGCACAATCACAAATTCTCACTTGCAAAGGCACGGGAACATGGTGGTTTTGCTTACACCATGTCTAAGATTCAATTTTTTTCCCAGCAGTAAGTTGACATAAAAGGATCAACTTGTAAATGCATTCCACAGCTAATGAAGATTGAGTAGACAACACCCGTCAAAAAAAATTCTTGGTAATATATTCTTCATGCCAATTGATACATTCATCTTCGCTCTTTTTGGGAAAATCTGCTGGTTTTAATCTAATATGATGAGTTGGGCAGGAAAACCCATGTCATGTCACTGTCTTAACCTTCTGAAAGTCACTACTGGGAGATTACATTTTATTTACTATCCATACATGTGATGTTATTCAATGTTGAGTTATAAAAAATTTCATTTGTGCTATATCATTTTTCAATATACAATAATATTCATCTTTTGATTCTTTTTGTCGTTTCGATACTTCATAATCTAATTTTCAATGATCATCTTTCTTCTTTGGCAGTGATACGAGCCCCTGGGATGGATACACTTAAAGTTCCTTTGAGTGGAAGCTGTGAAGTAATTGATGGAGTTTCTGTATGGGAGTGGTCTGGTTCTGCCCTAGATGAGGGTGCTGAAGCATCCGAATGGTTTTCAAAATATATGGGGAAGCCCAGTCGCTTGGTGCGCTTCAATACAGGTAGAACTTCATTGCCATCTGATTGAAGTGAATAAATGTGCTCCCATTAATCTAAACATCAAGCTCGCAAATACTTTGTTCATCTTATGCATTCCTTAGTGATATGAATCAGTCAGTCAATTGCAAACATGGTTCTCAGTTTCTGAAATCTTTTCAAGTAGTGTGTGTAACACCAGAGATGGCCCTTTATTTTTCAGCATCCTCAGTTCTTAAGTACATCCTGTAAGAACTGTTGGAATTTTTTTGTTCATGTAACTGCAGTGTACCATATTCATACTTATCTCTAGAGACTAGAGGTTAGTTGGCTTATTGTAATCATCCCTAGAGTTGACAGTGCATTTTCCACTTTTGTACTTTATATGTACTTTGTAATTATAATGTACGCAAGCAACTCATGGCTGGTCATGATGACACCAGCCATATTTATTCTCTGGGGCATTCCAGAGTTGGCCCAGAATTCGTCACTTCTGGTCGATTGACTTCCAGTTCCAGTGGGGCCCCAGCTTCTATTGGTGACCCAGCATTTTTTTCCGTTCTTCACATCTCTTGTCATATCTGCATTTGGAGGGTCTGATTTATCCCAGAGACAGATTGCATTCCAGACCATGCGATCTTTGGGTGGGCTTATGCTTATAAAAATCTGCGAAGTTTGAGTTGACTCAGACTTGAAGACGAGTCAATTCACCCCAAGTCTTCTTTCTTACTGATTCCAAGGTCTTTAACACATCTTTTCTCCCTTCATCATCATCAAAGCCTTCTCCCCACTATTTTTTCTCCTCATTTACCCGTTGGAAGATCTTAGGGAGGATGAAGATTAAAATCATATTGATCTAAGGGCCTGTTTGTTTACATAGAATACATGGGAATTCATGGTCAGTTGAGCTCCACCCAAGGATTATTAGGGAGGTGAGGTCTAAACTATATGAGGCCAGGGGTGAAGGAGATTCAAGGTAGCAATGTAGATGGCACCTTGACTTCCGTAGGATTTGAATTACTAGTGGGATGGATGGGTATTCATTTGCCATCTTCACTTATTCAGTCTCCATTAATAGGGAGGTTATTTGATGGTCATTTTTGGATATTCACCTTTGATTCTTCATTTTTAACCTCTTATAGAAATACAATCCTAGGAATTTAATTACATGAAACAAAGAGGTCCCAATCTTTCGAAGATCATATGAGCCATTCACTTGATTGAATGAAAAACAAATCACACCACCCATTTATACTTAAATTTCTAAATATGAACTAGAACATGATGATTCTTAATATATGCTACAAACTGCCCCTTGAAAAAGGGTCTGCCCGAACTTCTAAACACCTCCCCTGAGGCCCCGTTATGAAAAATCCAAACCAATCAAATTAAATGGTCTTATCTTTAATGGCCCCTTGCGAAATTTCACTTCAAAAAGAGTTGGTCCAAAATTTATGTGGTGCTCAATCATGGGACCAACTCCTATTGAAGTGAAATTTACCAAGGGACAATAAAAGATACGGCTATTTATTTTAATCTGATTAGATTTCTCCAAAAGTGGATCCCACTAATAATGTTCCCAAATGGCCAATTTTTAACATCTTACCATAACCAGAAGTACCAATTAAAAAAAAAAAAAAAAAAAAAAAACATAACCAGAAGCAACACTTCCACTTCTTTCTCATCCCTTCTGGACATTAATAAAGGGGTGAAGTGGTGTGTTGGTTTTTTTTTTTTTCCAAAAAACCCAAAATGTCCCTACTATGTCCTTCCCATATTAAATGAAGCATGCATGCAGATACCTTCTATTGAACGAGAAAAAAGTGGTGTTTTAAACCAAAAAATGCACGGGCATTTTGTAGTGGCTCTCTACATATATCCACAATTATTGTATGGATTATAGTTAGCTTATTGTTGTCATTCCTAGAGATTAGGTAGTCTCTCTTCTATTTTTAAAAGAAACTATGGCTGGTCATAATGACAAATCACATTTATTCTATAACTCTTTGATATTGTGAAGTTTCTTTTCCTCGTGGGGTGCACCGTTTCACCTTGAATCTCCTTTACTTCTGATCAGATCAACCCTTGACAAGTATAAGATGACAATGACAAGAGAAAGATATTGGAAAAAATGTAGTGGTGCCTTTGGAAGCCTGTTTCTCCCCTTTATATAAACCTCTTTACAGTCCTTAATTCCCTTGATTAGGGTTCAATCAACAATCAATCACCTATCTAATTAGTATGGTGCTCCTAAGGTATATATTTTAAAGTATATACTATTGTACGAGATGGCTTTCTTTGAGATCCCCATTTTCTATGTTCCTTCATTTTTAGGGGTGTCCATGGGCCGGGCTGGGTTGGACTGAGGGATGTCAAGCCCAGCCGGGCTTCTAAACTCAAGTCCAAGCCCAGACCAAGCCCGAGTCAGGCCAAAAGTGGCTAGGCTCGGCCTGAAAATGATGAAGCCCAAGCCTGGCCCGAGTTCGACCTATAGAATTAAAAAATCATTTCCCACTATGTCCTATGTTGTATCTCAACTGGTCTGGTCATATTACCTTGTGTGAGAGGTCATTTGTTCAATTCTCCCTTTACCACTCTCCTATGGTTATTTTTATATTTAGGCCAGACCAGGCCAAACTCTCTACCACTGAGTCCAAGCCCGCCCCATCTATTAAATGGGCCAAATAAAAAGTCCGAGCCCGGCCCATCAACTAGAACCTAAGCCCCAAGCCTGGCTAGAAGTGGGCTCGAGCCAACCCCATCCATGAGCACACCAATTCATTTCCCTGCAAATCAATATGAGAAGATCTCGGGGCATAGCTTCAGTTGGCATAAGAGCATATGGTCTAGATCCAATGGATCATGAGACCGACCAAGCCATCGGGTCATTTTATAGATTTGATCAATCTAATAGGTACTTTGGAATTTGGATCCTTTTCAATTGAGGCTCTATAAGGGGAAAAAGATCAACTTAGATGACGAAGAAAAGGATCAAGAGTCAATCCTTCCCTTCGAAATTGCTTTATAGGTATTACTGTTGTCTTACTATATTAGTAGTGAAAGATTAAAAGAAGAAGAAGAAGAATTGAATATTGGTTGTACCCTTGTCTTGGGTCGATTGTTCATTGTATAGGACTGGAAACCCAGTCATTGATACAATTTAGCCTTAATTGAGGCTAATTAGAATTACAGTGAATCATATCCCTGCTATGCATGTAAAGTTAATCCCTAGCCAATCAATCTACTTGATATGTCACATGTATTCCTAATATGAACATACATGGGCTCTTTGGTATACAAGTGGGACCACTATAATTTTGAATATTTTGGATGGTCCCAAACTCCTAGTCTCTATAAAATACACTTATAATGATAATCAGTGATGGTCATAAATTCTACAAGATAATCATGTCAGTCTGATGCTTTGCCGTGGTATTCCTTTCTCATTTGCCACCCATTTGGTTCTCCAATTGACAACACAACTCTTAGTAGGTCATCACCCAGTGCAGTCCCACCGAAGCAGGGTCCTGGGAGGGTCCAGACTAGAGACAGACCTAAGCTTTGGCAATTTTGCACAAAGTGGCTACTCGCAGGTCTCTTACCTGCATTATCACGCATGACACCCGAGACTTTTACAATTGCACCAAAGCAATAACCCTTGACAACACAACTATTACAAATGGTCTCAAATTGAGTTCAACTTTGTGACTGGTGCAGATAGTCCACACCATAGATCTATCTAATATCCTTCAATCTTGAACCCACTAAACCAATTCTTTTAGGCAGAAACCAATTCTTTTAGGCAGCTGATAATTTTCTCACCCTTGCCTTGATCAACAGTCAAACCTACCCATCCTGCCTTCTTTAGTGGTTAGGTAGAGATCCTACTAAGGGCATGTTTGTGTAGCCCATTTCCGCAGAAAATGAGGTGATTTTCTGTAGAAAACTCCTTTTTCATGTGTTTGGTGTGGCAGTTTTCTGCGGAACCAAGGATGAAAATAGTGGTAGCGGTGGGCGTAGCGGCCTGCCGCCAAAACGCTACGTAGCGGCGTAGCGGTGTGATTTGGAAAAATCGTCAAAAAATTATGAAAAAATTCTAGAAAATCTAGAATATTGAAAAATGAGAGAAAATGTATTTTTTTTTTTTGCAAAAGTAACTGAGGTAAGGGGGTGTAGCGGTTCCCTCACTATATAAGGTCCTGTATCGCTGTATAAATAGAAAATAATAGTAATGATCATTTTTTTCACAGGTGCTCATGTTGCTTAGTTATGCTAACTTAGAAACCAATGAAAGGCTTCTAAAAGAAAAAACTATGTCATGAAGTCAAGACTTAAGAGTACCTAGAGAAAAAAATACATCTACCAAAGGGGGTGTCTAATAGGATGTACTTAGAGAAGAATTATTGAGAAGAACTCTTTGTATCGATTGTAATTCGGCAAGATCCTGTGCTTTTTGGTGTTGTTTTAAACATAAAAGAGTAGAAGAGTTGTGTAGAACTGTTATTTGGAGAGAAGAAGAAAAAAAAAAAGTCTTATTATGCATTTAAAAAAAATTTAGAAAGTAGGAATTTTTCTCACCTCGTAGCTGTCGTAACGGCCCCGGTAGCGGACATAGCGGCTGCTGCGGGTGCGACGGCCGATAAATCGGCCGCAGCGTAGCGGTGGTGGCTGCTACGGCCGAAATAGAGCGTGGTGGCCGCTACGGCCGATATAGAGCATAGCGGCCGCTATTTTCATCCATGCGCGGAACTGCTTATTCGCCACGTTAGCTTTTTCCTTTATAGGCCTGGAAATAGACTTCCTATGTGTGTGTGTGTGGGGGGGGGGGTATGAGAAGTCCATTTCCATAGAAAATTGACCCCCCATTTCCTCACTCCCAGCCCCACCCACCCCCGCACACATACCCACCTACCCACCTAGTAGTTTTCACTAAACAATAGTTTTCATTAAAGAAATCCGCAGCTGCACCAAACAACATTAGCACCAATTCATCGATGAAAAACGTTTTGCACCAAACATGAATTTCTAACTTCCTCAGAAAACCTTTTCCAAGGTATTTAAAAACCATAAAATTTGCTGATGTGGCAATTTCATCTTTCCATGGAAGTTGCCTAAACACAAACGTGTCCTAAAAGTTTTTGAGGTTCTATCTTTTCTCAAGGCATGATTTCCTTGAGAAAATTGCTCTTTATACAATATTAAGTCATAGTCATTGGATCCTCTTAGATGATGGGGGTCTGAAATAGGTCCATCCACTGCGGTATTTGTGCTTGTTCTTGAAATTCCATTTCTCGGGTTTTAGCTGAGACATTCTCAGGCATGTTCTTATTCAAGTTCATTTTTCTCCAGTAAGTCAAAAAGAAATGAAGAACAGTGCATTTCATCAAATCCTGGAAGATATTCAGTTAATTTTAACAGGCCAAATGAATTCTCAAACACCATCTTGGCTTAGTCCTGGCCAACCAGGCTTAAGTGATTAGTTATGATAAACACTTTTCAACAATTATGATTAGTTATGATAAACACTTTTCAACAATTAATACCATCTATTGAGTTTTTCTTCTCATGTTTTTGTGTCAATCCATCCATAGTCACTATATAGTCTTGGTAAATGTTTTTACTGTTGCAGCATCTGAAACCAGGATTGTGGATCCCAAGTATGCTCAGGGATACAAAACCCTGTTCTCTGATGGATATCCTTTCTTGTTGTTATCCCAGGTTAGTTCATGTTCTCTGATGAGGTCCATTTTGCTCATGAGATAGTCTCCATTACCATGAATAGAATTATGCAAATTTAACCGTTACAATGAATAGAATTATGCAAATTTAACTTTTGTAGGGATCACTGAATGCATTAAATAATATTCTTGAAGTGCCGATACCAGTCAACCGCTTCAGACCCAAGTACGTAATCTATTTCATATTTGTTTTAAGCTTGGTAGGCATATGGAAACAATCTGTTAGTGTATGAGAGTTCTATATTTTCATTGATGGTAGGACTGAATCACATCAATCAGGCATTTACAATAATGTATTAGAATCTTCTAAATTTTTCTCTGTGAATGTTTCAGCATCCTTGTTGATGGATGTGCACCATTTTCGGAGGACCAATGGACAGTAATGAAAATAAACAACTTAACTTGTAATGGAGTCAAGCTGTGCGCACGCTGCAAGGTAATAGACTTATCTGCTTGTTGTAATCATTTCACAGATTACCATGTGAAGGTTGGTACTGTTCACTTTGTAGTAGTGAAACTAAATATTAGCAGTACTAGTATAAAATGAAGTTCCTGATTTGCATACAACTAGTCTTTGATAAAAAGGGACACATTACAACAATATTTTTCAAAGAACCAAATTGCCCTCACATGCAATGTCATTTCTGTACTCTCACATATCAATCCTTTCCAACTTCCGCATTGTAACCTTTTTGCTGCCTTTCAAAATAGGACGTGTTTGAGTCGTGGGGCCCTCTGATGCAACCAGATAGTATAGCACTTAGGGATCTAGCCACTGGAGTAGATCAAGTTCACTGGATGTTGACAGCTTTCTGATAGAAGGTTATGAGAAGGATAGTTGGCAGATTAAGGTGAAGATTCTATATTGAATGTCCATTTGTGACTTTAGATAGAAGGGTATCAATGTCCATTCAACCTGACTTTTTTGGATGTTTAATCCAGAAGGCCTCTTGTATCTCGTGGGTCAATGGGCCCAAACACTGTCATGCTTTAAGACCCGGATTTCCGTAGAAGTCCGAATTTCGTGGTGTGAAATCTAAATCCACAAATAAACATAACTAAGTCCAATCTTATACGTGCCGGATTTTTTTCCCAACCATCATATGATAAAACAACAACCATCTCATGACAATCAGAGCATAATAATCATCTAAATTAAATTTAACCACCCAAAATCAATGAAACACAAGTCGATCCAACCCAAAATAGACCAACAGGTCTATAAAATCCTGACTTGATCAAAATTTAGCTCAAACTAAAATTAAGACTAAATAGTTTTCTGGAATTCTCTCTATCACAGTTTGTGTCCTCTGGTACTCCATCCCCATCCGAATCATCATCATTATTAGGTATTCCAGTTTCTTTCCCATTACTTGAAAAAGGTCCCATGCAAGGGTAAGTTCATGGAGCTTAGTGAATAGACAAGCCTACCTTATTTTCTCGTGCAACCATGGAAAAGAGAATAAAGACTTGTATTTGATTGTAGGAGGTCAAATTCTACATAAACAAAGCAGATTAGTGTAGGAATATAACATACAAGTTCATACTATAATGAATATATTATCGAAAGATCATCAATATCAAGTTTATTAATGACACACTCATTGAAATCAAGTTCATCAACAAAAAGTTCATAAATAAATAACAATGAGATAACAAGTTGGCAACCACATGAGCTAAACTACGTTATTAATGCTTCGCTAGAGGTTTGTACCCAAATTTTCTTGGTTCAAGCTAATCCCTAGTAGGGAAAAGGGCCATCTAGGGGGTACCAACTACCAAGACAGGACTAGACTACAGCTGGTAAAAAATAACGAGTTCAGAGACCACTGCAAGGAGGCGTCCCAACCATGCTAGCCCAAGACAGCTTAATGGCGCCGAATATTTGTAAGGGTCATCAATTAGGGTTTTGGCAAGGTCTTATATGAGTTCTAGTTCAATTCCCAAGATCAAGTTCTTCATAATGTTCAAAAGAGATTAGCGGATCACAAGAACTACAACAGGTCTCATTGAATATAAATTTAGAATTATGATGTCTGAATTATTCCTTACAATTAGAATATGGCAACTGTCACGACCCGAATTCCGGGGCCCTGTCGGATATCCGAATCGTGATCATATAGCAATGTTCACCATGCATACATCATATAATATTCACAAGGTATTAGGCATTTAACTCTAAAATAATTTCAATTATAAGTATCGTTAAATTTCTGAGAATTCGAACTCAATTCATATCATGCTTAAACATCAAATAAAGTTTCCTAAACAAGTTCTAATGATTCCATTATCTATTCAAATTTTTTTTGTTCTCTCTTTTCAGCTACACATGCCGAAATCTACGTGCTGATCGTCAATCCGCTCTGGCCCACCCGCAATCTGATTACCTGAAGGGGGTCACACAACATCAGTATTACTGGTGAAAGAATTTTCCTAATTACATAAGTCATATATAACATAACATCACATAATCAACAATTCTGAATCAATAATCAAATATCATTAATAATACAACCATATGCAAATCCGTGCCCATGCACATTACCACGCCTTAAAGGCCCATCGTATATATGTATACCGGTCACCATGACCCTGTCTCATCAGACACGTCCACTAAGGACCAGCCGCTAAAACGGCCTGGACACAAAGTCCAACATCCTACTTACGTCTGGGACCCTGCACATAATATCACATAACAACCAGAATTCATCATTATTAATAATTTACACAACAGTATTGTGGGACCAGCTCCATATCATTCCCCATTATTTTGGTGCCCCACTTCTGATCATAACAGGTAAGAGATGATGCAAGAGTGGCCCACCTTCATAGAATATTAATCAAGGTGACAGAATCATATCAATCATTCCAAGATAGCCCATACAGTTCATTATAATTACATAAAAATCTTATTTAATTTAGTGGAAGGGTTATTTGGTAATTATATACAAAGTCCAGGGATAATACAAATTCCATCGTACTCATATGTACACACAGAACTATTATAGCATGTGTTTCACGCCTGAAACACTTCTACAGCAAAATCCAATGGGTTCCACTGGACCAAACCAAGATCATACCTAATGTCTAATACTGTCCATGGGTAGGCTTCACTCTTAATGGATTGGATTTACCAATAAGACATGTTTATTGGGCCCTCATACTCAAAAAAGTCCAACAGTAATCTTTATGGGTAACAAAATTGAAGTCTCTGGGTAATTGGTCGGATGGAGCCCTGGCCACATGGGACCACCACCATTCAGACCGTCTTTGGGCCCTCTTCAAAACGTGGGGTCCCAATCGTTGATTGATTTAGGTAGTGGGTCCCACCATAGATGTCGACAGTTGCTCTTTTTTCATTATAATCACGCCTAGAATTCATCACACCTCATGAACAGTGGGACCTAATGGTTAAAAATCCAGATGTCCAACTATACAAGGGTCGACCATGGGTCCCCTACAAGATGTGAGGTCTTGATCATTGATCAAACCAAGTAATGGATCCCAATAAGTCTTGACGACATACAGTCACAAACTTTGTGACAGACTCTTCTTATGCGCTATGACGATTGGATAAGGGCCCAGGTGGGGTCCACTCTACATGGGACCAGCACCACCAGGGTCGACCAACACTACCCTACCAGATCTCTGGACCTGATCTGTGATCAGGTGGGCCCATGGGGTCCCACAACTTATTTATAGTCAATTTACACATTGACGTCAAACCCCTGACTTCACCTGTTCTACATCAATTTGAGAGATATTCATGATTGTGCATATCATATCAACTATAACAATTCTAGTAACCACATAAAGGATTCCTCAACTTGAATCAATTCTTTTAAGTACAGAATAAGAGCATCACATCTCAATATAGATTTATCTTAATACAACATGTCCAATTCACAACTCAATTCCAATCATCTTGCTTAACCAATAAAGTAATCAGGAAGATCCACTCACCTCTGATATGTGATAGTTGCTTTTGCGATGTGTGGGCGCGAATAGGACATCAACCAGTCACCTTCTTCCCCTAGTTTCCAACAACAGCTTCCTCTCATATGGTTTTTCTCAAAAGCAAAAAGATAATTCCATAGGAGAGATGAACGATGGTTACCTATATATACACCAAGAGGAATTTAAAGTCCTAGTCCTCTTATACTTTCTAATTCTAATCCTCCTCTTGTATCCATTGCTAGAGTTGTATACAACTCCAATTCCAAACGTGAGACACTTCCCAAATAACACTTCTAATTTCATAAAAGGGAACACTTCTAAATCAAAAACCAATTAACAACTAAGGGTCCTTCCTGGGCCAAACTAATCCTGGGCCCAGGTACTCAAGATATTAAAGCAACAAGGTTGCAGGATCAGCATGAGTTTTATTGGGTCAATTTAATATGAAATTCAAAGTAAATGATGGAGCAAAATTAGAACAAATTCTAAACCTTAACAAAGACTTTGTAACAATCCTTCTATATATAATTACATTTATATTTTGATGCACCTTCTACATTTCATTAGATTAGGACTTCTTTATTTTTCCTAAAATCCCCCCTCTAGTTTTACTATGATT
>QPKB01000007.1:14951874-15017825 GCA_003546025.1 Camphora micrantha
AAGGGTAGATGATGAAGACTTATGTCCAGGCAAGAATGCCGACCTCAAATAGCAATCACAGTTACGTCGGACAAAAAAAGGAGAGCCATGTGCCGACCTGACCAACGCAGCTGTGGAGGAGCTGGAAAGAATTGCAGTGCATGGAGGGGATCCGAAAAGATACTGGATGATCGGGTTGTCCATGACCGAAGAAGAGCAAGAAAGCCTGACTCGGTTTCTCGATCAAAGCTCCGACCTTTTTTCTTGGACTCCGAATGAATTGCCAGGGGTTGATCCCGAGGTGATCAGCCACAAGCGAAGCGGGGACCCAAGGATAAAGCCAGTCATGCAGAAACAGAGAAAACTTGCGCCTGAGCGTTGGACAACGGTTTGTGAAGAGGTTGACAAGCTATTGAAAGCAGATGCCATCCAAGAGGTACACTACCCGGAATGGTTATCCAATATGGTGGTTGTACCGAAGAAGGACAAAAAATGGAGGGTGTGTGTGGACTTTACCAATCTGAGCAAGGCCTATTCCAAAGATAGCTTTCCGCTCCAAAAAATGACTAACTAGTTGACTCCACAGTAGGCCATGAGCGAATGAGCTTTTTGGACGTATGCCGAGGGTACGACCAGATCGCAATGGAGGAGGCCGACAAGGAGAAAACAACATTCATAACACCGAAAGGCATCTATTGCTACAAAAGAATGCCCTTTGGACTTAAGAATGTGGGGGCAACATACCAAAGGCTGGTAGCAAAGATATTCCAAGATCTGATCGGGAAGACCATAGAGGCCTATATTAATGACATGGTAGTAAAGAGCAAGGAAAAAACTACAAATGAATAGGATTTGCAATCAGTCTTCAGCATCCTGCGGAGATAGAAGCTGAGGCTAAATGCTTCGAATTGCTCATTTGGCGTAAGATCGGGGAAATTTCTAGGATACGTTGTAATCCAGAGAGGAATCGAAACAAACCCCGACCAAATTTCGGCCGTACAAAGTACAAAATGACCCAGCTCGAGGAAGGAGGTGCAAAGGTTAACGGGTATGCTCGCAGCCTTAAATCGCTTTTTATCAAGAAGTTCAGATAAATGCCGACCAATGTTCCTTGCTCTAAAAAAGAAGGCAGAGAAGGTATGGCACGAGCAATGTGATGAGGCCCTCGCATAGATCAAACAGTATATAAGCTCCCCTCCGGTACTTTCTATTCCTAGCCCAGGGGAAGAGTTAGTACTGTATCTGGTAGTTTCCGAGCACGCGGTCAGTGCGGCCTTGATGAGAGATCAAGGGAAACAACGCCTACCCATCTATTTCGTTAGTAAAACCTTGTTAGATGTTAAGACGAGGTACCTTCCACTAGAGAAGCTCGCCCTGGCATTGGTAAGCGCAGTCCGGAAGCTCAGACACTACTTCCAAGCCCACACAATTAGGGTCCTGACCGAGCACCCATTATAAGCCATTATGCAAAAGGCTGACCTATCTGGGAGGATGGTAAAATGGGAGATAGAGCTTGGCGAGCACGATATAAAGATTGCCCCTAGAAGTGTTATAAAGGGCTAAGTGGTAACTGACTTCATTGCTGAATTTACGCACAAAGAGGAACTAAAACAAGATGAAAATAGCTTGATGCCGACGAAGAGTGGCAGCTATATGTGGATGGTGCATCCAATTTCCGAGGCTCGGGTGCTGGTATGGTGTTCATCACACCAGAAGGAACTGTAATTGAAAGAGCTGTGACTCTAGGCTTTGCTGCATCGAATAACGAGGCGGAATATGAAGCTCTACTATCGGGTGGGGGGTTCTTTAAATCAATAGACACATCACTTAGAAACATTGGGGCCAGGAGGAATCAGCTCGGCAGTAGGAGAGTGGCACTCACGCCCGTCCACGCCAGAAGACGGAATAGCATCGTCCGCTTGAATATGAGATTGGGATTCAACAGGCGGCGGTGGGTGGGGGGGAGCCTGCTCGGACAAATCTATGTATCTGGCCCAAGGAGGAGAATCCTCGGGAACTCTGGCATCTCCAAAAGCTACATAATAACCTCACTTAAATGCAAGGGTTTTGATTTGCTCAACCTACTGCAAGTATAGCGCCTCGGTTTTCTCAAACTGGGCATCCTTGAACTTCTCTACAGCCTCTCTTATCTTCTCCTTTGCATTAGCCTGCCTGGAGCGGAGATCTTCAAGTTCCATCTTAGTCGCAGCAAGGCGACTCTTGGCGGCAACCTCTTGGGCTTTAGCAATCTTAGCAGTCTTGAAGGAGGCGTCACCGTTGGACTTGGCTAGGTGTCGATCGGCTTTGGACCCTGTCAACTCCTTTTCTAAATCCTCCATGAGCCTTTAAAGCTTCTCCAGGCGATCAGAAACGGAAAACCATTTCTGGAGACCCTAAAGACAAGGAAGAAGGGGAAGAAACACTGTTAAAAACTCAGAATGGAAAAGGCCGAATAATAAAAAACCGACCTACCAGAAGGCAATGTTGGACTCCTGTGGACACAAACTCATCACTAGACAAGGCGCTGTGCAGATTCATATCGGACCGGAGAAGAGCAGATTTGCCCATAATTAGCGCCAAGGACGGAGACCCTGAGATCCCCTCACCCAAGGATGAATTTTTATCCCGAGAGGATCCGAGCGAACCCTTCCGACCTGAGGAAGAGCTTGGTTGAAGGGGTAATGGAGGCATGCAACCTTCCAACCACGTGGAAGGAGAATCGGTGACATCGACGGGCTTGACAGGATCTTTATGCATCTTTGGCTCACGCGGATCGTTATGTGATTCAGGAGCAGGTCTCTTGCTAAGGGCCGACGAAGGTTTGGAAGAAGGAGCCTTCCAAGTTCTGGAAGTTGGAAGATCGTCGAGACTATCAAAAATATTTTTTGGTTTACGCTAAGACATTATGGAAGAGGATTTTTCGGCGTCAGGGGGGAGGAACTGTCCGAGATATTTAAGACAGGGGTTCGCTGGTGATCAGCAATAGAGGAAGACTCGTTGGAAGGCACGGTACGCTACGGTGACCTTTTACCACCAGAAGACTTTTTCCGAGCAAATGGAGATTGTTTGGCAGGCTGAGTGGGGGTAAGAGTGTGCTGAGAAGCCGAGGATTGAGTGCTAGAATTATTACCCGCCCTAGAAGACCTGGAAGGCTTCACAGCAGGAATCATCCTCCGCTTAAAAAGAGGGTCGGATGCCAAGGGCTCGTGCCAAGCGGGAAGTGCTAAGAAGCTGTCGTACGTATGGATGTATCCGAGCAATAAGTGAGCAGCTCGGCCTTAACCATTCAGCTCGGCTGGTCCTTGAAATTCAAGCACCCACTTTAACTCTTCAGCCCGGATAAGAGACCGAGGAACGCGGTTAATTGTTGCATCTAAAAAAAATAAAGAGAGAAGAAAAACAATTAACAGATGAATGAAAGAGAACAGGAAAAGGAAAGCGCCGAAAAAAGAGGAGTTCCAAAATGGGAGGCCAAGGACTCAAGGGACTATTCGATTGATCGCACCCTAGATGGTTGGTGTTTCCCAGTTCCCACTCACAATGATGAAATCTCCTTTACTAGACTTATTAGAATCTAGGAGATAATGGACAAGAAGCCTGCTGGAGTCCCTAGATTTCAAATAGAAAACTGATCTGCTGCTGTCTAGAGGGACCAACATGTAGCAAGATAAGATGTCATAAACCCCGAGGCTTGTACCAAGCAGCCCGTTCAGTGTGGCAACTCCCACGACGATGCGGTATAGGTTGGGCGATCACTGAGTGGGGAAGATGTTGGTAAAGAAAGGAAAAGGACTAGGAGAGGATCTAAGGGAAACCTAACACCGCCCTATACAATGGCGATGGCTGGAGAGGGCATCCCGTCTCGGGATCTCGTGTCAAGAGACTCATCAGGCCGCGAGCGGCGGACTGAACATCTGAAGGAACATTGTATTTGTTCCTTAAGTCGGAAACTCCTTCCGGGTTATTAAGCAGGTCTCTGAGGTTTCCCATCTAAGAAGAGGTGAACAAGGGAAGGCGAGACTTACCACGGAACAATGGAGGATGAGAGAATGGAAGCAGAGTCCGGGTAGGAAGATTCGAGGCAAAGGAGTATTGAGATGAAGATGGAAACCGAAAGGGAAGAATGGCGGTTTATAAGAACTTGACGTTTGACAATTATTGACAGGCGGATGAACTCGAGACAGACGCGTATCCGAAAATATCTCAAGCACCCCCCCAAATTCCCTTGGAAAATGGAGAGGGAAGGGATGGCATGGGGGGCAATTGTGGGGGGAAATTTGAATTGCATCTTAGGTTGGGCTTGGGTCGAGACCGACCTGACCTACCAATCCGACCTAGAGGAGAAGATGAAGCGAGGAGCCTGGGATAATTGGCTGACAAAGATGAATAAAGCCTTGGATTCACGAAGAAATGACCCACGATCCAAGAGCCTAGCAGTTACCAGTTACCACAAGGGAGAGATGGAAACGTGTGCTGGGAGTGGGCGGAAATCCAGGGAAAGATAGCATATGAAGGGAAAAAGATTTGAGGAAAAGGTATGAGAAATTTTCTAACCTAATCGAGATAAAAGAATTGATCAAGTTCCATTACTAATTGAAGCATCGAAGAGACCTCGGTCGGACCTCCCGATCGAGCTTTCACGGTGGTTGTTTTTGAAACAGGAAATCAGTCTTGAGATATTAAGCGGAGGAGAAGAAGGAAGGCTGATATTGCATCGACGGGCCGAGCTGACCTATCTGTCTTCGGCTCACGCAAAAAACAGATCTTACAATTTTTTATCTTTATCTTTCTTTCTTTCCTTTTTTTTTTTTATTCTTTCTTAAGAAATTTTGCGACTTTGGGGAGGTTTTAGAGATGAAAAAAGAATGTGCATTTGACTAAAGTGTTCAACTGTACGTATGGGTCTTGTCTATATCTTCCTTTTCTTTTCTTTTTTTAATAATTTCTTTTTTTGGTTTTTTCCTTTATGAACACTTTGTTAACTTAAATAGATGTCTTGCTGTGTACGAATGATGGTCTGGATTTTATTTTTACTTTAAATATAGCAAAAATAAATAAATATATATATATATTAATACTTTAAACTTATTTAACTATTTACACACTTCATTTATTATATATTAATATGACATGTTGTTCTTAAGATGATTATATGATAGACTTATATGTCATTGTATTCATATAGCTATGAATGGGAAAATGGATAGATTATGAATAACGACCTTTTTAAAATTTTAATTATTTTTTATTTTTATTAGAAAAATACAAAATCCTTCAATTCGCAATAAGATTCATGATTCAATTTGATTCCTGCGTATGAACGATTTGTGATATGAATTTGATTTTTAGAAAAATGCTCATGCTCTTCTATCCTTATCGCTCCCTACTGTTATTATTCGAGAACCTATCTTTAGTTATATATATATATATATGAAAATAGCATAAAGAGGGGGTTCGGTAATGTACTTAACTTGGCTTGACAGGGCATAAAGAGGGGGTTCAGGCTATCAGGCATGAGAAAGGTAATGTACTTGGCTTGGCTGGCATGTCTTTTTAGTTGCGGAATTGCCAATGCCCGCTAACTATTAGGGTCAGAGCTGGACCCGTTGTGAAACTAATTCTTAGAGAAAGTGTGTTAGCTTGGATACCACAAAAATTGCTCGCTCAATGCACGAAAAAAGCTCTTTGTTCGTGCTTCTCAAGTGAGTTGAGCTTACACACACACACACAACATATATATATGTGTATTATATATATGTATATATATATAGAGAGAGAGAGATATATATATAGAGAGAGAGAGAGAGGCTCTCCTAAGCTTGAGCTTAGGATATAATTTCCTAAGCTCCTGCTTGCGAGGCCCACCTTTGATCCATCCAAATGGGCCAAACACATGACCCCCCCTAAATTGCACATGTCCACCAACTTTCGGTCTGATCTGAATTTACTGGACCGTTGGATCGACTATGTATCGATCTAAATGGACTTTTGACCATTAAACTTTTGGGCCCATAGGGAGATTATAGAAATCAAGGTTGGGGCTAATTTTTTGCAGAGAGGATGATCCCAAGGAGTCCTTGAAATCCTCCCCATTCCCATTCCCATGTGGGTACCCAAGTGGGCCTCACCACATACTTGAGCTTACCTTATCCTAAGCTTGAGCTTAGGAGAGCCGGCCTTATATATATATATATATATGAGAGATGCTCTTATGAGAGATATCTCTCACCATATGAGAGATAGGAGTGGGACCCTCACATTTAAGGTGTTGGCATTGGATATGGATGTGAGGGTCCCCCACCTTATTTCTCATAGTAAGGTAAGAGTGTCTCTCACAAGAGCACCTTCATTTATATATATATATATATAGAGAGAGAGAGAGAGAGAGAATATAAAAAACTCCCTTATCTCAAAAGAGGTGAGTTTCTGCCCTTATCAAATAGTCAATGATTTGTTAGTATTTTAAGAGAATCTATAAGAGATCTACCTTTGTAGGAGAACGTATAGGAGAGAGAATAGGATATGTGTATCATTGATGACGTGTTACACTTTTATTGGCTAAAAAAGGGGCTTTTTTTTTTTTGGAAAACGCCCAGGGAATTTTGTAGCGTACCATATATATATTGTAGGGCAAGAGTGGTATATTATAAACAACTAGGGGCTACAACAGAGGGAAACAAGAAGCAAAAATGGGATTAAAAACCCATAGCCTATGGCCCTACAAGCAAAAACCCCACAGATTGGGGTGAGCAAAACCGAGGGTGAAAATAACGGTAGCGACAGGCTGACGCTACGTAGCGGCGTAGCGGTGCGATTTGAAAAAATCTTCAAAAAAACCTGAAAATTTTGTAGAAAATATAGAATATTGGAATATGAGAAAATGTATATATATATAATTTTTTTTATTTTATTTTATTTTTTGCAAAAGTAACTGAGATAAGGGGTCATAGCGGTCACCTCATTGTATGAGATCCTATATCGTTGTATAAATAGAAATAATAGTAATAATCATTTTTTTTTACATGTATTCATGTTGCTTAGTTATGGTAACTTAGAAAATAATGAAAGGCCCATAAAAAAAAAATGTCATGAAGTCAAGACTTAATACTTAAGAGTACCTAGAGAAAAGAATACCTCTACCAAAGGGGGTGTCTAATACGATGTACCTAGAAAAGAACTCTTTTTATTGACCGTCATTTGGCGAGATCATGTGCTTTTTGGTGTTCTTTTAAACATAAAAGGGTAAAAGAGTTGAGTTGGAGAGAACAAGAAAATAAATAATTCTTATTATGCATTTTTAAATCTTTTGGAAAATACAAATCTGTCACTCCGTAGTGGGTGTAGCAGCCCGTAGCGGGCATAGCGGACCGTAGCGGCCGCTACGGATGTGAACGCCGCTAAATGCATTTAGCGTAGCGGCCGCTATTTTCATCAATGAGCAAAACAGAATAAAAGGGGAGGAAAAGCCAGACGCTACTGCTGACCTCCACATCAATCAGCAAAGCCCAATTTCTTTGGGCAATCTTAGACCAGAACAGAGCTGCTTTGTCAAAGACACTACAAAAGGAGCAGTTGGTAGTGGATAAGAGATGCAGAACTCTTTCGGCTTGAAACTGTTGTCTCCATGGCGAAAGGTTTGGGGTCCATTAAAGAGTTTCTAACAGAGTTCTTCTCAGTAAGGATACATAGATGATCCCTGCCCATGACTTTGGGAACTTCACTAACAAGGATGTAGGTCATTTGGATATCATCCTCTTCTGATACAGATATGACCCAAGCTACCTGCTTTTGAGAAGACCTCAGCTTGCCAATAGACTTCCCTTCTTGAGAGCAAATGAAAAAATCCCAATTACCAATCTAGGTGCAGTCCTTAGTAGCAGCAGATGTGATAGTAGGTGGCAAATCCCAGGTTTCAGCATAGGAGACAGACGTCAAGGTTTAGATAAATCACCCTCGCACGAACCTGCTGGAGAATATTGTGAAGAGTGAATTGCCAAGGGTGAGAAGAGGTCCTAAAGATGCGCAAGTTCGTCTTCTTTCACATGTTCCAAATGAAAGCAGTGAAGAAGAACTTATTATGTAACATAGGATCATTTGGGTAATCCCTAGGACAATATTTGAATAATCATTTCTCCATCTCTCAACTTTATGAAAGTACCACAGCCCAGCTCTTGATCCATTACTCTGTGCCATCTCAGCTTTTGATCCATTACTCTGTGCCATCTCAATTCTTGACCACATCCCTCTTTTTGATTCCCTAGCCTCAGTTTGCAATTATAGAGAAGATTTCATCGGCATAATTATTTCTGCATCATTGGTCTGGATTGCCCGATTATCCAATTGTGTTGTAATAGCAGCTTGGTCAGAAGCTTCTCTGATTGTCCACATCAAGTATGAGGTGTTTCGTCTTCTAGCAGTCACGAACGTCATCAGTTCGCATGAGCTTCCACCCCACGGTTGTAGTCCAGTTCACCAGATCTAAACACAATCTAGGTCGCCCAGATCCTTTCATATTTCAAGAAAAAGCCTCAAAACTTTCAAGCTTCATTTGAGTGGTTTTGAAGGGATTCTTTGGTTGGCAGTTTTATAGACTATATCTCATTGCAACCATCCAATTTCTCCAAAGCTTGTCTATCTCTGAAATCAGTACCGAGGTACATTGCTGACAGCTTTGCAACTCCCTATCTTCTCATTGGACCAATTTCTGGGCTGCTTTTTGGTGTTCCATAGGCTAATCAGTTGTTCGCTAGACATTCTCTTACTGATGTGCTCCATATTCAGACAGAATCTCATATAAATCATTTTCTTATGAATTTCTTCCAGAATTTAAATTTATTTAATCAAAACTTATGAATTGAGAAACTACTCCTAATCTTGACACCTGTATCTAGGAAGTATCACAAGAGGAATTGAGGTTGCAGACCCAATCCTCTCTCAATCAAGATCTATCACTCCCTATATCTATTTTGAAAGATACATTTGCCCTGATCAGTACCACCAAAGTTAAATATTTTGCAGCATGTAGCCATGAGTGTAAAGGTTTTCGGCATTATTGCTTGCAATTGCAAAACGAGAAATGCTTGTTCCTATTGCAAATGTAGTGCTCATATCATCTCTGAATGCATTCGTTGCCTTATATGCTTGAAGGAACCTTTGATGTGCTTCCCATGAGTTTTGAGTGGCTTGGGGGTGAGATAGGGATGCTCATGGGCCGGCGCAACCAAGATCCGCGATCGAGACGATAGATCAATCTCCCGAAGGATTGATCGAATCCAAAGATGGATTCCAGCTACTAGAGCACAAACATAACCATGAAACAATCCATAAAACTCACTTGAGCAACTCAGAGAAATCTGTTAATTGATTGAAATTTTAAGCATGTCTAATACAATGAAGGCTTCTCTGTATATAATGCAATTAGAACTCTAAAATAGAAAGCTGCTAATCCTAATTAATCCATAAATTAGAAACAATCCTAATTAAATAAACTTAAGATAAAAATAGCATGCCACAGTAGTTTCTCAGCCAATTGGGCCTATGGGTTGAACCCAATGGACTGGGTTGGATGGTTGGGTCCATTATGTGGGCCCAGGGTTCTTTTAACCTTCCGCAGTGCATCAATTCTCCTCCGCTTGAAAAAACTCGACTCCGGCGATTTAATAGCTTGATAATAAGGGAGAGAATTCGACCACAAGTTCGGGAAAGGTCCTCTGGGATCGAAAATCAATCGCACAAACTTCAGAATGTTCTTGGGGTCTGCATGTGCTTTGTGTATCTTGTAAGCTCCATGTAATCTTTTTCTCCATTTAGAAGTACATGGGAGGTGTCGCTTCTTCTGATGCATACATTTAGCTCAGATGTGCGTTTTTCCCATGAGAGACTGCAACAATAGAGTGTCATATCTGAGTTCAATCTTTAAGCTTCCATTGTTGATCCCTGATGATGAAGTCAATGTAAGGGACGTCAACAACTTGATCTTCTTGTGAAACAGTGGACTTGATTTCTGATGACCCAATTGCATTTTCTGGAAGTGGCATGACGATTGGATCCAACGTATGTTCAATCTTCCCGCTAACTCGATCAGAGTCTTCAATGTATGCTTGTCTTTGCTCTTCCTTAGCCTTTTGCAGCTCTTGACTCACATTACTTTGATCAATATTGTTTGTACTGATGAAATCATCTTTGCCAAGAACTTTCTCTTCGATGTCATCATTGATGTCTTTTGTCTTCACTTTTGGTGCAATCATGACTTCTTTTTTAACCTTTTGCTCTTTTTGTGGCTCCTCTCTTGAAGGTGATGTGTTCGCCTCTTTATCATGGTGCCCTTTTCAATAAAAAGTGCCATGAACGTCCAATGAGCAATATTCATATGGATCACATCACACCAAATTTTGTCCTCATAATGGCCCATCTTGAATGATACCAAACATCTATGAGTCAGAGGGATGACATGACCATTAGACCATGTGGCTTGGTAGGGCTTAGTAAGCTTCTCAGTTGGCCAATGAAGTTTACCAATGACCTCTTGCACGACAAAATTTACTGCACTACCATTGTCAATAATCAAATTAACAGACTTGTCTTTAACTCTTAATCGCGTGTCAAAGTTCTTAGCCTGTCTCCATTCTTCATCTTCATTTTCAGTTGTATTAAGGAGTCGACGAATGGAAAGAGTGGGATTATCCTCTCCTATAAAAAGTCTTTCCACAATATGAGCCCTTGATCTTTGCTTAATGTTTCTTTATTGAGACTAAGATTGACATATGTGAGATTTCTTAAACATGCGCTCAACACAAATAGCTCCCTTGTACGTTTCTGGAATGGTTTCACAAAAATTTACTTTTGCTCGTATGCTTGGCCTTAGCCCTTTGATATATCAAGCTCAATCTTCTTATCCCTCTCCCATAGGCCGCATAAAATTTCCAACTCTTGATATCGGCAGGTATATTCATCAATAGTCAGTTTTCCTTGCTTCAAATTAATGTGATGCTCAAAATAGAACTCTTTTTTATGGTACTGATTTCCGTATCTGAACTCATACATAACATTTTCCATGTGTCTCATGTTGATATGGATAAAAATATATTGCTGCTTAAAGATGGATAATTGTCTTGCTAAATGGGCTGGATTGATGACACCTTAAATGGTGCAGACTAGGAGCGGCCCCTGTAACGCCCCAATTCCGAATGTCTAGTTTACCGCTAAGGTACCCGAAATTGGCGCGCTACTTCCCAGAAAATCAGAGAACTTCCAAGATCATAGTCCGTAGTGAGGTCCAATTTAAAACCTTTTGAAACAATATAATGTTCAACAGTTAAGTGTAGAAGCATAAGAAAGATAGCGGAAGCAATATTAGTAGTAGCGGAAGCATGAGGTATCAAATCTGTCATATATCAAATGTAGCAAGGCATCTATTTACTAATCTCAAAGTAAGAATATAGTCTGTACATATCAGATGAAAAAAAACCCATGCTCACAACAAAAGTCACTCGAAACCCAAAAAAGAAAGTGCACTCAAACCCCCTGTGCAGGCACTCTAGTATCCAGCTCGACCCCCTGGTCAGCCGATCCCCATCCGTAGTCTCCTACTACGGGGCCTCGATGATTGCGTCGTCCTTGGGGTCGGGGTAATACCTAAGCACCAAATGATGGGTCAGATCCAAGGATCTGGCAAGGCACAATATACAAGTAATATAGGATGTATGCATCAAAGAGAATAGAGACGATCATAGTAACATGAGAATAGCAACGGTGCAATGCTAGGCAATTAAGCAAGACGTAACAAATAGAATTAGAATGAAAGTAAAGTATCTATTTTAACCATATATCAACGTGGCACATTCACACATGCTGGGCACCGCAGGATATTATGCCGCTGCCCTCCCATACTATAAGCAGTCACGGCGGGGAAAATAAAGTAACAATGCAAGGGATGGCGAGCCCTGCCAATAATATCAATATCAACACCCTCACACTTAATAGACCGGAACCGGAACCACACCGTCCGTCTTGTCATAGCTCATCACGATAGCTCTTACCACAACCAATATAGCTCTCACCAGTGATGATCAGTCCAAAGGCTAAGCTTATAACAACTAAGTAAATGTTAATGCCGACTCAATGAAACAAGTAAAGGACTGTGTCTGTCTAGGCTTGCCTTGCGCGAGCAAGGTCCTATCAAGTCCATAAGAGGTCCAAGGTATAAGTCGAATCCATAAATTCAATCTAAGTCCAAGTCCATCAAATCCATTACAGGGGCCCACCAATGCCATGGTCTTAGTCCAAACAATCCAAGTATAACACCATGTTCGGTCCAACAGTATTCAGTCCATTCCCATTCATAAAATGGGCCACATGTCCATAATATCAGTCCTCTTCATTATAAGGTATCGCAACCGTCCATTCTTAGGCCATATGATGGCCTGCCTAGCCACAGACATGGGTCATTAATCACTAATCTTTAACATCGGGTCACCACTAGGTAATTCTACGTTCAGGTCATCCAGTTTCCATTTAATTAACATGTCTTAACAATAGAAATGATGCAAGAGTAATAGTAATGAATTAAACATAACGATTCTTCAAATTCAAGCCAAACAAAGGGAAATGGCAAAGGTCCAACCTAAGTAATGGCCCCCTTTCAGGTTCAGGTCCATGTCAACCAATTCAATTCCTAAATGGAGTTTCAAATGCCAAGGAAGTGTATTTTGGTGCTCCTGAAGTTACGGGCATCTTCGACAACATTTAAGGATCGAATCGAAATTCAATTAATACACTAGACCCTAATTTAGTGGCCTCCATGAGTCAAGGTTGAGCCACACCATTCACTCATGCTTGGCGCATCAATAGAAGTCCATTTGGATAGTCAACGGGCCCCACAATAGATCAAAACATCAGAAATTACAGAACTAGAAAACCTCAGTTTGCAATGTATCCGGTCGACATTCTCCAAGGCGCGGTAAACCGGGTACACTTGGAAGGTCATGATTTTGACTTCCAAGTCGACATCCTCTACAGTATATCCGGCCGACATCGTGGCCAGGATGTCGACTGGGTACAGTGAAATCTCGGACAATCACCTGACAGGCAGTACCCTATTTTCTGAAATTCTTCAGTGTGTCATGTCGATCTCCTAGCCTTGATGTCGACCGGGTACACTGGGTTTCTAAGTCAGAAAGTCATTCAAGTTGCCAGTTGAACCCCTGAAAATCCTTTGTACCCGATCGACATCCAGCAGGACCGGTCGACCGGGTATACTGGAATTCTGGGACTGTGGGATAATTCAACTCCCAGTTATTTCTCTTGGTTTCCTTTGTATCTGGTTGACACCCAGCAGGGACCAGTCAACCGGGTAGACTACGGATTCAAAATTTCAGATTTCTGGAACTTCTTCCATCCAACCCAATTTCCATCAAAATTCCATCCAATCTCGTCCATCCATCATGGAAACATACATAAACATCAAAAGCACTTCAATCATCATCAAACCATCCACAATTGGGCCATTAATCTTCCAAATGAGAAATCTCATCCATCAATGGCCAAAAACCATGAAAGCAAGCTCAAAGGGTAGATCTATGCAATCAATCATCAATTGAATTTAAATTACATAATCAAAAGAAGAAAAACATGCATTTTATGCTAAATAGGTATATTGCACTTGCCTATAATCCAACAGCAATAAAAATGACTAGAATAAGAGAAAATCAAGCTCCAGAAAGAATCCAGTCTTCTAAGGTCTTCCAATCACTCAATCAATCCCAAAATCCAGAGCTAAGTAGATCTACAAACCCTAATCCCAAAACCACAAGAGAATTGCAATAAGGAAAGGAAATCTAGAGAGAGAAAGAGAGCATTCTAGGGAAATTGAACTAGAAGGAGAGGCTTACCTTGAATTATAGAGAAAGAAGAGGTCTATAAGATAGAAGAGATCCTTAGAGAAGATGATAGCTGAAACTTGTAGAGAATCCTCCTTGTAGCTAGGAGCTTAGATCTAGGGTTTCTAGAGAGAAAAAAGGAGGGAAATGAGGGAATTTGGAGGGAAAATGAGAGAGAAGAGAGAAAAGAGAGGGAAATGAGAGAGAGAGATGAGGGTCGTTTGGCATGAGGTAGGTTGTTTTATAGTTGTGGTGGCTAGGAAAAGTCTAGACTACCCCTCCTTGGTTAGTTGAAAATGAGGATAAGTTCAAGGGCTTTTGGGTCGTTTTTGGTAGGATTAGAATATTCTTATGTGGGAACCCCTCCTATTACTACTAATTACTAGTAAGGCCCTCTAACTAACTAACAAACTCCTATAATTACAATAGACACCTTATAGAATCTATAAAATGCAAAAAGAGGCTAATTCCTAGAAAATAGGTGCTCTCAAAGAAAATTATACCTAGGATATCGTACCTTGTCCATGTACCGTTAAACCAATTGGTTGTAAGTGGGTTTATACAGTAAAATTACATCTTGATGGGTCCCTGGCACGTTATAAGGCTCAATTGGCTGCACTTGGGAATCATCAAGAATACGGCATCGATTATGACGTGACTTTTGCTCTGGTTGCCAAAATGACATTTGTACACACAATTCTTGCTATTGCTGCGTCTAAGTCTTGCCTCTTTATCAGATGGATGTGAAGAATGCCTTCCTCTATGGAGATCTCAAGGAGGTGTATATGCGCCTTCCTGATGGCTATCCATCCACCTCCAAAAACGACGTTGCACGGTTATGACGATCGTTATATGGACTCAAACAAGCACCTAAAGTGTGGTTTCAAAAATCTTGAACTACCTTCAATTGAATTATGCTCAAAGTCAATATGACCCCTCCATGTTCACTCACATTACAGCACATAGTACTACCATACTCCTGGTATATGTGGATGGCATCATGATCACGGGTACACATAGCAACATGATACGGGACCTTCAATCTTCATTACAAAATGCTTTTCATATGAAGGATATAGGTCCATTGACGTACTTTCTCGGATTGGAAGTTCAACTAATTAAGAAGGAAAATTTTCTTCAACATAAGCATGTCACGGATCTTGTTGAGCTCGCAGGTCTTCATGCCTCAACCCCCGTGGACAAACCGCTAGAATGGAATGTTAAACTTAGGAAAGATACAGGCGATCTTCTTCCTGATGATACATTCTATTGCCGCTTAGTTGGGAGCCTCATCTACTTGACCATCATGAGACCAGATATCTCTTATGCAGTTAATGTCATCAGTCAATTCATGACTGCTCCACGACATCTTCATTTGACAGCAGTCAAACGCATCATTCGATATGTTGCTGGCTCTCCAACACGAGGTTTATATTTTCTAGTTGGTACTTTTCTTAATCTTTCTGCATACTCTGATGTCGACTGGGCAGGATGCCAAGATTCTTGACGATCAACAACAAGATGGTGTGTTTATTTGGGAGAATCATCAATTTCTTGGAAATTCAAAAAGCAAGAAAGGGTTTCTAAATCATCCACGGAATTTGAATACCAAGCTATGTCACATGCCTGTTCTGAAATTCTTTGGCTTCGGGGTTTTCTTTAAGAAATTGGATTCCCTCAGTTCACAGCAACTCCTCTGTATGCAGATAATACGAGTGCAATTCGCCTTATCGAAAATCCCATCTTTCATGAGCGCACAAAGCATATTGAGGTGGATTGCCATTTCATCTGCGATGAACTTGATCGGAACATCATATCTTTACCACATATTTCATCTAAATTACAGATTTTGGATGTCTTCACCAAGGCTCTTCCTCGACCTTGTCATGAGTTCTTGGTTCACAAATTGTTTCTATTGGACCAGCATCAACTTGAGGGGGGATGTTAATATAGGCCCAAGCCTAAGTCCCAAATGTATATTAAATGGAGATTGACCAAATGAAAATTAGAATCATATGATTAGTTGTAAATTAAATGTACATTCCTTTTTTAGATGATTGTACAGATTGTAATTGATCCATGATTAAGGTGATTGGAGCCTTAATTTTGGCAAATGAATGTATATATATATATAAATGAGAAGGATGGATCACAAAGATCATCCAGTTTTTCCACAAATTTTCCTCTATTCACGACAATACTCTTTCTCTCATATTCGTCACTGTTGGGTGGCAGACACCAAGTTTTCCCTCTATCGTTGTTCTAACTTGCAAAGCCCTTGGATTTTTCATATATATATATATATATATATATATATGTGTATATATAGAAACGCACTGGAAAGCTCTTACTAGGGACGACAAATGGGTTGGGTTGGGTAAAAATTGGTCGGGTTGACGAGGGGTGTCTATGGGTTGAAGTTCAACTCATATCTTACCCATTTTTAAAATAGGTCAAGTAGCTTCAACCTGCACCTGATGCAGTTCAACTGGAACCTACCTGTGAAACCGTCATTCAATTTCGGCCAACCCATTTAACTCGACCCAACTTATAGAATATATCCCATCCATTTCGTTCCGTGATTCTTTTTGTTCCTTATTTGTTATTCGTAATTTGCATTATCAAGTTATCGTCATTATTTAAATCATGGATTAGGTGTCAGCGACACTATACTAAGTTGTGGGTTGGTTATAAGAGAGTAGTTCCATAATAGTTTTCATGGCTAGGCCATTTTTATCACTGAAGACTGCCATAACAAGGTTAACTTGCATGAAATTGAAATCTTATGTCCACAATTAATGCCAAATAGCTGGCATATTGATGGAGTCCCTAAAAGACTCGGACTTGTACTCATTGGCATGAGATGCTGGTGATGATCATTTTAAAAACATTCACATGCACCTTTTTTTTAAGGCCATTGTTTCATCTTAAGTGATTAATCGGTGTCAACAGTAGCTATTGCTATCTTCTCCTCTGATAAGAATTTAATAGGAAGTCTTGAAGGTATCACTTGGCACATTAGGAAGTGATATCCATGAGATGCTACTTCAATTGTTCATTTTGAAAAAATTTAAAAGAAGACCTAGGATACATGAGCTACATGGAAATTTTATTATATGTTGTTGGATCTTCCATGATGTATTTCAGGAAACCTTTTGCTGATTAAGGATTTTTGATATGCTTGCATTTTATACTGTTGGTGAGATGCTTTTGTCCCCCCTCTTGAACTTCTAAAATTTACCCTTACAAAATTACTAATATGTGCCACACGATATTTGCTCTTGCTTTCATTCAGAAATTCTGGGACTTTGGGAGGAAAAGTCTATCTTGCATATATTACAGAAGGACTGGGAAAATTACAGGACTGGAAGGAGGTGATGAAATATCAGAGGAAGAATGGATCTTTGTTCAATTCACCATCCACCACTGCAGCTGCTCTGACCCATCTTAAGGATGGTCGGTGTCTAGAGTACTTGCGTTCACTCTCAAAAGTTTTTGGCCATGCAGGTAAACTAGTACCCTATTGTTTCTATAATCTTATTTGAGACCCATGGCTTGGTGATCCAGACAGCTGATCTGATTGTCCTACCTTAGATGGAGATTATGAAAAATCTTTGTCTAGAATATCTTATATATGCAACTAATGAACTATAAATAGATGGAGGATGAAGCAGAGATCAATAAAGCCAGAAGTTGAAGTATGAAATTAGTCTTTGGACCTGCTCTATTCACGCTGCCTCAGCATTATGCAAACTTGCGAAGTCCTAGGTGCTATACTTGTTCTTTGTTAAAGTCAAAGGATGAAGGATGAAATTAGTCTTTGGACCTGCTTTGGGGTATACCTTATGTGTTGTAGGACCATCAGGTCATTGTTTTGGATACACAATGCCTTAGTAAGATGCCAAGTCCTGGGGTGCTATACTTTTTTTTGTTGGTGATCTAATTCCAGTAGATTCTGACTGTCCATTTCAGTTCCAACCACTTATCCTCTAGATAAATATACCCAACTCCATATGATTGACAATCTTGAAAAGTTAGGAATTGCTCGACATTTTAGCAAAGAAATAAAAGGCACATTGGATGAAACATATGGTGAGCTCTAATAATAGATTTGTAAACTACTACTGAGAATTTCAATTTGTTAAAAAAGTAAAATATTAATCCTGATATAAGGAACAGGTGCTGGTTGCAGTATGATGAAGAAATATATTTAGACGTTTCCACATTTGGCATGGCATTGTAACGATGTGAAATAGAGAATGAAGAGAAAGATAAGAGCTTGGAGAAAACTTGATGCCTCAATAGGAGGATCGTCAGTATATTTATAATCACATTATACCCTAATCAAGGGCTCTAATTATCATAATCAGTACAATCAGAATCAATCTCCTAATCTATACAAGGAAGTAAATAAGAGAGAAATCAGTGATACAATCTACACAATTTAAGAAAGATCCCACACGTGGGATTTTATATATACACTTGATGGGCTGGACCTATTCGGGCTAGGTTGGGCCTAGTGGGCCTAGGCCACCTTATCTTCTACACTCCCCCTCAAATTGATGTGGTAATGCAGAAAACAACAATTTGCTAGTAAGATCATGATGGCGTGTTTTGGGAAGGGCTTTGGTGAAGATATCCGCCAACTGGTCGTGAGTAGAGACATGAGGCAAGGTTATCTTCT
This sequence comes from Camphora micrantha, assembly GCA_003546025.1. Taxonomy (NCBI): domain Eukaryota; kingdom Viridiplantae; phylum Streptophyta; class Magnoliopsida; order Laurales; family Lauraceae; genus Camphora; species Camphora micrantha. Next base: position 14,970,415 of record QPKB01000007.1, read on the forward strand.
CAGTGACAATATGCTGACGAATGAAATGACAATCAATCTCAATGTGCTTCGTCCGTTCATGAAAAACTGGATTATTAGCAATTCTAGTAGCACTGGTATTGTCCCCATGAAGAGGTGTAGAACCACCAACAATGACACCTAATTCACGGAGAAGACGGCGGTGTTAGGAATTTTGTGTATTGCAATTTGATGGATGCATTTTCATTTCAGCATCATTTGATTTGCACACATATGCATTGATTTGAGAAATCTTGAAATCCTGTTTTATACATGCATTGTTTTTAAGAGTTGTAAAAGTAATGATTTATGCATGTTTTGGTTTTAATCTTGGATGCATTTGTTTTTGAAAAGAAGTTTTAGAAATCAAGCAAACCTTTGGTTTTAAAGTTTTGAATCATTTTAGGTTTTTGTGTTTCATGTTTTTAAACCACTTAGTTTGATTTAAAACATGTTTCCAAGCTTGATTTAATGGCCCAAAAAGTTCCCTCAGGAAAAACTTTGAAATATGCATAAAATATGCAAATTTGGGAATTTTGGTCCCAGGCTCGGGACCCGGTCGACCGGCCACACTGCGCGGTCGACCGGGAAAGAGCCGTTGGGCCTCTTTTCAAACGGTCAGATTTTTGACCGTTGAGCCCGGGTCGACCGCCCAGTGTAACAGGTCGACCGGGGACACGTGAAAACTCACTTTTTGAGTATAAAAGGAGTTTCATTCCCTTGTAATTGGAGTTGATCAAAGTGGAACTTTTGAGTCTTCCTTGAAGTGTTTTGAAGACAAAAGAAAGGGGATGAACTAAGAGAGATCAAGGGGTCATTAGTAAAGCTAAAGCTTGGATTAATGAAGTTAAATCTCTAAGTAAGCTTTACTTTTATTTATCATATGTTTCATGCTTTGTTTAAATTATTGGTAAATTAATTTTAGCATGTTAACTATGATGTGTTGAATCCATCACTTCTCTTAATCTTTGATTCAAGTTGGATTGGATTCTTCACCCTTGATTTCAAACCAAGTTTGTTTTAAAACTTTATAAAAACATGTTTTGTCAAATCTTTTGAATTCTTTTATAACATGTTTCATTTACTTGGTTGAATCTTTATTTGTTGTTTTCATTCATTTAAACTTTAGTTAAATTAGTTTGGTTTTGAAAACAACAAAGCACATGCATCACATGTTTAGTGTTAATTAGTTTTATACAACTTGTGAGTCTTTGATTTTCATATCATTAACAAGTTAGTATTTTATACATGTGATTTGCATTTCACTTCAATCAAATCTTTGTGTGCTTTAAACTTTAAAATACATTAAGCATATATTCATTGAGCCTTCATTTTAAACTTGATTGAAGTTTTCACACACACACTTCATGAGCATTCATCTTAGCATTTCATAGAGTGTTGTGTGAGTTGTATTTAACTTTCTTATCCGCCTAATTAAGAGGCATTGTAATTGAGCTTAATTGTATTCTCTTAGAGTGTTTTGTGTAAACACTACCTTGAGAGAAAATCTCTTATTTGTAAAGGTTATTGCTTAGCCTAAGAAAAGCATTGTGTAAAGGTTATTGCTTAGCCTAGAAAAGCATCTTGTATAGGTTGTTGTTAAGCCTAGAAAAACAACATTGTTAGGTTATTGCTTATCCTTGGAAAGCATATTGTAGAGGTTATTGCTTAGCCTTTTCAAAAGCATAAATAGTGGAAATCCGGTGGGGTGTTGAGACACAAGCCGGTAGTGGATGTAGGCATTGAGGCCGAACCACTATAAATCATTGTGTTATGGTGATTGCTTTGTGGTTATTGTTTTGTTTAAGCTTCCGCATATTGTTTGATTATCATCACATGTGACTAGTTAATTGTTAAGAAATTAAAATTGGCCTTGATTAGTCATTAAGTGTAGATCACCCTATTCACCCCCCCCCCCTCTAGGGTTAGGATCACGGACCCTTTCAGGCGGAGCCAGATGATTTCAGCACTTGTGGATGACATTGCCCGATATTCGGCCTCAGCAAAAGACTTTGACACAGTGGTTTGCTTCTTGCATTTCCACGAAATCAGAGAGTCGCCATGAAACATACACCAGCCAGTAGTAGATCGCCGAGAATCAGGGCAACCAGCCCAGTCGGCATCGGCATACGCTGATAATCGCAGAGAAGTATGAGAAGGGTAGAATAGACCATGAGAAAGAGTGCCTTTAACATAACGGAGAATGCGCAAAGCAGTAGCAAGGTGGGGTTTGTGAGGATTGCTCACAAATTGGCTAACTGTATGAACTGCATGAGAAATATCAGGTCGAGTCATAGTTAAGTAGAGCAAACTACCAACTATCCGCCGAAAAATAGAGGGACATCCAAGGGAGGGCCATCCTCCGTACTGAGTTTGGTGTTCAATTCCATCGGCGTATCAAAAGTGTGAGCATCATCAAGTCTCGCTGAGGTGATTAAATCGGTAGCATATTTACACTGATGGACCCGAATGCCTGATTTGATACGCGAAAACTCAAGGCCCAGAAAGTAGGTGAGAGGACCAAGATCCTTCATTTTGAAGTGGTGAGTGAGATGGTCCTTGAGAGGCGTAATGCCGGAAATATCATTGCCACTGATGATCATATCATCAACATAGACTAAAAGGAATGTGAAACCCTTCGATGTCCAGCGAAGAAATAGTGAACTGTCAGAATGACTCTGATGAAACCCAGCTTGAAGAATTGCTGCCCGGAATTTATCAAACCAAGTCCTGGGAGCCTGCTTAAGTCCATAAAGAGATTTACGCAACTTGCAAACATGCTGAGGAGGACAAGCATATCCCGGAGGAGGTTTCAAGTAGACAGTTTCTTTCAAATCGCCATGAAGAAAGGCATTTTTGACATCCATTTGCCATAGAGGCCAGTTGCGGGCTGCAGCGACACAAAGAAAAGTTCGAACGATGGTCATTTTAGCCACTGGTGCAAATGTCTCCTCATAGTCAATGCCATACTCCTGCTTGTAACCTTGAGCAACCAATTTGGCTTTGTAGCAATCAAGACTCCCATCAGAGTGAACTTTGACAGAATAGATCCATTTGCTGCCAATCACAGAGGCTCCTTCAGGAGTCGGTACCAAGTCCCATGTGTTGTTCGCTTCAAGAGCAAGCAACTCCTCAGTCATAGCATCCTGCTAGTATGCAATCTTTGAAGCCTGTGAATAAGAGGTGGGTATAGGAGAACTATCCAAAGAAGTGAAAATAGCAAGAAAGCCATATCTGTCAGGAGCAACAGAAGGGCGACTAGAACTTCGTAAGGGTATGACAGTATCAGTAGAGGAAGTATTAATACCTGAGGGTGCAGGAGGCAGCATTGGGATAAGATCGGGAGAAGGAGGCCCCACAGGAGGAACTGTGTTATGCCTAACAAAGACATTGGTAATAGGTGGTGGAGAAGTAGCTACAGGGAATTGTGGCAGATAAGACACAACAATAGGATGAGTATCTAAACGCAAAGAAAAGAAAGGAATGTGTTCCAAGAAAATCACATTACGAGATATTTGCATGCGTTTCTCGGAGTGTTCATAACACAGAAATCCCTTGTGTTCAATACTGTATCCTAGGAAGATACATTTGGCAGCTTGTGGTGACAACTTAGTACGCTCTGTAGGGGGAAGATGGACAAAGCACAAGCAACCAAAAACACGTAAGTGAGAATATGAAGGGGTATGACCAAAGAGAGCTTCATATGGAGTAGTCTTTCCTAGAACGGAGCTAGGATGACGATTGAGGAGATATACAGCAGTCTGTGCAGTATCACCAAAAATTTGGAGGAACTAACGATGCAAGTAGGAGAGTACGAACAGTTTCAAGAATATGCCTGTTCTTCCTCTCTGCAACACCATTCTGTTGTGGAGTATGTGGGCAAGATTTTTGGTGAAGAATGCCTTTATCAGAAAGGAAGGCAGAAAAATCATGGGACATGTATTCTCCACCGGAGTCAGACCGAAGAATTTTATATTTTTCTGAAATTAGGTTTGAACCATATTATAAAATTTTTGGAAAAGAGAAAATACTTCAGATTTGAAACGCATGAAATAAATCCAAGTGAATCGAGAATGGTAGTCAATAAAGGTCACATAATACTTAAACCCTGTCCTACTCAATGTGGGTGCAATTCCCCAAACATCAGTGTGAACGATATCAAAAGATGATAATGCACGAGAATGATGAATAGGAAACGGCAAAATATGGCTCTTACTTAAACAACACGTGTCACACTTTGATTGAAGTAAAGAGGACATCATTTTATTATCAATAGTGGATTCTAAACAACCAAGTTTAAACAAAGAAAGTAAATAAGCATTGTTCACATGACCAAGACGACTATGCCACATAGTCCACATTTTATTGAAATTAGGAGAAGAAGAAAATAGGGAACGATGTCCAATGTCAAGCAGAAACAGTCGACCATGTTTACTCCCGTTGCGATCACCTTCCCAGTTTGCCGCCCCTGTATGACACAACCAGTGGAAGAAAAGTTAATATGGTATCCATCATCAATAAGTTGCCCGACAGAAAGTAAATTGGCTGATAATTTGGGAACAAAGTAGACATTGGAAAGGTGGAGGGACTAGCCAGAGACACTAGATAAAGTAACGGTACCAATTCCAGAAATAAGTAATTGGTCTCCATTAGCAGTGGTGATTTTGTCTTTGCCAAGGTAAGGGTGAGAGGCTGTAAAGCTACTTTCCACAGAAGTCATGTGGTTTGATGCTCCTGAATCTAGAAACCAGGTAGATGGGGTGATGGAGGAAGACAGGGAGATTGAAGAATGAAAAGCAGGAAATGCTAGAGGATGAGTTTGATACCAACCACTGTTAAAACCCATAGATGCATATGCAGATGTCACCGTGTTCTGAATAAGTTCTTGAATTTGGGCTGGAGTCATAAATACAGCCCCGGAAGAAGTGCTTTCCGTATCAAGGAGAGGTGCTTGAACTTGGAACGCAGCTGTAGCATTTTGTCTGGGCATGGTGGAAGGATTTTGCTTCTGCTGGGACCCATTATTTCGCTGTAAGCTGCGACAGTCATCAATAAGATGACCAGAGCGTTTGCAATATCTGCAAACCAATTTCTTTCGACAGTTCTTGGCCAGGTGACCGAATCCTTTGCACTCATAGCATTGAGTAGGCTTCTGATTAGGGGCTGCCAGGAGAGCAGAATCAGCCGGGAGAGGGGCTAGGAAGGCCTTTGGTTCTTCAAAAATGCCACGCTAAGAGTTGAGGCGAAGTTCTTCGCGAAGAACTTCTTGGAAGCATGTATCCAGGTTTGCAGAAACTTCTCTATTCATGAGAGCAGACCGAACATATTCGAATTCGGGTTTGAGATTCATTAGGAACTGGCTGATGTGGGTTTCCTCTTGTAATTTAAGAGCCTCAGGAAGAAACCCAGCAGAAACAGTTTGAATAATCATAGCATCCCTCTTAGTCCATAAGGTAAGAAATCTATTGAAGTATGCCTGTACAGAGTTATCACCTTGACTGAATTTTGCAATTTCACTATCTAATTGAAATTTGCGAGCTTTATTTGTTTGATGATAAACATTCTTAAGATGACCCCACATATCAGATGTGGCAGTATATGCTTGAAGAGCAATGGCAAGAGAAGGGTCAATGGAGTTAAGAATCCAAGTGATGACCTTAGCATTTTCTTTAGACCAGGTGGGTAATGCTTTTGTGTCAGTTGTGCTAGCAGTAGGTTTAGTTATCGATCCATCCAGATAACCAAACAGTCCTTGGCCTTCGACAAAATTCTTCAGATGAAAAGACCAAGCCATATAATTATTCCCATTAAATTTAATAGGAATAACATCATACTTGTCCATAGTAGAAAAGAGGTAGCAACAATACTACCAGCAGAAAATATCAACCAAGGATAGCAAACAGGAACAGCAGCAACAATGTACTAACGGTGCAAAGACAGCAACAGAACAGCAACAGAACTGTCAACAAAAAAAACAGCACTAACAGTGTACTAACAATGCAGTAATCAGCACTGATCAGCCATTAATCAGCCTTAATCCGTAACAAGAGGCTTTCTCAGCATACAACAACAATCAGTTTTATAAATAGAAGAAGAAGACAGCAGTAGACAGCACACACAGTGCACTTTTCTTCCAAAAACAGGGCCAGACGATCTGGAAGAACGGGTCTGGATCTGTGCGTGGGCCCCACAAGGTGGTCTAATCACAGATCAAGTTGGATCTCCTTAAAGAGGATCAAAATTACTTCCTTCAGTCCAAATTTGATGAGATTTGGATAAGGATCCACAAATCTGGACGGTCTTGATGAAAACTATCTGACAGAAATTTATCAAAACCGACAGATGAAGAAGTGGATAAAAACTACCTCAAGGGTGATGGAAAAATTCCAGAAAAATCCTTAGAAAGATCCTCAAGGATGGTCGATCACAGCTGTGGAGGTCTCTTGGAGATACAAAGATGATCTGTGGTGGGCCACTGTTGATCAGTGACACTAACAGAGAAGATGTCCACCTTAGGAAGAAGATCCACGCCAGAGAGACTTAGTGGATCAATGAGAGAAGAAGATTGATCAATAACCAGAGCTCTGATACCATGTAACGATGTGAAATAGAGAATGAAGAGAGAGATAAGAGCTTGGAGAAAACTTGATGCCTCAATAGGAGGATCGTCAGTATATTTATAATCACATTATACCCTAATCAAGGGCTCTAATTATCATAATCAGTACAATCAGAATCAATCTCCTAATCTATACGAGGAAGTAAATAAGAGAGAAATCAGTGATACAATCTACACAATCTAAGAAAGATCCCACACGTGGGATTTTATATATACACTTGATGGGCTGGACCTATTCGGGCTGGGCTGGGCCTAGTGGGCCTAGGCCACCTTATCTTCTACAGGCATTCCGGCTTTTACGTTTAAATGGATACAACATTTCTTCAGGTACTACCTTGCTGCAAACTTGTGGCTTTTGAAATTTTGGTACGTGGCTATGAAATTGCTTTACCTATTTATTTGCTGAGTCATGCTAGCATGACAAATCTTTGTGGTGATGACCCATCATTCAAGTTAAGTGGGCCATATGGCATGTTGGTGGGTGTCTGCATGGCCGCAGGCTCCACAAATAAGAGGGGTTAGTAGAATCTACCAAAATCAGCTCTGATTAACATTGCTAGCCACCCAATCCAAGGCGCAATGAAATGCACAGTAGAAAATAATTTTAGTTAGTACCTCACTGACCCCAATATAGGTGGGACAAGGCTTTGATGATGATGATGATGATGCATGAGATACCTACCTTGGTCAGCTGACCTTCGGTTGATGCCTAATCCATAAAAACCTCTTTTATTTGGAGTGGCCGGTGGACTGCAGAAGAGTATATTGGTTGTTCTCTTTAATGTTTAAACCGATCCATATTGATGGGATGAGCCTCCGATGATCATAATGATAATGATGAGTTGACGGTGGACCCAGCCTGCCAACAAGCTAGATGTTCCCATTTAAAATGGTTGTCAAATTGTTACACGCAAAGAGTTTCCATTTTTATCTTTTTCTATAATTTCTTCTTATGATTATTAGTGGGGATAGAAGATCAATCACTTCAATATGCATTGTAGATCCCTTAGCTCAATTTTCTGGAGAAGAGTTTTTCTTCGATTCATTGGGATGTCATATTAAGGACTCAAGTACAGTTCTAGAGCTTCACAAAGCTTCACAAATCATGACATGCTCAAAAGAACTAGTTTTGGAGAAACTGAATTCCTGGTATAGTCATTTTTTGCAATGAGAATTATCCAAGGATGCAATGCATGTAGATGGATATCAAAATTACACAAAGAAAGAGGTAATTTCTATTATATGCCAATGAAATTCAAGTCCTTTCAAATTTCAATATTGCAAAATTATGTTGCTTACTTGTTTGATCACTTTTGCTTTAGCCAAGTATTGGATATATTTGAGCACTGGTTTGTGATCCCTACTGTGATCAGGTAGGACCACCATGGATGATGATGAATAGTCTTTCCAGATTTGAGTAGGAAATAATAGAGGTGTTAAGGGAGAAAGGATCGAGTACCTTGGGTCAAAAGATAGGTATAATTGAATCTGTGTCCTTTAATTGAAGAGGCCACCTCTGTATATGGTTATATACGTTGAAATTAGTAATCCCAACCCTCATATATAACCAAAATTGGTATTCCCAACCCTCAGATAGATACAATAAAGAATATCTTTCTCTATTGTAGATCTCCTATATGTAAATTACAGGGATCACTATTTCAGTATAGTGCTCTGTTGGACTATTTCATACTCCCCATCAAATTGGTGCTTCATGCTTGAGGATCAAACTTCTTCAATTTGTGAATGAGAAATTGATGAGGATCACCTCTCATAGCTTTTGTAAGGATGATTGGTTTTGTAAGTCAGAGAGTGCATGCGGAGTACTCTACATATTCTTCCTGATAGATGGCAGTCTACTTTTATATGCTTGTTCTTTTGTGATAGATTGCGTTGGCTATAATATTCAATTTCAAATTTTTCACATGGAGTCGGCTTCTAACCATTCTATAATCCGTCAGATTAGTGCTACCTAGTCATTCTAGTTGCCAGGGACTTCACCTTCTTTTGATCCAGAATAACTTGGTAGTGAAACTCTTTCTCGACTAGTTGAGGAATTTTTTGGTGTTAATTCTACCATGAAATTCAAGAAGTTCTTCGATTGTGAATATACTCGACTTAACAAATATGGTAATCAATTAGGGTATCCATGGTCTAGATATCTTTGCCACTACTAGTTGCATCCCTTCTTTGATAATAGTAATTGTGGTCAAGATCTCATCACAAGCCACCATTATACACTCGATAATCGTATCCTAGGCCAAGATTGCTTGGTTGACTAAAGCCCCTCTTCTGATCATTGGTCTTGATAACCTCTTGGAGGGCCCTGATCATACCATTGTTCATGATACCCATTCCTCTCATGAAAATCTTATACAATATCTGATTGACTATCTGTTTTGGAGGCAAGATTTTCAACTGAGTGTGCTAGGGCCTGAATATCTAACCACAATTCATTAACTACATTCATAAGTTCAAACTTCTCTTCTTGAGTGGCAGATTTCAGAGGCCTTGCAGTATCTTCTTTTATTTTCACTTTGTACTTCCTTTTTTGTCAAAGATCAGCCCCACCAGAGAGGACTTACTCTGATACTAGTTTGATATACCTTATGAGTTATGACATTAGATTGCAATATGTATGACCACAGAACTAGTATTGGCTGACTTGAATTAATGGAAACCAAGAGACAAATCAAGAACTGCCTTGTTTAAGATCAGCCAACCAAATCATAGACGAACACTTGTTTAGACACCATTTGAGTGATCAAATCAATCCAACTTAGGAGGTTGTGCATGTCTCAAAATCAACGCCTCGATTTGTTGTTTGACTTATATCACCAGACGGGATAACAGTAGAGTACCTGTATGCTGTGAACAGGATTTTCACATATGTTAGATTAGACCCAGAATATTTGCCAAGAATATTGATCCCTTACAGGATCAAAGCCATGCAAATTCCGTTAGATTTGAGGACTATTTTTTTAATTGTGAGAATTTTAATAAACTAGAAACATGGCTTGATCATCCATGTTCAACCATAGGGACACAAGCCGTATAGCCATTCTTCCATATTCTTCCTCTTGTCTCTTTTCAACCTTGCGAAAAATTACACATGATCAAACCAGCCAACAGTACTAAGACCTCTAGTAATAGCAGTATGCCTTCGACAATCACGCAGTTGCAAGGATGACACCATCATCCTATTTCAGTACAGTGATTGGTAGTATGCAGTACTATTTCACAGGGAGGACCTATCTCTTCAATTGATATATAGATGTCTTAATCTACCCTACAAGCTACCCTGGTAAAACCTATTTTTCTTCAGGCAACTGGCCGATACTTTCCATTCCAACTGGGCTCAAAACTTGGTATGTTGCCTCTCCCTGGAGGATTTTTATGTCTCTTACCAGCTGAGCTAGAAGCTTGGGACTTCTATTGACTTTCATTTATGGACCATTGTGTCGTTTATCTCAATTATTTACTCCAATCAAGAGTTAAGAGTCTTCCACTATAGAACATTTGATGCAGGCCCTAGGGGGTTAGGGCTTGCGTGGAGTGTTGAAGCACTTGTTCGCAGACACCTCAAAATGTTTCTACAGAGACTTCAACATAAGGACACACCTCTCTGAGGGAAAACCCACGATAATTCTCTTCCAATAATCGAAGTCTGAGAAAAAGAGTTCTACAATGCAGTATAAATAGGAAAAGCAAACTTAGGACCTAAGAAAACCTAAACCAATAATAGAAATTATCCTAATTACAATTAGAAACTTGGTAACTAATAATTAGGGAAAATAAAAGGAAATAAAAATATATCTCTAAACTTTCTTGGGTGGGACCACTTGTGGGCCTGTTCTGCATCATTCCCCCAGGTTGAAAGAAGAGTTCAACCGTGAACTCGGTTCTTCTTCATGTTGCCTCTGTAGACATGGTGTATGTGAAGCACTTCCTTTTTGGCGTGGCCCTTGATCTCTTCTTCAGCCTGCATCAAGATTCTCTATGCAAAGCCCATCCTTGGTCCATTAAGTTTAGAGGTCTTGAATCTGGATGCTCGGTTTGCCTTCTGCAACATTAACATGGTGTAGCTGTTAATTCACCTATTCAGTTGTCCCAAATATATGGAATTGAGCACTTTTGTACAGAACAGGCGTTCGGTCCTCTGCAGAGGCAAGACACAAAATTTGAGATTCCTTTATTTGGAAACTTTTCAGGTGGATTATGTTCTGAAGTTTCCCTGGTATGCCAATTTAGAGCGCCTATATCACAGGAGATATATTGAGCATTACGTACAGGAACTTAAGATTTTTAGAACATCTTATAGGTACATTTCTGTAAGCTCACAGTAGATAAGAATTTCAATTCTCTCCAGACATCTTTGTAATTATAGTCATTACTGATGCAACGATCTCTGCTATTCATTTCAGATCCTGCAACATTGGCAGCAAAGATATCCTAGAATTAGCAGTGAAAGATTTTGATTTCTGTCAGGTCATTCACCAAGAACTTGAACATCTTGACAGGTACGATTGTGTCAAGCGTAACTGATGAAAAGAAGTGAGGATACTATGAGTTAATTTATTCTTTCCTCTTTCCACTGTACACAGGTGGGTCAAAGAAAACCGGTTCAATCAGCTCAAATTTGCTAGGCAGAAGCTGACCTACAGCTACTTCTCAGCTGCAGCCACCCTTTTCTCTCCTGACCTCTCAGTTGCTCGCATGTCGTGGGCAAAAAATGCCTTGCTCGCCACTGTTGTTGATGATTTTTACAACATTGGAGGCTCTAGAGAAGAACTAGTAAACCTTATCCAGTTGGTTGAAAAGTAAGTTTTTATGTTTCTTTTTGTTTTTCTTGACTCCATCCCCATGGTACATGATTTCTTGAATTTCGCTTAAGCTTCATGAATGATTGGGAGTGAGCTGACCCACAGGTGGGATGGAAATTCAGCTGCTGCTTCATGCTCTGATCAAGTTAAGATCATATTCTCTGGAATCTACAACGCAGTTAACCAGCTTGGGGTAAAGGCATATGCATGGCAAGGGCGTAATGTCGCCCACTACATAATTGAAATAGTGAGATCTATCTTCTGCATCATCATCACCTTCCCAAAAAAAATAAAAAATCATCATTATCATCATCATTATGAAAGCCGTATCCCAACTATGTTGGGGTTGGCTACATGAATTCTGTTTCTCCATTTGAGTCTATCATGGGATCTAGAGTCTAGATCTAGAGTCTATAATGAGATCTATCTGCTGCACCCTCCCTGATTATAAGTTTGAGAGCTTGTGACATGAGCTGTGTGTTTCTGGTGGCAGTGGCTCAATTTGCTAAAATCTATGATGAAAGAGGCAGAGTGGCAGCTGAACAAGTCAGTTCCAACAGTTGATGAGTACATGAAAAATGCCCACTTTTCATTTGGCTTGTGGCCTGTTCTTCTGCCGGCTCTCTATTTCGTTGGGCCTGAGCTGCCAGAGGAGTTTGTTAGATGTTCAGAATTCCATACTCTATTCAAGCTTTTGAGTACTTGTGGCCGGCTTCTCAATGACACGCAAACCTTCCAGGTAGGCATTCTCTGACATACATGTTCAGCTAGCAACAAATCTCTGGTGTTAGCACATGTCATGTACTTCAACTGGGGCCATGACTTAAGCCCTATTGTCTATATGGAGAGCCCAGTGATTCATACCCATATAGACAATTCTCACCAACTTATGGTGGCAGTTGAATGGATGGTAAAATGAAATGGCACATAGTCACAGGTTAAATTCATTGATTGAGATGGGTTAGACTCCAGTGTCATCCATCAATAACTCTCAATTCTTTGGCTGCTCATAAACTACAGACTCGAAGATCATGCTTGCCAATTCAGGCTAGCCAAATTGTGGGCCCCATTACATGTGAAACATATCCTAAAAATATGTTGATCGGATGAACATAAAATGGTTTTGAGAATTTCCATCTGCCCAAATCCGATATGAGAAATCAATAAATTATGCAATTTAGTTTGGGCACTGTCCAAACTGTCAAAACTTTCAGGAGATACCTCACCACATTAGGGCCTATGATTGGCGCCAGCTGTACAGTGTATGAGTTGCAGCTAAGTTGTTAGTTGTTGAAAGCTAACATTGGCATCTTAAGAATAAAGATTGGCTCTGTTCACAATGGGCCCTACAATTATAGTCTGCTTTAGTGTTGAAAGCTAACATTGGCATCTTAAGAATAAAGACTGGCTCTGTTCACAATGGGCCCTACAATTATAATCTGTTTTAGTGTGTGTGTGCACTCTCACACCATATGTAGTAGACTTAACACTTTAGTATGGCTCGTACCAGAGTTACTTATTCTTGTGGTCTTGTTACTATTATGTTCAAGAAGGAAGGCAAGCAGGGTAAACTAAATGGTGTGGCATTGCGAATGCTTCATGGACATGGTGTCTCCACTGAGGAAGAAGCTATTGAAAGTCCGGGATCCGAACCCTAGAGGGGAGGTGAATAGGGTGAGCTTCTAATTAGTGACCAATTTTAATTTCTTAACACTCAATTAGTCACATGTGATGATTAACATACAATATGCGGAAGCTTAAACAAAACAATCACCACAAAGCAAACACCACTACACAAGGATTTATAGTGGTTCGGCCTCAATGCCTACATCCACTACCGGCCTGTGATCCAACATCATACCGGATTTCCATTATTTATGCTTTTCAAAAGGCTAAGCAATAACCTTTACACTATGCTTTCCAAGGCTAAGCAATAACCTAACAATGTTGTTTTTCTAGACTAAACAACAACCTATCAATGTGCTTTTCTAGGCTAAGCAATAACCTTTACAAGAGATGATTTCTCAAATAAGTGTCTACACAGAAATTTTAAGAGATTACAATCAAAGCTCAATTTAATTGCCTCTAAAATAGGCGAATAAGAAAGTTAAATTCAACTCACACAACACTCTATGAAAATGCTAAGATGAATGCTCATGAAGTGTGTGCGTGAAAACTTCAATCAAGTTTAAAATGAAGGCTCAAATAATGTATGATTAATGCATTTTAAAGTTTAAAGCACACAAAGATTTGATTGAAGTGAAATGCAAATCACATGTATAAATACTAACTTGTTAGTGATATGAAAATCAAAGGCTCACAAGTTGTATGAAACTAATTAACACTAAACATGTGATGCATGTGCATTGTTGTTTTCAAAAACAAAAGTTTAACTGAGGTTCAAATGAATGAAAACAACAATATAACTCAACCAAGTAGATGAAACATGTTATAAAAGAAATCAAAGGATTTGACAAAACATGTTTTATAAAGTTTTAAAACAAACTTGGTTTGAAATCAAGAGTGAAGAATCCAATCCAACTTAAATCAAAGATTAAGAGAAGTGATGGATTCAACACATCATAGTTAACATGCTAAAATTAATTTACCAATAATTTAAACAAGGCATGAAACATATGATAATGAAAAGTAAAACTTACTTAGAGATTTAACTTCATTAATTCAAGCTTTAGCTTTCCATTAGACCCCTTGATCTCTCTTAGTTCATTCCCTTTCTTTTGTCTCTAAACACCTCAAGGAAGACTAAAATGTTCAACACTTTTCTAATGGGGATGAACCTCATTTTATACTCAAAAAATGAGTTCTGGCGTGTCCCCGGTCGACCTGGCCTTAACGGTAAAAAATCTGACCGTTTGAAAAAGTAGCCCAACGGCTCTTTTCCCGGTCGACCGAGCATACTACAGGTCGACCTGGGCCCAAGGACCAAATTCCCCAAAAAAGCATATTTCAAATATTTTTCTTGTGGAGACTTTTGGGCCATTACATCAAGCTTGAAAACATGATTTTGATTCAATCTATGTGCTTTTAAAATCATGAAACATAAAAGCCTAAAATGATTTGAAAGATTTAAAACATAGGCTAGCTTGATTCATAAAACTTCTTTTTCAAATTAAATGCATCCAAGATTAAAAACAAAACATGCATAAATCAATAGTTCTACAAGTCTAAAAAAACAATGCATGTGTAAATCAAGATTTCAACATTTTCTAAATCAATGCATGTATGAAAATCCAAATGATGATTAAAATGATAATGCATCTATCAAATTGCAATATACAAAATCCCTAACAATCTCCCCCTTTGCTATTTGATGGCAAACCTTATTCAACACTGATTTTCACACGAAGTCTTCAGCTCTCCCTAGGTTGGACAAGACTTGAAATCTTCTTTGGATGCTTCTTCATTTAGCTTGGGCTCTGGGTCTTTTTCTTCATTCTCCTTGATGCTTGGAGCTTGATCATTCTTCAAGCTTTCTTTTCATCTCTCTTTCATTGGCCAAGCATCTTCTTTTAGCTCACAAGCTTTCTCTTCTTTCACTCTCCCCCTTTGACCATGCACTCTCTCCCTTTTGGCAAGATATGCATTCTCTCCCCATTTAGACAACTTGAACACTCTCTCTCCCTTTGACATTAAATTGCAAAGGATCCTACACACATGAAACAAGGAAAATACCTTTGAGTAGCACCTGTTAACAAAAGAGTTCGAAAATGAAATACATAACAGGTTTTCATGTATGAATAGCAATCTAAAAGGGTAGAGAGCCAATACAAGGGTGAATTTGATCAAAACTAATACTTCTTATGAAGGTTTACACTCCCCCTTAATCCATTCTCTCCTTTTGTCAAACTTTTGACAAATATTTAACTATTTGGAGCAAGAAGAAGATGGTTTAACCAATTGAGGGTTAACTTCAAGAGAAGGATTAGATACAAGTTTAACTATTGAGCTCAATATGATCAAATTACCATTATAAAGATACCAATTGACGGGTAAGCTATAGGATAATTAAAGAGCAAGGTCAAAAGGATAATCTATCATGGATATCAATTGAAATATATATAAAACAAATATACCAATTGAGATTGAAGGATATGACTATTAACTCAATAACTCTAAAATGGAGTTAAGGAATATACCTATTAGGGTTCATCAAATTAGAGCTATCCATGATGTTATGGGGATTACTAAACATAGCATCAATCAATATAACTTATGAAAATCATATGCTATAAAAGTTTTGAAAACATTTCATTCAATCATAAAATATGACTATAAAGAGCAAGATGAGTGAAATGAAATTCAAACATAGAAATTATGATGCTAATAGAATATGACATAAGGCAAAATCAAGCATCATAAATGAATATTCATCACTTTTAAAGATATAACTAATGAGCATAGTGATGAACATGAGAAATTGCATAAAAAGATATAACTTAAAAGAATATGCAATTTTCAAAGTGTCAAAATCATATGGATTCAACATCTAAGAAATCCATCAAACAATAGATATAACTATGAAATACAAGAAATGAATTTCAAAGAGGTTCATATGATTAAGCACACTATTATGAAGTTGAGACATGTATAAAGAATGATACCAATAAGAAAACTATACATGAATCAACAACATAACCATCCAAAAAAAATAATAATAACTAGAAAGCACAAAGGATGGATTTAAGAGTCCTAGAATGGTGTCTACAAATAAAACTAAAATTAAGCACAACCAAACAAGGAATTTTATAGACATTTGCATATAACAAGAGTGTAACTAAATGGGCAAACATGCAAATTGTCTATCACAACATTCATTTCCATTTAAGTTGATATAACCAATTGCATAAGGAAATGAGAACATGGAACATGCTTTGATGATTTTAACTAATAATGATTTAGAGCATTTCCATTCATACAATCTTCAAATCATTTCAATAAACAAAATCCAACAATGAGCATAAAAAGAATGATTTTGAAGATAATCAATTTTCAACTTGCATTTAATAATATATAACTTATTTGAAACACATGCAAGTTGACTTTATAAAACAATAATTTTCCATTAGAAAGTATAACTTAGAAAAACATGAAAAATCCTAAATGTTTCAAATCATTTGTTTTTCAAAACAAATAAGACATTCAAACAAATGATTTTGCAATATCAATTGATTATGAAAGATCTAGCTATGAAAGGTTTTGAAATCATAATCAATTGATTATGTAGAAATGAAATACAGGATATAACTATATGAGAGTAAGAAGCAAATCTATCATGAGGAAAACATAATCAAATGATTTTGAAAACTATGTTATGTAACTAGAGAAGTACATGAAAACAAAATCAATTGATCACGAATAAACATTGCATTTAAAGAAGTGTAACTAATGAAAGAACATAAATGCAAATGATCATGACCAACAATATGATTTAACTATAAAGGATAGGTTGGTCAATGAGGTTCAAGGCCTTAAGGTTTGACTAAGTATATAACTTTAGGAATCCACCTAAGGTCTTGAGAGGGTTGATCTTTGAGGTCTATTTTAAAAGTCTCACCAACTATAGGAGATTTGACTTGATAAATTTTCAATTTAGACTTATCACCATTATGTTTAGATTTAACTAAATTTAGCTTAGGTTGGTGAATAGTCTTTTGAGATTGGTGAGTTTGTTTCTTAGGGGATTGAATTCTTTTCTTCGTATTTTCTCCCTTTAATTGACTTTTGAATTTTATATTTAACTTTGCAACTTTATTCAAAAGTTCTTTCATATGATGACTTAAGGGAGATAGATTGAGAAGCTTTTTGTTAATAGATTCTTTTATAATTAGTTTAACTTGTTTAACCTTTTTAGAATCTATCTTAGGAGACTCCTTTTTAATTGATTTAGCTTGTTTGATTTTCTTGGAGTCTTCTTTGATATTTAGTGTCTTACCCTTCATAGAGTTTGATTTTACTTTCTTGGCTTCAAAGATGGGTTTAGACACATGGCTTCTTCTTAGTTTGCACTCAAACCTAAAATGCCCTTCAATGCCACAATAATTACATTTATACATGGGCAAGGAAGTATGAGTGCTAGAGAATGAGGACTCACCTTTCACAAAAGTGTTAGTGAACTTAGGGTCATGTGAAATATTCTTATTATAACCAAGACCCGTCCTATCTCTTTGTGATTTACCCAATTTAAATAACTTTTCAAATTTTTCTTCACTTTTGGTAAATTTGCACTCATACTTTTGTTTGTAGCTTTCAAGTTGAGTGACTTGGTTTTTAATGGTTAAATTTTTATTTTTAACTTTTGTTAGTTCATTTTCAATTCCCTTAAATATATGCTTAGTTCTTCATGGGCAAGTTTTAAATCAAATTTAAGTTCATTAATAACATTAGATCCAAGTTCTAAAGTTTTTATCTTATTTGGAGCATTAGATAATTTTTCCTTAAAATTAGTCAACTTGGATTCTAGGTTGTTAATGTTTTTGTCTTGCCTTTGTAATTGATTTCTTAGTTTTGAATTTTCCTTATTAAGATCATCACATCCTATCTTTAATTCATTTAGTTCATCTTGAACATTAGATAAGTTATGTAAAGAGATCATGAACTTAGATTCTACACAATTTATTAATTCTTCTTTCTCTCTAAGTTCATCTTTTGAAGAAACTAATTCTTTGTTTAATCTTTTAGATTCTTCTCTTAATTTTTTATTTTTCTTATCAAGCTCTATGGACAATGTATATAATTCCTCATAGGCTTGTTGAAGGTCATCTTCATTTTCATCATTTTCTTCCTCTTTTAATTCAAATTGAGATTCATTAATTTCAAGGTTTGAATCTCCAAATGTGAGAAGGAGGGGTCTAGAAGAATCTACACATTCTAACATAGTGGAATCCATTCCAATGGTTTTCATGAAAATACAACACTAGGGTTTTGACTCTAGGTTTTTACACCTAATCAAGAGTTCCAAAAACACTTGATCCTAATAAAGAGCACGAGGCTCTGATACCAATTGAAAGTCCGGGATCCAAACCATAGAGGGGGGGTGAATAGGGTGAGCTTCTAATTAGTGACCGATTTTAATTTCTTAACAATCAACTAGTCACATGTGATGATTAACATACAATATGCGGATGCTTAAACAAAACAATCACCACAAAGCAAACACCACTACACAAGGATTTATAGTGGTTCGGCCTCAATGCCTACATCCACTACCGGCCTGTGATCCAACACCCTACCGGATTTCCACTATTTATGCTTTTCAAAAGGCTAAGCAATAACCTTTACACTATGTTTTCCAAGGCTAAGCAATAACCTAACAATGTTATTTTTCTAGGCTAAACAACAACCTATCAATGTGCTTTTCTAGGCTAAGCAATAACCTTTACAAGAGATGATTTCTCAAATAAGTGTCTACACAAAAACTTTAAGAGATTACAATTTAAGCTCAATTTAATTGCCTCTAAAATAGGCGAATAAGAAAGTTAAATTCAACTCACACAACATTCTATGAAATGCTAAGATGAATGCTCATGAAGTGTGTGTGTGAAAATTTCAATCAAGTTTAAAATGAAGGCACAAATAATGTATGATTAATGCATTTTAAAGTTTAAAGCACACAAAGATTTGATTGAAGTGAAATGCAAATCACATGTATAAATACTAACTTGTTAGTGATATGAAAATCAAAGGCTCACAAGTTGTATGAAACTAATTAACACTAAACATGTGATGCATGTGCAATGTTGTTTTCAAAAACAAAAGTTTAACTGAGGTTCAAATGAATGAAAACAACAATATAACTCAACCAAGTAGATGAAACATGTTATAAAAGAAATCAAAGGATTTGACAAAACATGTTTTATAAAGTTTTAAAACAAACTTGGTTTGAAATCAAGAGTGAAGAATCCAATCCAACTTAAATCAAAGATTAAGAGAAGTGATGGATTCAACACATCATAGTTAACATGCTAAAATTAATTTACCAATAATTTAAACAAGGCATGAAACATATGATAATGAAAAGTAAAACTTACTTAGAGATTTAACTTCATTAATCTAAGCTTTAGCTTTCCATTAGACTCCTTGATCTCTCTTAGTTCATCCCCTTTCTTGTCTCCAAATACCTCAAGGAAGACAAAAATGTTCAACACTTTTCTCATGGGAATGAACCTCATTTTATACTAAAAAATCTGACCGTTTGAAAAAGTAGCCCAACGGCTCTTTTCTCGGTCGACCCGCAGTGTGCACGATTGACCGGGTCCATGGGCTCGGTCGACCGAGCACACTACAGGTCGACCTGGGTCCAGGGACCAAATTCCCCAAAAAAGCATATTTCAAAGATTTTTCTTGTGGAGACTTTTGGGCCATTACATCAAGCTTAGAAACATGATTTTAATTCAATCTAAGTGCTTTTAAAATCATGAAACATAAAAGCCTAAAATGATTTGAAAGATTTAAAACATAGGCTAGCTTGATTCATAAAACTTATTTTTCAAATTAAATGTATCCAAGATTAAAAACAAAACATGCATAAATCAATAGTTCTACAAGTCTAAAAAAACAATGCATGTGTAAATCAAGATTTCAACATTTTCTAAATCAATGCATGTGTGAAAATTCAAATGATGATTAAAATGATAATGCATCCATCAAATTGCAATATACAAAATCCCTAACAGCTATGAGGGAGATGAGGGGTCTCATTGACAGTACTAGGAGAGAGCTGCTGGGGATGGTTCTGGAGACAAAGGGAAGTCTGTTTCCAAGAGAATGCAAGGATTTGTTTTGGATGATGAGCAAAATAATACACCTCTTTTATATGAGAAATGATGGGTATACTTCCCCCAAGGAAATGGTTAGTGCTGTGAATGCAGTCATCCATGAACCACTCAACGCTCCCTATATTGACTATTGATGTAAACAGATAAAGTACGTATCAAATGTAGCATGGGTTCTGGTTTGGGGTCTATGAAAGGTGTAGATTTTTAATCGAGAGAGCTTATCTAATAACTCACTAGGGTAGTAAATCTTCATGCTTTATGTGTACTCAAGTGTGTCACTTTTTCAGTAATGGAGTAATTGTTGTATCTGAAAGAATCCCATCATCCAAAGCTGTTGTGTTTTTTTTATTTTTTTTTATTTTTTATAGTATTCCTATTGTTTTAACAATGTGATCATTGTTTGAGACCCAGCGAGCCTGTCCAATTTCACCCCTCAATAAAAACCTGATAGACTATAAACTGCCTTCAAGCCACAGATGAATGCTTTGTAGATATGTGTAGGGATATAATTGGGCTTTGTAGATATTTATAATAATATAATTGGGGGTTTGTAATTTATGTGTACTAGGGAAAGCTGGTTGTGATTAGCAAAATACTTTAAATGATTAATGGTGACCATTAATTCAATGTCATTTTTTCGAGGCATTTGGCCGGAGGTCCCTCAACTTTAGCTTTTATTGCCAATGGTCCACATTTTTTTTTTCCAAAGAGGCAAAGGTTCTTTTTTCAAGTTTTAAACAGTAAAAAGTCCAGAATGCCCGTTTTAATACACTCTGTGCGGTATACAAAAAAGGAAAACTGATTTGGTTAAAGAGTTTCATTTGGAGAAAAAAAAAAAAAAAAAACGGGAGGGGGGGGTGCGCTAACCTATCAATTTTGTGAAGATGATTTGACTGCGCAAATCAAATATTAAGACAGATAAGAGAAAGAAAAGGGGGAAAACTGATTCAAAGAAGAGAAATCATCCAGAAAATCAGCACGTGGGGTTGGGGCAAAACTCAGATAAATTTATTTGAGAAGTAGAAATCATTAAGAAAATCTGCTCGTGTGACTGGACAAAACTCAAATAAGTTTGTTCAAAGCTCAGATAAATGTTTGAGTTTGAAACAATTTTTTTTTTTTGAAAAATATTATGATAAATTTATATATCTTTTTGAAGAAACTTACAATACAACAAAAGGAAGGAGATATAGTAGCCACGTGAGGAAGAAAACTACAGAAGATCACAGAAACTTACGTACACGATTAGAATGAACCCATTAAAAAGTAGTCAATACTGATCTTATGTAGGGCAAAGATCGGTTCAATGCTTTTGATATATCTTGGTGCAATTCTTCTCTGTCTTGTGGGCAACTATCACAAAAACTCCCGCGCACAGAAACTCCTTAATGATGAGGTGGGGCACAGATCAATTGGAAAAAAATAGACTGATGATCAGATCTTGGGCCTCTCCACCAAGATGTGTATGATATGAATGGCATGGTTATCTGATGATTGCAAAGAAAACCCACGAAAGCTTTTGCAAGTAGTGCCTTCGCAGCGAATCGTACATTGGTGTAGGAGGCCTGGAATCATTCCCTCTCATTTGAATTTCGAAACTTCCAATTTGAATTTCGAAACTTGATTTAAATCTAGGAAGTAAAATCCATTACACAACTTGATCCGTTTACAAGGGGCAAATCAGTCATTAAATATCATGTTAAGGAGCTTAAAACTAGGGATTAAATTCATAACATAAATTCAGACGGTTAGAAAGGGAAATCAGTCTTGCAAATATATGATTTAGTATACTTAAGGACCTCCGCCTATAAGTCTAGGCACATGGACTAGAGGCTTTAATTGAAAATCATGTGGAGGCCTTAAATGACAGTATTAAAGGACCTTTGGCTAATTTTCTCCATTTTTTCCCATATTAAGTCTTCAACTTTACTAGGTATTAGAGTGAAGTCCAATGGTCAGTACACACCCTAATCTATAAGATACCTGCCTTGTCTGATGTGTGGTGGATTTGTAGGTTGTAATAATGATTTTAATGATTCTTTAAGAGTCATTTGAAGGTTTCTCTTTACTGATCTTCTCTGTAAGTAAGGAAATATTTAGATTTCATGTTTGATGCTTGATGAACCAAAGGGTTTTCTTTTTCCTCTCCTTTTGAGTTCTATTGGTAGGTATTGAAGCTTCATACATTTATCTTCTAGACAAAATGTTCAGGAAGTTTGGAAACGGGTAGGGTTTTAACTTGACTCCCCTATATAATAAATAGCTAATTTGGCCTTTTGGGTTTGTGCCCCTGAACCCCCTTCCCCTTGGGTCCTCTCAATATGTTTGGGTTCACAAACATTCATATCACTTTTCAAATGACCGGTACCGCCATTTGAACCGGCAGTATAAATAGGGAGCCACTATATGCACCTCCCTTGTTACTTCTTGCACATCCATTCATGGGACCCCTCATGGACATTCCCAAAATACCCCTTTCCCTCTCCCTGCAACAACTCTCCAGGCTCCCACCTCCGCCCACCCACCCTCTCCCTGTCTCTCTCTCCCTTTCCTTCTCCATGCTCACCTGCCAACTCCGCTTGACCCCCACCTCTGCCATCTCTCCCTCTCCCTCTCCCTCCCTTTCCTTCTCCCTCTCCCATTTTCTCTCCTTCTCCTTCTCCTTCTCCCAATTGTCGTCCCTCTCTCGTTCGGCCGGTGAGTAGGGAGAAGGAGAAGGAGAGGGAGAGAGACAGGGAGAGGGAGGGCGGCGGTGGTGGGAGCCAGGAGAGTTATCGCAGGGAGAGGGAGAGAGAGGAGAAGGGTATTTTGGGAATGTCCTGGAGGGGTCTCATGAATGGATGTGCAAGGAGTAATGAGGGAGGTGCATATAGTCGCTCCCTATAAATATTACCACAATATTTACATTTTGCCTTATCAATCTCTTTTCCATTTTTATCTTTAACCTTAAATATCATATGCTTCCAAACTTTGGAAGTTCTGAATCTCTTAGTTGTTCTACGGACACTAGTAGCTTCTATTTGGACTTCTTCCTCTACTTCTTCCTCTTCTACTTCGACATTATATTCTCCTTTCCCTAAATTAACAGAAGAAAACTCTTGGGAAAGATTTCATCAAGATCGTCTATTCATATTCAATAAATTAAATATAAAAAAAAGATATACAATAATATTAATAGAGGCTTTTGTGATTTACATAATATAATGAAGGGGAGAAGATGAGAGTTTATATAATATATTATAGACTATGTAGAATTTAAATGAAATAAAAATCTAAAAATTTTTGAAGGCCCTTATTCTTGTCTCTCAATGACTTAACCTTTGGCCCCCAAAAAACATTTTAGAAATATGATTAGAGAGATTTAGATGCTTTGAGAGAGTTAGAGAGTTTCGAGACCATGAGAGAGTTGGATGAGTATTGAGTTTGGTGAGAAATGAGAATGGGGGGCCCTCATTTATTGAATTTTAAAAATCAAAATGACATCCAATGCCCCCAATAGAGATGTCAATCGCTTCGTGCTGTGTCGTGGGGCATGAACATGCCGGCACGACTAGCCGAAATGCTTGGCCCAGCACGGCCTGGACCTTGGCCATGCCATTCGTACTGTGTTATTTCGTGCCATGGGTTTTCATGATTTCCTAGGGTGTAGGGCCGTGTAGGCTGAAAAAAATTAAGAGATACACACAAAGAAGAGAATAATACACAAATTTAAGTGGTTCGTTCAAACTCGACCTAAAAGTAAAAAAATAAATATTCCATGCCGTACTCTGCCACCTGGCGGGCCTACGGGCCTAAGAACTCATCCTAGCATGGCCCATGCTAGGCAGGTTGTGCCGTGTCGTTCCACGGGCCGTTGACTGTCGTGCATGGCACGGCCCATTTGGCATTTATAGCCCCCAATATGACCATTTTATGGTTGTTGGGAGGGTAAAAGGTTGAAAACACCAATATACCACTTTATTTTTATTCATTTTTACCATTTTAGGGGTAAACGGTCAAAATGCATCGCCTGTCGTGCCATGCCGTATCATGCCGTAATCATGTCGTCCACAATCGTGCCTACGGGCCTAGGCATCAAGCCCCGTGCTTGTAGGCCGTGTCGTGCTATGCCTAGAGGTATAAATCTGGGCGAGCGGCCCAAGCCCGACACGGAAAAACCGTGCCTGGGCCACTGACTTGGTCAACGGGCCAACAGTCCTCCGTTGGGCCAACGCCCCAAGCCCGTAGGTAACACAAAGCACGACCCAGGCTTGGCCCGCCCAGGGCCCAACAGTTTGATTTTTGAAACCCCTGCTCTAAAGAAATGGTTATATGAGTTTTCTGACGTCCCAAACCAGGCAAGTTATGCCATGTCGTTCCACGGGCCGTTGACTGTCGTGCATGGCACGACCCATTTGGCATTTATAGCCCCCAATATGACCATTTTATGGTTGTTGGGAGGGTAAAAGGTTGAAAACACTAATATACCACTTTATTTTTATTTTTTTTACCATTTTAGGGGTAAACGGTCAAAATGCATCGCCTGTCGTGCCATGCCGTATCATGCCGCAATCATGTCGTGCCACAATCGTGCCTACGGGCCTAGGCATCAAGCCCCGTGCTTGTAGGCCGTGCCGTGCTATGCCTAGAGGTGTAAATCTGGGCGGGCGGCACAAGCCCGACATGGAAAAACCGTGCCTGGGCCACTGACTTGGTCAACGGGCCAACAGTCCTCCGCTGGGCCAACGCCCTAAGCCCGCAGGTAGCACGAGGCACGACCCAGGCTTGGCCCGCCCAGGGCCCAACAGTCTGATTTTTGAAACCCCTGCTCTAAAGAAATGGTTATATGAGTTTTTTGACGTCCCAAAACCCCCGCCCCCACCCCCCCCCCCCCCGCCCCCCCCCAACAGCTATAAACGGTCAAATGGGGGTCAAATGGGGGCAGGTATTAGTGTCTTTTGATCTTTTTTTCCATTATACCCCCCAACTGTCATAAACTTTACACTCATCGACTCTCTCATTTTTCACACTCCCTCTAAGGTTCTAAGCTCTCTTAAGTCTCTTTCTAAAGTCTAAGTTCTTTAAAAAGTTCTATAAGAAGTGAAGAGTGAGAGTGACTTCTCTAAAGTGAAGGAGATCTCTAAGAAGGACTTCTCCATCAGCTCTCCCTCTCTCATAAAGGTATTTATTATTTTTAATTTTTAATTTTATTTAGTAATAATATACATAGTAATATTATATATTAAGTCTCATCTTCTCCCCTCTCTTATATAAATTATCACAACAAACACATTATACATAATTATTTATTTAATTTTGTTTTTAAAATCTATTTTTTTAGAGAAATGGCTGGACCATCAGAACCTTTCAATCTTGACTTCTCTCTAAGGAAGATCCTGGATTTATTCATTTAGATCAAGATTAGGGGATAGAAGTAGATAGTCATAATCCCCAAGATCTGGAACCCACTGGTAGTGAAGGGCATGCAAGCTCAGTATCTATAACTAAAAAGAAGAGAAAAGTGAGAGTGACTTCTCGTATATGGGAGCATGACGAAAAGGCACAATGTAAATATTGAAAAGAGCTCTTCAGTGCCAAATCAGCAAGTGGCACTGGCCACCTTCGTAGACACATGAGAATGTGCGTGCCCAGACACACGAATACCGCTGGCGCTAGGGCAGGGAATGGGACCATTCAAACACAACTTTCTTAAACAAATTAAACTGGTGGTTTAGGAGTTTTTAACAATGACTCTAATAATGCTAGATATCAACTTGTAAGGTTTATAATAGTTCGCCAATTACCATTTATACTTGTTGAAGACCGACACTTTGAAAGATTTTTCAGGAAAGCCTTTGCTCCTTCATGGCAGAAAATATCTAGAGTTATTGCTAAAAATGATGCAGTAAAGACTTTTTTGAAAGAAAACGAGAGTTTAAAATATATTTTTCAAAACATACCTAGAAAAGTGGATTTAACTTCAGATTTATGGACCTCTAAATAAAATGTGGGGTACATTGCAATCACATTACATTATAATATTGATAGTGATTGGGTGATGCAGAAAAGAATGATTTCATTTTCTTTACTAGAGTTCTTACACACTGGTGCTAGAATAGGGTCCACCATCCTTGAATAACTTAGAGAATATAATATTGAAAATAAAATAATTGCTATAACTTTAGATTTTGCAAGCTCTAACAATGTCGCAGCAGATTTACTAAAACTTGCGCTTCAACTTGATTTAAATGGAGCTTTCTTTCACAAGACACGTGCATGCCACATCATAAATCTTATCGTATAAGTAGGGGTAAAATCTATTAAAGATGATTTAGATATAATTAAATGGATTGTAGGTTTCATTTTTTGTTCTTCCTCGCGAAAACAATAGTCGAATAAGTTTGGGTCTAAGACCTAAGAAAATATCACAAGATATAAAGCATAGATGAAATTTTACCTATAAAATGTTAAAACAAGCATATGCGTAATATAAAATGGCACTAAATCAATATTGTCAACTTTATTTAGCACATGAAAATATTTATATAAGTGATGATAAATGGACCCTTCATAAGGTAATACGAGATTTTTTGGAAGTTTTTCATGATGTAACCTTGTTTTTTACCGGGGTATATTATCCCACATCAACTCAAGCTTTAACCCATTTTAATGAAATAATTCTTACTTTTGAAAGTATAGAGATTTTCAGCTTTTTCAACTTATGTGTGTACAAATGGAGGCAAAGTTTTCACAATATTGGATAATAGCTCATTTAACATTTTGTATAGCTGCTGCATTAGAGCCTAGATTGAAATTAAGAGGTGTAGAAACCCTTTTTGAAGAAATAAACTCTTAACATGAATACAACTAATATAAATAACATGTCTACACTTAGAACACAATTAGAAACACTTTATTTGGATTATGCACCCGATTGGGTAGATCCGTAACACCCACTGTCCCAATAGGCCCTCCCCAAGTACATAAAGGGAAAAGAAGGCCATTTGGGGTATTATAAGAAAATCTCATGGAAGTAACTCCTCTTCATCCAGATGATCCTCTTACTAGCTTAATGAATTAGCATTGTACCTGGGGAACGGTCCTGTTCCAATCCCGGATGATGACGAAGATACTTTTGATCTTTTGGCATGGTGGAAATCATTTGAAACTAAGTTTCTTGTGCTTTCCGCCATTGCCCGTGATTTACTAACAATTTCAGCGTCTATAGTTGCATCAAAGCATGCATTTAGTACAAGTGGGAGCCTTATTAAGCCCGAGAGGATATGCTATCAGAGGAAACCGTGGCAATATGCATATGCTTATGGGATTGGTATCAAGCAGAGGATAGAACACAACACCTCTTGGATGATTTTGAGATAGAAGACGAGATATTGGTGTTACATATATGATATCAT
This sequence comes from Camphora micrantha, assembly GCA_003546025.1. Lineage (NCBI taxonomy): Eukaryota > Viridiplantae > Streptophyta > Magnoliopsida > Laurales > Lauraceae > Camphora > Camphora micrantha. The sequence continues at coordinate 14,998,043 of QPKB01000007.1, forward strand.
AGTGTAATTTATTTTTTAGAATGTATAATAGGTTTTCAAAGTTGTAATTTATCTTTTAGAATATATCATAGATTTTCAAAGTTGTGATTTTTTATTTTTTCATTTATCATAAGGTTTGAATTTCATTATATATTGATCCAAGTTCAAACTTGTAATTTTTTTGAACTTTTGTAACTTAAATTTCAAGGAAATATAATATATTTGATATATTTTTTTAAAACATCATTAGTGTTATTCTACTTATTTATTTCTCATAATTTTTTTATTTTAATGAAATTGGTCCAAGAGTTTAAGTCCAAGTTTGTGTCCGTCCAAGTCCAACTTAAAAAAAAAAAAAAAAAAAAAAAAGGCGGGAGAAGAGCTATGGGCTTCCCACGGGCCAAGCACGGCTCGGCACTACACGACCAGGGCCGTGTTGGGTTGACCCCAAAAGAGTGGGCATGGCCCGTATACTTTTCATGGGCCGTTCCGGACTAGCCTCGGCACAACTGAGCCCAGTCATGAGTGCTGGCACGGCCCAGATTTACATGCCTAGCCTGTACATCTTAAATCGGGTTCCTACAAAGGAAGTTCCAAAAACTCCTTTTGAGTTATGGACTAATAGGAAACCTAGTTTAAATCATTTCCGAGTATGGGGATGTCCATCTGAAGTAAGAGTCTTCAACCCGCATGAACGAAAATTGGACCCTAAAACAATTAGCGTATATTTTATTAGATATCCGGATAGGTCCAAAGGGTATAGATTTTACTGTCCTAACCACACAACTAGGATCATTGAATCGGGAAATGCCAAATTTTTAGAGGATCATTTGAATAGTGGGAGTGGTCAAAACAGAAAATTTCTTGGCTACCATCAATTTGCAAGAGAGAAAAGTAAAGGGTTCAAGGAAGTTGTAAATCCCTCCTCCCAGCCATGGAATCAGGTATGACCTTAATTTACATTAAGTGTTATTTGTTTGTGCATACATTAGACTACCGATTGCGGCGGCATATGGAAATTTATTCATTTCTATTCTTTCGATCTCATTTCTTGGACACTGAGCCTTATAAAACTTATCACCTTTGATCATAGGTGTATTCTGAGCTTTACATTCTTACATACGAAATCTTTTCAGAACAGTTTTGATATAGGCTTCCTGTGATAACCCAAGTAATCCTCGAGATCTATCACGATAAATCTCGATTCCTATTACGAAGGTTGCTTCACCCATATCTTTCATATCAAAATTGTCCCTTAGATACTCCTTGGTTTCATGAATTATACCAAGGTCATTGCTAGCCAGTAAAATATCGTCAACATACAATACCAAGATAATAAACTTGCTCCCACTAATCTTGAGATAGATACAATGATCAACCACATTTTCGGTGAATCCGAATGCTGTAATAACACAGTTGAATTTAATGTACCATTGTCGGGAAGCTTGTTTAAGGTCATAAATCGACTTCTTTAATTTACAGACTAATTTCTTTTCACTCTGTTTTATAAATCCTTCAGGTTGTTCCATGTACACCTCTTCTTCTAGATTTCCATTTAAGAATGATGTTTTGGACCATCCATTTCTGGCTAACCTGATCCACTCTGATTTTTGATTAATGACATCCACAAATTATTATTTGCCGATGAATGACTGACGTTAACGGTTCTGATCTGATCAATTAAATAGTGTCTAAGATTAATTTGACACTTAATTAATTTACACCCCCTTGATTTGATCAAATCAGGGACCTATTCATATCACCGGTATTTAATTTACACTTAGATATATCTTGTTACATTTTACATGAACTACAGATATAACTAAAATGATCAAATCAATAGGTCACACTGAAGCTTCAGTCAGTACTAGTATGTACAGAAATTTAGTTGATGGGTCATTTTTCTGAGCTTTAATTGGGTTAGATGAGACCTCTTTTGTGCCAATTGATTGTACAAATAGGTACTATCTAACAGATGGGTCAATCTGAAAAATTTTACCCAAAACTGAAAACAGGCTTAGTGGGCCCTTAACGGGTCAAGCCTAAACCACAATTGGCCCATAAACTAGCCAAGACCAGAACCTGACCCAGCCCAGAAAATTCATGAATGGCATGTCAGGTCAGGTCAGGCCGAACCATAACCTGACCCGGCCCATCCAGCTGGGTAGCTAGGCTGGGCTAGGAAGGTCGGGTTGTCCCGACCCGCCAAGCCTGGCCCAGCCACCAAAAAAGAGTAACTTGCATAACCCATTACCTTAGTGCTCTTTATGCGCAGGATATCATACAACCTTTATTTTTTTTATTTTTTTTTTATCACTACTCTCACATACTTTCATGTTATTATCAAACTACTGCCATGCCCAAAAATTGATAATATTAACAAAAAAATATCTCTAATGTAATTCTTAAAATAAAAATTTAATGACAGAAAATAAATCTTTTCGTCCCATCTCTTTCAGATTGGGTTGGGCACTATAATCCTCATTTCTGAGGCTATTATTATTCAATAAATTGAATGTCCTTTATCAAATACCCAAAATCTCTTTACTCTGAGTATTTGGGTTTAATTCCCGGAGAAACCAGGAAGCCCCAAAAATAAATAAATAAAAAATACATAAAATGTAAGCGATTATTTGTTATACCCAAAACCGGCTCTGATACCAAATGTTAGAGATTTTCTATGATGCCAAATCTCATTGGATACAAACAAATAACACTTAATGTAAATTAAGTTCATACCTGATTCCATGGCTGGGAGGAGGGATTTACAACTTCCTTGAACCCTTTACTTTTCTCAGAGTGGATCAGGTTGGCCAAAAATGGATGGTCCAAAACATATTTTGATCATATTTGACTCATACATAGTTAGGATTGCGTTGTGTTTTCTTCTATGGATTCGTATTGATTGGATCTTTAATCTAAACAGTTTGAATCCATTATAAGCACTACTAGAGAATAGACCATTGGCGCATGAGAAAGCGGGCGACCGCCAGTGGCGGTCGCAAAAAGTGGCTTTAGCGACCGCCAGTGGCCGTCGCTAAAAACTTTATGGCGGTCGCTAAAGCTCTCCTCTAATACCACCTGAGCCCTCCGTTTTTTTCCTCCTTCCCACTCCTTTTTTCCTTCTCCCGCGCCCAATCCCAGCCCCTCCCGCGCCAAACGCTGCTCTCCCGCGACACCTGCCACGCCACCGCCGGTGCCGCCGCCGGTTCTCCGTCTGATTCCGTCTCCGTCTCCGTCTCCGTCTCCGTTTCCCTCTTCTTTTTTCCCCTCTCCCGCCTCCAAAATTCCGGTCATTTCCTCTCATTCTCGCTCTCTCTGCTTGTCTCACCCTACGCTCTCGCTCTCTCTGCTCTTCTCTCACTCTCGCTCTCTCTGCTCTTCTCTCACTCTCGCGCTCTCTCTCTGTCGCGCGCTCTCTCTCGCTCTCTCGCTCGATCTCTCTGCTTTCTCTCTCTCTCGCTCTCTCGATTTCTCTCTGTTCTCTCTCTCCGCTCTCTCGATTTCTCTCTGTTCTCTCTCTCTCTCGCTCTGGATCTGGATCTGCTCTCTCTCTCTCTCTCTCTCTCTCTCTCTCTCGCTCTCTGGTTCTGCACACTCTCTCTCTCTCTCTCTCGCTCTCTCTCTCTCGCTCTCTCTCTCCCGCCGTCGCCCCCTTCTCTCCGGTATGCTCTCTCTCCTCTACTTCTCTATTTTTTTATTTTTTTTTTTAGTTTGGGCAAAAAAGAAAAAAAAAGTATGCCCCAGAGATTCCTCATCTCTATTCTTTCATTTTTCATTTTTTTTTTCTCCCTCCTCATCTCTCTGCACTCTCGCTCTGTCGATCACTCTCTGCAGCCATCTAAGGTATGAAAATTTGTGGAATTTTTTTTTTTTTTTGAAGATATCGTCTAATTTGATCATCATGAACATCTTTGCTTTTGATAATTTTGATTTGCAGTGGGTGAATATGAAATGCTTAGTATGGGTGGTTGATAATTTGATATGTCCTTCCATGACTTTGTATGCCTTTCTTTTTTTTGGTAGGAATGATAAAGTATTATCTTAAAATACTTCTTACTTGGTATTGGTAGAAGGAAGTTGAAACTTAATTGTATTAGAATTTAGAACTGGCTCACCTGTAAATTGTAAAGATTGCTCGGACTTGTAACTTTGTACAAGTGGGCCTCACAGTTAAATTATGCTAACCTCCTGTAAATTTGGACTGCATTCCTATAGAGAGACACCAAGCCCAAACAAGTGAATGGAATCCAGATCAACTTAAATGGCCCAGATGATTATTATAAGGGCGGGCCCAAGTGCATCCATGTGGGGACAGTTGCATCCAATGAATCTCGATCTGCTTCTAAATTCATAATGAAAATTTTGATTTACCTTCGAAAACTCGCATAAAAATCCGGCATTTGCCCTCAAGACTCATGTCTTGCTCTCACCATGCCACACGGTGACCAATTCTGGCGTTATAGGTTTAAGTGGTCTTGCTTGACCACTAGACCAACTCAGTCGGAAAAAAAAAAAAAAACCTCTCATCTATTTTTCATTATAGGTTAGACTAAATGTGTGCATAACTTCAACTCCGTTGGATGATCCTAACCCCTTGATGCATGACCTTGAAGTTTAATGGTATTATAAGGCATCATTTTATTATAATTTTAAACAAATAATGAATAACAATTAGATGAGAGACAAAATTGGGCTTGTGTCAATTCATATAAGAGAAGGTTGTTGGATTGATCAGGGGGTAGTCCTACATCCTTAAAAAAAAAAAAAGGATCTCTCTCTCTCTCTCTCTCTCTCTCCACACCTTATCATTGGGGACCCATTGGCCCTCAAGAAATTCATTTTACTTTTGTGAGGTTTTATTTGGCAATAAGTTTAGATAATGATGCAGCCAAATATAGAACCAAATTCATGTGCAGGCCTAACCATTCCAGTCTGGATAAATTCACCTAGGCCAGGATCATTTACAAGTCTATAACCCCATGAGACCATGACATTTGTTTTCCTAAACGTCCTTTTCATGTTAGTTATGATTTAGTTGGGTTTTCCTTTTTTTGTGATTATTAAGCCATATTGTCCATGTTAACAATTTTGTACTTAGTTTTGAAGCCAACGACAAAGTAATAAAAGGAATGAAGTTGTCATTTGCCAAAACTCCCAGAAGAGCCTCATCTTCCTTTCCTCCATTGAATGATTCTCCAAGGGAAATCAAGCAAATGACTTTTTTTTTTTTTTTTTTAATATTGTTGATTTACTATACCATTTCTTGATATTAGATGAAAACTGGGATCATCAATCATAAGGTTGAAAATGAGAAACCACCAAGGCTACAGTCCAGATTCCAAGGTTTGACCAGCCCAATAGATGAATCTGTCTACCAAAGTGTGGTTGACATGTAAATGGAAACGTGGGCCTACATGCCTATTAGTATGACCTGCCACACATTTAAATTAGTAGTAACAGACTTACATTGGGATATGGTTGTCTAGACAAGAATATTTGACACTCTGGACTAGCTTATTTTTTTAATCTCTGCAACACCACCAATGTATTAAGTAGGGACTTCATGTCAAAGGGTGTGGGGTTAACCTCTCAAGGTAGTGTGCATGGGCCTAACCCAAACTTGACCAATTTATTAATTAGGTTTGGAGTGTGATCTAGAACCCTGAAATCTGTGTCTGGTCGGTTCCTCAGGATGAAGTGCGACAAATCGGGTTCGCTGGGTCAACAGTTCTGTAATTAAGGAGCATGGTGGATCCAACCCAAACCCAAACCACACCGGTTTGGGTTGAAAATGCCAACTTGGGTTGAGTTTAGAATGTAGCTAGGATAAGGTATTGCCACACCTCTAGGCAGTATCCAAATAATGGATTCTTATCCCCTCTTTGATTCATGATGTAACTTGGCCATGATACAATTCATTGCATGTGTAAAGGCATATATGTCTACTTTGTGTTGAACACCTAAACTATTAGGTTTAAACCATAAATGAGCTTTACGAAAGGAGTATTAAAGAAGAGAATAGTCATGGATGTAAGATAAAATTTTAATGGTACTATCATGTTTTTTTTTAATTATAGTTTACTAAGGTAATGGTTAAATATTGCTTTTTAGTCAAAGAGGAGATTATTTAACGATCCTTGTAATTCTTTACCTTTAACTTTTGCATTTTGGCCTTTCAGTAGAAGGAATGTATAGAAATTCAAAGTATCAATACCATTCAAACAATTATGAATGTTGATATATATTTGTTATAATTGATATTTTGAACATTATTGTTGTGTTATATATTGTGTTCTTCACTTATTGTTTTATTCATTTGCATGCATTAGTGAAACTTAGACCCGTTCGAGAATTGTGTACGACATTAGTTCAGTAATCCTTGACGCGACGGACATGGTCTTTGACTAGATTCGTTGCTCTTGTGATGTACATTCGAACTTTGTCGTATGCGATTCTTGAATTGTCCAGTTTGGACAGTTTGGGAATGCAATTATCCATCTTATAGTCAATAGCTCATGCAAGTCCGATGTTAGATAGAGTTTCGGTTGATGTCCCATTGTTCTCTGGGTACATACATGGGTACGACTGATGTTGTATCTGTGTCGTGTACTTGGAGAACCACGCGGACATGCTGCCGAAATTTTGTCTGACTAGGGGACGAAGCATTCGAGTTGTTGAGTGCAAGTTGGATCGTGCATTCTCGAATGGGATAGGACCAACCACCCTGTAGTAAGTAGTTTGCAGTTTATGGATAGGTGGCTTGCATGATGCATGGTACCTTGGGTTAATTGTACTTGCTCATTTTAGATTTCCACATAAACAGTTATCGAGATGGACAAGAGTTGGATTGATTTACCGAATAGGATGTCTAGGGAATACATGGAGGGGATTAACCAGTTCATGGAATTTACCAATGGGTTTGACAATGAGTTCATAAGTTGTCCATGTAGAAAATGTGCGAATCGGTATTATTACAGAAGAGAGTCTGTCCGAGAGCATCTGATTGTGAATGGATTCTTGAAGCAGTACAAGAATTGGATAAGACATGGAGAAGAGTATGTTTCCTGTCGCATAGAGAAAAGAGATGAAATTGAGGTTGATGATATGTCAGAGACGGATCCGATGATCGGGATGCTAAATGATATCGCGTGCGGGTTGGCACCTGAATACAGAAGCTGTGAGACTGAGGGGGCGGGTGGGAGTAATCCTCGCTCCGGTGCCGATGAAGAAGCCCTGAGATATTTTGAAATTCTAGACGATGCACAGACAGAATTGTATCCTGGATGCAATGACTTCAGTAAATTGTCCTTTATCGTGGAGCTGTTACATTTGAAGGTATTGAATCAGTGGTCTGACACGTCCTTCGATATGCTCCTCCAGTTGTTGCATCGAGTGCTCCCATCGGGCGCGAAACTTGCAGAGTCCTACTATCAGGCTCGCAAGTTAACTGAAAATTTAGGCTTCACATATGAGACTTTGGATGCATGTCCGAACAATTGCATGTTGTTTAGGAATGAGAATGCCCAGCTTGATAAGTGCATCGTGTGTCAGACTTCGAGATGGAAGGAAGACGGGGTTGGTCACAATCGTCAGAATAGTTCTACAAGTGTTATAAATCGTGGCAAACTTGTGGCAGCAAAGCACGTGAGATATTTCCCACTGAAGCCAAGGTTGAAGAGGCTTTTTATGTCATCAAATATTTCTAAACTGATGAGATGGCATGCCGAGAATAGCAGGGACGATGGTAAGTTAACCCATCCAGCAGATTCCCCAGCGTGGAAAGACTTGATCGAAGGAATCCAGACTTTGCCTTGGATTGTCGCAATGTGCGGCTTGGTTTGGCTGCAGATGGTTTTAGTCCATTCAGATCCATGACGGGCAAATCACAGCACGTGGCCAGTCGTTTTGGTACCTTATAATCTCCCGCCATGGATGTGTATGAAGCAGCCTTTTCTGATCCTATCCACACTTATTGATGGACCAAGAGGACCAGGGGACAAGATTGATGTATATATGCAACCTTTGATTGATGAATTGAAGGAATTATGGGCTGATGGTCTGATGACATTTGATGCCGAAGGCAATGAAATGTTTAAACTGCGCGCCGCATTATTGTGGACAATCAACGACTTCCCTGCGTACGCTAACTTGTCGGGTTGGAGCACAAAGGGAGAGTTTGCATGTCCTTGCTGCAATCAGGCGAAGAAGTCAACTTGGTTGAAGCACGGCAGAAAATGGGTATACACGGGTCATAGACGTTTTCTACCTCCATTGCATAGGTTCAGGAGGGACAAAGTGTCATTTGATGGCACTCGAGAATATGGTCCAGCACCTCGAACTATGACGGGAGTTGAATTGTTGTCACAGCTCGAGCAGGAGCAAATACGAACTGTGTATGATTTTCAAGATTTACTGGCCCTCCCGCTGCCTTCTATTCCTGGTGCAAATAGAAGACGAAGTCATAATTGGAAGAAAAAAGTATTTTCTACGATTTACCATACTGGAAGCATAACTTACTCAGGCACAACTTAGATGTTATGCACATCGAGAAGAACGTCTGTGATAATATACTGTGGACCATTCTCGGTGTTCAGGGGAAGTCGAAGGATGGTGTCAATGCACGTCGTGACTTGGAAGAAATGGGCTTGAGAAAACCATTGCACTTGCAGCCGAGAGAGTCAAATAAGGCATACATGCCTCCTGCGCAGTACGCGATGAGTAAAGATGAGAAAGATGTCTTCCTCTCTGTCCTGAAGGGTGTCAAGGTTCCTGACGGGTACTGTTCGAATATTGCTAAGCGCGTGAACATGAAAGAAAGAACATTACAGGGTTTGAAGAGTCATGACAATCATATCCTCATTCAACAGTTACTGCCTATCTCCATAAGGAATTGTTTGCCTAAGAATGTTGTAGCGCCGTTGATTGAATTTAGTAACTTCTTCAGACAACTGTGTTCTAGAGTTCACCGAATTGATGAGCTGAATGGTCTGCAAGGGAGGATTGCTGTGACGTTGTGTCATCTAGAAAAACTTTTTTCCACCTGCATTTTTTCGATGTCATGGTTCACTTGACAATACACTTAACTAGTGAAGCCCTGCTTGGTGGCCCCGTCCAATTCAGATGGATGTATCCAATTGAGAGGTACATGAATACTTTGAAGAGGTATGTTCGTAATAGAGCCCGTCCAGAGGCATCAATAGCTAAGGGGTATTTGATGGATGAGTGCACCAATTTCTGCGCAGCATATCTTAAAGATAATATTGAAACAAAGTTGACTAGGCCCTCGCGGATTAATGACGGTCCAGTTGGGCAGGGCACGCAGTTTGATCTCAACAATATTGAGTGGATTCAAGTTCATCGGTGGGTGTTGTTCAACACCCCAGCTGTTGTGGCTTTCACTCAGTAAGCTATCACTCATTCATAACAGTAATTTGTCAATTTTTTTCCTAAATTATCATACTTGTTGTTAACACGTGTTATGCATCGCAGGACACACATTGATGAGCTCAAACGGGACATGCCTCGTGCTACGGAGAGTGAAATTCTTCAGTCCCATTACCGGTCATTTCACGAATGGTTCAAGAATCACGTACGTAGTCAATCATTAGGAGTAGTTTCACTTGTTCATGTCATATTACTTTTATGTAGTGATATTCAGTGATTACATGCATTGCGTAGGTGTGTAGCTTACGAAGAACCAACGATCCTAGTCTGACCGATGAAATGAAACAGTTGGCTGATGGCCCCTTCATAACGGCCCGACGTTACACTACTTGTGACGTCAACGGTTTTCGATTTCGCTTAAAGGATGTAGATGAGAAACGAGCGACACAAAATAGTGGGCTCGGTTGTCCATCTGTGGATGCTGGTTACTACTATGGCCGGTTGAAGGATATTGTTGAAGTTGTGTACAATCACGGGTTAAAGTTTCTATTGTTTAAGTGTGATTGGGTGGATCCTATCCGAGGGGTGAAAAACAGATAATTACCAGTTTACATTGGTAAATTTTAACAATCTGTTACATCGTGATGATCGAATAAATGCCGAACCCTACATACTGTCCTCAATGGCGGAGCAAGTTTACTATGTCAGAGATCCGAAAGATCCTAACTGGCAGGTTGTAGTTAAAATGTCAAGGAGGGGAGTGTATCAGATTGAATGTGATGAGCCAGATATTGATGCATTCGCCCAACAAGTTCTTGACCAGACTGTAGTTGTTCAACGTGATGAAGATGTTAATTGGGTTCGGGAAACCATGGAAGGAGATACAGTTGACTTACACGACCAGTGAACGGTTGGGAACTAATTCACTAATGTTAAAATTTCAGTGTAAATAATTTTAAAATGTTACTTTCAATTATCTTGTTTAATGAAACTTATCTTACAAACATTTGAACAGATATGTCGGGACGAAAGAGGAGAGATCGTCCGCTGACGATGGACGAGCTCCTGCGCCAGGCCGAGGCTAGCACGCCATCTGGGGGGCCTAGACCGACATCGGATGCCGCCCAGTCTAGTTCGATGGCCCCACAGAGTAGGCCATCAACGTCTCAGGCGAGTCCTTCCACCCCAGTTGATGCTTCGGCGTCGGCTTTTTCATCTCCATCATCTCGGCCTGCGTCGACGTCTGCACAGACTGGTATAAGTTTATTTAATTAAACATTTTAGTTCTAGAAAATTATTTTAGTTCAATTTAGTTAAATTGTCTTTATTTGAACAGGTGCTACGAGCACGGGCGCATCTTCCAGCAGGGGGAGAGGCCCTGCTCGAGGGATCCGGACGTGGAATTCCAGTCATCCTATTGACGTTGAGTTTGATGATACGTACCATCCGGTGGGTCCGCATGCTCGCGAGCTCATCAGTCAGTTGGGACATATGGTCCGGGATCCATATGCATTCCCTCTGACTACACTTGATTGGGACGCATTCCCGGTGGAGACACTAGACCGTACCTGGCAGCAGGTTAAGGTAATAATTTAACATTTCTCCAAAAATGATGTGTCAATTTAAACTATAACTTAATGAAAAATATTTCTTTCATTTTCAGGACAACCTGAGGGCGTGTCCTGAGCTCTTCCGGCCAGTTTGCATGTCAAAGTGCCGGAAGATGTGGAAAGACCATAAAAATAAAGTTAAGATGCTCCATTGGAAGCCACATCAGGATGCGCCCGACATACTTGACCGAGTTCCGAGGGGCGTACTCCCGGATCAGTGGACTCAGCTCGTCCGGTACTGGACGAGCGAGGAGGTCCAGGTGAGAAACTTGTCATTTTTTATTTTAATTTTGAAGAATTTACTAGTGACTAACGTAACTAACAGAAATAAGCTGATAAAAAATTGAAAATAGAGAGTGGCTGCTACGAATGCGCAGAACCGCGCAATGCAGGGTCCCGCACACAGATTGGGGACTCGACACATCACCCAGGTCCGCCACGAGGTAAAACGTTATATTGTACATGTAATTTATATGTTTGTCATTTTGTATGATAGTATAATAATAATATAACTCTCCACCAAACAGTTGCGTTCCGAGGGTGTTCTGGTCGACAGGATGTCTGTATGGATGCGTTCTCGAGATCCTCGCCACCCAGAGGTTGCAGCTATCATTGTAAGTTTTTATATTGAATCGTTTAAATTATCTTTCTATTACTATGTCTTGTTATGTATGATAATATATTAAATGAATCAACTGCGCAGGCTCAGTATCAGTCACGCCTGGAGGAGCTACCCGAGGAGGAGCGTAGTTTGCCATCACGGAGGGATGAGATATTCCACTCCGTCGTTGGCCGGGACGGGCACGGATACACGCTCACGTATGGGACGGGCATTCCACGCTCGCACATCATGCGATCGGAGTCATCCGGTGCTAGCTCCTCCCAGGGCTCGCGCCTCCGTGCAGATGATGACTACGAGCAGTTGCTGCAGTCCATGAGGGCATCGATCAGAGAGGAGTTGAGGGCAGAGATGCGGGCCGAGATGAGGGCCGAGATGAGAGAGGAGATGCGGGCCGAGTGGAGAGCGGAGATGGCTGAGATGGAGGCTCGTCTATCGCAGAGTCGTGGCCCGCTTGCTTCAGACCCACCACCCACTTCTCAGGTTAGTAAGAAAAAAATATGTGCGTTTAAATTGTCAAATAGGTCATTGATGTGTCATTATTTATATTTTTTTAACTGTATAATAAATAATTACAGGCACCTGACGCTGGTTCCGGCCACCAGGCCCGTCGTCACTCGGTTGGAGAGGGCAGTCATGATCCAGCAGGCTCGATTGATCGTGACGAGGTATAACAATTTACTTTAACTCAAGATTTCAACATGTATTGAAATTTGTTAAGTTGTGTTAGAAATTTATAGATTTTGAAACTTAGAAAGTTAGAAACTTACGGAACGACGGAACGAGATTGCGACTCCCGGATTGCTCTTCAAGCTGAAACGTATGTTTAACTCAATACGATAACTTAAAACATAGAAAATCGGCCTCCGGGGGTCCAAAACGAGCAAACGGGCTCCGTTGCCCGTGAAAGTGGACGGGCACGTGCCCGTAGTCATTCCTGACTTGCAGGAACTGACGGAACGAGATTCCGACAGTTGGATTGCTCGTAAAGCTGAAACGTAGGTTTAACTCGATACTGACTTAACTTTAACTTAGAAAAATCGGCCTCCGGGGGTCCAAAACGAGCAAACGGGCTCCGTTGCCCGTGAAACTGGACGGGCACGTGCCCGTAGTCATTCCTGACTTGCAGGAACTGACGGAACGCGATTCCGACTCCCGGATTCCTCGTAAGGCTGAAAGGTAGGTTTAACTCGATACTTTAACTTAAAACTTAGAAAATCGGCCTCCGGGGGTCCAAAACGAGCAAACGGGCTCCGTTGCCCGTGAAACTGGACGGGCACGTGCCCGTAGTCATTCCTGACTTGCAGGAACTGACGGAACGCGATTCCGACTCCGGGCTCGTAGGCTGAAAGGTAGGTTTAAATGGAATACTTTAACTTAAAACTTAGAAAATCGGCCTCGTAAGGCTGAAAAGGTAGGTTTAAATGGATACTTTAACTTAAAACTTAGAAAATCGGCCTCCGGGGGTCCAAAACGAGCAAACGGGCTCCGTTGCCCGTGAAACTGGACGGGCACGTGCCCGTAGTCATTCATGACTTGCAGGAACTGACGGAACGAGAATCCGACAGTTGGATTGCTCGTAAGGCTGAAAGGTAGGTTTAAATGGATACTTTAACTTAAAACTTAGAAAATCGGCCTCCGGGGGTCCAAAACGAGCAAACGGGCTCCGTTGCCCGTGAAACTGGACGGGCACGTGCCCGTAGTCATTCATGACTTGCAGGAACTGACGGAACGCGATTCCGACTCCGGGATTCCTCGTAAGGCTGAAAGGTAGGTTTAAATGGATACTTTAACTTAAAACTTAGAAATCGGCCTCCGGGGGTCCAAAACGAGCAAACGGGCTCCGTTGCCCGTGAAACTGGACGGGCACGTGCCGTAGTCATTCCTGACTTGCAGGAACTGACGGAACGCGATTCCCGACTCCCGGATTCCTCGTAAAGCTGAAACGTAGGTTTAAATGGATACTTTAACTTAAACTTAGAAAATCGGCCTCCGGGGGTCCAAAACGAGCAAACGGGCTCCGTTGCCCGTGAAAACTGGACGGGCACGTGCCCGTGGTCATTCCTGACTTGCAGGAACTGACGGAACGCGATTCCGACTCCGGGATTCCTCGTAAGGCTGAAAGGTAGGTTTAACTCGATACTTTAACTTAAAACTTAGAAAATCGGCCTCCGGGGGTCCAAAACGAGCAAACGGGCTCCGTTGCCCGTGAAACTGGACGGGCACGTGCCCGTGGTCATTCCTGACTTGCAGGAACTGACGGAACGAGATTCCGACTCCGGGATTCCTCGTAAGGCTGAAAGGTAGGTTTAACTCGATACTTTGACTTAAAACTTGGAAAATCGGCCTCCGGGGGTCCGAAACGAGCAAACGGGCTCCGTTGACCGTGAAACTGGACGGGCACGTGCCCGTAGTCATTCCTGACTTGCAGGAACTGACGGAACGCGATTCCGACTCCGGATTCCTCGTAAGGCTGAAAGGTAGGTTTAACTCGATACTTTAACTTAAAAACTTAGAAAATCGGCCTCCGGGGGTCCAAAACGAGCAAACGGGCTCCGTTGCCCGTGAAACTGGACGGGCACGTGCCCGTAGTCATTCCTGACTTGCAGGAACTGACGGGAACGCGATTCCGACTCCCGGATTCCTCGTAAGGCTGAAAGGTTAGGTTTAAATGGATACATTAACTTAAAACTTAGAAAATCGGCCTCCGGGGGTCCAAAACGAGCAAACGGGCTCCGTTGCCCGTGAAACTGGACGGGCACGTGCCGTAGTCATTCCTGACTTGCAGGAACTGACGGAACGCGATTCCGACTCCGGGATTCCTCGTAAGGCTGAAACGTAGGTTTAACTCGATAAACTTTAACTTAAAACTTAGAAAATCGGCCTCCGGGGGTCCAAAACGAGCAAACGGGCTCCGTTGCCCGTGAAACTGGACGGGCACGTGCCCGTAGTCATTCCTGACTTGCAGGAACTGACGGAACGCGATTCCGACTCCGGGATTCCTCGTAAGGCTGAAAGGTAGGTTTAACTCGATACTTTAACTTAAAACTTAGAAAATCGGCCTCCGGGGGTCCAAAACGAGCAAACGGGCTCCGTTGCCCGTGAAACTGGACGGGCACGTGCCCGTAGTCATTCCTGACTTGCAGGAACTGACGGAACGCGATTCCGACTCCCGGATTCCTCGTAAGGCTGAAAGGTAGGTTTAAATGGATACTTTAACTTAAAACTTAGAAAATCGGCCTCCGGAGGTCAAAACGAGCAAACGGGCTCCGTTGCCCGTGAAACTGGACGGGCACGTGCCCGTAGTCATTCCTGACTTGCAGGAACTGACGGAACGCGATTCCGACTCCCGGATTCCTCGTAGGGCTGAAAGGTAGGTTTAACTGGATACTTTAACTTAAAACTTAGAAAATCGGCCTCCGGGGGTCCAAAACGAGCAAACGGGCTCCGTTGCCCGTGAAACTGGACGGGCACGTGCCCGTGGTCATTCCTGACTTGCAGGAACTGACGGAACGCGATTCCGACTCCCGGATTCCTCGTAAGGCTGAAACGTAGGTTTAACTCGATACTTTAACTTAAAACTTAGAAAATCGGCCTCCGGGGGTCCAAAACGAGCAAACGGGCTCCGTTGCCCGTGAAACTGGACGGGCACGTGCCCGTAGTCATTCCTGACTTGCAGGAACTGACGGAACGCGATTCCGACTCCCGGATTCCTCGTAAGGCTGAAACGTAGGTTTAACTCGATACTTTAACTTAAAACTTAGAAAATCGGCCTCCGGGGGTCCAAAACGAGCAAACGGGCTCCGTTGCCCGTGAAACTGGACGGGCACGTGCCCGTAGTCATTCCTGACTTGCAGGAACTGACGGAACGCGATTCCGACTCCCGGATTCCTCGTAAGGCTGAAACGTAGGTTTAAATCGATACTTTAACTTAAAACTTAGAAAATCGGCCTCCGGGGGTCCAAAACGAGCAAACGGGCTCCGTTGCCCGTGAAACTAGACGGGCACGTGCCCGTGGCTGACTTGCAGGAACTGACGGAACGCGATTTCCGACTCCGGGATTCCTCGTAAGGCTGAAACGTAGGTTTAACTCGATACTTTAACTTAAAACTTAGAAAATCGGCCTCCGGGGGTCCAAAACGAGCAAACGGGCTCCGTTGCCCGTGAAACTGGACGGGCACGTGCCCGTAGTCATTCATGACTTGCAGGAACTGACGGAAACGCGATTCCGACTCCGGGATTCCTCGTAAGGCTGAAACGTAGGTTTAAACTCGATACTTTAACTTAAAACTTAGAAAAATCGGCCTCCGGGGGTCCAAACGAGCAAACGGGCTCCGTTGCCCGTGAAACTGGACGGACACGTGCCCGTAGTCATTTCTGACTTGCGGAACTGACGGAACGAGATTCCGACTCCCAGATTCCTCATAAAACTGAAAACGTGGGGTTTAAATTTCAAATTTTTGAATTTTTTCTTTTATATATTTGCTGTAAATTGCCAATTTTTATAATTAACTATTAATATTTGTTTTATCTTTTTTTTTCAGGTCTGAGAGCATCGTATCCATACGGCAAACCTCCACGGACAATTTGATTTCTTTTTTCTTTTACTTTTATTACTGGATTTGTATTGGATATATATAATTTGTTGGAACTTTTTGTAATATTTTGAATATTATTAATATAAGATTTTGTTATTTTTTGTTATTGGTGTGTTGTAATGGATGGTAGTAGTTGTATATAGTTTTATTCATATATTATCCATTCAGGTACAGATTCAGGTACAGGAATAAAATTGAGAAATTGAAAAAATGGAAAAAAAAAATGCACTGGCTATTAGCGGCCCGCCAGGATGACTATTAGCGACCGCCTTTAGCCGTCGCTAAAAGGTATTTTTAAAAAAAAAAATAAAAAAAAATAAAATAGCTTTTTGCGGCCGCCAGGATGACTATTAGCGACCGCCACGGGCCGTCGCTAAAGGTATTTTAAAAAAAAAAAAAATTAAAAAAAAAATTAAAATAGCTTTTGCGGCCGCCAGGATGACTATTAGCGACCGCCGATGGCGGTCGCTAATACTATTTAACAAAAGTAAAAAAATAATATAAAAATACTTTTAGCGACCGCCATGTGGCGGTCGCTAATACTTTTAGCGACGAAGTTTCCGCGACGGCGTTTTAGCGGTCGCAAGGCGGTCGCTACAGACTTTTAGCGACCGCCAGTAGACTTTTAGGCGCGGGCGTTTGGGTCGCTAAAAGTGACTTCTCTAGTAGTGTTTATCTTGAGCAACTTTCATGGCCATTATATGTGGACACCCCCTTATCGGGCATGCGTGAGACAATGCGAATTATAGGCGAGATTGGGATGGAAAGATGTAAATTTGATGATATATGATTCCCATGTTCAAAGATTTTGGCAGGCATCATTCTTTTGGGATTTTAATTCATTTGTGAGTACCATTTAGATGAGTAACAGATTTCAATTCGTGGCCGTAGCAAGTGTGAGGGAGTTGATTTGATCACATGGGTCTCACATGTTGGTAAAAGTGGTGCCAATGGGTGGTGCTCATTTTAGGATTTTGCATTAGTATATTACAAGGAGTTTTGACAAGAAACACTTCTTATCGCCTACCTTTTCTTTGTCTAAATCAGTACTTGCATGTGAAAATGCATTATCATCGCTCTTTGCTTGTGGGACGCATTCAACACATTATGTGGATCCAAATCAATCCCACTTTAAAACAAATTTCTTTATCAAAGTGCTACTCACAGTTGATATGACACTTCTAATGCCACAAAATTGTAAAACAAAAAACTCTATGATTACCTCTAGTACAAAACTTCGTAAAAAGAAAAGGAAAAAAAATCTCAACTTTCATGACTAATGCCTCTAGATACAAGTGGATTAGGCAGGGACATGCCACATATATATGACGTGATTTTTACACATAAAAGTAAAGGATCATGTATCATATGATATGTTATGATACATTTTCTACCTTGATATGTTTGGATATCATATTTAATAACATGAGTTTCATCACTTTGCAACACGATTACTATGAAAAAAAAGTTTAAAAAGTGTTAGATTGATGGGATAACCCACTAGAAATGACACAATTGGCGCAAAGGAATGAAATTGGAAGTTACTTTCTCTAACTTTAATTACTCAGTTTAGGAATTATTCGATTGCAGTGCTTTATGGCAATATCACCAACCCCACTCATTAGCATCTTGAAAGGGCCTTCTTTCTTTTTTGGTAGAACGCAATCAACTCAGAATCCTCCGTGGAAAACCTTGAATTATAAAACATTAATTGGGTTTTTTTTTTTTTTTTTTTTTTTTGGGGGGTGGGTGGGGTTTGGGTTTGCGATTAGTTCTAGATGTGGGGGGTTTTGGGTTTGCGATTAGTTCTAGATGTAAATAAAAGCTTGGGTAATTAAACATTAATGCACCTAAGGCAATTTATTACTTGGTGCATATAATAGTTTTAGCCAATATGCAAGGTTAATATCCTTCATGTATGTTATTTGTGTTCAGTTTCCTTAGCTAATTATTAAAGGGCGGTATAAATACTTTTTAATACTCCCCTAAAGTGGAACCTAGCAGACACACTTTTAGAAAAAATCACTTTTAAAAAAAAAAATCGAGTTGCTCTTCTCAATATTCGAACTCGCGGTCAATTGACTCTAATGTTACATTAAATTTTATTAGCTAATCAATTCTACTAAAACCTATGCATTAGTACGGTAGAATAAATACTTTTTAATGCTCCCTCTGGGCTGGAACCCACTCCTCAATAATTTGTAATACTTTAACAAGATGCCTTTAAAACTAAGTAGATCAAGAACTACCAAACAAATGAATAAAGTGCGAGTTTTCCATGAATAGAGTTAATTAAAATTGGAAAATAACTTAATATCCCATTGTGATAAATCTTCTTTAATAAGTATAAATCAAGATGGAGGCCTTGAGTTAGAGAATGCCAATAGGTTCAACAAAATGAAACAACCTGATGAAATGGTTTGTTATTGTGAAGACCACTTCAACTAAATTGACACTGTATTAATAAATCTTCTTTTAATAAGTAAAATCAAGATGGAGGCCTTGAGTTAGAGAATGCCAATAGGTTCAACAAAATGAAACAACCTGATGAAATGGTTTGTTATTGTGAAGACCACTTCAACTAAATTGACACTGTATTATGAGGAAGGTAAAGGTAAGACCTTCTTTGTTGTCTTGGGTTGAAAGTTAAATAGAAAGGACAAGAAGTCGAAATCCATGTGATGTAATATAACATGGAGTTGCAATCAAGGATATAATTGAGAGAAGTTTCTTGGTTATGGCAAATTTTACTTTGATGACTATGATCTCATTCTGATTATATATTAATAACTTAGGTAACATTAAAAAAGAGCCATCTTCTTAGATTTCAAGATTAGGACCAAACACATAAAAATGATTATAGAAGACATCAAGATCAATACAAATTAAGTGGTATTGTTTTCTA
Source organism: Camphora micrantha (assembly GCA_003546025.1). Classification (NCBI taxonomy): domain Eukaryota; kingdom Viridiplantae; phylum Streptophyta; class Magnoliopsida; order Laurales; family Lauraceae; genus Camphora; species Camphora micrantha. The sequence continues at coordinate 15,017,141 of QPKB01000007.1, forward strand.
AAAGCATGGAGTGGCATCACCGTTTGAAATTCTGAACGAACATGTTTGATAGCGTCCATGTCACATTCTACCGTGTGGGCCCCACCACATTCAACTGTCCATATAGTACAGGCCTGTGTATTGTTGTTATTCATGATAGACAGACATGGGCATAGATATTTGATGATGATTCCCAAATCACGTTAAAGGTCACAGTGACCAAGTGTATGCCATCCTCGTGAACCATATAGCTCATGAGACCTTTTTTTAGTGTGCATGGAGGGACCCATACCCACCCGCAGTGTCATCTTATGGAAATGGTTCTTATCAACACTTTTTTTAGTGTAGCAAGAGATCAAGCTACAAACTCATTCCTAACTTCCTTCTTTTATTTATTTTTTTAGATTTCAAATGGGATGTCTCGTGATATGAAAATTTCAAAATAGTGCCCTAAGCGTTCACATTTTTTTAAAAATGAGTTTTTATCCGAATGGTAAGGAGTGTCAGTTTTTATTTGACTGTATCAGGGTTTAAATTCCGAGTCCACTTTGCGTGCTCTCTTTCCTTCAATTGGGTCATTTTGATGGATTCTCATTGTAGGTGACCTTTTTTTCTCTTACTTAATAATAAAAATGCCTTTTCTTTCATTTCCCCTTTCTTCTTCTTTCCTCATTCCTCTTCCTTTCAGGGGGAAGGGAGAAAGACT